>OZ018311.1:10691508-11291508 GCA_963969455.1 Arge pagana | reverse complement strand
CAGGTCTAGTGTGTCGTGCCTAAACACTGCTATCGCATCGGATCACGATATATTTGAAATTATATTTGACCGAATAATAGCGCGCTGCGTAAATATTGGGATGTATCCGGTACATAAATATTCACCCGGTCCTGGGTATTCCGCTACATCGATTTTCCGCATAATTGTAACATTCGATAACCGTCACTAATCGATGACAGCTATTTCGACCGATACGAAACTAAAACGAGGGCTTCTGAAAAAATGTATCTTTTTTCCTGCCCAGTATATTCGGATAGCAAGAACTCTTTCGGGAGGAACGAACAAAACGTAATAATCTCTTTAAAGTATATAATTTTTCATTTGTCCGTAGCCGTTGCGATGTAGGTACGAACAGCTAGCTCGCGTCGGGGTGATTCGCTCGGTGCGTGTGTCGATAATGGAACGGCCACGTAAGTGGTATCATTTTTTCCTGACACACGTGTATAATTTTTTCTACGCACGGGCAAACGGATAGTCGCGCGAGTAGGTATAGCGTCACAAAGGACATTGGCGTAGGTGTTATCGATCGTGGAACGATCACGCGATTCTTCGCTTAGCGTATGCAAAGAAAATCGAACGTACGATCGAAAAATTCACGATTGACAGTCGTCTATACGTTTCGGGACAGGCTCGGCTAAACGAGGGAGGAGAATTCGACGGAGGCGAACACCTTCTTCGTGGCGTGAAAATTATGAATGTTGAGGAGAGAGAGAGAGAGAGAGGGAGGAAACGGACGGCTCGAGTTGTGTCGGGTCGCATGAATTTTCCAACGAAAGAAAGTCCCGTTCGCGATGCAACTTCTATTTTACCTATTTGCAATAAGAGACTTCGATTCGCACGTAGATATCAAATATGCTTCGCCTGATGCGAGTACCCACGGTAGTTTGCCATTCCTCGGCTTATTCCGTCGTTGTGGCCGATTATACGGGTTCCTCGTCCGCACTCTGTCTCTCTCTCTCCCTCACCCACACACACACGCGCGCGCACTCCCTCGCGCGCGCCCCGCGTACGCGCTGGCATACAGTCGAGTGGTGAGACTCCGCGTCGAGTCCCACGCGTAATTATAGAGCAACCCAACCTCGATTCCGTACTTCGGAGCGAATACGGGAGCCGAGGGTACGCGGGAACCGCGAATCTAGCGGGCCCTCGAGATACTTGGAAAAGCCACGTTTTGCAGAATAGAGACGAGAACAACAACGGTAATAATAACAGTAGACCGAACGAATGTTGCGGCGGATGATGGTTAACGAGATCAACGTAGTTTGCCTCGAATCACTCGGTTTTCTCAAATCTCCCTATTCGCTCCGCGGCATCTCCTTCCTCGCGCTACGCGCAACATTCGTCGGCCCTTTAGATTCATTCGAACGGGTTATTCGAAAGATTCCGAACGAAAAAAGGAGACAACGCTGTTGGAGGAATGCTAAACGCGAACGTCAGGCCCGTCACGTGGGAACGTTCACGAGTCGAGATATTTCACCTTGCGGATTGAAAATGAAAGGATGAATATCGCAAGTACAAGTATAGATGTGCGATCGATGCGCGATCGACGTCACTCGCGGCGGAGAAACAACAGAGACAAGATAGGTGCTTCCGAGCGTAGATGCGAAAACTCGCGATTATATCTGTAAGAATGACGGGTTAGACTAAATTGTTGGCCCAAACTTTGTTCACCAAAGATCAAACGCTGTAAATACGTATGCAACGTATGCATTCGATGTGTTTCAAATTGCATGCAAAACCCAGCGACTCGCACGTTCGTGTTTATTATGAAACGTGTGTCTGCTCCGTTAGCGAAGGATTACCCTCGCGCGTGGCTAAAATAATCGAAGATCGTTCGAAAACTGTTGAAATATAACGACGATTGGTTCGGTGTTTCGTGGTGACTCTGGCGAAATTGCCGAAAACTTTTCGTAACGTCGATGATTTTATTGATGTTGGAGGTGAAAACGAGCCGTTGGCGAGAAACGAACGTATCTCGGGGACGAGCAGGAAAACTCGTTGGACGGAGATACTTGGTCGTATGTGAGGCGAAAACACGGAATATTCGCGAACAACCGTGGCGAGTACTTGACGAAAATGTTATGGCGCGTGGATAAATATTCGACGAGATGAATTCAACGGCGGTTGGGCGCGATCGTCGCGAGGCGGAAGGGTAAAAGGGAATCGCAACGATGACGATAATAAACAAGGATTTAATATTACACGGAAGACGACGCTTATTGGCGAAGTCACGAACGGCTTCCGTGGTTCGGAATCTTAAAGTGACACGAATCTACAAACTTGAAACTCTCGTCGTCGTTTCTCTCCCCCTCCTCACCCTGCTGCTATTCCTACCCGTCGTTTCGTCTCCCGAACGAATCGACTCGATCACGTCACAGAATTTCGTTCGAACGGATGAACGAGAACGTACGTTATCAATCCTATGTGATAATCTATAATCAATATTCCTACCCTCCTAATACGAGCCGAGTAGAAGAGCATAAATCTCGACGCCGAAACGACGACTCGTCTCACCACTTTCGAATCTCTTTGATCTCGCAGCTTTTTCCTAGACTTTCCCCACTCCCCCCCCCCCCCCCCCCCCCCCATCAATATCGAGCCAATATATCAATTTCACGTCGAAACTCATTTCCGTTTCGCGAAATCTACCCGCAGCTTCGTTTCTCCCTAACCGTCTCTCCGAACGTTTATCGCTGTTATTATTGCATCTGACGCGCATCGTTGCATGCTCGGAAATAAAAATACTACGTATCATACCTGCCATCTAAATACGTACCGCTCGATCGCCGGTCTCGCCACTGTCACGCCAATTTTAAAGCGAGACAAATATTATACAATTCTCGGAGAACGAACGATTCGGAACTCGAAAAGTATCACGTTTGAACGTGAATCATCTTCTTCGAGAGTAAGAAACTCCGAGCTCTTCGGCGTTCTCGCCGAAATAAGAGGATCTACCGTCGCGCATGGCGACGAGAGTTAATCATATTTCTACGACTTATGTTAGTTACAATTCCGCAGTACCGTAGGAATGTTTTGTATAATCCGCAAAGGAACGAGTCGTTGATCGTCTAATCAATTTCTGAGTTTTCCCCGCGCTCTAATTACGTAAAGCCAATCGGTTTCGAGAACAACTTGTTTATAATTGACGATCGAGTTGAGCGATATTCGGCGAATTCATCGAATCGGATTGCCCATGCGACGACAAAAATATAGCTGACGAGTAGAAACCTGTAAAAATTGTTCCGATTGTGGCCATCGCTGACCTCTCGAAGCCAGTTGAATCTCGTTGATAAATGAGCCGAAACATCACTTTCCTCCCCGCTCTCGATCATCGAGTTTGTGGCAGACATTCGTTCGATGTCTCGGTATGATTCGTGCAAAAAATACATCGCTTTTTTATTCTGCTACGCGGAATTTCGTTGAGCCCTGAGAAAGAAGAGGTGGATTTCGCGGATAACGAAGTGCGAATTGGTATAAAGATTTCTTTGCTTTTTCCACGACGCTAATGTACGAGTTTTTCTTTCCCGCGACGCGTAGCGCCGCCGGGGATGGTTCGCCGCGTATCGTGCGTGGCTTTCTTTCGACCGCGCCGTCTCGACAATGGAAAATTTCGTTCGACTTTTCTCGCCTTAACGCCCCGATGAAAACCTCCAACGATTTTCGGCCACCTCGCGCATCATTTTCTCGTCCGTGCGGCGATTTTCTCCGATTTTAAATATACCTGATGTAATTGTTCGCGGAGACGCCATAGCTACTCGTTTAATTTATGAGCTGTTCCTCGAGATCGATTGGAACGCGACGTGTTGTCTATTCTCTGGAATATTAATGCCGTTTGTCGACGTTCACTTGTCGGCTTATTTTTCGTTCCGGTAAGACAATTACTACGGTTTTTCTAGTTCCTATTCCCTGGTTTTTCCAACGTCGATACAACTTCGCGACATTGTGATTCGTCCGATACATATTGAAATTGTTGCCCTTGATCGACGAAAATCAATGTTCTGTTTTTTCCTCTCACGAAAGAAAATCCAAGTTCTGCCGAATCGGAATTTATTCTTTAGGCGATCTACAACAACAAAAATCGACGTTCGGTTATCGCGAAATAATTAACGGAAGTGGAACGGGCGGGAAAATATGACCGTGTTAGGCCGTTAATTTCGACCGTCGATACATAAATTGGCGCGGTGAAACCGGTTTAAAAATCGTTTTCTCGCAACGCGTTTCGAGTCTGCAATTATCGCGAGTTGCGTCATCGATATCGAATCGTTTATACAATACGAAATGACCGGAGACGATGATGAACCGGTTGAAAATATGAGCATTTACGAATTGCCACGCTCGTCGAAAAAATATGTCGAAGCTTGTCGAAACTTCATGCCGCGAGAACCGATCGCCGTTCGTCTTACCGATTTATCGATGTATCTCGCCGATTGCGCAATCGGATGCAAGAATCTCGATGTTCTCACCGCGAATCCGGTTTTGTTGGGGAAAAAAAGGAAGAAAAGTCAACTGCGGTTATTCGCGGTGCCGCGGGATAACGATCGCGATATCTTGTCCGCCTTTTTTTCATTCAGTTTGTCAAATCGGTCGACCTTTACTTTTCTTTCCGGCACTTTAATTTTCCCTGGATTTTTTTTTCCTCGTAAGCGATGAAATGGAAATCAGCCAGTCGAGTTTTCTCGGATATCAGCTTTGTCTGTGGATTTTTACGATCGACTCGTCGCAGATGAAAGTAAAAAGTTTCGCTTCGCACCACCGCTAGCCGGCTACCGATCTTTTCAATTGGATCACCGAGCGATGCGTTAATATCGTAGTCAAATAACGCCGATGGATCTATATCACGGTCCTCGAACATCGTTGCCTCGTATTACGATAGAAATTTATCGATTCTTATTGTCGTCTTCCGTCACGAGTTTACCATAGAAATCATATCGACGAACGAATCAGCTCGTAAAAAACCAGACTATATGAAATTACAACAATCTTCCACCCCTGCGCGACACACTTTGCCTAATATCACGAGGATACTACCGAACGAACCAATATTCCTGTTCGATGGCACAACAAACAAATTCACCGGCGCGCAGCAAATAAGTCATGGTAATATTGCCTAGCAGAAAGAAAACAATGGAAACGCGCGAATCTTGACGAGTGAAATGTGCGCGTTTTTCCCAAAAATGTCAGCAGATCCAGGATTGAAACGACGAACTTTCGTAGCGAATAGAGCTAATTTCCTCTCAGAAACCAATTTCCATGGAAACCGCGCGATTTTTTACCTCCAAAATCGGAGTTTACGCGAAGTGCGTGAAAATTTGGTGGAAAAAGGGGAAATAGGGAGAGAAAAAAAATGTTCCAGGTGACCGTAAGACCGTCTCGCGTAGTATAACGAAAATGTGCGAGACGTTGATGGTAATTTGCGACGAAGCAATTACGGAGAGTTCCCAACTTATCAATGAGCGATTCGAATGCGGTCCGTGAAACCGAAACCGTCGTCGTCGTCGTCGTCGTCGGTCGTCTCGGCTCCAGGTCGCGTTCCGTCTCGAAGATTCGAGGCAATGTCGGCAGGTCGTCAGGTCGCAGGTACGCGATATCGACCTGGGGGTCATTGTTGATGCGAACCGTAACCAGGACGACTCGTTTAGTAGCGGCGAATAGGAAACAGCGTGGTGGTCATAAACAGCCAATCGGGTGCTTCGGAAAGGACGGTTTTTTGATTGGGCGATTCTGTGGATAAGAACGGTCATCGGGCCGCTCGGTAGCCACAAACGTAACCCGAGCGCGTCTTCGGCTATACGGGAGCGATCCTCGAGGCTCGAGGCGAAGACTCGAGTGCTCGGAGTCCTCCGGAAGTTTGCGCAACGGAACCCCGATCTCCTTTGACGAACCAACGCCGCGAGACTCGGGACTATCATCGATGTCATCCTCGGCGACCCGGCATTCGGTTCGATTGAAAACGAACGGAAACCCATCTCGTAAGCTCCCAATTCGTCTACTTCCTCTTATCTCTCGCGCAAATCTTTTTTCATCTCGACGGCACGCTGCTCGACGAGCATCATTTTTCATCGGCGATGGAAAACGCTCGAAGCTCGAGGTAGCTCTCTTCCATTTCGCGAAGGAGGCTCGTAATTGGAAAAATATGGGACAACCGCATTTTTCATACGAGTCCTCCGAGAAGATGCTTTTTAAAGATTTGGCACATTTTTTTCCCCTTACTTTTATCGTACAACGAAACTAAATCGAGGTAGATCACAGCAATCGCTTTCTCGGGTATTCTCACGAGAGTACGTACTTGCGGCACGTTCGAGTGCAACATGAATCTATTATACGCGTACAACACTGGTAGTATGTCATAGTTTTGGTGATTTTCGTCAAAGATTATCCGCGTCTACGTCTTAAATCGTAGTCATCCACCGAACGAGGAACAAACCAGCGTCGATTGCCAACGATCGATTTTTTTATTCACCGTGACTGGGATATACGTGATGGAAGTAGTGACGCAACAATTGGACAGGATTGTCAACAATCGGATCAAGTTTTTGCTTTCGCGTTCGGAGCACGAGATTCAATCTTTCGTAGTGACAAAAATTGATTCGATCCGAGGAGTGTGGCCTATTCTCGCGCAAAAAGTGGCCCGGCGATGGTGGGATGGATAGAAAGAGGACGCGAGCTCGTAGAGTGAATTAGCGTCCGTTCGTCCCTCGTTTCGTCGTGGCTTTCATGGCGCGGAAATCGGCGTCTTGGACACGATTTTTCGCGAACATCCGGACGAATGTGTTTTCCAGAAAAATATTTGATTTCATCGTTGTTCGAGACGAGCTTCGGATTAATTTTCCGCCCAAACGATCTCTCGGAACATATCCATCCATCTTTGTTGTATTTTCCAACTTGAAAATCTTGGTATTCCAATTAACCTTACCCTCTTTGTTCTTTGTTTCAGCAACGGAAGTTACTACTCCAAGGCAGAGCTTTTAATTAAGCTCTCATCACCGGTGCCACGGTAAGATTGTTTTGCGCTTGTTTTTTCCTCTACCGTCGACAACTTGAAAAAAACAATATTTATTTATTGTTGATATTGCAACAAAACTCGGTTCTTCTAACCGTGGATCAAAACTGACCCTTTTTTACGCTGCTTACGATTATTCGAGCGCTTCGTCCAATTTGTTTTTATATCAGTGAACGGACGTTTCGTTGTCTTTCGATACTTTCAACAGTCGAGCGTCTGCACGGAGCAACGCGTCGCAATTCGTATATACACACCTCGCGAAAAAAACTGTTCGCGAAGTGATCTTCGGTCAAGTGCTCATTTCTGAAAATCGTATCTCGGTAACAACGAGTCCGCCTTCCCACGAAATTGGGTAACCTTCGAACGCTACGCTTCGCGAGTTTTGTTCGGGAATCTCGAGAAATTCGCGAACGTTTTGTACCTAGCAATTTTACAATTGAACAACCAACTCGACGACCGAGTAAATTCGAAAACGTTTGATTATCGTATAAAAAAATCATCGAAATTTGATCGTCGATCGATTCCAATGGCAAGGGTTGGGTCTTGTCTCCGATTTCTCCCAAGTTCGGATGTTTGCGACGTAATCTAATCGCGATTCGAAGTTCGTAACTTGGTGAAAACTGAACATGATCCTCGTCCCGTTGTCGTCGTTACTCAAATCTCTGCCGGTTGTTGATGAGAACTGATTGAAATTCGGTGGAAACTCGAAACCGCGGAACGATATCGCGTTACAGGCTGGAGGATACGCGTAGGATGATTTGGGATAAAAATAATTGAAGTTTCGGGTTCGTTTTCGTTTTCCCAACGAAGTTCGCCGGCGTCGTTTCTCGTCGTATGAAACGTGTGCGCGTATAGTGGAAAGCGCAACGACGGGTCGTGGAAACTACGGAACGTGGAAGTAAGGAAGACCTTCCGACACCAACGAACCGCGACCGCGAAACAGTCTAGCGCCCTGAGGCGTGAAATCACAGTGATACAGAGTTGTCGGCCGTCTGGATATGTTAGCCCGCGTGTAATGCGCGGCAAAGCAACCCGTCATTAATTACCATCCGTCTGTTATAGCACGTGGACCGATGCAAGAGCTATCATTATATAATCGTTTTGTCGTTACCGCTAAAGCTTCGGGTTTTTGTGATCATTCAATTACGCTTCGAGTTCCGTCGCAACGATCCGGGTTATTATGAAAACTGAAGCAAAACGACGATTCGTGCAAGAGGGGAAGAAATTCTACGCGGCGGGTACCCAAGGCCATCGCGAATCGAGATTCCGATACCCGTGAACTTGCAACGCGACGCGACGTTCGAAATGGCGGTTCGCCGCACGAAATGGCGGACGTTCCACCTCGCGAGTTTAACGCCCGTTGGCAGCCCACGCGGATCGTCCTCGACGTGGAAACAAATTCCAGACACTGCGGAATCTCGTGCACGATCGATTCGCACGTGCATCGTTTGTTACGAAAGGTTCGATCGACCGTTCGGACCAATTGAAATGTTTCCGGTGTCTGCGTCGGTAAAACAGATCACTGGCCGGATCGTGTCTCACGCAACTGCGTCCCTCGGGTTGATATTCTATTTCGACTCGAAACGAAACGTATTTCGGCTTTTTCAATCCCTTTTTGCAACATTGCCTCGTTATTTGATTTGTGTCGATTCTCCGCTCCTCCCCACATTCATTTCACCCTGATCGTCGCGATGTGGAAAAAATCGTCGGTATTTCGACGAGCACGTCAACTTTTCGTTGTGATTCATCGCCGCTATAAATATAAACGTCGAGACACATGGCCGTGCTCGTGTTTCTGCTCGAACGAATATCTCGACGTCGCGTAACGGGAAACGAAGTTAAAATCGAAAAATCTATGACTATCAGACGTATCCGTGTTCCGAAAACATCGGACAATCGGTACAAACGTGGAAAAACGACTCAGCGCGCTCGCAAATTCGCGTCGCCTTTTAACATCAACGAAATTCCCTTTGTAATTCTCGTAGTTTCCCACGATGACTATTTTCGTGCGCGCCTACGTACATCTATATACATACATATATATATATATACCCACATATATCGTCGCGTAGCATCTAAACCTATTTCAATCTCGTATCAACTACGCCACCGATCCAGACGCCCGCAGAATTTGAGTTTCATTGCTACGTTTATTTACCCCAACGAACGTCGGATAACATTGAATAGTTTGGACAGTGCTCGTTCGTTACGTACATAAATTTCATCCCGATCCCTTTGAATTTCTCCGTCTCGGACGAGTCTGCGTGTCCCGCGAGTTGGATAGAAAACCTGGGAGAGTTATTCGAGGCAGGAAAGTCCCGAGTAGCGGGATTATACGTGGTCGAACTTCGTACATATGTCCGACAAATGATACTTATTGTTGGAGTTGCGCGAGCCGTAAGGTGTGTTCCCATCATCCCGCCGCGGCACGGGGGTTTGGGAAGCTTTCGTCGCGGCGGGAGGGCAGGACGGTCAGTCAGGTGTCGAAGCGCAAGCGTCGCGGCGCAGTAATAGGGATGAACTCCGGCAGAACAGGCTCAGTGTTCACCGAGCTATCAGCTGATCGATATATGCGCGTGGTAGCCGCTACACGAAGTTCGAGTAGTCGCGAAGTCTTGCGTCTCTGTCCGTTCGGTATTCTAATGACTCATCGTTGGCATCGACGCCGCGTTTCCTCTCATCGGAATAAAACGCGTCATTTTTCCACGTTGCTCTCGAACAATTTCGACGTTGGTGGAACACCGACGAAATCACCGACAGCGTCGCTTCTGCCCGAGTGAATACAGCGCAGCGAATGACTCGCGTAAAGACTCGTCTTCCGGAACTGATTTTTTCCTCGTTCCGCCCGGTTCGCATTCGTCAACTTTTCCAACACCTCTGTCGTCAACATCGGCAGCCCCAGTAGCGGTAAGTTTACGCGTCACGTACCGCGCCTATGTCCGGTTACATCTCTGACTCTGAACGTTGGTGCGTTTCCCCTCGCATCCTCGCGATCAACCTGAAATGCTTATTTTAAATCTTGCAAACATCACCGCCCAGCTCTCAGATTCGGAACGAGCGAATATTAATTTACCAAAGCGAGCGATAAGCATCGTTTGCCGGGTGCCTCGCGCATAACGTTCCTTTACGTAACAGCATATGCGCGTTGCCATGTCGTCGAAGACTCGTTGTACGACGCGGACGCGGTATGGTAATTAAAGCGGGCTGATGATTACCGCCGGTCATTGATCCACCTGCGAAATACTTATTTTCCCTCCGTTTTCACAGACGTAGATTTCCACGAATCGCGCGTTCGCCCGACACGATCATTTCATGCCACGTGCTGCGCGATGATATCTTCGCAATTTTTTTTCCTACTCCTGAACGCCAGAGGCGCAACGCGAATTTCAGTTTCTACTCGAATCTTCTCGTCGACGACCGAGGCGCGCGGACTTTCGACTGGTCGTAGCCAATTAAAACTCCGCGACCGTCGCGATGAAAATTCCACTTGTTTCCGCTAATTTCAAGGCCTCGTTATTTTCGTTACGACGATATACGACACGCTGAGCTTTCGGTGTGAGCTTTTCTTGTCATTCTGAAACTTGGCTGCGAACAAGTTTCGTTTGCTAAAACCGATTGCTGTTTTGCATTTCGCGCGTATCGTCTGATATTGTTTTACGTTTTGAACCGCCTTCCGTCGAACCTGTATGCTAATTTTTTTTTTTGTACCCATCGAAAAGTCGAACGAAACTCGGAATATTTTAGTTAGCGAGGGAACGCATATTTGAGGCAGTAGATGACGTAATTCGTTGATTATTACGGCTTCGCAAGCTCCTTCGTCCATCAAAGGCTTTAAGTTTGGCTGTAATCACCTCGTGCAGAGCCAGCCGCGCGTTAAATTTCCTCAGAATTTCCGTACTTTCGAACCCGACCCCTCCCACCTTTCCGGATCGATCCTGAAGCTCGATTCGTTACGCTCCCCTTCTAATTAAAACATCTTCGAAACAAGTAACTTCTGCTAATTGTCGAATTTCCTTTTAGCAAAAATATCTCAGCCAGTCGCCGTGATCATCGATCGACGTTGATCAAACCTTTATTAACATCTTCGTCGTCGTAAAACGGTAATTAAATCGCCTTCGCTCTTATAAATATTCATGTAACTCGTTTCCGGCGCATCACTATTTTGCAAAGATATTTCTGTTCCCTTTCCCCCCGCGAGAAATCCATTTGCTCGGGCAAAGTTCCGAACTCTTGAACTCCGCGATCGATCCGAATAGATCAGATTATGGAAAAACTCAATCTTCTCAAACTTTCGTCTATCAATCATATTTTCGAGGCGGAATACTTGGCATTTCACCGCAATCGGATCGTACGATTCGTTACTCGCTCGTCGAGTATTATTCTCGTGTAAAGTAGCGACGTGTTTTGTAGAATTTCTCTAAAGCCAAGATTTTACGTAACGATTATAAAATCCAGTTCAAATCTCAACGCACTTGGAGGGCTGTCGGTTGTTTGTAGTCGACGCATTTGCTTGGAGCAATATACTTGCTTCGAACAAACAGTTGTTGGTAAAGAAAAGTCGGTTCGGATAACTTCGAATCAATCGAGGGGCCTAAAATGCTCCAACTCGATTCCAAACCGGATTCCAGTTGGATGCTCGTTTGTCAGTCGAAAAAAATGACTGGGCTGCCGAACGAACAAGTTTGTTTCGGATTTCAGGGAAATCCCGGATCGGGAATCTCGTTGCTGAGCGGAAAAAACAGATTGGCTCTTTATTTCGTCGCTCTACGAAATCGATCCAATTTGAAAAACCTATCCTAGCACGCGTACCATGCTTTACGCGTTCTAAAATTATACGTTAGCGCGTGGCACACAATAATAAGGTCCAACTATGGAAAGTATGCCAAGGCTCGTGATCGATCTCCGCATCTACGCGTAAATGCAGCGGTTGCATCGTTTCACGACTCGCGCAGTCAAATTTCCCTTCGAGAGAGATTCGGCAGTTGGAGGAGAAAAAAAGTGAAAATCCGTGCTCCTAGAATCGGATTATTCCGTTACCCGGGGATCATCAATTTCCGAGTAGACAGAAATCAACGGACTGGCGGTCGAGCGAAAAATAACAGTGGTACGGCCAACCCGCGATGTTCGCAACACCAGCGACGCATAATTGTTGATCTCTCGTGACGGCAGCAGAGTACATCGTTAAAACGTCACGAGTGTTCATTATTCCATTATATGTAATTTATCAAGCAGCTTCGCTACGCTTTCGTTTCACCCTCGTCAGTATCGCGCGACATCGGTAGCTTTTGTAATCCGTTCGCGCATCGGTAGGTCCGCTGACGAGATGTCGGGCCCATCGAGAAACACTGAGAGGAGACCAAGCGGTTGGTACGAAAACAGTATCCCAGTACGTCGTTCGCACTCGTCGCGCTCGCGTCAAATTCTCGCTTCGCTTCGCTCTGCCACGAGCTCCCGCGCGACCCGCGTTTGTTTCGAGCCTGTCCCGAACCTGTCTCGACCCGTCGCTGCTCTTCGTTCGTCACGGCTCGGTTGGCGCGCGCGACTCCCTCGGATAGAGTTTATACACCTTCGACGCGAGGTCTCGACAGAGAAGGTACGGCTCGCCTCGCGTACTCGCGTAAAGTTGGAGAGACGCATAGAAGGCTCGCCGCGTTTCGTTTCGTAAAGTTTCATACGCTGTTTCACGCGCCCCTCCTCTCCCCACCCCCACGCCACCTGCCATCTCGGTGTGGAACTGTTGTTCGGAGTGCGAATGTTAGTCGGAGTGTGAACGTTAACGGTGCGTTACCCAAGGTTTACTTAGCGAGCGAAGTAGAGAGACGCGCGCCTTCTCGCCGTACGTCGACATTCACGTACCCGGCAAAAAAAGAGAAGCGAGACGGAGTCACGTGGACCTCGATCGCCCTGTTACCCGAAAGGTACTCGCCATTCGATTCTTATTCCCCTTGCCTCTTCGCTTCCGTCGCGTCGCGCGCGTGAAAACGATCGTCTTTTTTTCCCCCGTCGTCTCCGACCACGCGATCGATTCCCGTCCTGATCGCATCGGAATCGACGTTACGATCTCCCCTCGCACGCTACGATCTCGCGGTAAAAACAAACCAATTAACGTATCATTTCGCATTCGAGAACCTGGATATCACTTTTTTTTTCTCTCCCTTTTTTCAAATTTTATCGAGTAGTTTTTGTAAGCCCGCGGATATTTGTCAATTTCGTTGAAAACATTCGTTTCCGCGTGACTCGATGAATCAAGCGTGTAGGTATGTCACTTCCGGAACGGACAGTCGAGCGAGCATCGCTAACGGACCACGCGATGCGACAGTCAATGGACGTTTGCGAATGCGAGCCGCGAAACTTTTCGGTGAAGCGACGATAATAATTCTTCGGCAATGGACGGTCGAGAGAACGTTTTAAAAGGCGAGTTCTCGCTCGTAAATATAGAATATTTGCGCGTATCAATTAGCGAAGTAATTAAATCCGCTGGATGTTTGTTACCTCGCATGAAAATGCGAATAGTTTAATGACTTTGCTTACTACGCTCGCCTGCTTCTCCACGCTTCGATCACGAGAGCCACGTGTTTCGGCGTTTCGTTGGTCGACGCTGCGCGCACCGGTGAAATTCCAGCGGCGAAAATAAGCGTGCCAATTGCACTCCTACACGAGTGTATGACGCGAATGCGATCGTTGTTTTTTTTTTTTTAATCTCTGATGTCTATCTCTCTAATTTTTCAATGGTTGCCTCTACGTTCCTCTTCTTACCGTTTCAGGAAGACGTGCAAGCAGAATATTCGCAAGGTCAGGAGGACTCCCACATCATTACTGGTGAGTAAAAACGATCATGTTTCAAACCGAATAACTATAATAATATCGCCGATGATAATAATAATACTAACAATCGACGACACGCGCGCGCCGCGCTCTCTTTTTGTAATACGTAGATTGAATACCTGATGCGAAAATCCTATAACTTCGTGTATCGTCCGAATATCTAGAGAATGGTCGTCGAAAAATATTCCCAGAACATCGAGCTGCTTAAAGCGATTGAACGATGAATTTTTCAGCCTTTCACTGGTCTAACCGATTCGATACTTGGTGTTTTGTAGACGTACGATTTCGATACGATGTATCAAAGAAACGTGAACTCGTGACACGCATGATAAACCTTGACATAATGCTGGTTACTTTTTTTTCTTCGTACGTTTGCGAAGGACGTTGAAATGTAGACATTCCTCTTGTTCTTTACGAATGTTGCGCGCATTGCGATAACGTTTGACGATGAGCCGCGTTTGTATAACCATTATTGCTTCGAGTTGTCGATATCTGTCGTCGTCGTCGTCGTCGTCGTCGTGAGTCTTTTCAGCCAATCGATTCGTTATATCGAGTCGTTCGTATCGCGACAAAAATGCTTCGCGTTGCTCCGGTCTACGCGTTATCGTGCGTGATTTCTGACCACGTGGAAAGGTTCGTGGCTCGCAAATACTCGTTGTTATCGCGAGATTTGACGAGCGTTGATTTTTTTCGCACTTTCCGTTTCCAACTGACGCGTGAAATAATGGAAAAAGTTCCTCGAGATCCCCGCAAATTCCTTGCTAATGAGATTCCTTGATTTATTTCCCTCGATGCTGGTCTTGGCCTTAGCTCGAAGGCTCGATGCGTCGTTGAATCGCCGATTTATTACCCGTTTGGACTACTTTCTAACTCGAATATTAATTTCTGTCCGCAATCATCGCGACGCGGTATAAAACGCGACTGTATTCCATTCAAGTCTCGTTTCAAAGCCGAACCCGTCTCCGTTTGCGAACGTGAAAGAACGAGGCACGATTGTCATTGTTAACAAAAGACGATCCTCTTTTCACGGAACGAAATGAGATAGAAACGCGTTAATACTTCCTCTCCGATCGATGCCGAATCGCGAAGCGTCATACGCCGCGAACGTACGGGAAAGCCCTCGTAGAGGAGGGAAAAAAACTTCCATCTCCGAAACAGAATACACATCTGTGTTTATGAGAACGCTCGATGGACCGTTGTTTACGCGATAACAAATTGGTCACGGTTTATCTACTCCGTAACCGTTCACCAAACCTACTTGTGGAATAAAAAACAAATAAATAAATAACCGTAGACATTTTTCAACTGACCGAAGCATCGGAAATGAGTTTATGGAACTATCGTGGCGTTCGTTTACGAAAACTCGCGCGTGTCTCGCATCATCGTAAATTTCTGTGCCGTAGAACATTTTGTTTTACTCCTCGCGTTTCGTGGATAATGTGATACGTACACGATCGTAGACTACGGTTTATTTCAGGTCGGTCAAACGATCCGTACAAACACACCGGTGTCAGCACGTGCGGCCCAGTGACGCAATGCCGAACGTACGGAGAATAATTCGTCATTTTGCATAATATTCCAAACGGCGTCCGATTCGACGAGCCTCTCGCTCTCGCTCTTTCTCTCGCATCATTGCCAATCGAGACAATGGTATCCGGGCGAGCTAATTAGCTGCATTCACGGGAAACAAATCAAATTCGTCTCCAAAGAGGCAGCGTTCCCGATGAATCGATCAGCTCTCGCATTCAAATTACTCCTCCCGATGTCGTACTCCAACAATCGTCTCCGTTGACCAATGACGCGCGATTTTGTCCGTCCCGTTTTAATTATTAATCGTGAATTACACGCGCGGACGTTTCAATTATAATAATCGTGCGTCGCCGATAGACTCGACACCGTGAAACCAGATCGTCACGTAACGTAGCCTAAAAATTATTCCATGCTACACGTGGCAAGGCTCGCAGCGCCGTGGTTCGGAAAACTCGCGTCAGTTTTTTTCCCCTCCGTGCCGATCCCTCGCTCCGTGGATTTTCCACCTTGTCGGCTTATTTTTTACCACGGCACTTTCACGACCAACTCGCGTTGTTTATCCAATTCATTCTCGACCTTCTGCTTGTAAATTACTGCCGTCATCGTTTCCCGTTGCTGCGGGAACCGTAACGCGGTTGAATTTCCTTGCCAATGGTTTCTGGTTTTTACAACATCAAAAATTAATGTCGGATCTCGGTTGCCAATTTTCTATGAAACTAGGTGTATCGTAAAATTTGAAATAAAAAAAAATTTGTCGCTGCTAGTTCGTATTTTTTTTTTTTTAATTTTACCGACCGTTTCTGTACTGAAAAGTGAGTGGACACAGTTTTGCAGTTCGCATTTCATCCGGGGTTGATAAAAATTGGGTCAACTCGTCCCAATCGATGTTGCTTACGCCCAAGGTGTAAATTTCCTAGATTGCTTGAAATTTTTTGGTTTGTGTTTGCGTAAACCCCGACGAATGACTGCCTAAAAGCGATCTTTCTCTGCCTGGTACCGATTCCTTCGGTTAATAGAATTCGCGCGTATATACATTGGTTATCGGATACGCATCGTGGGCGGTCAAAGTGTTCACTCGAACGGAATTTCTAACAGGTGGATCTAGGCGGATGAACGATTCGAAAGGATTATCAGCTTTTAATCAAGTCAATTCGAATCGGAGCGATTCTTCTTCTCCGCGATCGCTCTTTTTCGTCTTTTTTTTTCTTCGCCGGGCACGGGAGGAGCGCGTGGCACGCGGTACGAAAAGCCGGGCTGGTATATCAAAGGAGGAGTGAGAGTGAAAAAGGGCGCGGGAGGGAGAGAGCGAAAGGGAGAGAAAGACAGAGAGGAAAAAAAGAGGGAGCGAGAGAAAATGGAACGAGGGGGAGAGTCATAGAAGGTAGGAAAAAAGAGGAAATAGGTGGGGCTTCAAGTTGCCCCGGGCGATCAATACTCGACAACCGAGTACCACGCGGTGTTTGCCCCTGTATCATGCCAGGGTATTCCCCCTGAATCCCCCGTGGCCGCAGGCACCGAACAACTCGACACCCGTTCGGTCACGTGCTGTCGATCGAAAATATATTCCTTATAGATGTACGCGATACGTACGAGGAATCACCTCCTACGTATATATCGAACGCGCATATATTGAATCACGTTCATGCGACATTTTCCGTATTTACCTATCCACTTTCTCGAACGCGCCGTAGGAAAATCGTCGCAACGATGATCTTTTTTCCCTAACTTTTCCATACTCTCTACCTCCACAAATCTGCTCTCCAAATCTTACAAATCCGAACGGAATACGTAACCTTGCATTCGAAGCTCTCGCGCCGTTGTTATTGGTAAACGAACGAATTTTTTTTTACTTTACACCTCTGCGATCAATTCGAATGTGCTCGAGCGTGGTAACGCCGTACAACGCGTGCGTCCGATCTTCGTGAAGTAGTCGACGCTCCGAGTTTTATTCCCCCGTAAAATCGAAAATCTTTTATCTATCGGTAGGAACAAATTCGTCTGACCTTTGTCAGAGATCAACGATCACTCGTCGTTGGTAACTGCATTAACCGCGTCTGTGTTTATTCCCAGACCGTTGTATCCACTATCGTCTAATTGTATTCCCTCTATAAACTCTCTACCCGATGTAACCATCTCCTAGAGAACAATTTTGACCCTCGTCCAATAACTCGCGTCAGTCTCGGAAAATAGCGCGACAGTTGCGCCCAACAGACGGGCATTCTTACCGAGGTCTTAACCACGACAGGGAATATTAGCTTGGTCCCGGTTAATGTTACGTAGAATTTCACGCTGGAATCTCTTTGATTAGCCTCGTACTTGCGTCGCTTCGCGGTTTCTGCACAGCGGGTTATCCTTTTGTTTCCCAGCCTCACGGCAACTCTGATCACCCCTGACATCAGCATCCATTCGTCGGTAAAAGTGTAATTGGAAATTTTTAATAATACAAAGGCCGTGGATATGAAGTTCGCAATGAGGCTTCTTCACTCTGTTTCCACTTAATTAGCCTCATTACGGTAGAGTGATTATAGAACCAAATCATATTTCATCCTTCCTCGCACGAAGAATACCGGAAAGCAAACGGAACGCGAATCATAACGAAGGTTTTCTCTTCTTCCAAATATGGTTTATCCCTTAACGCGCAATATTATGTCCACAGTTTCTATTTATCAAGCATTACTGAAAAAAAAGAGTGTATATTAAGGGAAAACCGTGGGAAAAAAATCACATCTTTGTGGAAATATTTTTCTTTACAAAATAATTATATTTTGTCATATGGGTACAAGTACGCGTGTTAAAACATGTTATTCTAGCTACGCTATATATATTCATAGGGATGGTATTATGATCATGGTACATTATTGCTATACATACCTTGGTGTACGATGATAATAATTCACGTTGTACGAGTTCTAATGAAAACAGCGCGAATCAGTATTTTGATTATCACACGGTGAGCACACGTGCATGGACGCCAATGGACGCACATTATTTGCGGGTAGAAAATCTACGACGGATGCATAGCGCTCACCGTATACAAATATACGTGAGCGGTTTGTTGCTTTTTGCTCACAATTCGTAAAAAGCGTCCAAACGGTCCTGCAGTGAATGTAGAGCCGGAAAACTCATCGTGTTGCCAAGTCGATGTTATTTTACAAGTTATTTTACAAGTCGATGGATACCGTTTCGTCGCGTAAAATCTTCAAACGATAACGAATGTTTGCGTACATTGTAAGACAAGATCTTTTTTTCCAAACTGCCGCAGCACAACACGCGAGATAAAAAGCGGAGGTTTCTGCTTATCACCTGTGGCAACGTGATTATACAGGTTATCTCTGAGTTCGGGAAGAAACTTGGTCTCCTAAATGTTACAGCCTTTCAGAAAGTTCCACTCTTTTCTCGACAGATAAGCTCGCTTCGTCGTGAACGTTTCGAGAAACGTCAGTCTTTTGGATATTCTCACAATTACGGTTCGTCGTTGTCGAGATTCGTAATGATATGGAATTCCGACGAGCTTCGGTAACATCGCATAGTTGGCTCTTACGATATTTCGTATCGGAATGTGCGAGAACAGCTCTGACAAGAGTTTCGCGCAGATTCGTCTGCAAAAAAAATCAGCAAACGAATTCTTTTTCAAATCTATCGGCGACTCCGCGAGTTTCGGGCTGGCATAGAAGTAGTTCGGGGGAAGTTTCTTATTTCGTTGATAAACGAAGTTGCCGCGCAGTTCCGTGGTGTTTGAACTTCTTTTATGGGAGGAAAAGTCATGATTTCAGTCAGTTTCGGAACGAGTGTTTGTATTATTCAAGTTCCCTCGGCTCCGATTCGATTGAGTCGGAAAGTTTCGGCGGAAACGAAATAAAAATAACGCGGTAGTTCGCGAATGCAAAAAGCTCCAAATAGAAAAAGTTTGATCGTCGCGCACGGGATTCGAAGTTGTTTTCATCCGGTGACGAATATTTCGCGGAAACATTTTCACCCGGTTGAAAAGTTGGAAAAACCGGCGCGCGAGATGTCCCGATGGAGACGCGCAGCCGGGAAGGAAAGGGGGGACTTTGGCAAAGTAGCTGTTACCGGAACTGCGAGAAAAGAAAACCGGAAGAGACGATAAAACGCGCTCGCTTAATCGCGCGACGGTTGTTCATCGGGGACAAATGTATGCGAGAGGAAGAGACAAAGGGAAAAAAAACAACTTTATCACGCGTGAATGTCGCACCTTCGTTTAGAACGTTTTTGCCGATCGACTCGCTCTTCCTTCTTATCTTCCTGGCGCGACTCCGGCGATTCTTCCGTCTCAACTCGAAACTTTCGCCGAACTTTCCACATTTGTCGAAACATTTTGCCCGACTAACGTCGTCCGCTGATTCTTTTTTTCCGCCGAATTCCTTCCAACTCGTTTCGGTGCGCGTACATTTTTCAGGCGATGCGACAACTACGTGACTCATTTTACTCTCACGCTTGTTCCTCCGCGCGCGCCAAAGGGTACGGAGCAATCTCACCCCCCGAACCTCTTTGCTGGAAAATCGTTTTTCGCTCCGCGACGTGGAAATGAAGCTGTTGTGTTGTCGAACGGTAACCGAGACGTCCGCTTTTTTTTTTTTTTTTTTTTTTAAACTATGCGGGCCGCGAGGAGCACTAATTCAAGGATATCGAATTGCGGAGTTGGAATTACCAGCTTGGAGTCTTCGCGGTCGTTCGGAAGCGTCGAAGTTTGTTGGAGAACGCCTTACCGATTGCATCGTCCGCGGATAAAAGAGATACAGCTGTGGATACTAGTACGTGAAAACGGACAATTAATCTACCGGGTACAACGCGAAGGAAACAGAATCAAAAAGGCAAACGAGCAGACAGAATGGTAACTTAAAATAGGTGAAAAAAACTGGAAAAGAAATTGAACTAGATTAGAGCGGGGAACGCGATAGTAGGCGAATAAGAAGAGAATAATATAAATAGAAATAGAGTTCGAGATAACGAAGGTAGACTCGAATTGAAAGAGATATGAAAAGTGAGAAATGGAAAAAATGAAGGGAGAACTCGCTACGGATGTAATAATGGAGCGCTATGGATCGGATGAGAAGTTGGGCCAGTCGCGCGAAAATTCGGAGAGCGAAAGATGCTTCCGAGAGAGAATCTCTTCCGTTCGATTATCGCGATCGTCCGTTTAATTCATTCGTCCCTCTTACGATTCTCTCGTATTTCCCGAGACGAAAAGTTTGAGCAAAGTTCGGTGTTTCGGTCGGCGCCTTACGACTCGACGCTTAATTGAGCCCCATGAGCTCTCTTAATCGACGAACCCACCCTTTCCCCGAGGAGGACGTTCGCGTCGGACTCTACGGCGCCGCACGCCACCCGACTTTGGTACCTATTCATTCGACGCCAGCAGCGTCGCGACGCTGGTTCCACAGACTCTACGGCGTCTTTCCACGCCTTGTCGCGTGTAGCAGCTAGACTTAGGCGCGTAACTTTCGCAAACATAGTCCAGCCTCGCCTACATTCTTTTTGCGAAAATAAGCCGCGTTGCGTTTCGCGAACGATCGAGCCGCATCGTCCATTTAACATTCGCGAGTTTTGCCCAGCAACGCTGGAAATGAAATACAGTAATGGAAAACACGTATAGATAATTCGGTTTTGCGGTTGACGACGATTCGATTGGATGCGAAACACGATTGCGTTTCCGTTGACGTGAAAACAATTCTGCTAATGATCGCTCGTTCGTTATGACAAAACGAAATAAAAACCGACGAAACAATCGTTATTTTTGTCTCGTTTATTCCGACGAAAAGTTCGCTACGATCGCGTCAAGTGGGAAATGTGGAAAATAAAAGTAACGATCCGCGCTACTTCGACGCTCGTTTGTTTATTTGTTTGTTTGTTAATAATGTACATATTATTATGTACGCGATCGCAAAATGCTGGAAATGCTGGACGAAGAACGGCTGACAGTTTCATGTAGCCACGTCGAGCACGATAGGCGACTCCATCAGCGTGTCATTCCCTTCGTACTTGCGCGGCGACAACGGACACGATACCAACTACGTACAATATGGTCACGCAGTTTCGACTCTCACGCGACAGCTTTTCGTTTCTATAGAAGAATAGCTTTTATTCCGTTGTTATGTTCCCACAACTCGACGACTCTAAGCCGCGTCACGACGCGAACGTCGCGACAAGAACTTATTTCTGTCGCGTTTCATGCTGTAGGATATGCTTCAGGAGCCGTGGTACACGACTGTCGGCACCGGACAACTGCTTATCGCTGATTCCCCACGAAATGGCGATCGACCGTCTTAAAACCTTCCCCTTTACTTTTTCGTACCTTGTTCAGATTTTTTTTACAGTACGATGTCGTAGAAAAATTGCGTCGACGCGATCTCGACGCTATCTCTACGTTATTACCCCGGGGATCGTTCGACCCGGGCAAAATTTTACCCTGAACATCCTTTCACCTCGGGAACCGGTTTCCCCCCGGCACCGTTTTACCCCGCGCGCAATTTAGCCTCGATATACAATTTTCGTGGAAATGTTATTTTACCCCGGAAGTCGTTTACCGCGGCAGCATTTTACCATACCTAGTCATTACTGTACCCCGGGGAGACCGTTTTACCCCGGAGGTCAGCTTTTCGCCGGAGATATCACCTCACCTCGATCATTCCTACACGAATGTCCGAAATTCTGGAAACACGGGAAAGAGCGTGTTTCGTCGGAAACGGAAAGCAAGGTCTTGGAATAACAAACATTCGGTTCACGTCGTTGAAGTTACGACTTCCGCGTTACTTTTTCGACTCAAATATTTGATGCGCGCCGGCGCGAGTGGCGCAAAGAAAAATGATTTCTCCAGCTTTTTCTGTGCCCGTTGGAAGTAAAACTAGTATAATTATAGCTGGTGAATTATTTATGTCGCATGTCGGTAATGGCCCTAGGGGTAGGCAATGGGTCCGGGAACAACGCGAATAAGCAACGGCGTCGCTAGGATCCGATATACGAATACACACTCGTAGCGGTATATCCGACAGGAGGAGTCGGTTCTCTCGTGTTAACGGAGCAATGGCGTCGTCCACTTCCAGGATCTTTTTTTTTCCTATCGATCCTCTTTCCTCGCGTATTTTTTTTATATTTTATTCTACCGCTTCAACTCGCGTGCTTCGTTACGTATTAGATTCACAGATCTAGATTAGTCGGTGACCGCTAACACCCACGCGATCTAAACCCACGCGATTCCCGACATCGCGGCGCGGCGGAGGGGGACGCGTTTCCAGAATTGACGGATAACTGTTTTCCGGGCGAATCGACACAACGTCTGCCAATTAATTTCCAATCTTCGAAAGCTTCGCGTGGCACGTGGGTGGCTAGGTAAGAAGGCAAAGCTTGCCACGAGTCGGGGAAAAAGTGTAGACGCGTGTCTCGTATCAGCATCGAAACGCCAATCAGTCCACCAGGATGGAAGCGATGGTAATAACGCGAAGAACTCGGCACGACGTGTAATTCGCTCGTTACAGTGTTTCGCCGACGTTACGAATCTCAGCGGAACGAGGATATCTCGTTATCCCAGCATCGACCTATAAACAATTTGACGAAAATGAGAACTCGACGTCGATGTTCTTTTTTCTTCTTCTTTTTTCGCACTCCCCGACACGCGTGACGCTCGGAGCATCTGCGACGCGTCTACTCGTTCTCAGAATCGGGGAAACGCGAGGCTTTCGGGAAAACTATTCGAGACGCGGCTTCGGAAACGACATGGCAATTAATTAAGGTAATTAAATTCCGCCGACGCATAGAATTTCGTGGCATCTAAGCCGCGATAACGCGAGAGGGTTAACGATGTCGTCGTTCGATTCTCGGGAACGATTCGTTAATTCGGTCGGCGCAACCGCAGCGAATTGGTACCCGTTCCGTTGTTCAGAGATCTGGAGTCGAATCCTTCCTGTCTCGGATACTCGCGCGAATACGCTACCAATTATAAATAATTGTTCCACTTGAACCTTTGCCTCTTCATCCGGTCTAGTCGGTCTGTAAACGCGACGGAAGGTGACCCAGTTATGAAATAGTTCGTCCTCCACGCTGAACGCGCGTTTCCGACACTAACGGAAAACTGACGTTACATTGCGACAATCGCATCCCACGCGATCCTCGTAGTAGCTTTTGGCATATTCCCGTCGCGAAAAACATCGAGGTTTGCGCGAACGTTCGCATCCGTTCTCCGGCAAAAATCCATATTTCGTCGAGTTAAAAATAGCTCCGTCTATTTATTCGCGGAACACATCGATTGCGTGGATCTCGTCGATGGTTCTGTGCTTTCGTGATGGTCGCTCGTTAAGTCGGGCAAATTTTCCAATATCTTCTTCTCTCTTTTCGACGACTCCTCGATTACTCGCTCGTCCTCCATGATTTTCCAAGATTCGCTCCTCGGCAGCGCTGTCGTATCATTGATCGCATGCCTCCTTACGTTACTCGTGGAATATTTACGTCACGGGTTCGCGAATAGGACTGGCACGAGTGACGGGTCGAATTAGATTGCAGTCAACGCGCGTGACCTGCTTGAGAGTTTGGAAAAGAAAGCGGTTTTCATTCTACCGGCGCATTTCACTGAACCTCGGGAACGAGGAGAACTCACGGCAGTCGTGATTATTCGGTAGGTACTTTTGATCGCGGAGCAAATACGTTCGAGTATCTTTCGGTACAGGGACAAGCTGCCGGTAGGGATCGCTCAATTGGCAGCGTGTCATAACCAACCAGTCTTGGAATCGCAGGTCAACAACAACGTCGTAGACGGTCGTAAGTAGCGTAACTCGCTAGGGGACGACGCTCGCGACGGGTCAGACTATCACGGACCAGCCAACTTGGCTATCGAATCGCAGTAGTAGTAGTAGTAGACTAGTTCCGCTACGAATCAGACGCTCGGGGAGCGGACGCCATTAGCCGCGAAGAAGGATCAGACGTAACGTCGATGGCGAGGGGAATTCGTTATAGGTCAGACATACGGAGCAGCAGCGTTGTAGGTAAAACGTATGGAGGCATCCATCGACTATTGGATCAGATGAGACGTAACGTGCGGCGGAGGCTCGTTTTGCGGAAGCCGCAGCTCGCCATCGAGCTCCGTGTACCCCGATCGACGCGTATAGAGAGATGTATAGAGAGAGAGAGAGAGAGAGAGAGAGAGAGAGAGAGAGAGAGAGAGAGAGAGAGAGAGAGAGAGAGAGGGAGGGAGAGAGCGAGCTTTGTGATCCCGTATGCTTCTCTCGAGCGAGTGATTCGTATGCCGAGGGCACGCCTTATCCCGAATGCAGAGTAGCAGATAGTGAGCTGGTCCCTCGTTTGCCCCGCGCATCGCGAACGTTGATACGTACATGTAACCAGCCACGAATACGTACGAGCCGACGCGCAGGAATTCCGGAACGAAACGTCGACCCGATTTTTGCTCTCCTCGGCGATAAAAACGATAAAGACGATAAAGGCGACGAGAATTACCCTTCGAATTTTCATACGCCGATAACAACGACGCTCGTATCTCGCGAACATGGCGCTAAAAAAGCTGAGCATCGCGCTCTGCTGCGCGAATCGACAACCACCGGGCGTCACGCATCGCGCTGAGCTTTTTTTCTCGTTCTTGGTCGAAGAAATTTCTTTATGGAAACTCGAAGGTGTGCCGTCGCGGGGCTTTTACAGAGCGAACCTTGTTATCGCGAAAAGACCCCCGAGTGAAATGGTAGAATTTCGTTTGGACGGTGATGATTTGTTTCCTTTGAAAGCTCAACTTTCGCGCTTTCCGAACTTTTCATTCGGCATCGAACGTTCCCTCTCGCTCGTTCCCCGAACTTTTCCGCGATTCATTGACGGGACGATCGAGGTCCTACCCCGTACGCTTGATTATTTTCGTCCGGCCAGACGACGGCGACGACGACGACGGCGACGAGACTCCGTGAATTAAATATTTAGGCGGCAGTTAGCGAACGAGTGGTCGCTCCTTTGTCTTTCTAACAATTTTCTCTCTCTCTCGCTCTTTCTCGTTTTTGCTTTTGCTTTCGCTTCTGCTCTCTCTCTTTCCTCGTCGTCGCGACACCCGCCCTCGCCGCCGTTTTCATTCCTCAATTTCTCGACCCCCTGCCTCGACCTCCTATTCCCCGCTCGCACCATCGCTTTTTCCCCTCGAGCGAGGCGGCCGAACCCTCTCGACGGGTTGGTCCTGGTTGTGAAGTGAGGCAGAGCGCGGTGAAGTCGAGTCGAGTGTCGCCGAGGTACGTCTCAAGTATCACCGGGCCAGATATGATCCGTTTCACGGATCTTCTCCGCGCAAAGGTCTCCTGGCAACGGGATCTCGACGCCCCCAATGACCAACGAACGAACGATCATTCCCCGATGTATAAGAAATAAAACAACAACAACAAAATGACCAAATAACCGCGTCCCAACATTTTTTCCAATTTTCTTATTGAAGGCAAAAAATTGGATGCAAATATCTCGCGGAAAATATCGATTCTCACCGAAGACTAACGAATGTCGATTGTTTGTTGGTTTCAGGAATAATGAAACGCGAGGCTGACGGCGGAGCGATGCCAGGTGGTGGAGGTGGCGGCGGCGGTGGCGGTGGTCCCACCAGCCCTCACAAACGCTATCGTCAAGGTGACGATGAACTACGTCTTCTGATACCGAGCAAGGTAGGTGAAACGAAAAGTTTCGTTCGGCTTGAAAACTTGTCCGTATTCAACGCACCAGAGACCGAAGTCGATTTCGACCGGCGATCTCCCGAATTCCTTCTATCATTTTTAAATTTCATTTCACAAAGAGATTTGCACGTGCATCGAGATCTACCCACAATCGGCGTTGTACGAATTTCGTTTAATAAAAAATTAACATGACAAAAATTAACACGGCAAAAACCCATTCGAAGTGGGTTCTTGCCAGAACGAAAATAGAAAAGCTCGCACAGAGTTCTACGGATATGTCTTTAAAACATCAAACGTCGCAAATGTCAGTATCCCGAAATAATTGTCGGTATTAAGAAAAGGAGGGAGATTTTGTCGTTGAACATCGTTGGAAAATGTTGCCAGCTTTGGAATCTCTCGAATTTCGCAGTAAAAAATATGTATGATAATTCGGCGTAAATTTGGAAACTATTGAATTATTCAGTTTTCCCGGAAATTTCGAGAGTAAAGTTGTAAGAAAAATCACTACGTCGCGAGTAGGACGTAGAATCGCGATGGAAATGGCGGAGCGCCGAGAGAAAACTTTGGTACGTTTTTGCGGCATCTTCTCGTCGGAACCCGAACGCTGTGCAAACATTTCTTTTCATCTCGATATCAACGTAAACGAATATTCCCGCGGGATTTAGTTTACCGTAGGCTGCAACGACCGGGATGCAAATGGCAACCGTTTGCGTTGGTAATATATCGAGGGTCGGTAATGAGAGCTAAGAAAATATTGACGAAGGACGGAAAATGGAATCGAACGGAGACGACGGAGAAGAAGGCTCGGGAGTGAGCAACGCCGGCGAACCGGATGAGCCGGACGCGTGATTGTTCGTTCCAGAATTTCCGCTTATTGTTTCGCGGCAGGCGATCCGTTATCCGCTTTTCTTTATCTTCCGCGCTTTTTCTCGCTCGCCGACTCTTACTCCTCGTATTTCTTCCTCCCCGAGTCTCGAGACACGCCGATGCTCCGTCTTCGCGGGTGGCTCCGCCGACCGTCTCGCGATTTATTTCACATCCAAATTAAATATCGTTCCCGGCATCGTAAATATTGTCATAAGCACGGCGCGTTGATATGAGAATAAAAAAGAAGCCGGGAAAAGAAGGAAAAAAAGATGCAGGAAAAAGTGGGCCGACGAAAGAAAGACGCGCGAGATCCTGTCGCCGAAATGAAGAGAATGGAAAAATGAGAAGAGAGCCGCGAAAGAAAGGAACAGAATTTATCGCAGCGATTCGCCGATGCGACGAGGTTACAAATTGCGGCGTAAATGCTGCCTCGTTTTTATACCGAAGGCTCGATTCTCGACGATGCGACCGCGATACGTGTGGCAAAAAACGAGCGCAGGTGGGAAAATAAAAATGACGATCGGGCGGCCTTTTACTTATAATAAACATCGTTCGACGAGTCTCGTTAAATAGCGCGTAGAAATACTTAGCCATTTTCCGACAAGGTCCACCGCGTTCCACAGATGCTGCGATGTACGTATGGTAGGAGAGCCGCCGCGACCGTTCGCACCTTCTCTCACGCCGGCCTTTTAAATACAAGGCTTGCGCAACGTCGACCTGATTACGTTTTTGTCCCCACTCGAATACGACATCGAAGAAAATCTCCTTCCTCCAACTACGTGATTTCCTCGACGCGTATTTGTTTTATCTGCGTTCCTCTTTTTTTTTTTTTTTTTAAATCGCCTCTTCTCAGTATCGACATCGTTTTTATCGTGGTTCTCGGTGAACCTTGCGTCGAAAGTTATCATCTCTATTTCGTTTGTTCCAATTACGGACGACGTTTCATTCGATTATCGGAGCTGCATGCTCGAGTCGAGATTTGCGATCACGCAGAAGCATTCGGTGATTTTTATGAAATTGTCGAAACTCCGCAAAAGCACAAAGCAAATTGATGTTTGATGAAAGGTTATTAATTCCCTTCAATTTATCTGCTACGGACAAACTAATTGCGAGCAACTTTCCGAAATGAGTCCCTGCAATACGCGCCTGCATACCCTTCGTGTGGAATTTTTTCGTTTATAGCACAACCATTGATATTGATCCGCGATAAAATTGGGGAAAATCGTATTTACTTGCGCAGAGCTGGGAAATCATCACGCAAATTTCGCGCAACATCTTCTTGTCTCGAATACAGGTTGGTAAGAAAAAGAAAATAATAGTAGAAATGAGGATGCACGTGGTAAATATATCGGCAACGAGAGAACGTTGAGACGACGTGAAACGTTGCGGTATGAAACTGCATCGTAAAAATTTGCCCCGCCATCGCGAAAATCGTACGGGAATAGAATTGTAAGCATTCGCGATATTATGGACCGTTTCGCATCATTTTATCGAGAATAACTCCGAACCAGTTTGGTAGCGAGACTCGCTCGAGTGAGCTCCGATCAGCAATGAAATGTTCAATGACATTCGCGTATTATTGAATCTCGATTATGTCATCTCCGCGTTGCAAAACCTGTTATCTTAGATTCCAGAACAACACGCGCGTACAACCAGTTTCGCAAATAGGTTGTAAACTTCCAGGAATGTGTTCTGCGTTCGATTGCAAGGCGATCGCAATTGGAAATTAGTTTCGATCAAATCAACGCGGTCCTTCGGTGAATTCTTCGCGATCGCTGCTTCGCGTAAAAATGTAGGCAAAAAAATGAATGAACGTATAAAAACCGCGAAGCTTTTCCCTCCGGCGAGAGCGATAGCGTCTCTCGTCATTCGCAGAAGGCGACGCACACCTGTCTATCCGTTTGACTAGACGCGCGTTTGAATTCCCTGCTAATTCCATTGCGTCGCGTCGCCGCAGCGATTTAGAAATCATCTACCATTGCGATTGCGTAATCGAACGTGCGCTTTTGTTGCAAGACGATCGGTTCTCAGAAGCGTTTACCATACCTGTACAAACCTACTTGCCGTTCTGTAGCGATGAATTTTGATAGTTTTAATCTCGACAAGGTCGTCCGGCGGCCATTTTCTATCAGGTAGATCGATCGCCGGAGACAAACCTCGTCGTTCCTGTTCTTTACCTTGGACGAAACGCGAGTCTCGACGGTGAAGGAGTGCCGCGAATTACGAGGAAAACGCCTCCTGCGACTAAAACGCAGAGTCCAATTTTCTCTCTGTATCTCTCTCTCCTCTCTCTTTCCAGCTCCGTTGTTATTTTTTCTTCGTTTCGTCTGCCTTTTTCCCTTTGGATTGCGAGGTGATTTTTCTTTTTCGCGAGGGGCGTTTCACCTGTTGATACTTCGTTAAGATCTCTCCAATAAATTTGAATACATTTCCCTTTTCCTTTGTTACAGGTTGCGGGCTCCATTATTGGCAAGGGTGGTCAAAACATCACCAAACTAAGAAGCCAGGTCAGTTAATTTGGCTATTACCGAACGAAATTGTTTCGCGGGTTTTCTCTTCGTTGCGAATAGTTCAATTCGATCGAACCTTAGCTTTTATTATTTGTTTTCGACGATACAATTCGATTATTCGCTTCAGTTTTCCCCTTTTTTCACGTGCATGCGCCGTCATTTCGCGTCGCATCAACTAGCCTCCGATCTTTAATTAGCTTATCGATCTTCGTCTCGATTCCAGAACGACTAGAGATTTTTTTTCGAAATCTTTCGTCGCGTCTGTCGCAAATGACACGTTTTCTCTCTCGATCCAAAAACGTGATTGTTCGTAAATTCAAAGGAAAGCCGCGTACCTTCGTGTGGTCGCGAAGATCGTTTCTCGCCGCAATCCGAATTGTACGGAAATTGTTTCGGTTGTAGTTTCCGAAAGAAGAGGAAAGGATGAAAAGATTCATTGATTCTCAGCTCGTGGAGGCCGTTCGATTCGTCGCAAAGTGCCTCGCGTACATATATATATTTTTTTTTTCATACGTTCGATCATTCTCAAACGGTTCATCATTCCTTCGTTTCGATACACGTTTTACTTGTCTTCTCGATGCCTCGCACGACTTTGGTTCAAATTTGTTTTAAATTGTTCATTTTTTGATAAGATTTTCACCAACCTGCAATCGAGATGACAACGACGATCTGTTTTCACTTTTCCTCATTTTTCCCCCACTAATGATGTGTAATTAGTATTAACCGTAGAAAAAAGTAACCAACAGCCATCACATTTTAGATCAGATTGATTTTTGCCTTTCTTATTCATTTTCTATCGGTTGTTTGATTTATTTTTCATTTATCGTCTCGATTCCAAACATTTTTTCCCACCTCAGTGTCATTTATACTTTGTACGTATGTACGAATTTTCGATCATTTAGTTCGGCATCTCGTCGTCCGTTTCGCGCGAATATCAGATTTGTAAAAAAAAGAAAAAAAAAAGAAAAGAGCGGTGGAACATACATATCCAACGCGGGAAAATGACTTGTACAATCGCAATTTCTATTTCGACTTCTCATCCTGTACGCCTATCAGTCTTTCCCTTTTTATCTTTCGGTAGAGGTGTTTGTGGCCGACCTTATCGGATCACAATTGCGCACGCGTTTCCCGCTTATTCGATCTACCTAATTAGAATGTCCCGGTAATTCCCTAAAGATCGACTGGTCTTATCGCCGCTGGATCACCGCGCGTTAACTTGCATCGATACGCAAATTATTTTCTTGCCATGCGTCGGTAAAGTCTTCGTGATCCTCCGTCGGTAAAACGGAGATTCAGCAGTCCGCGCGAAATTACCTGTAGGGTACCGATTTTTCGAACGGGATCCAGCAGTGCGATCGAGTCCTCGAGCGGCAAGACTTGGCGCAACGCAACAGTCCAGCTACGCCTCTGCTTACTTCTGTCTTTTTCCCGTTATTCATATTTTTCTCTCTTTTGTTTTTCTTCTTTTCAACAACAAAAATCGTTTTCGATTTTCCACAAAGATCACAGCGATCCCCGCCCCCATGAAGATCGCGTTCCTCCCGAGATCCACCCGGCAAAACGAGGAAAGTTCGTCCGTTCGTGATAGAGGGAATACGGGACGTCCAGAAACCCTTTCGCTCGGAAAGACTCAACGATCGATAGAGAACATCATTTCGAGTAGATATCGTCGAAGAAATATTTTTCTATCACCTTTACAAGCAGAGATAAACGCTACGACGTGACCGACCAATCGTCGCGCGCGTTACTGGTCGCCTGGCGGGGCGGAGCGAGCAACGTAACGCGCGCGACCATTGGCTAACGCCTCTCCGCGTTTTTCTCGCCAACGGAGATTCGTAGAATAATCGTTCTTCAACATTTTTCATTCACTCTTCGCGGAGAACGAACGACGCGGGTAAACAGACACTCTGGGTTTCTTGACGGACCGTATATCGTGTAAATTCGCAGGTAATCCCGTCCGTTCCGATTCCAGTCACGCCGAGCAAACAGCGCTCCGGCGTTGTTTTGCCACCGGCGCACTTTCTATCTGCGCTTCAGCTTCGCGTGACACGCGATATTGCCCCGTAGTCTCAATAAAACGAGCTAATCGTTTCGTAGAAGCTGAAAGAAAACGGAGGCGCGGGTTACCTGCGAATGAGAAACTGCGCCGTAAATCGAGGGGGAAAAAATGACAAACAAATGATCGTTCGTCTGTATTTTCACCAATCGACGAATCGAAAAGACGAAGGGCATCGATAGATTTAGCAAAAAATGAATAAATAAAACAACCGCCGCAATCATCCATCGATCCGGTCAAGCTCACGACGAACAACGTTCGCGAGGTGCGAAGTATCCAACGGTCCGCGTGCCGAAAATTAACGTCGCACCGTTCGCTAGTTTTCTCTACGCTGCGATTTGTTTCTCTCGCGTGGTCTGATCGCCGCGAACGCGTGGGAATTATTAATTATCGCAAACTTCCGTTGAACCAAGCTCAACGTTTGGTTGATAATACTCGATATATTCCTACGCACGACCGATTCAACAATTTCTACCACGTAAAGTCGTCGCAGCGATGATGTTTTAACTTGCACCGCATGCATCCGCACTCGAGAATCGCGCTCATCTAGCGTCGAAACTGGGAACTAACCGAAAATGGATCACAGTGAATCGGGGGCCCACTCATCTTGCCAACGTCGAGGTCACGATGATAAATCAGTTTTTTCGTTGTCTTTTTTCATATCATTTTCCCCCGCGTATTTTCTCACCGAAGAAGAGGGGTTGTTGCATGATTGAAAAAATACCCGTTCCCTCGTTTATTTATCGGTAAATAATTGCCGCGAAGGGCTGGCCACAGCAAAGCGAGGGGCTAATCCGAAAGCCGATGTACGACAGCTCGACCCCTCCGTCGGTCAGCAACGTACAGCGACCAAATCTGTCAAAGTGTTGCGTTACCAATTCGCCGATTCGATGGTTTTGTTGGAATGGATACAAATTATCGCACTCGTGCAACAACTCCAAAACTCTACACGAACGAAATTGACAGCTAGATCGACGGCTCGCGATTCGCTCAGCCCGCACGAAAAAGTGACGTGATTCGACATTTACTACGGTTCGCGGTACCGCTGCAGAAACACGATGTTCCCGAGCTTCGGTTCGATTAAAAAAAAAAATTGAACAAAAATAGTAAATACATTCATCGCGACACGATTTTACGACGAGAAATGTTCGCGACGTCCATCACGTTTGTCATGAAACTTCACGTTACCCAACTACATTCATTCCCTGGTTTGCGATGACGAGAGACGAAATCAAGCTGTCATCTTCATCTCAAACGTTTCCCTCCCCACGACCAATTGCGATTTCCGCTCGTCATTTTTCCCTGGCGATGATCGAATGTCTCGGAAATTCGAGAAAATAAATACGACGGTTTACGATTAACGGCGTGTGAAAGACGCGAACGAAGGGGATTACCGTGGCGATGGGTTTCGAACAGATCCGGTAGCGACTGGTCGCGAAAGCTTCGAGAAGGCTAGGCTTACGAATCAGCGATGGACGGAAATTCCGCGCAATCCGCGTAAAAAGTTGACCGACCGAGGTAAAAACGAAAGAAAAGGGAAAAAAATAGAACAAAAGTAAGCAAACGTGGGAAGAGGCGGGAAGAGAGTAGACGAGATGATAGAGTCTGGAAACGCGGTGGGAAAAAACGACGCGCGCGATATTAGACATAGTAATTTAATAAGCAAAAGGCAGTTGGGTGAGCAATCGATGGTCTAACTTTGAGTTGATGATTTGTGCCCTGGTCCCGCCCCGACCCTGGCCGTTGCCCCCATTGGTTGCCCTGGTTGCCCTGCCGTGTGCCCTGCCCTGTGCCGTTGTGCCCTGCCGTGTGCCCACACTTCTGCCCTGCCGTGTGCCCTGCTCGGAACGATGGATCCGACCCCGGCAACTCGATCTGCGATTCAACAACAACTACCACCACCACCAACAACTACCACCACCACCACCAACTCTACCAATGAATGAACTACAGTACAAAGCCTCAATCATTGTACCCGACTGTCCCGGACCTGAACGGTAATGCCAAACCACTTTTGTCTAATTCTCATGTTTTTTTTTTATTTTATTTTGATTTTTTGACTTCTTCAATGTTCTGCTCGTATCTGATTGATAACTACCAGTAGCTTGAAGGATAACAGAGATTATCGAGGGCGGACAATTTTCTGTCCGAACTTCTCATCGTGCTACGATTTTAATCATGTTGAACTCTATCCTTGTCAGCAAATCGTCGCACCGATTATGTTTATATTTATACCTACTACCTACGTGTTTGTGCCAAACTTTGCCAATTCGATAATCACCGTGCAAGCGACGTTCTCGTCTATGGGATCCTGCTGTACCGACCTGCGTACGCCTAATTCTTAGGATAAGTATTATACTCGTAGACGTAAGATGTGATACTAACTGGACCCGAGCAATTTTAGGAAACTGTCACACAGTTTTGTCTGCTACCGTTTCAGCCCCTGATCGTCTCACCTGTATCCTCGGATTAACGTGCCGACTATGGGAAATTTACGGAACGCTTCCTCGGTTCTCTCCGTACCCTCGATCCAAACTTTCGTGTCACGAAGTTGTCGGAAAATTGTAGTCGATCGACGAGTAACGCTTCGACGACGTTGCGAGGCTCATCTCGTATATTGTTTCGCGAACGCGCGTTTTGTCCCACTTAAATAACGCTCACCTGTCTCGGATAAAACTACGGTTTCGGTTTTTTGCCCTCTTCGTCAATTTTCGTAATCGCGAATATTTTTCAGTTGGCAACTTTTGCTTTTCGCCACCGTTCTCAATTTTGGAATCGATAGACCGGCAGTATATTTCAGCTTTGCTCTCGCCAAATTTCAATATCCGTGAAAACGTAAAATACGAACGTGTTTCGGGTTTAAAAAACTTTATCCGCGCCCTTGGGAATGAAATTTCGTGAAAAGTAGCGGTGCTTCGATCGCGTTGCGCGTTACGATGCTAATATGCTGTGAATAATATTTCCACGAGCCTCGTCGTGACTAATCGTTTAATTTGTTATTCGATTAATTTTTTCAACGTTGCGAACCACCTGCGCCCTCGTGTACCGAGGAAAACAACCGCTGCGATGCCCAGAGGTCGAGGGTCGACGCTTTAGTCGATTTAATGAATTTTTGTTTTAGGTCAGAATCATACGTGGACCCGTGATTTTTTTTCTTTCTTCCTTTTTTCGAGGATGCTCGGAGTCGCATGCTCTTCAGGTTTGCCTCCGAAGGCGACGGCGGACGTTCATCCATCCGAGTGATTCACGTTTCACGATCGAACGATCATTTACGACCGCTCAGCGATCGAGACGAGAGAATTTTATCGCATTTATCCCGATGATAACCTGTACATGATGCTACGTTACCGAACAATTTAGTTCACAAATTTGAGCCCGGAATGTTCAAATTCGCGGAATCTTCCATTCAAATATTTTCAAATAATTTTCAATACAACATTGTGCGATTGGAGAACCTTTTTTCCCCATTCGCGATTTTCAACGTGCACTTTTTCTTCTAAAATTCGTTCCTGCGAAGTTGTCAAGTGTCTGGAATCGTTGGTATATCGTATTGATGCCTGATAAATGGCCGAGAAAATGTTTATCCGTCGCGCACTAGAGCTTGCACAATTATCTCGAAAGTAGAATTTTGTTGCTCGTTTCATTGTAGTCGTTTTTTCTTCTTGTTTACATCGCAACGAAGCTGAAGGGTTGCCGAATGGTGTGAAAATGGAATTAGGTGTTGGAAACTATTCGCGATTCTCGAGCTGCTCCGTTGATGATAATTGTGCAATTAGCGAACAAATATGAATCGTATCGTTGCGAAACATCGCGAGTATTTCCAGCAGCGACGCGCAGGAATAATAATTCGTTGAAACGAGGTGCCGTATGAATATTGAGCTTTCGACTGGCTCAGCCGACGTTCTCGCGCCGCGTCGAGTCGATGCGGGATCGAAAAAACTGCGTAGTAATTTTGTCCGTTTTTCGTTTGGCTATCGCGTACGAAGATGAGTTACGTTCGTTCGTCATGCGGGACATCCGTAGCATTCTCGAGGTTGTTGTTTCCTGCCCGCATCGATGCGATCTCCGTTTTTGGAGGCAGAGTCTCCAAAAGTCTCGGAAACGAGCAATTCTATTCCAATCGCGGCTATAAACAAAGATCGCAACCTCGTCGCGCGAGAATCGTTTCGTTTTATTTTTTCTCCTTCAACGCAGATTACTTTTTCGTTCCGGTGCTCGAGATGGAGGAAAAATCGGCGGAAGATGGCGAATAAATTGAAATTAATCGTGAAAACTTTGCGGCCGAGTTTTCGTACGTTCGTTGTGTATAAATTTTCGAAATACGCGAAGTTAGGGCTGACGATGATCGCGTTCGAGACGGACGACGCAAAGTCTGATTAATCGTTTCGTACGGAAGTTACGACGCTCTCGGAACGGCTCGTCGAGAAACGTGACGTCGCGGGACAAAAGTGTCGCCCGAATCGACTGCTAAAGTAGCGGAAAAGTGAATTGGAAAGACAACGTTAGTGGTCGCGCGATGATGATAACGCGGCTGAACGAAGGATCCTGGATCCGATCCCGGGGAGGGTCGAACCCTCCGCGTATTCCGACTACCCCAACGCGCAGGATTCCGAGGATCGATTATTTTTCACGTCATTTCGTTATTGTTCCTTCCAAATTTATTTTCATTAGTCTTGTATAATTTCCACTTTTTCTCATTCTCGTTTCAGCGCGCCCTTCGTACCGTTTCCCGTTTCCCGTATCTGGTAAAAACGGCCTATCGCTGCAGAGACCCGGTGACGGCCGCTAAAAAAATGCCAACTAACCAAATATTTCCTGGAAGCGGTGCCTGCTCGAGCAATCGATATAACGCAACGTGTACACACGTATAATAATACGCATCACGCATATCCATTCGCATTATCCGCTCTCGTCTCATCCACGGCATTTTATTGTTGAAACCACCTCTCGACGAGTCGTACATTTGCAATATCACCATCGACATTACATATCATACTCGATGTTATACCACCAATGTTGCGTGTGCTTTTACCTTCCACGCCAGACATCAGTAACGAACCTGTTTCTCGACCACAGGAGAAGCGACTGCGTTTCGTTCAAATTGCCTACAGGATGATTCGGCTAAGACGAATCGTTGGGGCGTGGCTATCCGTCGTCGATCGAGGCTCCTCTGTCGACTGTCGATGAATTTCTGCGTTTTTTCCTGTTTCATTTGCGTCCATCTTTTTCGGTTCTTCTCCGTTTTTCAGCCGCATTCGTCCGACCTCGTTTCATTTCTCGGCTCGTTCTTATTTCCAGCTACTTGCAACTTTCTTCTTTTCCTCCGTAAATTTTTTTTTTACTCGTCGACGATTTTTTACCGCCGATTTTTTTTCTCTTCTCGTTACGCGTTCTTTTTTCTTTCATTTTCGGCGAACGCTCCTTGGCGCTTGCTCGTCGATGGCCATCGAACGTCTTGGGCGACGCGCGCCGTACGGACGTATGGGAATGTAAATTTAGATAGAGAGATGACAGAATGTCGAGTGCTGCGTAACAAAAAGACGAGTATGGAAACAGGTGGTCGTACACAGCTGCTTTTTTCGAGAACCGACGGTTTCAGCGTGTCGAAATGTTGGCAGCAGCGTCGTGCGCGATGCACCGGGCTCGTCGCGCGATCGAGCTCCGTCGAGATTCGCGACTAAACTTCCGACTGCATTTAAGTATCAAAGGAGGCAAATTTATCAACTCGTTTTTTCAAGCGCGGAAGTTCGTTATTGCGACACCACGATCGTGGCGAGGAGTGATTTGTTCGTACGCTTAGTTAAAAAAAAAAGCTCGCGTTTGTCTTGGCGTGCGACTCGATTCGAAAGTTTGCACCGCGTGTTTTTCTTTTTTCACTTATACCGGAAGAAATGTTTCCCGGAAATTTTTCCCCGCCACCCTCCCTTCGTCGCTGTAGCGGTTCTTCCCGCGGCGCGGTTTCCTCGCGAATTTTCCGCTGGTTTTAACTTCAAACTTATCGTCGCTGTCGTCGACTCTCGCGCTCTTTCGCTCGGTTCTTCGGACGTGTGTACGAATTACCCTCGACTTACGCTACGCCGCGCCCCGGTTCGTCTTCGGGGTCCCTTTTTTTGCCACGTATCGCTTCACCGAATCCCACGCGACGCGCCTACGACTCGTCGGATCGATCCGCGTGGATTCGATTTTTCACCGCATCTCGACGACTATCGATACTCCCAGCACACGAACGGGACTAGAAGGAACGACCAAACGGTATCATTTTCTCTCATGCATTCTCACCCGGCCAGTTTTTTGTTACGCGCTCCTATTTACTCGCGAGATAAAAACGATCCGAGAAATCTGCCTAACTTTTCGAGTTTTTTGATTGCAGAATCCTGACGATCAGCTCGGATTTGGATACGGTGCTGCAGGTGATCAACGAAGTTGTGCCTAATCTCGAAGAGGTGAGGAACTCGTCGATCGATCGCTACTCCGCCGAAGCAGCGTTCGATTCGAAGAAATCGTGGTCCCAGAAATTTGTCCACGATTCCAAAATATATCGCGTAGTTATGCCCAACACGTTCAGACAATTGAGCGTCGAAGGAGACAAAAAATGCAACTTTCATCGACGAGCGCGTAATCGATCGGTTTGTCGGTAACGGAATCGAACGTTTCGATAGACTGATAACATTTAACGGGAGAGTAGAATCGAACGTCGTCGTGTTTGACGAGAAATTTATTGGGAAAAACCCGAAGGCACGTAGATTTACCACGGACTTGTTCACTGATCACGTTTATTTTTTCCGCGCAGAATGGATCCAGACACGGGAGCGACGAAATTGACGTCCGCATGCTGGTGCATCAAAGTCAAGCTGGCTGCATCATCGGCAAAGGCGGTTTCAAGATCAAGGAGCTCAGAGAGGTGAGTCTTGCACGAGCGAGTTCGAATCGCGAACGATCCCGCGTATATAAAATGACGGAAAAATTTGACCTGCACCAGGTACCTCGCTCCATTTTTGTTGGCCGGTCGTAATATCGAGCGAAACGCGAGTCCCTTAGCGTTCGCGAGAGGGAAACCGCGAAGCTTTGAGATCAAACGTCTCTCGTAGATTTCCATTTTTCTGAGAATAACGAGAATTAGTCTTTGCGGGATCAGCTTGAAATCATTCTTCCGAGTATTCGGGAAAGTTTTGCTCGACGATCGTATTTCGTCGTCGTGTAAAGCCGTCGGACGTTCTTTACCAGGGATCGCACGCTTGTACATGCAAAAAGGAGGGTGGAGGAGGAGGAGGAGGAGGAGGAGGGTGAGGGGTGGAGAATATTATATTTATTAACTGCCGCGAAGCTTGTAGAACCGTTCACCGATGCTTTCGCGCACAACGATGTTATCAGAACTCACGGATGTCACTGCTCCGCACGAGCTCGTACCGGAGCTGCAGTGATTCCATTTCCCTGTTTTATTTATTGATCCGAGACACGTTAGTTTTTGCGAGTTTCTGCGCTGCACGAACGCTCCCTCCCCCTCCCCCTCCCTCTCTCGCCCCCGTTATCTCGTATTATATCACGGCAGTCCCGACTCGATGCTCGACACGATAAACACGTGATAGGGTGGAGCGTAACTCTTCCCCTCTGGATCGATCAGTTCGGCATCGTCTTATTAACCGTATCGGCCATTGTCTATAACCTCCCCCTCCCCCCAGACATTCGTCTGGAGGTAGAAACGATCTGTTGATATAGCGAATAATGCGGATTGTTCGTTTTGCCCTTATTTTCGCCCTTATTTACCAACTCTGGAAGCAAATAAACGACCGTTTTATTCTACCTCCCAGCTATTCTTTCGATTTTTCAATAAAAACTCGCCAATATCGTGCCAGTCGTCGAGATATCGAGCCCCAAACCTCCCAAGTGGCGGCTGTTTATGTCGAGGACCGTTGCTAGGCGCCATCTTCGATAGTAGTCCGATCGACTGGTTGACACGTGTATTGCCACGGAACAGCCGACACACACCGGTCTTAAACCCTGGTTTTCGCGTCCGTGTATCCCTCCCCCTCCCCGCACGTCCACGTTCGCGTCTCTGTATACAATAGGTTCATTATTAATAATAGGCGTGATCGAATGGAGTTACGCAATCGCGACGACGACGGGCGACCGATATTACGCTCGAGTTCCACAGCGACAGTCGTCCGTTATACCCATGAACCAAGGCGACGAGAGCGAAATATGAAATTCTCGGACAATGCTCGCTCATCCAACGTCTTGAAAATCCTGAAATTGCACCGAGAAAGAATATTGATGCGCGATCTCGAGCTTTTTCAACGAGACGCTATCGCATCGCGTTAGTTCCGCTCGAAAGAATTTCAAATTTGCGTTCGAACAGCAATTCGAAAAATGGCTTCTATTGCTAGAGGGCTAATCGACGATCACCCGACCGTCGTTCTCTACTCGTATCGGGTGAAACAAAAAATAACGACAAAAAAAGGTTACGTTTCGTGGAAACGAAGAGAGAAACGTCAATGTTATTCGATGATTAATCAACTGATTGTTTTCCACGCTTTCGCGTGGAACGCGACGTTCGCGTCCGATCAACGGTATATCTGATTTCAGCCGGTGATATACGAGCTAAATTCGACTAATTAGAAACGGTGCTAAATTTCGATTACGCGTTTTTGTTCCGTCTCATCGAACGTTTCCGATCGATCGGGGACAACGACGACGGCGACGGCGACGACGAGGACGAGGTTCACGGTGGAATGACCCCTTCGTATATTTGGTGTTACGTAATCGAGCGATGGGTAGAAACACATGGGCACAAGTTTCATTGGTCGCGGATAGGTTAGGCGAATTTCAGGCTGCCGCTGGGTGTTGAGAAACGCGCAAAACCCTATTACGGCAAGCTCCAGCGGCGGGGTCAGGTCGATCGTGGTATTACTTTATTTAGAAGTTGCAAATACGATTTGCGCACACGCGCGAACACGCCGGGGGATGATTGCAATTTGAATTTGGTTTAAAGAGATTCGCGCAGAGATGACGAGTGCCAGACTACGACGACGAAGACGACGACGACGACGACGACGACGACGACGACGACGACGACGACGACGACGACGGCCTCGTTCGTCTCTGCTATATCCCCAGCCGTCGATTCGCGACTGGTGCATTCGGGACGACCTTTCGGATCGATGAGGAGTCCGCTTTTGATTGAGATTCGCTAGGAATAAAAATATACCGAATCTCTCGAAGGACAACTCGATCGGGGCTCGTTGAGATTACGAGAATAAATTGGATGAGTCTTGATCCGTCGACTCGTATTTCCCGTACTTCGCCCACGCGCGTCGATCCTCATTCTTCGTCACATCTGAATCCCACGCGAATACGGTAACATGGAAAATCTTTTGCTTTGACAGTAAACTACGTTGAAACTAAATGCAAGGGAGTCGATTCGTTCATCATTCATTACACCAAATTCCGAAGTGTTCAACTTTGATATCGCCTACTTCTCTGAGACGGCATTTCAACGGATACGAATAGCTGCTACGAACTTACAGCGGGAAGTATTAAAAATCAAAATGATTACGAGTCTAAGATGTAGAGGGGATTTTCATCCAGTGTCGATTAGATCGTGGGAGACTTCGGAGGGGAAACCACATTGGGAGACCGAAACTTGGATGATTTTCGTGTTTTTTTTTCGTAGTAAAAAAACCCAGGAATTGTCGCAACTTTCACAACAATTTATTCACATTTTCGAGTATCTTTAGTAGATTTTTCAAGTCAATTCATCCATTTTTTGAGGCGTAATCTGTTGTGTCCCCGTCGTTGTCGATATGCGGTAGCTGTGCAGGTCGCAATTCGTATCTGAAATAGTCCAACAAGTTTTTACACATTCTTCGAATGGTTAAACTTGTTCTAAATTTGGAGAGGATCCATTGATTAGCTGTTGAATTATGATTCCCGAAAATTGAAGAAATGTAGTTTCGCGAAAAACGTGCCTAAAGTTGCACAAACTCAAGATCAAATATGTTTTCATCAAACGTTGAAGTGTCTTACCGATTATTCAGAGAGAGAGAGTCTTTATTAATCGTTTACATATCGTTGGTGAGAAAGCCGAATATCGTTCGAAGTTGTCAGGGAGTATTCTTCAGATATTTTGTTGGCGATTGATGAAATAGAAAAAAGAAAATGGTTTTTCGAGGCATCCAAAGTGGTTTCCCCCCATCATCGGATGCGACTCTTCCGCCAGGTCGCAGACAACGCGATCGAGGTAAATGATGATCGGCGATGAAAAAAAGATTTCTCGCTAATTTCACTCCTAGATGAAACGAAGGAGATTCCGAGGCAAAGTACCGTCGCGACGTCACGGCTCGCACGGTTCGTGACAAACGACGATCGACTCTTCTCCAACCCTCGTTTCCTGCTCCTATCTCCCCCGTGACGTCACACGATAATCGCGAAGCGACGCCGTTGCGTCTCGACGAGATCGGCTTCCGTATCCGTTTCCCTGATGTTTCTCACGTCGCGAATGGGCGAGGAAAAAATGCAGGTCAACGAATCGACTCGGTCGCGGGGAAAAAATGGCTATTTGGATTTGTTTCGAGGGGAAATTACGTTCGAGTCGCCCTCGGCATCGAGATCTCGTCCCACATTTCCAAGTCCGTTGTGAATCAGCTCTCGTTTTTCATCGTTCTCGAATAGCTTGTCGCGAATTACGAGTTAAACCTGAGAGAGTCTCGTTGCATCCCGAATATAACTGCGCGCGTGGAAATTTCGCGCACAGAAATACCAACCAGCGAAAGCCTTTTCCCTCGGCTCAGAAATTTCACCGACGTTTTCCACCCAACATTCGCCATGTCGGGCCGCCGGAACGCGCAATTCCCTGCGGTAAAAACAGCGAAAAGTTCAGCTTCGAATAACTTGTTTTATCATCCCGCATATATATTGGACACGTACACTTTTTATGCCAGTTTTATTATCCGTACTTTTTTTATCTCCTTGTTATCTACATTGTCGTTCAAATTTTTAACCAATTTTCTCCGCAAATTTTCCAATCCCTTTTTTTTCCTCGCAATTTTCTTATCCTCCTTTCCCTATTTTGGCGTACATTTTTCCTCGCAAATCTGCGAATTTTATTTATTTGCATTATCGTTGCTCTTCGTTAATTTTAACAACGGCGCCATTTCCGAAATGTTGCACAGGTAAATTTATCAAAGAACGCTGCGGTTTTCCATAATATCTGTATTCACGCGACGTGCGGTAAACGCGTGCTCGAGCGTACCCATTGTACGAATAGAAATGATACCGGATTGCGATAATCGTTTGCGACGCAACGCACAAACCGGAGAAACACCGTTTCACGGCTGCAGGTTTCACGAATGCGAAGGGAAATAAAAGGGAACAAAAACTGGCGTGTCGATGCCTTGTCGGATCGAGTCGCGGTGGCGTGGCCCTCGGTACGCGGGGACATATGTCATCGACACGCGATTACGTCTGGTCTGGCGTGCTCGTTCAAAACGCACATGTCACCGGCACGCACCCAATTATTATTTTTTATTTTCCCTGGCGTCGATATCGTCGACGTTACAGGCGCCCCGTTAGATCGAGGAAGGACACGGTCGCTTCATCGAAGTTATCTTGTTTCGAAATCAGCTAACCTTTGAGGATAACGCCGAGAGGAGAAAAACAATTGCAAATTATCCGTAATCCGGGACGTGAAATGATTTTCAAGCGGGTCTCTTTGAAATTGAGAAAATTGGATTTACCCACCGAACCGAAAATTCATGGTTTCGGGATCCGTCATCTTGGTTCGCCTGGCCGCTTTTGGTCAAGCTTCGGTTACATCCAACGCGGAGAGATTTTCGCCTCTTACGAGACTCGAGCAAATATTTTATTCCATTAATAGAAGAGTAGAGAGGCAAACCTCGGCCTATCCGAGTACCACCGAGGTTCTCGACGTCTCAACCTCCCCATTTCCTTCCGCGCTATTTGGCCTGGTCGTCTCGTTCTCGCGGGTTCGGTTGAAATTTCGGTCGTTACCACACCCGGGCAACCGTACAGTCGGAGTGTTTTACTGCAAGATTCACTCCGCTCGCTTGCTTTTCGCGGAGTCGTAAAATTAAATAGATAAATTTTACACCCCTACCGCCGGATCGTCGGGAAAATTTCGTTTTTCACCGGAAACATGCCGAAAAGATTGTTCCGCGTGAAAAATTGAGACGAAAACGTCGAACAAGATTTTTTCCACGACGATTACCTTCCGTACAAATCAACGCGGAAGCATCGGTCAATCGGAGAGCGCGTTGCACGCGGCACCTCGCGAGTATCTACGAGCCACGCGCGCCGATTGGCCCACGCCGAACGAGGCTTATCTCGGAAACTAGGCGTCGTGGAAAAATGTTTGTTCGACGTAATCCACTCGGTTTTTTCCAACGATCAACGTCCCCTCGTACCAGTCGCATCCTCACCTGTTCGATTATTCCCCGATTTTCCACCAATTTCATCCCCCTTCTCAACCATTCGGCCGAATCTTCGATGCTTCGGATTCTTCGGAATTGTCACCTCCCGACACGCATTTATCTCGAACCGAACAAAATTACCAGGGACTTTGTTCTCCCAAAAACTTCGATTCCCGTGCGTATCACGTTCGCGAAGCAGCGGTAGGATTTTATGGCGCCTGTGCTCTATACGCTCCTCGCGGAGGAACAGAGAAGAAAATAAACGATTTCTCTCGATGTTTTCGTCCCAGCTCCGTTTCCGTCCGTTTGGCACTCGCGAACGATCGATGATACCGATGCTGATAGATGTTAGTATTATGTATACATCTCCGCATCGGTAGCGTCTGCATAAATTTGTCAGGCGACAAAATTTCCGACAATATTCTCCCGTCCCGACATCCAAGTCTGTAGCGAAACTCTGCAACATCGAGAACCTGACAAGGATCCTCCTACATCCGCACCTGTAATGCCAAGGAACTTGCCGGCGAGTTTACCTATCCGCTCAATTCCGCACACAACCGAGCCGTAAGTAAACACGAGTTTACTCCGATGTAACCCTCGCTCTCTCCTTTGGCCCATAATTAAACAAAGTTAATCCGTTAATCCTTTGCGATAATGCTAAGTTCGAAACAACATTACAGCCCCACGATGCGTTCTCCCTTCAAATTAGGGTATCTTAGACGCGCCCAAAGATCGTAATCTTAAAAAAAAAAAAAAAAATCAAAATAAAAAAATTAACACGTAAACGTTGAATTTACATTTTTCAACAACAGCCGTACTTTGAGAAGGCATCTGGATACCGTCCTACCGCGATGCTTTTCACGACTCTTTTCTCCAGAAATTGAACCAACGCGATTCTCACTCCACGCGCGAACGCGGTCACAATATATCATCATGGGAACTTTGGCACACGTCGCGCGCGGTATCCCGTCGCGAGACTATTGACGCCTCGATATTTTTCTGCCCCCATTCTCATCTCGGTTTGTCACCGACAATCGCTCAGATCATTTTGTATAACGACGCCGTTGCCCGGATAAAACTTCCGAAAATGTTCGCGGAAGGAAATTTAACGCGCGTGCACGTTTATAGACGCTATTTCGACAACTTATTCCTACTCTCTTACAAATTTCTTGACCCCCGTTACGTAAGTTCTCGCGCGCGACACTAAACGTCTTTACGTCGTTCGACTCTAATTTATATCGCCGATCTCAATGCTTCTCATATTTATACCCCGCAAGCGAATACCCCGCAAGCGAATACCCCGCAAGCGAATACCCCGCATCTCGAGACGTGGAAATGATACTCATTTCTCCATTCCTCTATCATTAACCCTGTCGCGAAGCAAAATGAAACGCTACACAAATTTAATTACAATCATCATTTTTCTACTAAAAAAAAACATTTTTTTTTCAAACAGGTAAAGCATATTTTCGTACAAACATTAGAAATATTTTCGGAAGTTTCCGGAACGTTCGCGTGCTCCTTTGGTCGAATTTCGACTTAATCGTGCGGAAAATCGTAAGAAACGGACAAATTGAGGATGTAGGAGACGCTCTTTTCCGTTTTCTCTATTACCTCGTCTTCTATGAGGACTGCGACGACTTATAGTCCCATTTCGAGATGCGAAATAGTCCGTCTCACTATCATCGCCGTACTCGTTTGGCCTTTGTTGCTTGGAAAATCGTAACAACGTACGAAACTAACCGACGAAGGATATGATATATTCCTTCTGTTTTCGTCATCCTCGGGTCCTGTTTTAGCCATGCGATAGGTCGAAAGATTAATTCGGATAAATATTTCACCCTCGATTCATATTCACCAACCGGAGAAAAAACATCGTATAGTAACGCTCAACATTTCGGCAGTCGAGTTTTTTTTATTCCCGCAGTCAGCTCGTAGCTGAGATTTTTTGCGCGGTCTTATCAATTTCAACGAGGCGATCCTGAAAAACGCTGAATAGACGTTACGTACCGAGGAGAAGAAAGTTTTCGCCGGAGTCTCTGGTTTTACTGTGTCCACGCCTCCCACGACACGTGTCCAGGCAGACTTGGTTTATCGTGGCTGAAATAGAGAGAGAAAGAGAGAGAGAGAGAGAGACAGACAGAGAGTGGTTTTTCTAGCACGTAACCCGGCACAGGTGTTACCGCGTCAGGTAAACGGACCAACGGGTCTCTCGACGAGGTAGCAGCTGCTGCGCCAGGTGGAAACGCGTGTACGCCGACCGTTTCGTCCGGCGCAAAGGTGGACGGACGCGATCCATAACGGAACGGGTGGCAAGTTTTCGAGAAATCTTCAAAAAAATGTCGCGAAAGTTTGAAGAAATGCGGAGTATACATACGGATAGATTCCTCGCCTTCCGGCGATTATTCTACCGTGTTTCTGTTCCTCCCCTCGAACGATCTCGATTTCTTGCCAAAAGGGTGTTACGATGAAAACAGCGTGCTCGTTGCTTGTTCGTAATGAAAACGCACCAATAATTCTCCGAGAATATTCGAATCGCGCGTTAACTCACAGCTTCTCTTCCACTCGACTATTGTTCGTTAGTCTCATCTGCGAGATGCTATTACCCGAGATTATCCTCTAGTTATTGAATTTCTCATTTTGTTTACTATATGCTCTCGAAGTTTTCATCCGGCGGAACGCGAGCGGAAATTATTGAAAAACTATTTTTTCCCCGCGCTTCCTATAATTTCTTCTTCTCCTCGTTCGGGTCAAGTATCTACCTGATTATTTGTTACTCGCTATCTCGACCCCCCATTCGATATATTCCACACAATATTTCCTTTCATAAAACGAACGCTCCTCGTTCGAACTTATCTGCGCATTGGGAACGCGGATAAAGAATGATTTCAGATTTTGTTCCATTGGCTCGTCCAGTCATTAACCATCGAAATATATCCGGAAAATTGGCAAAGAAGCAAAACAAAATTTCGTAACCCGACTTGAAGTTGATGAAAAAATTGTTGCAGTTTCATGGTGAAAGCTTTTACGTAGAACGGAATTGTTGGACAAATATTGGACAAATGATTTCCATAGCGATGGAAACGATTTCGGAAATGAGAAATTTTTTTCGTGGGATTTCGTACCATACAGAAGCGAAATAGGTATTCAGAGATCTTGTTTCTGTAACGAGACGACGAACAAAGCTCCGAAAAAGCACGATCGTGTTTTTCACCGGCGGAGGACGTATACGCACCGCACGACAGATGCTCCGATAATAATTAAGCTGAATCACGCGAGTTCTGACCGCGGCCTAAAGCTCGGGGCGCAGGACTCGCCCCGGCTGCGGCGCCCCGTCCGTGTCTCCCTCGTTCCTCTCAGTTACTCCTGGATTCTCGAAGGGTGAACGTCGAGCCGTACATCTTCCCGTTTCCGCCCGGCTTTTCCTCCGCCGCCCGCGTCCGTTTTCATTCCCATGATTTTACTCCGCCTCGCTTGTTTTTATTCCCGTTTACCGTTCTCATTTCACGATCGCGAGTCGACTTCCGTTCGCGTGGAATAATTATTCCGGGAAACGAGCGAAACCGCGAACGTTTGAAATAACGACGACGACGAGCTGCGAGACAGTTTCTCGATCATCCACTTGCTCGTTTACTACTTTTTGCCGGTGGGAAGTATATTCGAGAGAGAGATGGACGCAACGCCAGCGCGAGATGAAGGGTGAGTTTTGAATTTTTTACCTCGTTGTGTTCCAATTTCGTTCGCCTTCGGTCTCTCCTACCTGGCGAGTGATTCGCCCTCACAGATTTATTGCGACCTTCCCCGCCCTTTTTTATCGCGATGCTCTCGTCTCATTTCTCCCTCGAAGTGGAAAAGGACGATTTTTGCTCTCATTTTGCTCATTCGTTACCCTTGTCTGTCGGCCAACACGAAAATGAGCGTCGCGAATTTCATCATCCCTACTCGCTAAGAATTCGGTTTTGAACTCTTTTTTTGTTCCCTTGGAATTTCAACGCTTCCAAATTATCCAAATTCCGGATTGAAAAATGACTACTTGAGAATTGCGTTGATGTGTGCCAGTTGCAAGAGAAATATATAAAATTCAATTTACCCCGTTGGAAAAGTAAAAAATAATCTTTACAAATTGTGTGCAAATCTAACGAACCACCGACTCGACATCGTGCACATTTTTCGAATAAAATTTGGCAACCATCGGAAAAATTGGATCTATAATTTGAAGAAAAAAAAATTCGTAGAGAAAATTCCGACTTTGACGGAACGTTGGTTCTTGTGAGACGTGAAATAGCGTCGATAAAAATCTACAACGGAAGAGCAGGCGTAAAATAAGTGGAAGCGAAGAGATAGGAGATTCGGTGAACAATGGCAGATTAGAATCAAGTGGTCATTCGGCAAGTTCGAAGAGAGCGATCAATCGATAATTGAATCGTTTCTCCGTCGTATTCGGTTGTCGGGGGATTCGGAAAAACTGGATTCGCGTAACTTTGATCGCGCGTTACTACCGGCCAATAATTTCCCCCGAAATTGTTTCGCGGCTCGCCCAAAGCCCCGAAGGCTCAATCTCTGACCGACCCTAAAACGAGCCGCTCGTGCGAACTTTTGCCTAAACAACGGCCGAAAGAAACGGGAAGTAATTAACCAAAAGCCTTTGGAAAACTTTTCTCGACAAAATTCGGAATCGTTGGACGGAAATCCCGAATCTCTTTCATTTTTTTTTCTTTCGATCGAATCGTTTCGTCGATTTTCGTTTTTTGACGAATTCCTCGAGCATGCGAAAGGGGAAAAGATTTGTGACGAAATGAAATGAAGTTGCGGTAGTTTACTCGCGAGATTTCCCATCGGGAAATGAGAGAGAAAGTTCGGTCGTCTCGAAATAAGAGGACGATAGGTAGCAGCAATTCGTAGGTGTCGGCTCGTCGTTTGTGTCGCGAACGGTCGGAAGTCGGAAGTCGTCGTTGTCGTTGTCGTTGTCGTTGTCTCTCTGGAAGCTGGAAAAATCAAAAGGGAATTTTATGAAATAGTCTCAAGGATGAAACGATGTACCTGCGCGGGAAATATATCTGGCGAGTCGAGCCCCACCCCGCAGAGTTCCGCGACTTCCGGCGTCTTTAGCCCCGCAAAACCCCGACGTAAAGAGATCCCATTTCCCGTCTGATATTACACGCTGTTCCCTCTTTTCCTACCGCCTCGCTCGTGTTTGCCCCGGTTTCTCTCATGCTTATCAAATAAAACAACGAAGACGAACGAAAAATCAAATTACTCGGCGGTGGGATAGCGAAATTGGCGAGAAACGTCCAGAGGAACACAAACGCGAAACCGGAGAAGCTTCTCATATTTTTTCATTAACGTCGCATTCGTTATTATTCGATGCGAATTCGGTGGGAATTTCTCGTTCAACGTTTTTCCCACGTAATTTTCATCGTCCGTCGAATTTGTGCGGGAAAATTTCGCGCTTCTATCGCAACGCGACTATTTCCGTCGCAATGAAAACTAGAGCAGAGGGAAAATATGCAAACGCGTCAAATAACGTTCTTGATCGGTGCGCGTAAATTAATCCATCGAACGTATAGCCAAATTTGCATGAATTTACAGAGTCCGTTATGGACACCTTCGTTTGCCAAACTACGATTTTTTCTCGATTCAATTCCTCAACGAACGTCGAAATTCCCACGTTGGTTTTTATGGTCCACAAATATATCTGTATTTGTTTAAAAAGTTTTTTTTATCCTTGTCTCGTTTACTTCTCGTCTGAATACATTAATTGTGACTCGAAGAACTTGATTGGACAGACAGCCATTCGAGCAAAGATATTCCAATCGTAAATTGAATACAAATACAAAACAGCGGACTACCGACACATTTTTTTTTCTAGCAACAGGTAAATTTCGTCGTTGAATTCTCCTAAAACCATTTTTACATCTAACAGGAAGAATAATAATCTTTTGTTTTTTTTGGAATTTATTTTTTGGTTGTGTAAAGTGTAAACACGTTTGTAGAGAATATTTAAAACACTTTAGTGTGCCGATTCAACACAATCGCTAGCGTCTTTCTCACAGTCCATTTTTCAACGCGCAAACATGTTATCTGATACCGAAGTAACACTTCTTGAATGTTACTATGTAGTGCCGAAAAAAAAAATTATGGGGATTGTGGATTTGGACGACGGAGGTCCGGCGTGTTTCGTACGCGCTAGAATTTGTGTCGAATTCGTGAAAGAGAAAGGTAAAAACTATATCGGAGAAAACCGTGAGAACGTTGATCGAAAAGTTGAGGAGAATCCATTTCGGCGATGGGAAATTGGAAACGGATGTACCTATAGGGGTTTCCTGTGGCAAGGTACGCGTCGCTCGGGTCTCTCTGGTTCATCTCTCATCTTTCTCGACGTCCTTGCGCGAGAGAGATGCCGACGGTGGTGTGCGTGCGAGGAACGGAAAAGGGACGTCGCGACGCGAGGGCCAAACGATCGCGCGAAATGAGAGCCGCGACTCGGAGGAAGTTGTAGGAAGTTGCTAATATCGCTAAAAGCTTTTTAATAAAGAGTTTCCTCCGGACGGGCGTGCGAACGCGCGGAGGCAAGTTCGCACAATGCGGTTTTCGAAAATAAAGAAGAAAACTACGAGCGACGGTTTTGAATACGCGCCACGGAGCATCGGTTCGAGGTTAGTCGAGTCGGCTTAGTCCCGAGGGATCGCGACAAGGATGGATCCGCGATCCAGAGAACGGGGGGGGGGGGGGGGGGGGGGGGATGTTCGATGAACAAAGGATGGGAGGAGTATCGTTGTTTTCCATGAGGCTACTGGACGGAATGAGATATGCCCCGTGCTTTTTCTCCAACGGCAAAACTTTCGACGGAAATAGATAGCACATCTTTCATCGATGATGCGCGGCTTCTTGGCAGTTGGCCATCGGCGAAATCGAACCTCCGCCTCGACTCGCCTCGCCGCGCCGCGCGCTGGACTTGGAGCGCCGAATGCAACGGCGAACGAATGGAGACATGAATCAAGTTCCGAGTTCCGACAGATTTCCGGCACGCGAAACATTTGTAGTTTCCAGGAAACTTTTCCCAGCCGACCAGGTCACCGGGCGCCTCGTACTAAATTCGAATCGGAATCCTGGAGGGTCCTTTTTATCTGACATTTTTCATCTGCGAACCACTCCCGATGCGGTGCCGCTGCTGCTGCTGCTGCTGCTGCTGCTTTGCCGAGGGTGTCGAAACGCGTGGGACTCGGATACGTTCGCGCGAACATATCTACCCCTTCTATGAGACGTTATCGACTGCGAAAACAGTTTGTCTTACGCCAAAGCTATATATCTATTCCTCCGACTACGAGCTACGCCCAACCTCGTCGACCCTGCGCCGAGGAAATATATTCCAAACGACGACGTTTCATCGAGCGTCTTTAGCCAACGTTCGATACTAACATTTTTCGACATTCGTCGAGAACTAATAATTTCTACTCAGCTAATCGGATTATTCCTACGCATAGCTCGCAATTACTTCAGCGCGACCACAAACTTCCGGATTCGTGGTTTCTCTCTAATTTTAACGAGGATCACGAAGAATTCTCACGAGCGCGGGGTGGTAAAAAAATGACAGAATCCATAAAATTCGGAAAATTGAGCTCCGTTCGTCGCACGAAACGCGTCGTAAAACAAAACGTCAGCTCATTTTTTCCCTGGACTTTGAAATATCGACGTGTTTTTCGCTACCGTCGGAGCGTCCATAATTCAAGGAAAGACTAAATTTCTTGCGGGTTATCTTACCGCGATAAAAAATTACGCGGCAAATCTACCGCGACGTTAAGGCAAGCCGGTATGAAATGTTCCGTATAATTCTGAAAAGTGGTTGGTGCCGATGCGGAGATGGAGCATCGGAAGCTGGATCTTCTACGAAATGTGTTATAATTTTCAAAACTGACCGAATTTTCCCGCGAGGGAAGAAAATGGAATTTCCGAATCGAACGAAAAGTGAAGTAGCAGTTTGGAAGATGGGAAAAAGGTGCGTGGTTCGCGGTAGTCTGGCAATAGATTCGCTGGAGGTGCAACGAGGAGAGAAAAACGGAAAACTAGTTTTGTAAATTAACGAGCGATTATAAAGCAATCGCTCGAGCGAAAGCGACAGCTACGAGGAGTTGGCTGGAAGTTCAGGAGAGCAGTTCGCAGTTGGCTTGGCACGTGCTACTCGGAGGATCGTGGTTTCTCCGAAGATTTAAAAGAGTCGGGACAAAAACGACGGAAGTCGACGTGGAAATAGAGCAGATGGCACGAACCGGAAGATGGTTCACCAGCAATGGCATATGTCGTAGATCCAGACGCTCAGCCTTGATATTCCGCATGTTTCGCGTGAGCGTTGAACGATGAGAAATTTTCGTAGGGGGGACGAACGTCTGAAAGATGACTGCGAGATAACTCACGGTCATTTATCTTTCAGACATTCGGTAGCGAAGCACCACCGAGAATACTGTTTACCCGATCTCGAAAGTAGTTCCTCCCGCGTCTCGTCGTCGCGTACGTATTCAACATCGTCGTGCACGGAGTCGTGCCACGAAGCGTCACCGTCGTTTCGCGCGAGTCGCGCAAGCACAAACCACCGAGACTCGCTCGAGAAGCAGCCCCGAAGCTTCGAATCAACGGAAGTGGGAACGAAAGAACAACAAAGAATTACAGGTGATTTAGAGGGTAACGTCAGGCTTGCGAACGGATATTGGACAGCGTGGAGTATTTATTGCCACAGGGATATTAGAATCTTATCGGCGAGACTTCGCTTCTATTAAATTTTCTTCCTCCACCACGAAGAGTTGCGCACTGCAAGTATACAATGCACGTTACCTATACGGATACGAACGGACATGAAAATAGTTGGACGCCTCACCGTTAACAACTCTCTGTTAACCGAAATATTCTCAGACCAATCCTCTTCTCCTGACCGTACTCGAGAAATCCTCGGGGTTGAGCTAAACGTTACGAAGACGCTGCTCCTAATTTTAATTTTCACGAGTGCAACACATTGCTGCTCTGTGACATCCGTGTTAGAATATTTCCGATATTTCCGATAGTTCGGTTACTGTTGATTCTTCAACTCCGTTGGTCCTACGAAATTAGCCCGAGACATTTTTGTAAACAATTCCATTCGCTGCGAGCTTAACTTATATTTTTTTGTTCGAACGAATATCAATATTATGAAAGAAAACTCCGGTACAAATTTAGCAAGTATTTACATTTTCCATAAAACCGTATTCCTGGACGTTTACAAAAGAAAATGAAAAATCCGACGTTGACTCGGAAATGTTAATAATAATGATAATAATGATAATATTATCGCCACAGATGGTATCCATTCGAGGATGATGTTGAACAAGTATTGACTTTTGTCGGCTCAGACGAATATCGCACACATAGTGCACTTCGCGGATTTCAAACATAGAATTGTTTGCCATGTCAGGTTGAATCTGACATCGACGCAATTTGATGCTCGTGCGTACTCCTGAGACCACCTCTCTCCCAGACGTCGACTATTGAGTTTTTTCTCGGTTTGGAGGAAAGCTCGAGAGACTTTCGATTAGAATTGAATTCGATCGCGTTCGAAAGTGATCGAGTTGGTCGTTGGTCGCGGGGGGATGACACTCGACCGGCGAGCTTGACTTGCGACACATGGAAAGAAACTTGCGAATAGTATTCCGTAAAAAGTTTCCAGTCTTTGTTCACGTCAATCGAGTGAAATTGTAAGATTTTTCCGAGGTATCCGCAATAGATCCGTATCGTCGGTTACAGGTATCGCGCGAATGAATTTTCCCCAAGGACACGGTCGGATGCTGTCAACTCTCGCTTCGACGCGAGGGTAGAATTTTATGAAACGCTCGTGAGGGTCGGTTGATACATATTTCACAGCAACGCGGAGACTTCTTCGCGCGTCTATCTCTCTTCGGGTGGCTTCCTTCAAAGAGAAGTCGACAGACGAGTTTTATTCGCAACAAAACGTAGGCGACAAAGGCGTCCGTCGAAATTACAGTAGCGTTTGATTATCGTTGTTGTTTGTTGCCCTCCCTTTGGTACCGTTGCGTCGGCATCGCCTCGACACGGCGATTGGCTCGTCGCCACGAGGAGGAAAATGCCTATCGCCATTCTCGTAGGCATGCGAAATCCCGAATTCGGATCAACGATTTCCGGGGCTCAATGGCTACTCTCCCCCTCGAGGCCTCAACCCTCGACCTGGACGATCGTCCCGTAGACTACCAAGTCCTGTATCTCTACGTATACACGTAGATGACACGGACACGCGCCGACCGCTCGGCCGCGCGTCGTTAAAGTCTCGCGCCCTAGTTGCTGCGGGCACGATCCGCCAATCAACTCGATTCATTAATACGTTTGATTTACATCCAATTAGCCACTGCAAGCTTTCCGTCGAGCCCAAAATCCGACGAAGAGAGATAGTACGAGTCGCAATTTTGGACCCATTCTATATTTACGCGTCTCCCTGCTATCGCGTTGGCGTCAAGTTGAAGTTTGTAAGAAGGTTTTACTGGTCCTGCAATCGAAGTGCTATTTGCAATCGATATCACCCATTTGACCAAGCTCTCGGAGTATGACCTAATTGCGCCCTGCGGAGGCTTTTGACTCTTCGTAGACGCGAAGGATCCGCGTATTCCGCCCACGACTTTATTCGACATTAGTATTACTACGTCATCGAGCAGGTGTTGACGTTCCGCGACACACGTTTCCCGCGGTACCGAGAATCTCATGCCACGCATCGAATCGTTTCAAACTCGCATCAGCTAGGTGTAAAAGCGGAGTTAACGTATTTTCGTGCTCGCTTAAGGCCGCATCTCTGCGCTCGAACTTGTACCTGGCATACCCGAGATATTCCGTATCAAATTTATTCACTCCAATTATAGATGTAGCGCTCGCCGCGTCGCCGTACTTGTCGATAGGCGAGCAAGTTCTTGAGTGTGACTGATCGCTTTGAGTCTGTCTATTCGAACTCGAATGAATGCCCGATAGCAACGTCTGAGAGGAAGTTTCTGCCTAGAGGAGCGGCAGATTGGAAAATCGAAAATCCCGAAAACGGAGTTGGAGCTTCTGCTGAATAATATAAGTTCGGTGATCGAGCGTATTAGAATTGTATTAGTTCTCCTATTCGAAATTTGAACACTAAATCGAATGACGTATACGGAAATTAATTCGTATAAAACGTTTTCGCAGACCTTCGTCAGCGTTGCGATTAAGACGATGAGAAAACTGAGCATCGGACTCCGGTTCTTACGCTCGTTTCGCAAAATCGAGAGTCACGTTTGCGATGAAAAAAAGCTTCTTTATCGCGTTAAAACGAGAGAATTTTTAATGCGGAATTGAAACAGGGGTAAGAACCGGATGACGAGGCTAGTCTGAACCCGAAACCCCGCGTATATCGCTCGCATTCGAGAAAGTCTATCCGTTCCGGCTCATCCGGTCGGGTCCCGAACGTTCGATATCGAGCAGGAACGAAAGACACGCGGCGAGGCGCGCGTAACGACGGGAAACTTCATCGTAACCATCAATTTTCGGAAAGGGTCTGAATTTATTCCATCGGTACATTGTCGAGACTTGGTAAACCGAGTCGTCGTTAACGGAAATAAATTGTAAATCACTGGAAATTACGTATTTATTGGCTCTTCCACCTCTGCGAATCGCGATCCGTTGCGGTCTGATCGTTCGCAACGTACGACCCCGTAACAACGGATCGTTCTACGGCGAGTCGAGGATACTTTCCATTCTGTTTTATTGAAAATTGGATAAAAAGAATAACAAGAACGATAACAGTGCGTTTGCAGTGATCCGTTTTCCCCCTCGTTTCGACGCGACTTCGAACGAACGATCGAGCTGTATCGAATAACCGTGATTCGGGGGTTTCTTTGATTTATCGTTCGTTCGCGCGTACATCGTCGTTGCTATTCGTTTCTCAGGGTGCTCTGCCCGGTTCACTGAAATTGTTGAGCTAACGCGAGGGTCGATCGCTATTTCCAACAAACGCAATTACCGAACGATTAATGTACAACGTGTTGGGTCTGCGACTATGAGAACAGCCCTAGGTAGCTGCTGATCGCGATGATCACCACGATTACCGCTAATATTAATCCGTAGGGTAGATTGTCGTCCGTTCGCTGATCTTTCTTTGGTTTCGGCGTCCATTCCACCTCCTTTGGCTTCGTTTTCGACTTTTCAGCTTCGACGAGCTCACCGACGAGGTATTTCGACATCAGCTCTTTCGCATCGCCCGAGTGGCCTACGTCGTCGAACGCCTCGCTCCCATCTTTGCCTCGTTGTTCGATGAGGACTTCCTCGCCGCCCGGATGTTCGTTCAGAAATACGGCAACGTTGTAAATTTTGTCGTGAATTATTATCAAGTTTGTCCCCGCGGTTTTATCGTTCTTCACCTCTTCCCGCGTGAACAGCTTCTTCGGACTCGCCATCTCGTTGCCTCCTCCCTCCTGGTAGCTCCTTTACTTCGTACTCCCTCGCACCTCTCTCTATTTCTCTCTCTCTCTCTCTCTCTCGCCCTGAAACAATGAAAAGCATTTTTCAACCTTCTTCCCGTCTCCTCTACCCTCGCCCCTCACCCTTTACCCTCGCGCGACCCTTTCGTCGCTTTTTTTCTGATGATTCGAGTCACTTTTAATTATTCACTCGGACCATCCGTCTACCTCAAACACTTCGGAATCGAGTCGAGTACGCTCGGGACAAAGGCAAGTGACGCGTACCGGGTGTCCCGAAACAACGAAGCCTCCCAACGGATTCGCATCGATACAGCTGAAACTTCGTTACTTGGCAAAGTCGCCTCTCATTCGAATCCATCGAAGCAGTGAAAACCACGACGAATGAATTTACCTCTCCGTTGTTACGTGAAAAATATTTCCTGTTTTTTCGGTAACAAAAAAAAAAGAAAAAAACAAACCAGCGATAAACGTAATCGCATAATTTAGCAGCTTTGCATATGCTAACTTGTTTCGTGGAAGTAAAGAAAGTATAATCGTTTGCCAATTAACATCACAACGCGAGTCCCAGTTTGAGCAGAAAAATTTGAATACGTATAACGAACGACACGATTCTTGGGTTATTCTTCATCAGGTATACGTAAATATGCTAGTGACACGAGGAGTAGATAGGAATATTCACGACGAAGAGGGATAATGAAATCGTGCGTCTAGATATTCATACAGAAAGGTAGTAAAAACTGATTTATATGGATTGAGCGGTGATGCGTGAAGCATGAATGTTCTCAATGTCACTGTTAGACTAGCTGCTACTGATCTAGCCCGTAGCTGCGTTACATCGCTCGATTCGTCGTCTCTTTTTAGTGACCCACACGCGAGCCGACGACACTGCATAAACACCGAGTTACGAGCCATTACGTTCGTATTCCGTCGTACGAGTCATTCGTGTCAATGACAAACGCGCGGCGATATCATTTCATCCTTGGTCAAGTCGTCCCCGGTCGAGTCTATCGTCGGCGCCGTTAGAAATATACTTCGCCATGGCTAAAACATTCATATTTCTAAGGTCGTTGGGTACAACGTTCAGGCGTCGCAGCTTCGGCTGACAATCGACTTCGCGTTGAGCAGGTCCCAGCGATGGACGAAATTTCTGGATGGTTCGTGCAACTTTATTCTAGCAGTTCTGGAAATCTAATTTGTCCCAAATATCGCGTAACAACGTCCCCAGACAAAAATTAACACGTTGCACTTTACAACGAGAACTCGACAACCAACCTTCGACTATGTTGTATTTTTTCGAAAATTGAAATTTAAATACCGTCTTGAATGTGCATCGATCCACAACTATTCGCTCCCAAGTGTTAAACGTTCGCGATTGATGATTATCGTAACGCCTATTTTTCATCTGTCTCTGTTATCTTCGAATTCGTACTTTTCAACATCCACGCATTCGTCGCCCACGTCATCTACATGAGTATTCTTAACGCTCACGAAACTTTACACTCATAATGAATGTTTTCGAATATGACATTTCACAGCTATCATAATCGTGCAATTCATCATCGTTGACAAATATGATTATGCACTCGAAGAAACATTATCTTCAACTGCTGTATTGGCAAACGCCTAACAACAACAACGCTATCGAGATACGCGTTAATGCTAATGACGCGTAGTTGAAAGAAGTCGGAATTATCATCGTTGCCTGCAAAATTTATCGAAACGATTTCTCAGTTGTATCGAATGCGAGTCGCGCTGTCGTTCCGTTTATATGCATATCATTGCGAGGCATTATCGATCGATTAGTATCATTTTGCCATCATTATCTGCTCACCAAAATTTACGACCATCTATGATCTTTCGGGCGAATATGTGGGATAAGATCGCACAGCGATAACAATAGAGACTCGTAATTTTCAGAATGACGAAGGGACTTGGTATGCAGTTCGCGTGTATGAAGCAATCTCTGTGTAATAATCACGGTCAATGCCGAGACGTTATTGCGCCGTATTTTCAACCGTTTCATTTTACAAGTGCTATTATTTCTCACATTTCCAATACTCGTGAGCGAGTGCCTTGATATGGGAAGGGGGAGGAGAAAACTCGCATAAAACAACACGCGTGTCGTCAGATATTTCCGTCGTCCTTTGCTTCGACAAATGCTGGGAGCCCCGTTAGTTATCTTCGCGGAGTATCGATAAGATTTCTCCCGCCTCGTCGTTGAATTGCTCCCGACCTTCGACGCGAGATAGCGTACGAAATCCGAATTCCGATGATGAACGAACATGCGAACAATCTCGTCGCTAAAACTGCCCGGAACATCGTACTACGCGTCACAATAAACTCGCCGCCACTTACGTAACTCGAAAGCGACACGTGGCGCATCAACAGGGCAAGATTTTAACGTTGAGACGTTATCTCGTCCGAGATAAGGGGATAACAAAATGAGTGTTTCTCTATATATAAATGCCTTTCTCGGTTTTTAGTGACCGCGAGTCGCTTCGTAGCTCGATATCGGCGAGAAGTCCGGAATATACGTCGTAGGATTCGAATGAAACGAGCAGATGCTCCAGACAACGAGCATTCGTTCACCGGCGGTACCCGCGCGACGATCGGTCAGACAGGTTCGTCCGGTCGACAGCGCTCGTCGAATCCCGTGCAAGTTCGCGGAGCCGAGAGAATCATGGACGACGGTCTTGGAAACAGAAAGGAAAAACGTAACGAACGATCGACGAGGAGTTCGTCGCTAGGTGGATCCGGGTGAAGGAGATTCGATTCTCGATCGTTTTTTGCTCCGCGATGGTCGGCGTCAAGGTCGATCGTTTGGGCTTACTTACCGTTTGATCGATTAGGCGCGGCTAAAAGTCCATAGCGCAGGTCCGTTGACGTGACGTGTTCGTACGTGTGACGCGACAACGAATTTGTAACCACGGTATATCGATCAGATGATGCGGCGCGCGAATGATCCGTAAATGAAATGCCACGCGTGTTACGATGGATCGAAATCCGCGGCGCAGAGAACTAACTACAAAGCACTGTTTCTCGCGAGATAAATATGACGAGTGTTATCCGCGCACATCCCCACCGCTGCGCTATCCCCCCTGTTCGCATAGCTGTGTTCCCCTCCTGTGCGGCGACCGATTGGCGGGGAATAGACGTGGACAGACGGTGAACCGATGCGAAAATGATAACGGCTTTCATCCGCATGCCTCCGTCGACGCCTGACGAGAACCGCCCTTCTACGATTAAATTTCGTTTGCCTTCGCGGATCGACCCCGGCGATTGATAATCTTACGAAAATCGTCGACGATACGTACTAACCGAGTTTCCATGGCAATCAAAATAGCCCACGTATCCACGAATGTGTAGCTGTTGACGACGTTACATCACCGAGTAGCCGTGGGGATCTACGCTCACTCGTGATTAGCTGGGATGACGTGGCACATTATAACTTCTACTCGTCATTGTCGTCATTGTGACGACGCTCGATCATTATCATTATTCGAGCGCAAGAATCGTAGTAGGTGTACCACAACAAACCTACCCTACAGTAATATCCAGCTAAGAATACACGGATATTAGAGTTTACTTAAAAATTGTCAAACAGTTCGAGTACGATCTGTAGACGTACAAATCATGGTTAATGCCTGTGTTCAAAAATTATGTTTATTCCTCGCGTCTTTCGCGTCTGCGACCGTGGTGTTCGGGAAGGACGCCTTTTTCCATTCGATCCCGAATTTACCGAGATCGTGGACAAACGTCGGTGAAAAATGTCAGTGAATAAATACTCTCCACTGTTTTTCTTTCCTCTGAACTGCAACTGGATTGTGAAAATATTGCATTAAAAATCCGAGTCCCAGAATTTACATCTGCAAATTGAATTCGCATAATTGAACTCGGGTCGGTTTTATGAGAGGAAATAATTTCAAACGCTCGTGCGGAGGACGCTGTTTTTCTTCGTGACCGTAACCAGAAAGTTTCACGCGTCTGTTATGCTTGGAAACGTCGACACCGACGACGACACAACCGAACTCGCGAATCCTACGTAACAGTTCAATTATAATTGAATGATCGAATTTCGTGGTTATATCGTTATTTTTCGTAGCGAATCTCCGCGATATTGGTGAGATAAAATGGATTACATTTTTTTCGGTAAGCAAATTCCGTTTTTACCAGTCACGGTGCGTTGGCGTTACGACAGCCGATCGAAACTGTTATCGTCCCGCCGTTCATCGGACGACTTACCGTTGTCAGTTAGCGATAATTCGACATAGTTGAAATTGATGGCATAGCCTCGTCCCGCGCGATGCGTAGCTCATTGTCAAGTAGCACTTTGGGTTTACCTTCGTTGTGTATTACCGCAAAAAATTTCATTGCTGTTTGCTTAGTCTCAAGTTATTTAATCTTAATGAGCGGTTGCTTCCGCTTTCACGGTCAGTCGTGACCGACGAAAGCCTCTAGAATATGTAGTAGAAGATCACCGCGTAAGCCACCACACCGATGCCTATGAAGACTGGTAGCCAAGGCGACGTTTCCTCCTTGTGCTCGACGTAATCCCAGTGATCGTCGTCACCGGATGACGCTGCTGTCCCAGATACCGACGCACCCCGCTGACTGTTGTCGCTGCCCAGGTTTTCCGACGTAACCTCGCCGATTTTGTAAGTTTCCCGGAGTTGAATGGCCTCGGCGGAGTGCCCGATGGCGTCGAAGCACTCCGTACCATCGGAACCGGCCAAATTCAAGAGCACCTCTTCACCGCCAGGGTGTTCCTTCAAAAACCTCGTCACGTCGTAAACGCCGTTGTGGATCACGACCCACAGATCTTTCTCCTCGTTATGCTTCGCGATCTCTTCGAAAGTGTAACGTCTCGCCATGATTTATATATACGAGATCCCTTCTCACTTTTTCTCGGACGATATTTCGCCTCGCAAACCCTGTGACGAAAGAAATGAACAAATGGAGTCGTTAAGGATGTTCAGGCATTACGACGAAAACGCTCGATCCGTTTTGACGTCAGGTAGATTCGATAGATTTCATCTAAACAACGATAAAGAATCTGTCAAAATTTAGAACCGTTTAGGAAGCTCGTCGGTGAAAAAATTAGACGATGAAGGCACGTATGGTCTTATGGGGAATGACCAGAAAAATTAAGATATCTCGGTGAAAAGTGGTGATAAAAATCTGAAATTTTACGCGTAGAACATACCAAACCATTCAGCATTCGTCGTAAAAAGGGAAAAAATCAATGACGGTCGTGAATATATTTAATTGTTATTTGTATCGATTTATTGCACCAGGCTACGATGAAACGCGTAAACGATAACGATGGATCTGACATCATGATTGATACGTACCTTGATCGAAACCTGAATGTTACTTGAACGTACCAAAACGTTGGATATATTTCCGTGATCCGGATGGATGAGACGTTATCGAATAAATATCCGGAAAAATTACAAGTCACGCGCTGGTCTAATTAACCTATGCAACGACGTACTTACGATTCTTACGTAACCGGGTGAAACTTATCCTCCGGCAATCGGATTTTTCAAGACAATATCGGCTCGCAGTGTGTCCTTGAATTCGGTGAGACCGTTGACTTTCAGATTCGGTGAGTTTGAACAAAATTACCCGGTTCTCACGATACACGATCGAGCGATTCCATCGAGACTGAATCTCCACGTGCTCCGAGATCGAAGTTCCGTGAAATACTGTGAAGCACCGAACCAGCGATAGCAATGGTTGAATTAAAAGAAAAAAAACTCCCACGAAATTTGCATATAATCGAAACCTGATTACGCACTCGTCGCCTGCCCTCGTCCCTCATTATCAATGTAAATCGCAAGACGACGTACGCAACTTTCCTCGATGAAAATTACGACTTCCATCGGTTTTTCTATGATCTGCATATATTCGCGAGAAAATCGACGTTTCGATCCAGCGATTCGGAAATATATATCCCTACCGATAGACTCGCCACACCTCTCACGCGGGACACCCGTTATTCGCTGAAATAGACTCCTTTAATTACAGAGATCAAAGCGGTGCTTCAGCCCTCCACCTACGTCGTATGCCGTGGCGTTACGTTCTTCGCGCAATTCTCACACCTCTGTCTCCGCTTCTGCCACCGAGCCGGAAGCAGCTCGGCGATATTTTCTTATCCCAATAATTTCGCGACGACTATCGAGAACCTTCTGGGCGTTCCAAAAAAATGAAATTAAAATTCCGACTTCTACATTGGCCACCGTAATTGGTTTTCCTTTTTTTTCAACAGCCAACTCGTTTGCCCCATGTGCCTCGTAATCGATGCAACATTTTTGTTCATTGATGAATGTATCTAGGTAGCCGACCGTTTCACCCGCCAAGAATGAACTTGCTTTATTTGTGTGAAACATAATTCAACGACTTCCCATTACACGTGCAACGCGTATCTTCTGTACGCTTGTGGGGTCGCAAGAATCGTATCGGGTCACAACTAGATTGCTCGCGCTCTGCTTCTTGAGAAGTAATAGAACCGCCTTTAAAAATAAACTATATACGTGCATCGGTTATGAAAATTCCGCGGACACGTTAGCTGAAGCGTGGACGTTTTTTGTGTAGGCTTCTTTGTTCGGCTGCTCGAATACGTAACTAGCGCAGATCTCTAGGCGAGATCGTTTTCTTTTCAAAGTCTCAGCTTCTTCTACGTAGAAGCGCAAAAGTCGAAAAGTAAGGAGAAGAAAGAAGAAACGTCTTCGAATAGAAATCAGGTGACGGATATGACTCTGATTTGCATGTTTGCCAAGTGAGCAGCCTAGTACCTACTACCACGTTCCTAGAACGTACGATCTACGCCGTGACAAACGTATCGTTTTTTTTTTGTTCTTGTTTCTATTTTTATTTCGTCTTTTTTATTTTTTTGCTCGATACTCGAAGCGCGAACGGATAACGAATGCCGGAAAGATTCGCGACGTGACGCGCGATCGGGATGGTGGGATCGCGAGGGTCGGCAGCGTGAAAGGGGATGAAATAACTGAATTTCTCAACGTTACTTGGAGCCAATTTTCTGAGGTGCTCGAAGTTGGCACGAACCGTGTACCGATCGACCGTCGAGGGACTCGTTCGCTCTCGCACGGTGGATCGGCACGAGGGGAGGATGGAAAGACGCGATGGCACGAACGAAAGAGCAGGGAGGGATGGAAATGGCTGACATGGTGAGCGAGCGAGCCGCCCGCGTTACGTAGGAGCCGGGTAGGTCGAGGGCGAAACGTAACTGTTGTACGTACCTCTGGCGCAACAACTTCAAAGCGAAACGGCAATTCGTCAGCGAATTAGTCAGTGATATTAAAGCCGGTCCCGCAGTCGCTGACTCAATGCCAAGAGCAAAGTTCGCGATAGAGCTTCGAAATGTCAGGCACGAATTTCAAATATTTGTAGATATTCCACGTCCCGCACGGAGGCAAAGTTCGCACCGGATACGATTCTCGCCTATTCACTCTCCGAATTCACATTCTTCCCGCATCGTCTTCGCGAGAATATACCCGGAGTAACTTCTCGCCCGTGATTCGTTTCTTCCCTTTGTCGCGGGGCGAAAAAAAGGAGAAAAGAAAAAATACCGGAATAACCGTCCAACAATCACGCGAATAAGCTTCGACCTCCGGAAACGCGACGTTTCCATTCCTCAGAAATAAATCGTCGTCGTCGTCGAAGATGTCCGAATCGCGAATCGATCAGATTTGATCCAGATCCATACCTCTTGCGCTTCAACGCGAAAAAACTGGTAATTCGTTTCGCGAATTTTTCTCCGTCTCACTCGCGTAGTAGCGTCGAAACTAGACGAATAATCCTTGAATCGTGGACGATGAACATACGAAACTTCGACTTCTCGCGCATACTAATCGTCATGTTTTTTGTCTGATTCCAGAAAACCGGGGCCAGGATCAAGATCTACTCGAACTGCTGTCCTCAAAGTACGGATAGACTCGTCAGCATCTGCGGCAAGCCTACCACTTGCGTTGACAGCATCAGGGAGGTCATCAGTCTTATTAAAACCGTAAGTGTTCTCCTCTGCATTATCTTATCAAGCTTATCGGTAATTGAGTGCGTCGCTGTTATTCCATGCGTTGTTCGAATACGATTCTATTCACTGAAATCCCAACCTCGTTAAATCAATCGTAACCGAATTAAAAATACTTGCAAGGATATCTGAACTTCCAGATATTTTAATTCATTCCAAGTCCATTCGTGTCGAACGCGTCAAAGATTAAAAATCGGTTGCCTACGATTCGCAGCGATAGATAGGTGAGGTCGGTTTGTCGACTAGAATGAAAACGCACGAGATGCGAGATCCTCTCGATATCGTGCGGAACTTTCGTTTTGGTAATCGGTTTGTCAGTCGAAATTGTGCCTTCGTATCAACCAAACGACCCCGATGCCCGTTACCTCGAACGTCGTTAGCGTCGAACATTCTCCGCTTCAGGCTGCGTGTTTTCACGCAGAATATTTCTTTTTCCTTGATAATTCACAAAGTACATTTTTTTTTTCACGTGACTACGGTGTTTGGCGGCACAGTGGAAATCAGCCAGCCGACGATGTTTACGAAAACGCATTAGAGAGGCAGATAACAAAACGTTGTTCCGCCGGTTCTGAGGGGAGTAGTAGAGCAAGATAAGGTTGAACGTTACCCCACCGCAACACTTAGATATTCAAATTGAACGGTCTATTGATTATGAGTAGAGTGTTTCCCGAATTTCGTAAATCCGAACATCTATATTAACCATCGTGATTTTCCATGGTAAATTCGATATTTTTTAACTGACAGGGCTATAAACGATGAAATCAAATTGCTCGGTCTCTTGACAAAAATCGTTTCGATCACGTTTGAGAATTCCTCGGCTCGCACGATTCGTACTGGCGCAAAGCATTATTCGAACACGTGCCTTAGCACTATCTTTATTCACCCGACTCTTCGAAGCACTTCCATGCGCGACTCTCGCGACGTAGAATTTTTATTACAAATTGCGCCGTTGGATTGCACCTTCGTACGAAAATGGCACAGTTTTCAACAAATCCCACTTGTCATATCGCTTACTTCGCGATTTCTTTTGGAAAAGACATCGTTCGTCTTCTTACTTCGAATAAAGCTCTACCCGCGGATGCTATCTCGTGTCTGTAGTAGGTATATAGGCGATCCAATCTCCCTTACATCTCCGCTCATTACTTCGGATGCCGGTGACGTGGGTTGACGCAGGTTAAACCGAGTATACGGCTGCCGGTGCGCCGATCATACGTATCATGATTTTCATCATTCTAAGAGCGCTTGTTTTCTCTCCTGTAGTCTCCCGTGAAGGGTATCAACAATCCTTACGACCCGCACAACTACGACGACTTCTATGCCGAGGAATATGGCGGTTACGGCGGAGGTGATGGTCCCGGTGGTCAGAACAAGGCTGGTGGCTACGGCGGACCGGGTGGACGCAGCGGCGGCGGTGGCGGCGGCGGCGGCGGTGGCGGTGGCGGCGGCGGTGGAATGTCACGTCGCGATGGTCGCGGCGGCGGCGGAGGCGGCGGTGGGGGTGGACCGCCTGACATGAATCGAGGTTTTCAACCACCACCGAGGGGTGGTCCGCGCGGCGGTAATATGTCGGGACCACCCGACCGTGGATACGGCGGGGCGCCTCGCGGCGGCGGTGGTAGCGGAGGCGGCGGCGGTGGCGGCGGCGGCGGCGGCGGCGGAGGGGGCGGCGGATACGACGGCGGACGCGGAGGTGGCGGCGGAGGTTTCGGTGGAAATCGGGGTGGACCGCCGCCTTACGGAGGAGGTGGAGGCGGGGGAGGTGGTGGCAACTTCAACGGTATGTAACGGTTCTCGAGATGATATAAATGATACCGCCTGTTTGCTTCGTCCGTTGCGCGCCAGCGGACCTACAATGGCAGCTAGGAGTTTGTTTTATCTCTGACGAGCTGAATTGAATAAATTTCCAGTAGAGAAATATCGTTGACCCAATTAATGCGAACGACTCGCTGGTCTCGTGTTTTAAAGTGTGGGTTGAAAATATACATTCGTTTAAAACCAGCGAAGAATTGTCGAGAGATTCGTCGAGGACTCGTTAATACGCGAAACGGCGATATTGCTAATTAATTGGATATGCATACCGAATGGATTCGGAGCTCATATTTTTTAATAAATATTCCCAGACGACTTATTCGATAACGCCCCCGTCGTCGAAATTAAAGCACGGTCGACGCGTCTGACGTTTCTGTTTTAAAGTGAGAAAATCGCTTCACTTGATTCCTCTTCACGAATACTGCTGCAAAAGCTTGCAATGAAAATTTTAAATTATAAAATTATGGCTTTTGGTTTTTGATCGATTCAGCTGAACAAACTAACATTTGTAAAAAAAAAACGGATAATCGAATCGAACGTCAAACATTGACTTTCATTTATATCAGGATCAAATTGCGTTACATCTGTCGAAATTCATGACAAACACTGCGCAGAATTCGCAGAGAAGATCTAACGTCTCGCTAAATTTCGGAGTTCTCTTTAGTTTACTTATACCAGCAACACGATATTCATTGAAAAACCTGCATTCAACGAACGTCGACCCTTCGATCCTTTTTTAGACGAACATGAAATTCACGCCGAATTGCTACTCGATTTCCCATCAGAAAATCACATTTCCCAAGAAATTCCCATTCCGATCACATGTGAGCGTGAGTTTCGAAATGTGGTTCTATTTTCTATGAAAATTCAAATGCTCGAACGTTGATTACTCATTTTTTCTTTTCGTTTCACAGATAACGGTTGGGGGATGCAAGGTGGAGCTCCGAATGGAATGGGTGGCGGAGGAGGTAATTCAGGAATGGGTGGTCCACCGCTCGGTAACCAAGGAGGAAATCAAGGAGGCAACATGGGCGGTGGTGGCGGAAAGACGAGCACGCAAGTCACGATCCCTAAGGACGTGAGTATAAACTGATTCGTCGTGGATAGATCGTAAAGTAGACGTAGATGTGTTTAACAAACTTCGAGATAGAGAATCGCAAAACCATCGACGACTAAAAAGGCATCGCGATCCGACAATTTTCACTCGTTCCGATTCCACTCGTCTCTCGAGAAATCGGAGCCAGAGAGCATCTTAAGAACGCGCATCGGACGTATCCGTTGGATATCCGCTGCTCTGCGAGATCTTACCAAAGAGCACTCGCGCACACACCTGTCTTTGAGTGCCTCTTTCATTACTCTTGCTACATAAACCGCAGGCGATCTCCTTTTGTTTCGCGGTTCTGGAATAGCGTGAGACTCCGGGATTGTCTGGTACATCGTCCTCTTCACAAAAGAGGAGCGAAATAAAGAAAAAACCATGATATCTGTCGTGAACGTAGTCGACGGTGAAAATCCTTCGATTTGGTTCACTGATGCAATTTTTCCCTCATTTCACAGCTCGCGGGGGCAATCATTGGCAAAGGCGGAGCACGGATCAGAAAAATAAGATCCGACAGCGGTGCGGGTATCACCATAGACGAGCCTTTGCCTGGCAGCAATGACCGTATAATCACGATCACTGGATTACCGAACCAGATACAGATGGCCCAATATCTGCTTCAGCAGAGGTAAGAGCAGGACCGTTGTGTATTTATTAGAAAAACACTCCAGTTACTCTTGGTCAAGATATCATATCGCATCGCCTTACGCGTCGCTACAAGTCAAACGATCTCGTAAATTGAGAAACAGAGAAAAAAAAATGAAAAATGCTCTACACTTTGGGGAGAAAATGAGGGTAGGATAAAAAGAGAAAGCAACGTAACACCACGGATTTCAAAATTCCGTTGTAGTCTGTGCTCGTTTCGGTTGATAAATTCGTTGCAAGAAACGTATAATTTTGATCGATTATTCGACTTTATTTTTTGAAAACGTACGAAAACGGCTCCACCGTGATGTACAATCATGTAATAATCAGTATTTTTCATTTTCTCTGATAAGTGATGGCAGCATAGCAGTACACAGCAATCGTGCCGCCCAAAAACCACATTTCTAAGAGTAAGTTTTCCATTCATTGTCATTTTTCTCCAATAAATTCACCTATAACTATTCCGGCGAGAATACAATTTGTACAAAGAATTCGTTATATGTCTGAAAAAAAACCGAATAAGGATTTTTTTTCTCAATTATTTCATGCTGACACATTCATGAGAATTTCCGAATCAATCGTTTTGCTTGTACATTACTTTGCTGCCATCAATATATTCTGTGGATATATACATGTATATCTTTTTAAAACTCGTTACACTCATCTGTATCAGCGAAAAAACTCTACGGCGACGAAGCTATCCAATAACAAAAAATGTTGGCACTCGTCCATTTCTCAACATCGCCTATACACGATATTTGTTCTTCGCGTGCCTCTAATTCAATTTTATCTTTTTTGCATTTTTGTCTCTCATCAAAGTCCTCACTAGCTATTTATTTTTCTCGTTCGATATCAACATGTAATTCATACAGTTTGAGCATAAGACCGTGAAAAATGCTTTATCATAAATATCTGTTCTTTCAGTCGCAGAAAAATCGAATACAAATCCGTGTCAGATCCTTTAATACTGGAAGATACATTCACATGTTTCGAATAAAGCGAACTTCACCTGCGAGGAAATAACACACCTGATCCCCCGCTGTATTCATCCTTAACTCAACCTCTGTTTTGCATATAAAAATACTAATCGTCGTATACGAAGTCATGAGTATTGTAAAGCTGTTTGAAAACCAATTAAATTGTTTATTGTTATCATTTGATATTTTTCTGAGATATTTATGCCGAATATTTGTCCGCGTCGTGATGCTCATGCGTTGTACGAGCGAATTTCCGGAAGATTTTCTTCAACATCATTATATTGTACGTAATTAAACGACAAATTCGCGTAGTTTTCATTGTCGAGAATGTGTCAGTAGTTGTTTCAAAACCAATAAAAGAATCATTGAAAACTGAATGCCGAACGATACCGATGACTCTGCTTTATTGTTAAAAATCTGAATTTGTTGGTATTTGACTGGTTTTATTTCCGAAGAAAAGCTCATGTTCGTTCATACTCCGCATAAAATACCTATGTACGTTGCTGTTCACGTTTTAACGTTGTGCTACTTTCCAACTGGTTTTTGTTTTTGGAAGTTGATACGATTCATTCAGGCTAATACGATGCGCTCGTGTCGTCATTTGATCTTACGCTTTGCACGACCGTTCTAACATGGATAGTAAAGAAACTCCTTCGGAAAATCGGGTTGAAGGCTTCGGCAAATTGCGAAATGATTGATGTCAGGAAATTGTTTAATGTCTCGGCCAAGGTCAGATTCTCACTTCCAGCGACGTGTTTTTACTAACCTGCAACTAACCTGAAGAGATAAACGGAAGATACAGGAAGAATTGAATGAAGATGGTATGCTTGAATTGCGGAGAAAGTTTATGGGCTCCGTTGTATGGAAGACTAGTGATTTTGTTGTTCTACTTAAGATGTAACAAGGAATCACTAATCATCCTACAAAGGTGCTCGGTATCAGCGATCCGTGGAGCTTTGGACTAACCCTCTTTCTGCCAATGCTGCTCCCACGTATCGTCCATCTGCGTCTGCTCGACGACCGGAACATGTCATTGATCCAAACGACTGTTTGGACATCGATCTCATAATTTCCATTTGGAAGCTACTCGTTCATTTCCTTCTAATCATTGACGTCCAAGCGTTATCAAACAATTTTCCTCCTCAAACTTCTCGAAACAGGAAGAACCACTGCTAATTGAATACTTTTCAACCCCTCGCATGTTCTTGTTGTTTGTGTGCTTAGATATGGCTTTGTATCCGCAACATCAATGCTATCTTTTTAAGAGTTGGGAGCTTTTGATAACGATTCCTTCACGTGTTGTGTTTCAGCGTACACGAGAACTCTGACCATTACTACAAGGCGCCGATCAACGCGGGAGAGCCAAAGATGCGTTTGTAACTCTTTTTTTTTTCTAAAGGAATATTCGAGGGAAATGAAAATTCACGCGGAAAATCCATTATGGATCTTCCCGTTTTTGGTCAGCAGGTGCGGGTGGCCTAGAGAAAGGGATATTTTTTCAGACCACTCTCAGGAGTCGAGACTTTGTAGAATATAGAATTGTACTCGTAGTAAGCATGGTCGGGCTTCGGCATCCGTTATTTTGCTAGAATAGAACTTGTTATCTTCATTTTCGTCACATTCTCCGTGCTGAATATTCAGGTGACATCGCAAAGGGGTCTCACGTGATCGTAGCTCATTCACCGTGTCGTCAAGTTCAAAGATCGATCTTCGGTTCATTCGTTATTTTCATTTTTTTAGATTCATGCTTTTTTCCGTACCTATCTTCATTTTTTTATCTTCCGTCTGGAAAGTACACGGTAGAAATTGGCCGTAAGTGCGAAAGACGGCGCGTAAGTTCGAACGACTGGCGTGTAGCCCATGCTGCGATGTCATTGTGAGACCCAGATTCCTGGCTGTAGCTCTCCGTCAAATCATGTACAAGTTGTTTCTTGTTTGTTTTCTTTCTGTTGAATTTTGTCGTTTACATTGCCTTCTGTCCGAACTAGAAGCGATTGGCTTTAGGAATGTAAACGATCCACGATGAGTGTAATCCACAGGAGAGCTTAGCAATTTGTACATAAAGCAACCCTCCCGTAACAAAACACGATCCGTCGACCCTTGCGTACAACTTTTTTTCTGTACCCATTATTGATAGTAATAATTATACACCATTATAACCCATCCCAAACGTACTAATGAAATCCTTACCTTTAGTAAGCAAGTAATTATCGATCCGTCGAGCAACGTCAGTTTATTTTCCCGATTATCTGGACTCTGATAGAATCGAGCGATATGCGAACTCGCTGAGAACAGATTGGATAGGCAGGTTGCAGGCATTTCGATTTTTATCTAAAAAGCAGATTAGACGATTTGCCTTCCAATCGAAAAAATAATAACTCGATGATAGGCGTTACTCTTAACGCTCCGAGTGAAACATATTTTACTGCCTCGAATAAAAATAGTTGGCATCACGTTTCATGCATATAAACGTATGGTCTATGCAATCGTCGTTATCAGTGGTGATTATCATTAGTCAGCCTCTCCCAATATCATTGTTGTTCCCCAAACGAATGCTGAATCTTAATTCAAGTAACATGTTACCAGAAACATAGTCTAGAAATTATATTTTATACGCATGCGCACGCGCGCGCATATTCACACGCATACACTCACGTACTCGACCGCTAACCGAGACATTTTTTATTTATATTAAACAGTTAAGTCAAAGACTGTTTGGAAGTACGAATCGAAGTTACATAAAATATCACCGATTTATCTGCAATATCTCAGGGGTCTGAAGTCGAATGACGAACGCGCGTATTAGAGACTAGTTGATCGAGAGAAAGAGAGATGGAAGACCGATTTGCGAAGGTTAGAACGAGGATATAAGATAATAACCGTAATTACTTAGGATCAAGTAGGGCATTGTATCATACGTCGAAATCTACATCTAATAATCAAAAAACCGTCGCATATGCCATTGATCTGCACTTGAATAATTCTGGGAGAAATCGGTCCGGCATCTTGTACGATGAGGCAAATTTCTATGAAACATTAACCAAGAGCGTTGAAAGTTAGCCCGTTGGATATCGTAACGAGGCCCGATTTTGCTCGAAACAACGATTCTCCCGGATATTATCGAAGAAGCAGCGTGGCATGAACTACTAACAAACACTTCAGCATTTATTCTAAGGGTGCAACCAGACTTTTTATATCGCAAAATCGACAAGTAAACGTGACGACCCTCTTTTTCAAATTTTTCCGTCGCACGGTGTCGTTGTATCGCGAATGACACGATACCGTTTGCCTTTTTATAAGTAAAAATCAATGTACCAATTTCCAGAAGATAAAATAGTCTATCACTCGTTATAAAGTCATTTTATAGGCCACGCCACGACCAGACACGGGGCAACGTGTTCGGGAAAACAGAAAGTCACGCATCCTTGGCATTAGAGAGAAAAAGCGTTTTCGCTGGGTTACAATATTCACTCGTTTCCGAAATGCCCTTTCTTTTGCCATCTCTTCCCGCGAAGAAGAATAGTTCACACTTACGTTTCCATTTCCCATCCGACTGTTCGCATGGTCATAGATATCACGAATATAGATTTCAACAGATTTCAACGTCGAGCCAAAGCCAAGGTATAAGTTTCTCACTGATCTTGCCTTATTACACAAAAATAAGACCGTAAACGGTGACATCGTTGCCCCTTCGTAAGGATTGACTGAGTTGCATTTCATTTCTTATCAACACATATAACATGTATAAAAATAAGACATACAGTTTATATTACGTGTAATTGATAATTCTTATTTGTCAAATAAAAGTAAGTACAAACGACAATAATGCCTGCTATTCCTGGCTTTTTCCTGGCTACGAATTTTAATACGCGGATTTGACGACACGTCGAACGTTGTCCGATACTTTTGTTTTCCCATCCGTAAAATTAGTACCTATCGCTAATCTTAATTCATCGAGGCTTGTAAACTATCAAACTAATCAGCGGAAACTCGTGAACCCTTCGTCTACGCTCATCTCGTATCGTATTGATATTTTTCTAAAATACGTTTCGTCATTCCAGGCAAACGAAAACGACGAGAAAATTGAAAGCTCGTCGAACCAACGATTCTTTATCAGGATTTTAATGCGGCTTCTTAGGATGCTGGGGAGAGTTTCAAGAATTATCGCAGAATCCCTAATTCTTTTGTGTTTTACAATCTCAGCGTCGCATTCGATTGCGGATGTGGAAAAAGCTGATGCCACTCGCCAACGCTGATCCAATTTTATCTCCGCGCTGAAATCGAACCGCGACAAATTCTACGCTACCGACTCGCGAGACATGTCCAGTCCTCTGTCGGTAAATCAAAAGCTTCGGACTCTTACGCGTTGTCAACGCAGTGGTTGGTAAATTCTACCGGATACTGCGCGTGAAATTGATGAAAAGTCAAACGAATGATGATAACAATCTACTGTTTTTCCCCCGCGAAACACGTATTTCCAAACTACTGCACAGAGAAACAAACGTCGCCGGGTATGAAATGAGCGGCAAGAAATCACGCGAGTCCTTTTATTTTTCTTTTCTATTTCTTATAAAAGCCGAAAGCTTCGTAGCGTTTTCAGATGCTGGCACTTCGACTTCGGCGTACTCGTATCGGCGAATTTTTACTCTCGTTCGTCATCTCCTCTACGGCGAATATTTCCATTCTTCGTCCGCGATATGTCACGCGACGATTCATCATCAAGAGCTTTAGGTGCACGTAGAATTGCGGGCTCAGAAGGCAATACAGAATGAAATTCGCCGAACTGGATATCGCGTTGAGTAGCGTGGCGTATATTCGAAATCTGCGAAGAATTAAATTATAATGTATAAGTGTTACTTATCACCAGACGAAAATATTCATGACGTTCACAATTTTCAACGTCAAATATAATAATTTCGAATGTCGAAATTTACCGCTCCATGAACACATCGTTGACCTTGTCCGCATCTCCGCCGTACAAGATGGAAACTGCACTCCGTCTGGATGCCAGATGCGTGGGAACTTCGCCCACGAGAAACATGAAGACTATGCCAACGAGAGTGATCGTTAGTCTCGCCTGGTCCTAGCGAAACAAAGGAGGTAATTTCTCGGTGGCAGTCCGAACAACAGTAATAAAACGTTGGCAATCAACGAGACAGATATGGCGCGAGATTTGAAACAAAACACGTACGAACACACTTCGTACTTGTTCCGAGGGTAAATCCGTAGCTTTGCAAAATATCAACTCGATTAAGCTGTGACGATGAAATCGCGAAGTCGAGGGAAAGTTTGTAAAAACTCGATCGAAAATTGTGGATCGTTGGAACGAAACGCTGCTACCGTTTATGACACTTTCAAGAAACTACTCTCGAATCTCGAGAAGGGAAGTCTAATATAGGACAGGAAAAAGTTTCAAGAACCTGCAAGCGATTTCCCTCCCGGATACATTTTCGTTGTAGCAGGACGCGACGGTGTTCTCTGATTTTTCGAATAGCCAAGCACATCGTGCCATTTCCAACGAGTAAAAAAATTCCGGGAACCAAACCGAACATCACCAATTGGAACCAGTTCTGCATCGTATAGAACCTGCAACAAGATTCAATTTACACCAGGTTCGAATCGCTAGAAGTTGACAAAATTTGCAGGCATTAGAATCAACGAGTGGCATCAGACTCTGTACTTGTCGATAATCGACTCTCGTTCGTTGAATTTGTCGCAATGTCACGCGTTGCTATCTGTTCGAGAACGAGTCTGCGAAATTCGGATTTATTTTATCTCCACTTTCCCAACTTCTCGCAAAATATGTGAAAAGTTGGTCGGAGGTGATGAAATGTTACGGGAAAGTTGGAACGAATAGAATCGTGGTCACGTCTGTTTCGCGGCAGGTTGCGCGAAATTTTCACAACTACGTATTTGTAACTCGCGAATTAATTCGCGAGAGAATTGGAAATGAAACGAGTCTAACTGTTTCGTTGCGAAAATCCTGGGATGGATCGCTGTTGCCTGAAAGTTTAAACGGTCGAGTCGTGACTCGAGGTCTGGTCACATATTTCGAGATTCGTATACGGTGTTGGTGATATTTTTGACAAGTTATCCCGTTCGCTGCGGAAACTCGTGGGCGGATTGGATCTAGTTTCGAGATATCGTTCCTACCTGGATTTATTACAACGTTGTACCTCGAGCAATAAGTTCAAGGTGCGTATGCTTTCGGACGTCCCGACACACCATTGTTTATGTTCCCTGCGTGAAACCGGCAATTAATACTACCCGCAACGTCCTCCCTTCGAGGGCTTTAGTTATGTTGCTTGGGCTTCGCGGTTGATACTTTGCCGCAGGCTTACTACGAAGATAAGGAGGGTGCAAAGATACGCAATTTCGCTTCGTATAATTTAATCAAACAGTGCTACACCGAGTTTCCATGTGTCTCAAATCCGGAACGTCTTTGTCGTAGCCGTCGATCGTTAATCAAAACACGAGATGATTTCAACGCGTTTCCAAGAATATCATGTCCCTACGAACTCGTCCGAATATTCTAGCATATTGCAACCGCATTTCAGAATTAAATGTTCGTGATTTTGAAACAGCGTAGGAAAATACACATTTTTCTATCTATCACAATAAGAGTCATGAAAATGAAACGCGTGTAAATATTTCGAATCCAACCATAAATTACAAATTTTGATTATGAAATCGAGGATTTTTAGTAAATTGACGAGAGCTAAAACCTATTTATTTCTTTTGGAAGAATATGTTGTTGCAATAGAAATACGCAGAGCTAATTTATTAAGAAATAACATTTGCTTGATGATTATTTTAGACCGAATAACTTCCGAAAGACAATTTTTAATTAATCGCTTAAAATCTCGCTACAACAGCTATTTTGAACAAATAATACGTAAATAACGCTAATCAAGAAGGAACCTTAGTTATTTTGGCAAACGACCCGGACCACCTGTACAGCCACTTATTAAAATCAATAATAATGATACCAGCATCAATACCACGTAAATAAGTTTGATGAAAACCAATTTGTTAGAACCATTGATTAATTTACACTCGAAAATAGAATTCAATCCGTGTACTGTCCCCAATAAATTGGTAACCCACTGTACATCAGAGATTTTCCAGTTGTTCCGAATCGTACGCTGGCGTTTCGATAATTACGAAGAAGTCGAATTATCGAATTACTGAAAACGCGTGGGGTTTACCAATCTGCTAACCGGCCGCTCGTTCCCGTCGGAAAATTTGCCCTAACGTTAAAATTTGATTGCAAGTTTGTTATTTCACCCAGAATTTTATTAAATTTTATCGGCTGATAGATAACGCAAACTCCGACAATTACAGCGTTGAAACGTGCCGAGTAACGTTGCGAGAATTTTTTTTATTCTCCTCTCCTCATCGGAAATATACTCGTACCAAGGAATACAGAAAAACCAAGGTCAAATAATCGTAGAAATATTACCAACTAGATTTGCTGGTATCGTGAGTTTTCGTTTTTCCTAGCGACTGGGTAAACATCACGTTTCGACTCGCTCGCGTTGCCCAGGTTTTTTTTTCCACTCGTAATTTTCTTCGTAATCGAAATCGTCGTTTCCGTGAAAACCGGAAGAGGCGAGAGGATAACAAAATTCAACGCGATTTTATTGATCTCGTTTCAGCGTTTGAAAACGACGTTCGGAAGGGAATTTGTTGGTGAAATGAATTTTTGCGTACCAACGCAAGCGAAACGTAGTTTAATTTCAAAAACGACTTGCCAGCCATTGTTCGCCGTCAGTCCGAGTCGTTTCGTCGATTCTGTGGAACTCGAGCAAAAAAGGTGAACGAATTTCACGCAAATATCTCACCGTTTCTCTCGAGGACATTCAGACCCGCGACTTTCGCGCGAGGGTGAATTCTCTGATCCAGGCAGACTACTAATTTGTCGTTCGCGATGCATTACGCGGTGGCAAAGAAACGCGAAGCGGACTCGAGCTATCGCAGGTACGAGATATATCAACGTTACGGACTCTACATCAAATACCGCGCGAAACGTCGAATTTTTCCTGAAAATCCTCGAGTTTTTCAAAAAGAGCAAGATATATCCAGCTCGCGTTTGTTCAAAGACACGCGTTTCGGATTAGTTGGAGCGGATTAAAATGCGAGGGAGTTTCTAAAATATGTCGCCGCGACCGAAGGGCGAAGAGAGCCCTTCGTTTTGTTGGGGGAAACGAGGTAAGCGTACCCCGAGCAAAAAATGCGAACTCGCCTCTCCCGATTAATTACCGCGTCGCGTCGTTTTTATTTTCATTTTTTTTCGCGCTTCGCACTTGTCGAAAAAACACCGCGAATATTTTAACGCAGGAAAGCCTAGGCGTTACTTACCGTGACTTGAAAAATTCCGAGGTCGTCAGTTTTCCCTCCTCGTCGTACGTATAGATCAGACAGTACGGTAAATTCACGACGACGGCAATAACTCCGGAAATCGTCATGAGCTTTCGGGCTACGACCACGTTACAGAATTTCGGAGGCTTGCATCTCAGCGGTCTGTTGACGACTCGAACAATGACGAAAATTAAAGTGACGATTATTAAATCCAGGAATATGAGATTTCGACCTGCAAGTACTTTGCTGGGGCCTGAGTTTTTGCCTAACGTAAAATCTTTTCACATCGTAGCGAATTTATTTGTAACCAATCGTCTCGACTGATAATTTGGTAATCGAGTTTTTCGCGTTATTATTCGTAAGCCCGATACAAATGTACAATGTAAATCCGCACGAAGTAATTCAGTTTCCTACTTTGGACACAATTTCGTGTCTAATATTTCCGAGGATTTAAAAGTTGACGAGAATTCGGTGAAAACAAGAGACGTCACTTCTCACCCTGATATAAGAACCAATCTGTCAAGCGTGACGCATACCGCTGCCCACACCGCGATATTCGATGATACCGAACCGACGGGAAGATGCACGAACGCGTCGAATTCCATCCAACCTTTCTTACCCCAAAACACACCTCGAGCAAGACCCGAAAAAATCAGCAATGCGCACGTGACGAGATCAGCCCCAGCCAGCACTGTAAAGAAAATGAGACGAAAGAAAAAAAGGTTGAAAATAGTCGGAGACTTTCGTAGTAATTCGTTGTCCGAGGCGTAACACTCGAGGGATTCGATCAGACGGTTCTCCGTTTCATATTCTAGCGGATCTCTCCAGTCTCGAACGAGTTTATGGGAATTTATGGAAATTTCGTGGATCGAGTTACGTTGTACCTACCTGCTAAGTAAGTGAACGTCGAGGCCTTCAGGCTGCTCTTGCTCACAACAGCGAGGATCAGCGAATTTCCCACCACTCCGAGTAGCGAAATCACCGGGACCACAACGCTGTACATGATAACACCAAATCTCGTTGGTTCGTCGGCCCAAACGTTCACTTCACTCCATTTGTCCATCTCTACGTTCAATCGCGATTATGCATCTCAACGGTTACCTCCACGACGCATCCATCGCAACGAAATCTGCGCAAAACAGAAATTCAAAACAACTCGTTTTTATCAGCTCTACCAAGCACCGTAGCCGAGCTTTTTTCCTCGATATCCTGTTACGGATTAGCATGGCAAGTCGAGGAGAAAAAAAGCGAAACTCATTTTTTTTTCTTGTTCCATTGAGTACCACTGTTAGCATTTTCCACCACGTCGATCATCATCGCCGAGGAACTGGGAATTGCTACTTGATTTTGTTAAGGTGACATTTTCCGCATCAAAAGGTATGATATACGATTAACCCAGATAAGAAGATAACGGTTTACTTCCAGCGATACGATGATCCGATTTTACTGGGCCTGCTTTGATTTTCCCTATCGGGTTGGATGCTTGTTATAAATCGACTGAGAGACGGGATCCCCTTTATAACGCGAGTCATAAATTTTTATCTGTACCATCACAATATGCCACACTACCATGCGAGTGATCTCATCCGTCTCGTTCTTTCGTTGGTATCGTTTTTGCTCTGAAAATACTCTTGAAAATTACTCGTTCGTAGTAAAATTTTCACGACAAACGGTACGTTTCTTCTTCTTTTTTTCTCTCAAAGTTTGGTACCCGAGTTGAAAGTGAGAACAGGTAAATAACTCGTAAATTCATTTATTTTTCACGCGACTTCGCGTGGTCGTGAGATAATTCATTCTGAATAAGCAGGAGGCGCGAGAATCTTGAGCGTCTCGGATGATGAATGGAGGGAGCGTAACCGAGGTTAGATCTGACCTCAAATTAAAAAGTCAATTTCACGACTGATTAGTTTTCTCAGATTAGTTTTCCTCACTCGCGCGTCCTCGATCCATCTGATTCCATTCCGATGTCAATTTTTTAGGATGCCGCTCCGCATCCCCGCCGCGCGTGATCCGCGATTTCACGAGGATGGCAGCGGAAATAAAATTCGGGACGGATTTTCGAGTAAAAATGCCGACCAAAGTTATTCTCGCGGTTCGCCTCGTTGCTCGGCAGTTGATTTGATTACGCTTTTGCTATTTTTAATTCGCGTATTTTATCCGTCTTCGTTTTTACTTTTCGTTGCTCGTTCGCATCTCGGGGTCGGAAAAACGTCGAGTTCGCCCGGATTTCTCGGCTTCGAACAAATGATCGGGAAGATTTCTTTCACCCTCGGCATTTCGGCTAAAGCGGCTATCGAAAGTTCCCTGAATATTACCGAGAAAGCGTGGCTTCTCTCCCGTAACACGAGCTTCGAGCGAGCATAGTCTGAAGAGCTGCCTGCCACCGCGCTCATGGATATTCGGGACGGGAGGACGAATTAACGATAAAGGGAAAATCGCGCACGGCAATGCTATTTTTCCCGCGCCCTCAAACACGCGATGCCCAAAACAGATTGACGACCGAATAAACCGAATCCCTCTCGTAAAACGTACGGTAAAATTCTATCACGTATATAATACAATCGCTGCCATTCGCGCGTTTCGTCCAACGAAACGCTGCTCCGTCGCACAAAAAATTCAAAACATCGTTCGCCGTTCGTCCCGAAAATATCTTTTTTTTATCAATATCCGTCGAATTTAATTTACCAGTGACACCAGAGATGCAGGAAATGTTTTTTGATTTGGGATTTTTTCAGTCGACTCCGATTTCGATTAATCGTAGTAAACGTGATTAGTTTTGTGACTTCGTACGACAATTTCGTGATTCCGTGGAAAATGATATTCGGTTCGCAGGAAATCCCAGCGATTTGGGAGAATGAAGCTCTGTATTGAACAGAGGATCGTGGAGAAACGTGAAATCCGAGCTACTCGCATAATGTGGTGTTTAAGGCGGTATTACCGAGTTTTCGTTCATTCGCCCAAATGTCACGCGACTCGTGGAATCCGTTGAATGGCATCGTTCGAGAAAATTTGCCGGTACTTCTAACGAACGAAAGCTCGGATTTCGAGAAATCGTTCGCGTTCAATGGGAGAGCTTAAAATCTCAAATACTCATCTGGCGATAAAATCCGACCATCGTCAACTCTACGCGCATCCTGAAAGTTTCGTTAAGAAATTGAAACGAACGGAATGGAAAAAAGGATCTCAGCGCGACGGAACAAAATTTACGGTGAAAAAAATGGCACGGTAATGTGCGAAGACACGCGACGCGTCGCGACGTGATTTAATACGAGCAGGACGACTGCTTTGTATTATTGCGTGAGCCTTTTATTTAATAACATTTAATCAAAGTTCTATCACCTACTAATTGCATTTCTAGCATTCAATTAAATCCGGTGTCTCGCACCTCGAGTGTTTAATTAAAGTTGGTTCAATTATTTCGAGACTTATAATAATTGATAGCGTGTTTCGAAAAATTTCGGAAAGGCACTGGAAAACAAGTAATTCGTATGGCGGAATTAATTGCCACGAGTGGAAGGAAGTACCTCGTAATTAATAATCAGCGATCGAAAAATATCAATGCTAATCCGTCAACCGAGACTGGAATTGAATTCCTCCTCAGCTTCGACCGCATTCGTTTGTACATTTGTCATCGCTACTGCTACCTAAGAATTATATTCGTAATTTTGTTCGAAATCTGCCGGTCGAAGTAGCATCATCGATCGCCGTGCATCTTCCACGCATCTATACATGTGAACCACGTGGACCGAATCTTCGCGAAAGTAGAACGAGTCTCGCGGGAAATGAAAGAGACGATGATAACATATCTAACCATCAACAGTGTTTTCTCAAAGGAAAACAGCGAAGACGTGACACATATTCGCGTGCGACGTATGCGGATATTTTTTTCACGAATTATTTCGCTGCACACTTTCATCGACAACGGTCGACGAACAAGATGCATTAGATATTTTTCCCGAAGAAAAAACGCGTCTCCGTCGGAGTCTTCGTATTCGATCGGGGCGATTCATGTTTCTTCGGAATTTTTCTTCACTTTCCGTTAGTTGGGATCGGTAATTTTGAAACCGGTCGATCAACGTCCGCCGGAGTAGATGAAACTGTCGATCATTTTCTCGTTACGTTGCATTATCTGCCCCGATACGGGACCTCGAATCGTACGACGATCACGTTTCACGTATCAACGACTGTATTGAAAGCCCGTCGTTCAGAATGAAAGTCGTTAAAGGGTACCGCATTTTCGCTATTGCTACGCCCTCCTCTCGCCCCATGGCTCCGGGGACGTGTTGGCTCTAATGCGAATGCAGTGTCGTGGTTTATTGCCTTATCTGTTCCACTGATAGCCGATATATTTCCACAAACGACGATCCAAATCTAAAGTGCGTGGTACATGACTCGATATCGTTTTGGGTGACGCGAAGCACGAAACTTCACGAGATTTTAGTCGAATTCAAATTATTCTCGTCCTTTCAATAGCATATCCATCTACGTTCCGGCGCGTGTTCCATAAACAACGATCATACCGTTATTATCATCAGCTACAATTTCTGACGCAACGATTTTACAACGCGATACAGAAACCTGACGCGTTTAGTAGTAAAATCGTGTGAAAACCCCAACGATAGCACGAATCAATGCCGTTATCTGGTTATCAGTCGTACGAGTAAAGATTAACTGTTAGTTTCATGGCAATCGTAATTTATTGAAAACGTGACTCCTTTTTCCAATTACGAAGATGTTGACCTCGCAGTCTTTCGTCTTCGTGCCTCGTCGGACGACTGAGCGTTTTTTTGTGTCGTCGATGAAGTGAAATTTCCAAATTTGAGACGAAAAATCAGGCAGGTGGCACAAATAAAGTTTTGAGGTCGCGACAAATCAAAGATTTTCTATCATTACGACGATAATTTTTTTGTCATATTTCAGAAACGTTTCATGTTTTGTTCCTCGTCACCTGCGTTATAAACCGTTATGGATTTTTTTCTCATGAATTTCTCCGGAATTACGAATTTCCGGAGAAAAAAACTCATGGGAACTCGTTTTTTCGTTCCGAATTGACGAATTCGTGTCTGTATAAGTTAAGATATCCATTGAATAGGTTCTTTAAGTATTATGCGATCAGTTTTTTAGCCTATTATTATTTGATTACGGTTTCCAGTATTCTTTGTATTGTTTCAATATTTCAGCATCTATTGGAAATAATTAAAAAAAAAAGAAACGACTACTGAAATAAAAATAGTGAGTAAAAAAACGTATGAATAAAGGCAAATCAGTCTGGAAAATGTACAGCAGCGGAAAGAGTATAGTGAAATTTTGATTTTAACGGAATGGGATGAGCGCGAACGTGATATTGTATTTACCATTCTTCACCATTTTGCTTAGTTCATCCGTTTATCGTTGTTCCAGTTGTTTGAAAAATAGTTTTTCACGCGAGTAGACTGCTGTTCGGCGTCTGAACGTTGTCACGATCGACACTGAAATTTCGAAGCGATTGACGCGATTGAATGAACCAGCAATCGGTCTCCATGCTGAAAGCGCGCGCGTCGATGAGCCAGTAGAGATAGGAGACACGGTAATTGATGTTTTAAAAAGCACACCACACTCGTACCGTGGCAATAGGACGAGGCGAGCAAAACCGTTTTGATTTCGAGCCCACATCTGTTCCGTTTCAACTTGTCAGATCCAATCAGCATCGACGCGTGTATTCTTGTCAAATATGAATGTATGTATAGGTTTCGCCGTAGGCCGGGTCGACTCGGGTATTACTCGAAATCGAAACTGATGACGTTATCTCGAAGTAAGGCAAACAGATCGAGGCTGCTACCGACGAGCATACCCGGGATCAAGTTGTCACCTTGATCTACCCCATTATACGTAATAATATTGATACGGCTTTATTGATTATCGCTCGAATCATTTATCGATGTAATTTATTGACAAACGTGACGTATTTTGCTACTTGCCGCTAAAATTCCGTTGCTCCGCTACTACCGATTTGAATATGATTCCTCACGTATTCGACAACTGCTTTTGCCATTAGAGGCGAATACGCCAAACAAGAGAAAAAGAAAATTCACCTTTTCGCAAACGAAACACGATGAGAGTTTCACCCATCGGGCGAAATGATATTTGGAAAAAAATCGTTAGGGCTGATCGAGATGGCGGGATTTTCTATCATATCTCCCTCCTGTGTGCCCATAATCGCTGATGCCGTTAGAATCGATCGGCTGTGTTTCCTGGAAAATGGCGAAACGCTCTGGCTGCCATCTGTGTTGCGGCCGACCGAACGTTGATGTTTCTACTCACGACGCCCTAATAACCGACCGCGACGCTGTTGGGCTCGAACTTTTGGCATTCCTCACTCGTGAAACGGCGAGACCACATACAACTGACAAGAGTGAAGCTGCGCAACGCGCATCGCGCTACGATTTGGCGATTAAATATTAATAAATAAATTGGCAGACTGACCGTAGACGACGGCCGTCTCGATAAACAGTTTTTGGCACATTCGTGAACTACAATATTCATTGCTGAATCGAATTGGTTGTCGTAAGCCGTATATAGAACAAGCAAACTTTACCACCAATTCCTCATTGCTATTTCAACTCGGAATGCAAACGAATTTAGCAATGGTTCGTCGTTCCAAAATTTCCGCGACGATTCTAGAAAATAACCGGGAAATCCGCAATTTCAATACATCTGCTTTGTTATCTTTGACGCCAAGTTCCAATTGCGCGCGCGATAAATTTCGTCGACTTTTTATTCCATCCATCACGTTGTCACGTCACTTCCCGATTGCCCAGATCGGCTGAGTTTTCGATGACGTTGACGTGAATTTTCATTCCTTTTCAATCACGAGAATCCATTTTCATACTTCGTAACCGCAATGACGTTACTCTTGGGACGAGTTCGAATAAATTAAGAGTTGAATGATGAAGCGAGGAGCGAAAAACAGTCGAGGGGGGATAAAACTTGGCGGAAACTTTGAAAAATCGTTAATTGTTAGCTGGAAACTTTCGAAGTAGGTTGGTGCGAGGTGAAAATGTAGCCGGTATCCCGGCAAAGAAATTTATCGGTGAACCGCGCGCTTCGAAGGAAGGACGAGGAGTAGTAAAAGAAAAAAAATAGCATCGATTCCTCGCGGCGAAACTTAAGCGGCCGACGAAATGTTTCGGGATTGTGCATATTTAATGGTAATGAAGCGGTGAATTGCCAGCAGTCCGTATCGTATCGGCGACCCCTTTCAATTAATTCACGCACGACCCAACCTTCGGGCTGGTCCAGCCTCTTCCACAGCATTAGCTCGTTAATTTTCCACCTAGAATTCGCTACTTTCTCTAATCCTCGCGAACCAGACGAAGAATATTACATCTTATCGGACTAGCCAGTCACCATTATCTCTCCTAACTCAAAGTTCGGACGTTGCAATAGGTGTGTAGAGTAGCTATTCCAAGTTTAGGTGAAAAAAAAACACAACGATTTTCTATTTTCATTTCCAGATGGGCATTGCATGCGACAGTTGAGGAAAAGCGACGTTCTCGAATTTATCGTCGAGAGTGATGTCAGGTGTCTCGGAAAGTTGAAATTTGCGGGTAGCTGTCATCGGAAAACGTGAATTAGAATTTGGAAGATGCGAAACATTCGTCGTAGAATCTGATATTGGGTGAAAAAAATGGAAACGGAGCACCGTCCATGTTTTATTGTTGGCGTTTCAAAGTTACGAGACTGGTATGTACATGTATATATATATATATATATATATATATTCGTTCGCTCGACAGAAAGGATCTCGGATCAATTCCAAGCAACTCGCTAGACCTTTCGCAGCGTCCGCCGGTCTCTGTGCTTTGTTGGAATTCAATGGAAATTGTAATCACCACCGTCTAGGAGAGTTTCGAGGCGAGATATCTGTTCGGAGCATCCATACGTTACGATGGTTGCCGGGAGGCACACGACTTGGCATATCGTACAACTCGCGAGAAACGGCGGGTAGGAGAACCGTCTGAAATTTCTAGGTGGGTCGATGCTCGCGTAAGCATTGCTGATCGCGAGTAGAATTCGAAAGTAATAACGTGAAAATGCGACGAGCGTCCGATCGAGGAAATTCATCCTGCGCCCTCCACCACTCGTCCCTACTTACATCGACACCGTTTCGCTCTACCGAGAGTCTTCTTTATCGCGGAACTGAATTCTCTGAAAAGACAATGGTTCGTCTATCTTTAGGGCCTCTTCACGGATCGAGAACTGCACGTGATAAAGGCGAAGTGAATTGGGAAGGAGATCGTAGATGATGCGCGCGCGGTGGGTACCCTCTGGAGGACGTTCATCCCTGAACGGCTGAGGTAACCCTCGATACGTTTACTCCTACTACGTCTGGTTTGGTGCTCCGTCGGTGTTCAGCCGCGTCTTCATAGGTCGACGACGTCACGAACGCTCGTCGGTGTTGATAAACCCGTATCGCTAGGACATTCATCTGCGTATTTCTTTGTCGTGTATCCGTGAACCTTTCCAACATCGGACGATAGGGACCCGTCCCCAAGATACTATTATCTGACACCTCCTAATATCCTGCCCGACGAGGATCTACGGGTCCATTATCCGGGATAAAAATATCACGGCGGTTAGCGTAGGTGGAGAAAACCGAACGAAGAGAAACGGTAGGACATTTTATTTCCGTGCGATAACGGAACGAATAAGAATCGGCACATTGTCTCCGCGTGCCTCGCTGCCCCAGATACACGCGGATGTGGTAAACAGGTAAGTATAGGAAAAGCGAGCTTAATTTTTTACGACGTTAACCGTCGACGTTGAACATGGTAACCAGCAAACTACGATTCATGGAATTACGATTTTTCACTATTCGTAGAGTCTCCGGATGTGAAAGATCTTATTTGTGCCAGTCGGACGATGAGGAAAGTTTTTTCACATCTACGAACGGTGTAACTTTTTTCATCTACCTTTTTCCTCTTCCAAATCTCGGAACTCTACGAGCACGCGGCGTTGAACGTTGCTCGGCGTCAATCCTGGGATTTTCATTAAATCGTGAGAAATCTTACCGATCGAAAAAGAATTTCTCCGTAGATGCGGAAAAAACGGACACGCGAGAACGAAGGGGGGATTGACCGACGCGAAAATTGAATCTTCGCGATATCACACCTCAACGATTTGGTCGACAAACATGGTTTTGACATCCAGGTCGCTCATTCCCACGACAATTGGTACGCAAGGGACTCGGTTATTCGCGTCTTTCTGGCCGTTTAGAAAAACGTAGCGAATAAAAAAAGTGAATAACGGGTTCGCCTCGACGCGTCGTGCCGCGTCGTAGCGAAATCACTCTTACGAGACTCTGATCTACGGTATCGCAGAATACCTACTCACGTGATTACAACGCTCGATGCCTTTTATTAAACATACTTTTTTTCCTCCGTATATTTTCTTGCTCCTTGTGTTTTCTCAGCTATCACCCGAGGGCGTTATTTATCACTGCAGCTCTTTGCGTCGATTAGATTCGTAATATCGATAGAAAAGTGTGATTAGGAATCTGAAAAAAAAGACACAAAACACCAACTCCCAAAGTGATTGATTCTTACTCCTCGTGGCCCGAGAAATGTTTGCATTAGAAATGTTTATTTCATCCGAATCATATCTTAAAAACATTTTTACTTCACACTTTTCACACCAAGCGAGAAGAAATTACCCAACCAAGTTTCTAATTGCAAATAATAATGACCGGGATCCATGCACAAACTGTGATGAAAGCACAGTATACTGTTAACGACTAAATCGATTTTTATCATACATGGCCGAATATCATAATGCAGATTTCAGATTAATAGAAAAAGAATACTAAATTAAGGAGGCATAAAAGAAAGACGTAACCTTATAACAACCTTCTTTTTGCGTTGGGGTTAAAAATGATGATACATATACATTGGTTTTGTTATCAGTTCAATTTTCTACTAGAGATATATTAGAAGTAATAGATAAGAGCATACGTTCGTTATCTTTGTCTCGGACGATGTCTTCATCAACGGCAAATAGTCTCATTTTATCCTGAAGGTTGTTTCTGTCAACGAGCGTCATAAAACACCCATCCATGTGTGCGGACGTGACTTCGGTTAGCCAATTTGCAGAGGATGGGAAATAGAACAGCGGAATTACTCACTTGTTAGCCCGCGGAAAAAGTGAGAACGCAGAACGTCGCTCGGGGTGGTGAGAGGAGAAGAACGAGGGAAAGAAAAGGACGAGGGGTGAGAAATAAATCGGTGCGAGGTTAGATTAAGGTAGGGAAGTGGAGGGTAAGAGTGAATAATTACGGAGGTCGGAAGGGAAACGTGGTAATTCGGATCCGTTCGGGCTGAGAGGAGACGAGTAAGCATACGTTCACTTTGTCGTGGAAAATCAACAGCGAGAGGGAGAGCGAGAGAGGGGGAGGGGGGGGGGCGAGAGGGGAGAAACATGATTCAACGAGGAGGAAATTGGCGGAGTAAGCAACCGCCTCGATGCAGTGTTGATATAGCGTCGTACGATGTACGTGAGATGATTTTCGAGGGAACGCTTACGCCGGAGAGACGTAAGCTCTCGGAAGGATTTTCCGAGGAGTCAGATGGGAGTGGAAGGACTTAAGTTTTGGTGTAAAAAAGACGCGGCGATTCGATCAGATGCGACGCGACAAATCGCCAAGCTTATGGTTTTTAATAAAATTGGGCAATGGAAGCCCATTGATTTCAGGCAAATTTATGTGCTTCATCGACTTTTTCTCGCTCCGTAGGAGCCGACTGGTGTTACGGATCGCGGCGCTTCCCGACGGGTACCGATGAACGAGATCTCGCGACGGATTCTTTCCTCGAAAACAGGTACCGTACGTTTCGTAGCCGAGCAGGTCCGCGAAGGATTTCGAAATCGCGACGCGCGATCATTCTTCCATCCACTTCCGGGGCGCCAATATTCATTCCCCCGTTCGCACGACTCGGAGTTAACAAAGAATCGAACAGTCTCTCGCGTTTCATTCAATTATTAAACGTGAGAACGAACGTCGTCCCACGAGATACCATGAAAGACTCTACTAAATTGAATGTCAACTCACCGCTATTTCTTTGTTCCTCGGAAACCCTAACCTGCGATAAATTTCACTCCTCGCGATAGATTTTTTCTCGGAACAGTCGATGCCCTCTCTTTATCCTCGCCTGAGACTTCCCAGCTTTTTCCAACCGAATTACGGAGACCTTTCTTTGCCTACTTTTAGTCATTCCTTTGACATTTTCAGGAGACGGTTGTCAACGTCGCGATTGTCGGTAACAAAGCAAAGTTCCAAAATGGCTTGTTTACGCCTGTTCTTCATTACCGTAAATTAAATCATCCAGCTTACCTTGTTAGCGATAAGAAAATACGATCACAAGACTGACGACGCGACAATACCTTCGTCTGCGATCTCGTTCGTCTCCGCGCGTCAACGAGCGAGGTGTAAATAATAGAAACATTAGCAGTCTCATAGCTGACAATAATTTCAAAGGGAATCGCTTTAATCTCTGTACATAAATTGCTCGTATCTCGTCAATACATTACTCCTAAAAATTGCTATTCCTTCTGCACATCTGTAATACGAGGTTGGGCCAAGTAGAACTCGGAAATGAAAGCCTCCTTTCAATTGCGCGATCGAACGTAGTTGTTCGCAGCTTCTGGAATATCCCTTCGAATTTATGGTATCACGTTTCGTTTGAAAAAAGCTCTCCGATCGAGGTACATTAAAACGGACATATTTCAAGGAAAATTGGCGCAGTGGTGAATGTCGAAACAAAATTGAAATCTTACACTTGGCGGAAATAAATGTTAGATGCTTTATTAATAACTGTACAGCAATATATTGTTTTGTACAAGGTTATCGTCTCAGCGAAATGAAATGTTTTTCTTAAACTCGTATTTTTCTTTTCACAAAAGATATCGAGTTAGGGTGGCGTAACGAGAAGTTCGATGGATCCAATGGATCGAAGGTGTTTACACGACGATGAAATAGAACTTGAAGAGAAAAGGCCTCAATCGTATAAATATTTGTATAATCGCTAAACCGCGATACTATAAGCGCGTATCGCCTTTTTCTGTTGGCGAGTTTGCGCGCTCGTAAATTCAATATAAATGGCATGTTACATGCAACATGTATACAATATATTAACATTATCTCACCCCCTCGAAACGTGTTCGCGAAGTGTTTATATTACAGCGTCGATACTCTTATCGATCCCGTGATTCGAAAATGTGCTCGCATATTTGCCCCGTTCATAGACCCCGTCGACCACCATAGAGAGGCGCGCGTCTGCGATCGAGGGAAAATGATGAACGGAATAGAGAGGAGAGGGAAGGGATAGGGATAGGCGAGCGCAAGCGCGTAATGGGTATTCCGCGTGAGCCGCAAAATCCCGCCGGTTGCTCTGTGGCTCCTCAGTATTGCTCGAGGTACGTGAATGAGCAGTGATATACGGTTTGACGCTACTTAAAACGAGGCGTCGATTCGTCACGCTTTGTTTACGCATCAAAGAGAGATTCGACGATCGATCGGCGCGATCCCGTCGAATTGTAGATCGTCCGAAGGGAAAAGCACAAAAACCAACGGGAAAACGTGATTAGACTTTTCGATTCGTCGCGATAATATAGAATCGTATTTCGCGTGATATCTCAGTGAGGTATAGCTTTTTTCGATAATTAAATTGCATTCGGCTGCGCGAACGAATATTTTTGTTCGTCTTTCTGAAAAGTGCTGGGGAAGAAGAGCGATCGAGCTGACTCGGGGCGAGGGAGACTGATGCGGGAATAGAGGAGGAATATTCATGGGCACATCGCTCGTCCTGGTATCCAAAGACGATATCGATACTTATGGCAACTTCGGCTTTGCCTCGGTATCACGCGAGTGGCGTGGAGCGTCGTACGACGACAACGACGACGACGACGACGGGTGTCCTGCCTCCTATTACCGCATGTCCACCGAGTAGTTTTCCCGATAAGTTTCAAGACTTTTTTGCCGCTCTCACGGAAGATGCTGACGATATGCCGAGTATGCTGGAGGACAAGCTCATTCCCAGGTAAATATAAGCACAGTGTCTAATTTCTCACTAGCAAATGGTAAGAAAGCTCCTTCCCTTCTTGGCAAGAAGAAACCTTTGTTTCTGTATCGCGACATATTCTCGCCATACGAAAAAGAAAAACGTTCAAACGCAACAGGAGATTAGGAACACGATTAAATTTGACAGTTACAGTTGCCTTACATTGTTTCACTGAAGGCAAAATGAGATGAAAATTGGTCGTTATTCAGCGGCACGTTCAATGGTTATTATTAACAATATAATTCGTTCCCAATTCCGCGAAGATTTCGAGCTACTTGATTTGAGTTTCGAAACTCACTGGAAGTGTCTCTTCGTTTGTCTCTGAAATTAGGTCTGACAGATATGCAAATGCCGCGAAGTAATTTCGGAGTATTTCGAACGCGACGTCAATAATAAAGCACAAAGCTTCAGTCGAAATTAGGCATTCTCGAACGGAGTCTTTTCCCTATCACGTTTTGTACGTTAATTCGTTTACTTCAATTTACTTAGGATCATTTTTCCCATGAACTTTCGCAGACGGTGCCAAACTCGCCGCCTATTATTAATAGATAGTTTCGTCGCGTGTTGATTTTACACGTAATATTTTTGGCAGGTCTCAACTTCCAATATTTATTTTCCGGAACACAATAAGAGCAGAAAAAATAAATAAAATAAGGTATCATCAATAGACACATGTTTTTTACAAAGTCACGTTTAATCTGTATTCTCATTTTTTCGGACGATCGAAATATCGCTGCAATGTTCAGTAGCGTTATATTGGTAATTTTCCAAACTTACAATTCAACTTGTTTTCATTTTATTTGTGCTTACTGGCTCTAGCAATAATATTTATGCACGGGTTATAGGGAAACTTAATCCTAATTTCATTCTAACCAACCGGTTAGGTTTTTCAATGATACTTGGTATAATTTTACAAATAATTTTCATAATTGCCGGTCATGTAAATCATGTAAACACTGTCAACTGGTAATCAACAAATTGCGATTTTCAATTTTCTTTCTTGGACTGTTCACATATTTTCACTTTGTGGAAAGTCGTCACTTTATAGAGATAGAAATAGTAAGGGACGAGGTAAGCTTGAAAGGTTTTGTGCTGTTTCTATTATAGAACTTCTGGGTTTTTATAACAATACGTCAGGGGGAGCTCGAAATAATCGATCGATCATTTCTCTCGAGCTCTCGCCTGGATAAAAACCTCGACCACGCTTTCTTTAACATCGGACGATGTAAAAAATAGATTGTTACAATGTATCAAACCGATAACACGTTTCATAGCCAGTGAACTAGCAGTCTACGATCAGAATTCTCAGAAACAGTATTCTCCAACGTGCTAACAGCCATAAGCCCAGGATTGCCATTATCGTTTCCAAAAATATGAATTCTAATTATCCTTCGTAACGAAACGTTCGACAAGATGAGACGTTACAATGCTGATGAATCATTCATGCGCGTGGTACGTGGCAATGTTTAATATTTACGGATTTGTCAAGATATTTATGCAATTATTCGGAAAACTGTTTATGTTGCTGAAGATGTAACGCGCGATGATCTTGCACCACCTGAAAATCGAATCAACGAGGCAGTGGATTGGAAAAAGTGACCGCAGTTTTAACGATCCTAATTGGTCACCTATCTTCGTTAGAAACACCACTAGGTCGTATTTGAAGTTGATTTAATTAAAGAAACATTTAAAGTTGGACAAATTTCATCGTTAAGTTGCACGCTGAATCCGCGAGAAAAAAAATATAAATCACTCTTGTCCCAGAGCAGTGTGCCGGCTAGTGCGAAGTGATCATGGAAAAAATTAGAAAACGAGGTGGGCGTGGAACTACTTCGTGGATTAAGGATACAACGTGTTCCCTGCGAGCTTGCGAGGTCGCTGACCGAGCTCGAACAATCGCTAGAATGTCGTTGTCTCATCGCAACGATTCATGGGTTTTTGCCAGAAACACACGTGACGTATTCAGGTCCACAACATTTCGATGTGTATGTAGCTTCTGTACGCCTCGACTCTGCCTCCCGCTTCGTGCGGTTGTTTCAAGGCCTCCATCCGAATACGGTACTGACGAGTACAGACACTTCCAGTTCCAAAAATAGCGGTTAGCTAAAAATAATCATTTGTCACAAAGACAAAGAGAAAACCTGTATTTAATTTTGCCGGGTAAAAATTTTACTGGACCGGAATGCGTAGGCCAGCAGTACGTTGTTGGGTAATTTGAAAAAGTTCGTATCTGTGCCAAAGCAGCTCCCAGTTTTAGCTGGCTTCACGACACAGTAGGATTATTCTGAAGTAAATGTTACCGCGACATTATCTTTATTTAACGCCGAAAAATGGTAGAAGATACATGCTAAAGGTGTGCCCCCCTTCTCCCCCCCCCCCCCCCCCTCTAAATTTGAATGAAGGTAATACTTTTCTTGAGATTCATGTCGAGGAGCTGTTCCCTCGCTTGCCACATCCCACCGAATCACTTCCACGGAACTTCTAGTGCGCCCTCGAATCGTCATTGTCTCCGAAGACAATGAAAATTGTAACGCGTGATAAACGTCGAATAATGAATGTCTTCGCGTATCGATTGTAGTCGGAAAAAGTCTTCTGTCCTACCATTAATTTTCTTCAAATTTAACGTTTCTCAGGGTATCGTTATTTCTGCTGACTCACGCGTGAGCGGACTGTATGAAATGCAATCAAGCGAGTGGGATACAGAGATTGTTTCGTATTTTTTCCATTTTCGTTTATCTTTGTCCCGATTGTTGGACAGTTGAAAATCCGCGCATCATGCTCGAGCTCGATGGTAAACAAGAGCTACGCAAATATCTGTTTCGACGTGCAAACGAAGTCTGCAAAGTTAGGGAATGTAGATAGTACAACGAACGGATATGATACGAAAATCATCGATAACGCGCGATGTTCGATCGAATGAAGCGTAAACGAGAAATATTTACGCGCGATCCAACGTGTCAACAAGGCTTCGATAATTTACGCGCGAATAACGACCGAATCGTATTTGCGTTCGGAATTTTGTTTCCGCAATGACGTTGTTCGCATGCAGTCAAAATCAAACTCCCGTATCGCGCGTCGTTGCGGTGTTGATTACTTTTCATTAAAATTGTGAAACGCAATCTCATTGGTACTTGCGGTGCTTCCCGCGGCGAAGCTTCGATTATTGATAATTGTTACTGGTTTCCGTTCGAGGATCCGCAAATACCGAACACGACGTCGCGCCTATGTTTGCTCGTACATCGAAATTACGAATGTAAATCGAAGGGTGAACAGCGAATGTGAGAACACGAGGCTCTCGTCATTTAATTAGTATCCTTTAAGCGTGAAAAAGTACGCGCGGAATAGTAAAACCGAATCGGACCTTCTTTCAGTGACTACTTGTCCGCATTCGAAACATGCTACGAATAAATACTTATTCAAGATTCCAGCCTCTACATCATTTCACAACTTATTATATCATTATTCATTATTTATTATCACGACAAACGTGAAAGACGCGAGAATTGAAAGTTATCGATTCCTCAATTATTGTTAGATTTATATTTGGAAGTATTTCAACACATTGTTGTTTTTATGCCGTACAATTTATAATTTCAACCCTCATCTGACGGACGGCGAAGACGTCTGTTGGTGAATAATCGTTTCGGGGTTACGAAACTGTTTTCGTCTTGCGAGTCATGTTCTTCTAGCCCTAATGTTCTCGTGTTCCAGGAAACTGGAGCCAATGAACGCTGATAATCGCACGCGTCGTTGGGGCAAGAGAACTTTTCAACGACGTAGCAGCGAAGTCGAAGTGCGTGCTCACCATGGATCTTTTACGGGGAGCCAAGGTCAAGTTTCAACCCTAGACGGACTTAAGTCAACAACACCCTCGAGAAGGCGTAGCTCCAGCATCGCAGTGGCCAGACCTACGCCAGACTTGCACAGGTACGAAAACGTTAACCCCACGATTGATTTTGCCAAGGTTCACGGTGAGTGATCGCGGAGTTAACGTCCCGTGAATATTTTCACTGGAAAACCGCTACATTTATTTTCTTCCGATGAATCTCTTATAAACTCTATACCCGCCATCGCGCACACGATACTATGGAATTCCCTGCATTAAAGAGTCTCCCTTGATATTCACAAGATTCGCGATCCTCGTTTCGATTTATACGACAGAACTCTGTTGAAGCAAGGGAAACACTTGCATTTTCACGCTCAATTTTACAACGTATAAATATGATAAGATCTTCGCTAAATGATTAGCCTCTGGCGTTCGCCGATTCATCTTCGAGGCAATTGAGTCGCGACTCGAGGTTGTTCCGAACTTCGTGACAAAACGATTATCATGCCAAGATATCTCCCGCGTCTTCGTCGTTATCGCGTTTGTTTCATTTTCAGGTTTCTTCAGGCGGAAGCTGGCCCCTGGGGACATTTGTCACCGTCACCGCGGAGTCCGACGAGGACTGCGGTGCTTAGTCCGGGTGCAATATCGTCCTCGTCGCATTTGAGTCCTGGAACGAGTCCTGGTGGCCCTAGTCCTACCAGTCCTTCGGCTTCTGCATCCCGTGGTCCACCCCAACGACAATATCGTTGCAGAACGAGCAGCATGCCGGCAGTTCCCCGCCATAGGGTGAGTACCTTCGTCGACCATGCCATTTATCGACTTGTCAATTCCGAACAGGTGAAATATGAACGACTCGTTTGTACCCACGTTCGTAGCTCGATACCATCGACATTTCCCAAACCCCTCAGTTGCTTCGACAGACGATTCGTCACCATATTTGCGCTCCTCGTTTTAAATTTACGCATCCATATTTTTTCCCACTACTTCCTGAATCCACTTACGAACACTGCACAGTAAAGCTCAAGGATTTTTCGCAGTATCACGAATCGATATATTCCACACGCAAACGCTAGTCGAATCAGCAGATCAGTTCACCGCAGAAAGTTGAGATAATTCCACTCCTGCGAATCGCTCGTGACGTATCAATACCTAGTTTTTACAATGCTTATCAAGATTGACCTTGATTCGCCGATTCATCCCCGGATAGCTTGTTTTAAATTGATTGGAAAATCTTTAGTCCGTGAAATTGAAGTTTTTTTTGAAGGATTATGGCTGTGATAAAAATACTAGACACTCCCTCCCTAAAAAAACATTCTAGTTTTCCATTGTTGTTGTTTCAAGCCATAGCGATGGTCTTGTTTTTCCGCGCACGACTTACACATTTGGAATATTCTACGCTCACATTTGCAGCGCGGTACCATGTGTGTACGAATACGTTAACTATGTGGCTCGATTTACATAACTTGTTAGAGTAAAACTACATGGCCGGATCTGCATTTGGCGTTCACGGGACGGGAAAGCAATTCGCAAGAGAATATTCAGCGTTCGTGCCTCTGTACATACGGAATGCGCATACGTCAGTAATCGTTGAATTAACGTCAGAATCAAATTGCACTTGCGTTGTTCGCGGAGGCGAAAATTTGACGAATCTTTCAGACTAATTTTTCCACGTCATTACGAAAGAGCCTCCTTCGTTTTCTCTGCTACGTCTCCCGAAAGGTCGAACGAATCCTGGTTAAGCCCCGAACATTGATTACTTACGAAACGGTGAGATTGTTCCAACGTTCGCCAGGAAGGACTACCGTTCATTTCTCGTATATTCGATCCATTTCATTTCGAGCTAGTAGCTACGAACTCACAGCAGTACCCATCGATACTTGAAAATGTTAATTCTGTCTTTTTTAGCTTATTCCCGTGCATCTTCCAGCGTTTATTTTCATTACATTTCTGACGAGTGTCATACTTCTCAGCCTAATTGATTTCTGTATCGCGATAGAATTCATATGGGCGATTCTATGTTGAGAAGTCGTTTTTATTCGACTTTTGACACGATAAAAACTTTGAAAATTCAACTTTATAATAGTGTTTTCTTATTTACTACTTTATTTGCTACTCTATGCGTGACTGTAAGGAAAATTAAAAAGTATGCTTTTTTATAGTAGCCGATGAAAATACCTCTGAACGTAGAATCGCCCGTATATCGGCCCTGCATCAGGTTAAGATCGAAAATGGTAGGCACCGCGAATGAAAGTTTAAATATTTGCGATTCTTCAAACAATCTGGTCCCCAAGGATTGGACCGCGTTGTATCGGTGTTGGCAGATTTTGCGGGACATTTTTAACGTGTCGCTTCGAGTATTCTTTAGGGTATCTTTCGAGGCCTTTGGGACTATCGAGCAATAGAAACAATAGAAAATCAGGATTCGGTACGAGAGGCGGAAAAGAGTCGTGAGAGGAAATCGGCTTGCTCGAAATGGCAGAACCTCGGCTAGTTATGGGGTTGGATGCGGATGCGCGAGGACTGTCTGCTAGTGGTAACGACACTAGACCAAGCGGGAAGCTATATAGGCATCTCTATAGAGACAAGGAAATACATTATCGCACCGGACGTTGAGTCGGAATTACTGCCGTTCCGTTCGAGACGCTCTCAGCTCGACTGTTCCAATCCCTCTTGGGTAGTGAGGCAGCAGTAAATGGTCTAGCAACTAGCAAAGTGTCGGCGTGGAAGGTCGACCGTGAGGACATTTTCCGAATGGAAAATCAAAAAAATCTGAACTACTCGTAAACAAGGTACAAGTTGAGTCGCATCTTCGTCTCGCGATCAGAAAACGGTACAACAATTTCTTGGGTAATTAGAGGAACGAGAGATGTCTGCGTCGACGATGCAGCCACGTCTGTGCTTTCGCAATTTTCCAATGATATTTGTTAGACCTACGGATGGTTCAACGAGGTGTTGTCACTGGCAGGTATTCCTTTGTTTATTTTAGGCCAAGATAAGGGCTGCTGTATTCCTGACATCGACAACAATCCAAGATAAGCTAGGTCACCTTTGAACCCCGTCGACAAAGCATCCTGTGAACCTAATTTTACGGCAAAGATTCCAAGTTTCCGGGATTTTGGAACCCATGAGTTTCCATTTGGTTGAACATCGGTCGCACGATAAAGTGGGATACGTTGAAGACTGATCTCCCGTGGTTTTCCGGCGACACAATCAGAAGCACGCGAACGATCGAACGCACGTGACTTCGTATTGGGCTACACTTTTCATTCCTTAATTTTTACATCCCGAAAAATTTTGCTTCAGATCTCGATGAAATCGTCTCTGTAACGAGAGACATACTCGCTTTTGAATGATAAATGCGGCCAATTGTATTGCGAACGTAATTCCTTTTCACGGGGTAGGTACAAGAGTAGAACGATTGACGCTTGATGGAATTTGAAAATCGTGTTTCAAGCCTCCAAATCCAAAGCTAAGCCGACCTTGTGCTCGCCGGCGGAGATATTCAAACAATCCAAATTGAAGGAGAGGGTCAATTTAATACCATCTCGTATTTTCTGCTGCAAGCTCGTGCCGAGCTGAAGGTCCGTATTGAATTTGAATCGTATCGCGGAATCGTCATCGATCCTGTAACGAGCACCAGCTCCCGTCGTCCACAATTCCCGATCGGCATTTGTGGCATAGATCCCGTCTATCGCTGCATCCCATTCCGAATTGACTGTTGAAAAAACGAAGAATCACGCGAAGCGAGGGTCAATTATCCCCCGCGCATTATGCGCATTGGTAATTTATTCGACAATGGAAACGAAAAAGCTCCGAATGACTACGGTGGTTTACCTTTGTAAAAAACCGAAGCACCGTATTCGTAGGGTATGTTTGTACACCTCAAGTGAATCCCTACATCTCCGACATCGAAGGCGAGACTCACGCTGTTTTTTGTCAACGTTCCAGACTCCGTATCGTAGCCGGCTTGACAGCCGATAAAAAAATCCTTAAAACCAACAACAAGGCCACCCACCGCGTTAACGTTCGAATCGAAAGCATTCGCTGGAAATTTCGAATGGAATGGGATTACGATCATTCGAATAGAATTGCGATTGTTCTCTCGGAACTCACATATCGTCGTGGCTGCGTTGAAGTTTTTATTTTTAAACGCTGCTCCGAGCTTCATGCCCTTGAAGGAATCGACTGCTCTGTAAATGAACGCCGCACTAGTGCTGAGCCCTTGGTGCAGCTTGTTATCTAAGCTGTACTCCGTGATCAACGTCCCATCCGTGATCCATCTCTCCGCTAGGGATCCGTAATCCTTAGTTTTGTACTTCGATTCCATGCTACCGTAAGCCTGCGAAATGGACAATTTTTATGTCACTCGTACGAGTTGAAAAAAAAGTGCGTAAATATTATTCGGATTATCGGAGGTGTTGAGATTTTGTGGCGGTAGGATGATACAAAATCCACCGGCCTGCCCGGATAATATCTCGAAGAGAATAATCCCGACACGAAATCGATTACACTGGATAGACACGAAAGAAATTGCAGGAGAAACGACGCGTACACAAGCTGCGATATCCCATCGGATGATCCATAAAGTAAATCGAAAGGCAATTATAATCGATGCCGACAAAGTTTCACGACTTCGCTTCTCTATTAATCGCGAAGATCAACTGGAAAGTTTTTCATCGTTTAATCCAGAAGCCAAATTCGCACACCTACGGCTATTCGACGAATTTTGACAGACAGCTTGAATTTTTTCGGTTCCTCGAACAAAGGATTTAATGAAAAGACCGGCCGACAAAGCATGTCTGAACTGGAATCGAACCACTGATCTTCGACGCGTAATGGCGATTGCACTCGCCATGTAATGGCGGTTGCAGGCGCCACGTAATGGCAGTTGCAGGCGCCACGTAATGGCGGTTGCAGGCGCCACGTAATGGCGGACCACGGATCACTTCGAGATTTTGGCTTCTCACCGTCTACTTTGAGATTTTGGCTTCTCACCGTCTACTTCGAGATTTTGGCTTCTCACCAACCTATTCGTTCCATAATATAAAAACATCCGCGTTCATGACGCTTCAACTTTAATTTCATTCGGCTAGGAATTTAACGTCAATTGAACGCAGGTCGTTCGGCACTCGCTCATGCGAAGTTAACTAAAATCCGTTTAAACGAAGCTGGCCTGGTAGTCATTCACGCTGCAACCAAACTCGCGATAAACATCACCTCTCCGATAATATTATCAAACTTCGGAGGAAAACAGTTCATTTTTCGTCTCGTCAGCTCGATTAGAATATTTCTCGCCGTGATGGAGTTGCTAATTGCACGCGCACACTGCTGCATGACACAAGCAAGGATAGCTCCAAAATGACTTCGATCATATCGCGAATGAACGTGAAGATTTATCCATTTCTCTTTCACGCAGCATGCTGCATACACCTTTGCCTACTCGTGACAGGTTATGTCCGACGACGCGGGTACAATTAAATCAACGAGAACTACAATTTCTGCAAATTCAGTCTAGCAAGATAAATCTAACGCTGTTGCAACGTTACGAATGATTAGCGTGACTCCGAAGACACGTGGGGGTCTAGCTGTAGCAAGGATTAATTGTTGACGCGAGATTAGTTACACGCACGATTCTCTCTAATCCTGTACGCGCATTCCGAACTCTCGGTAAACATTCAGCTTCCGCTTGCAAAACATTCGTGATCCGGTTATCGTCCGAATTAGAGCTTTGACCGTAGTTAATTCAGCTCCGATTTCGCAGAGAATTCACGACTGTGAATCGTGGGTATATCCACAAATCATGTATGATTTATTTGTCGAGCATCGATTCGCAGCTCACCTTGTTCGCGTCGAAATTGACGGAGAAGTCACTGTCGACTTCCAAAGCTTTATCAGATTTCGTTTTCACGTTCAATTTCAGCAAACCTTTTCCGTAATGGTAACCTGACCTGAGCACGTTTCTCGCATTTTTTCCAAGTTCACCGAAAGACGGAATGTCAGACATCGCGGTTCAATATCGATAAATCAATGGAAATGATAACTTTTCTGGTATTCATCGGACGTTTTCAACGATTCCACCGCAGTATTTCCGTTCATGAGGAAACCTACACGTGGTCGATAAACTATGCCCCGAAATTTCGTTCACTTTTCAATTTTTTTCCTCCCCACTTCTCGCGAGTTACGTGCTGGCTCGCGGTTCACTTCGTTCCAATTTCCTACGGCGTGAAGTCACTGGAGACAATATTACCGCGAAATCAAGTTGACATTTAGCTGCAATTTCACGCTCCATCGAGGATCGTTCGATGTCTCGGAACTTGCGTCGTTGGCGGCGATATTCGCTGGAAACATCGTCTACTCGTGGACGAAAATGCAACGAGATTTTCTTGGTGGAAAACAGGTGAATCGACGAATCGCAAGCCTTATCAGTGACGCCGACCGATGAATCAGTATAAGCTCGTCGTGTCCTCAGAAAATTGTCACGCTTGGGGGACGTGGAATGCGGTCGTCCGACCGAGGTCGGATGGGTCGCTGTTGACCCTAATTCGAGGCCACGTCACGACGAGTTCCAGTTCACCACGAAATTTGTGTATTCCGGATCTTTTAGGTGCCCGGATCATTTTTACTTACGATTCCACCAAATGTTCGCGTTGTGTACCGATCAATATCACCCAATCGCGCGAACACACTTAAACGACTCGGGTCTTCTCAATTTTTCATTCTTTTTATCGATTATACACTCGCATGTCATACGCAATAAAAAGTGATGTTCCGTAGTTTGATACGATCTAGATTACGGCGAAATAAGGACATAAAATTCATCGAAAAACTCATAGTCGAGCATGTTATCTCGAATCATTATCTTTGCTATTCGAATAATTACACGTGTCTGCGATGAAAACTTTTTTTTGATACTCTCGCATGGAACATGCAAATTTTGACTTAGGCATTCCAAATATAAACTTCATTTTAACATATCACGTCGCAATTTGTATTCTTATTACTTTTACTCTTATAAGTACATACCGTTTCTAAAATATTTAATATGGAAATAACAATAGAATGAACATACATTTTTGTATATATTATTTCTTCCATGAATAAACAAATTATTTTTTAATATTTTATGAGTGTACTCATTACCTTCATCTCAACTGTGCGAGGGTTAATTTATTTAACTATCTTTCATATCACTACAAAAAGTAGGATACATCCATCTCTCTCTAATCTACCAATAAGTCTTCAAAGAATGAGCGTGCGGCTTGTCCGCAGTATTTTAACACGCTTTTGTGAGCTTAGTATGAGAATTTGTTTGTATGTAACAAAGTCATCGAACGTGATTTTACTCTACTTGAAACCGTCGAATTGAATTGAAACTTTGTACACGTATCAAGGACCAATGACAATACAATAATTTGAGACAAAAAAATGCATATAATTTTTCTTTTTATATTCAAATTTTACCTCGATTACAAATATTGACACTTAGGTGAAACATCTTTATGAAAATATTATTTCGTAGATTTGTGTTATTTGCGTGTGAGCAGAGTGGTAGCCTAACTATCGATATATCACGGCCTGTAGGTTTTATTTCGCGGATTAAAATTGATATGAACGGAAAAATCCTGAATTATAATCGATTTTATTCTTCTGCGTGTATTCTCTTCGTGCGGGATGCGACCTTGAAATGAAATTTTTAAGCCAGAGAGGTCGAAGGGGCGAAATTTATTACGATTCGTTGACCGGTATTCGTCGTGTCACGATGGTCGTGAGAAATGTCGACGAATTTTTGATGCTTTGTACGATATTTACCTCCGGGGTGAGAAAACGATTCGATTAGATGTGACGATTGATTGATGGACAGTTACTGAGGTGTAAGGCATTTCCAGAGCTTAACTGGCCATCTGTCGTATGTATATTATTTTTGACGAAACGTCAAGGTGTCTCGGTGTTGGTCCGCGATTAGATAAGTGGAATAAAACAACGAGAATCCGCATAAAGTAAGTGTAGTGCAAAGATTATGTAGTCTAATCCAGTACCGGATCAATGGGGAAAAAGCAAACTGGGGCACCTGCCCCATGCGGTAGTTTCAGGGGGCGTCGAATTGATGTGTTTAGGAAAAGATATAGATCACAAACGCGCGTCGTCCGCAGACTCAAGCGATGAAGAGTTTTATTATTTTTATAATGACTTAAATTTTTCTTTTGTCAACGTAATTTTTTCGGCTAGACAAGGTGAACCCAGTAAGTAACAGAGAGTGCAAATATATAAAAGTCTTCTTGGTGACTGGTCGCAAACTATACACATCGTTTACAGTCTAGGGATTTTAAATGGTTAGTTTTTTTATCGTGAGTTATTTACTGATAACATTATCGATGGCGGTCAGAGGCATTCGATTCTATGCGTCAAATCACGTCTACAAACGAAGCGACGATCGATTCGGAGATGTGTCAGAAATCCAGGATTTCTGAAGGCTATAGCCTTCAGATTTTGGTGATTTCCAAAAGTCGGTTTTTTGGTCGTATCTTCTTCCCTGATGCTGATATCGACCTGGGACCAACGGCATTCGATTCTACGCGTCAAATTACGTCTATAAACTAAGCAACGATCGATTCGGAGATGTGGCGAAAATCCAGAATTTCTGAAGGCTATAGCCTTTAGATTTTGGCGATTTCCGAAAGTCGGTTTTTTGGTCGTATCTTCTTCCCTGATGCTGATATCGACCTGGGACCAACGGCATTCGATTCTACGCGTCAAATTACGTCTATAAACGGAGCAACGATCGATTCGGAGATGTGGCGAAAATCCAGAATTTCTGAAGGCTATAGCCTTCAGATTTTTGCGATTTCCAAAAGTCGGTTTTTCGGCCGTATCTTCTTCCCTGATGCTGATATCGACCTGGGACCAACGGCATTCGATTCTACGCGTCAAATTACGTCTATAAACGAAGCAACGATCGATTCGGAGATGTGGCGAAAATCCAGAATTTCTGAAGGCTATAGCCTTCAGATTTTGGCGATTTCCAAAAGTCGGTTTTTTGGTCGTATCTTCTTCCCTGATGCTGATATCGACCTGGGACCAACGGCATTCGATTCTACGCGTCAAATTACGTCTATAAACTAAGCAACGATCGATTCGGAGATGTGGCGAAAATCCAGAATTTCTGAAGGCTATAGCCTTCAGATTTTGGCGATTTCCAAAAGTCGGTTTTTTGGTCGTATCTTCTTCCCTGATGCTGATATCGACCTGGGACCAACGGCATTCGATTCTACGCGTCAAATTACGTCTATAAACGAAGCAACGATGGATTCGGAGATGTGGCGAAAATCCAGAATTTCTGAAGGCTATAGCCTTCAGATTTTGGTGATTTCCAAAAGTCGGTTTTTTGGTCGTATCTTCTTCCCTGATGCTGATATCGACCTGGGACCAACGGCATTCGATTCTACGCGTCAAATTACGTCTATAAACGAAGCAACGATCGATTCGGAGATGTGGCGAAAATCCAGAATTTCTGAAGGCTATAGCCTTCAGATTTTTGCGATTTCCAAAAGTCGGTTTTTCGGTCGTATCTTCTTCCCTGATGCTGATATCGACCTGGGACCAACGGCATTCGATTCTACGCGTCAAATTACGTCTATAAACGAAGCAACGATCGATTCGGAAATGTGGCGAAAATCCAGAGTTTCTGAAGGCTATAGCCTTCAGATTTTGGTGATTTCCGAAAGTCGGTTTTCTGGTCGTATCTTCTTCCCTGATGCTGATATCGACCCGGGACCGACGGCATTCGATTCTACGCGTCAAATGACGTCTATAAACGAAGCAACGATCGATACGGAGATGTGGCAAAAATCCAGAATTTCTGAAGGCTATAGCCTTCAGATTTTGGCGATTTCCAAAAGTCGGTTTTTTGGTCGTATCTTCTTCCATGATGCTGATATCGACCTGGGACCAACGGCATTCGATTCTACGCGTCAAATTACGTCTATAAACGAAGCAACGATCGATTCGGAGATGTGGCGAAAATCCAGAATTTCTGAAGGCTATAGCCTTCAGATTTTGGCGATTTCCAAAAGTCGGTTTTTTGGTCGTATCTTCTTCCCTGATGCTGATATCGACCTGGGACCAACGGCATTCGATTCTACGCGTCAAATTACGTCTATAAACTAAGCAACGATCGATTCGGAGATGTGGCGAAAATCCAGAATTTCTGAAGGCTATAGCCTTCAGATTTTGGCGATTTCCAAAAGTCGGTTTTTTGGTCGTATCTTCTTCCCTGATGCTGATATCGACCTGGGACCAACGGCATTCGATTCTACGCGTCAAATTACGTCTATAAACGAAGCAACGATCGATTCGGAGATGTGGCGAAAATCCAGAATTTCTGAAGGCTATAGCCTTCAGATTTTGGTGATTTCCAAAAGTCGGTTTTTTGGTCGTATCTTCTTCCCTGATGCTGATATCGACCGGGGACCAACGGCATTCGATTCTACGCGTCAAATTACGTCTATAAACGAAGCAACGATCGATTCGGAGATGTGGCGAAAATCCAGAATTTCTGAAGGCTATAGCCTTCAGATTTTGGCGATTTCCGAAAGTCGGTTTTTTGGTCGTATCTTCTTCCCTGATGCTGATATCGACCTGGGACCAACGGCATTCGATTCTACGCGTCAAATTACGTCTATAAACGAAGCAACGATCGATTCGGAGATGTGGCGAAAATCCAGAATTTCTGAAGGCTATAGCCTTCAGATTTTGGCGATTTCCAAAAGTCGGTTTTTTGGTCGTATCTTCTTCCCTGATGCTGATATCGACCTGGGACCAACGGCATTCGATTCTACGCGTCAAATTACGTCTATAAACTAAGCAACGATCGATTCGGAGATGTGGCGAAAATCCAGAATTTCTGAAGGCTATAGCCTTCAGATTTTGGCGATTTCCAAAAGTCGGTTTTTTGGTCGTATCTTCTTCCCTGATGCTGATATCGACCTGGGACCAACGGCATTCGATTCTACGCGTCAAATTACGTCTATAAACGAAGCAACGATCGATTCGGAGATGTGGCGAAAATCCAGAATTTCTGAAGGCTATAGCCTTCAGATTTTGGTGATTTCCAAAAGTCGGTTTTTTGGTCGTATCTTCTTCCCTGATGCTGATATCGACCGGGGACCAACGGCATTCGATTCTACGCGTCAAATTACGTCTATAAACGAAGCAACGATCGATTCGGAGATGTGGCGAAAATCCAGAATTTCTGAAGGCTATAGCCTTCAGATTTTGGCGATTTCCGAAAGTCGGTTTTTTGGTCGTATCTTCTTCCCTGATGCTGATATCGACCTGGGACCAACGGCATTCGATTCTACGCGTCAAATTACGTCTATAAACTAAGCAACGATCGATTCGGAGATGTGGCGAAAATCCAGAATTTCTGAAGGCTATAGCCTTCAGATTTTGGCGATTTCCAAAAGTCGGTTTTTTGGTCGTATCTTCTTCCCTGATGCTGATATCGACCTGGGACCAACGGCATTCGATTCTACGCGTCAAATTACGTCTATAAACTAAGCAACGATCGATTCGGAGATGTGGCGAAAATCCAGAATTTCTGAAGGCTATAGCCTTCAGATTTTGGCGATTTCCAAAAGTCGGTTTTTTGGTCGTATCTTCTTCCCTGATGCTGATATCGACCTGGGACCAACGGCATTCGATTCTACGCGTCAAATTACGTCTATAAACGAAGCAACGATCGATTCGGAGATGTGGCGAAAATCCAGAATTTCTGAAGGCTATAGCCTTCAGATTTTGGTGATTTCCAAAAGTCGGTTTTTTGGTCGTATCTTCTTCCCTGATGCTGATATCGACCGGGGACCAACGGCATTCGATTCTACGCGTCAAATTACGTCTATAAACGAAGCAACGATCGATTCGGAGATGTGGCGAAAATCCAGAATTTCTGAAGGCTATAGCCTTCAGATTTTGGCGATTTCCGAAAGTCGGTTTTTTGGTCGTATCTTCTTCCCTGATGCTGATATCGACCTGGGACCAACGGCATTCGATTCTACGCGTCAAATTACGTCTATAAACGAAGCAACGATCGATTCGGAGATGTGGCGAAAATCCAGAATTTCTGAAGGCTATAGCCTTCAGATTTTGGCGATTTCCGAAAGTCGGTTTTTTGGTCGTATCTTCTTCCCTGATGCTGATATCGACCTGGGACCAACGGCATTCGATTCTACGCGTCAAATTACGTCTATAAACGAAGCAACGATCGATTCGGAGATGTGGCGAAAATCCAGAATTTCTGAAGGCTATAGCCTTCAGATTTTGGTGATTTCCAAAAGTCGGTTTTTTGGTCGTATCTTCTTCCCTGATGCTGATATCGACCTGGGACCAACGGCATTCGATTCTACGCGTCAAATTACGTCTATAAACTAAGCAACGATCGATTCGGAGATGTGGCGAAAATCCAGAATTTCTGAAGGCTATAGCCTTCAGATTTTGGCGCTTTCCAAAAGTCGGTTTTTCGGTCGTATCTTCTTCCCTGATGCTGATATCGACCTGGGACCAACGGCATTCGATTCTACGCGTCAAATTACGTCTATAAACGAAGCAACGATCGATTCGGAGATGTGGCGAAAATCCAGAATTTCTGAAGGCTATAGCCTTCAGATTTTTGCTATTTCCAAAAGTCGGTTTTTCGGTCGTATCTTCTTCCCTGATGCTGATATCGACCTGGGACCAACGGCATTCGATTCTACGCGTCAAATTACGTCTATAAACGAAGCAACGATCGATTCGGAGATGTGGCGAAAATCCAGAATTTCTGAAGGCTATAGCCTTCAGATTTTGGCGATTTCCAAAAGTCGGTTTTTTGGTCGTATCTTCTTCCCTGATGCTGATATCGACCTGGGACCAACGGCATTCGATTCTACGCGTCAAATTACGTCTATAAACGATGCAACGATCGATTCGGAGATGTGGCGAAAATCCAGAGTTTCTGAAGGCTATAGCCTTCAGATTTTGGTGATTTCCGAAAGTCGGTTTTCTGGTCGTATCTTCTTCCCTGATGCTGATATCGACCCGGGACCGACGGCATTCGATTCTACGCGTCAAATGACGTCTATAAACGAAGCAACGATCGATACGGAGATGTGGCGAAAATCCAGAATTTCTGAAGGCTATAGCCTTCAGATTTTGGCGATTTTCAAAAGTCGGTTTTTTGGTCGTATCTTCTTCCCTGATGCTGATATCGACCTGGGACCAACGGCATTCGATTCTACGCGTCAAATTACGTCTATAAACGAAGCAACGATCGATTCGGAGATGTGGCGAAAATCCAGAATTTCTGAAGGCTATAGCCTTCAGATTTTAGTGATTTCCAAAAGTCGGTTTTTTGGTCGTATCTTCTTCCCTGATGCTGATATCGACCTGGGACCAACGGCATTCGATTGTACGCGTCAAATTACGTCTATAAACGAAGCAACGATCGATTCGGAGATGTGGCGAAAATCCAGAATTTCCGAAGGCTATAGCCTTCAGATTTTGGCGATTTCCAAAAGTCGGTTTTTTGGTCGTATCTTCTTTCCTGATGCTGATATCGACCTGGGACCAACGGCATTCGATTCTACGCGTCAAATTACGTCTATAAACGAGGCAACGATCGATTCGGAGATGTGGCGAAAATCCAGAACTTCTGAAGGCTATAGCCTTCAGACCATGGTGATTTCCAAAAGTCGGTTTTCTGGTCGTATCTTCTTCCCTGATGCTGATATCGACCTGGGACCAACGGCATTCGATTCTACGCGTCAAATTACGTCTATAAACGAAGCAACGATCGATTCGGAGATGTGGCGAAAATCCAGAATTTCTGAAGGCTATAGCCTTCAGATTTTTGCGATTTCCAAAAGTCGGTTTTTCGGTCGTATCTTCTTCCCTGATGCTGATATCGACCTGGGGCCAACGGCATTCGATTCTACGCGTCAAATTACGTCTATAAACGATGCAACGATCGATTCGGAGATGTGGCGAAAATCCAGAATTTCTGAACGCTATAGCCTTCAGATTTTGGTGATTTCCAAAAGTCGGTTTTTTGGTCGTATCTTCTTCCCTGATGCTGATATCGACCTGGGACCGACGGCATTCGATTCTACGCGTCAAATGACGTTTATAAACGAAGCAACGATCGATTCGGAGATGTGGCGAAAATCCAGAATTTCTGAAGGCTATAGCCTTCAGATTTTTGCGAATCCCAAAAGTCGGTTTTTCGGTCGTATCTTCTTCCCTGATGCTGATATCGACCTGGGACCAACGGCATTCGATTCTACGCGTCAAATTACGTCTATAAACGAAGCAACAATCGATTCGGAGATCTGTCGAAAATTCAGAATTTCTGAAGGCTATAGCATTCAGATTTCTGCGGACAAAGAATAGCGAGTCGATAATATCATTGGCGCCCAATCACAGGCAACCGTTTCTCTTCCCTCTCAGGTAAATTCATCGTAATATATGATAAGGAATGGAAGCAAAACTACGGGACCGGACGGAGTTGTGCGAATTAAACAAAGCTTGTCGAAGATGCTAACGACATAACATTTAATAAATACGAATACCGATTTCATTTCACAAATTCATGTAATTTTTACAACAATATTCCTGTATTTTGCGATTTTCGAAAGCCAAACTGTACTAATCTTAGGACTACATTAGCCTCATCACGAACAAAATGCATACATCCTCAAAAGTGTAACTATATCAATCACAAATCATTACTCTCATTGCTCAAAATCCATTAGTGGCATGTTGTCACAAATGTCAGCTCCAAAGGACAGCCCTGTGTCCTGTGCCGTGATTGGCGACGCGTACGCCCTGTAGGGGGAACTAGCATCAAGTTTCTGCCTTGGTTCGAAACAATCGTAGATCCGATGCTGGTCTCATCTCATCTTCACTTATCAAATTCATGTACAGAATTTTTCAGGCGTTCTCTCGCTATGAATTATCGTAATCCCAGTTCACATTTTGCAATCCATGGCCGAACAGTAGTCAAAAACGATCTCCCCACGCGTATCGAATCTTCCTACACATTTCTCATCTATACGAACAAGAGTAAAAAGTTGACTATTACGCGAAGAAAGGGATCTTGCTAAGACCGGAAAATAAAGCGCAGCTTTTACGCTCCGAGCCTTGGATTCTACCTCGTGTCGCGCCGAACCATCAATATGGCTTTAGGTCCTTCGCACGCGGTCATGCCACAACCAGATACCGGGAATAAATAAGCACAAGCCATTTACGATCTCCGAGGTCTTCGGAAACCAAGGAAAAATAAACGAGGCTACGATCGTTTTCGTAACAGAAAAGACACGCTCCGTATTTAGCAGCCCCTGTCATACATAACGGTATGAAAAGGAAGAGGCCAGCTCTGGATTTCAATTGACCTCGTTCACCCACGCAGGGTCGGTCATACATCGCATTTGTCATTCTTCAAATTCAACTTTCAAAAGAATCTGACCTAGTGACCGGCTCTTCCTTACCCCGTCACCTAAGTCAGATCGATAACGCGCCCAACAATGCGTTGGATCATAGATCCCACCGGTATTATTGTCATTCCTGTATCAATTCCTTGGATATGCGTCCATCAGCTCGGTCAGCGGTTGTTACTCATCGTACTGGTCTGCAAAATACATTTTCACAAAGATGTTTTACCAAAATGTGAATGTTTGTAATGGTGGTAAATTGTGGATACAGAGGGATATCAAAGACAGTTGAATAAATTAACCCTTGCACGGTTGACATGAAGGACATGCTTAAATCTATAAAATATCAAAAATTAACGTGTTCAAAAATACACGCCCATTTCAGAATTATTTTCATATTAAATATTTTACAAACTGTATATACTCGTCAAGGTGGAAAAAACTGCGACGTGATACGTTAAAATGGAGTTTATATTTGGAACGAGCAAGTCAAAAGTTGTCCATTGCACGAGCGAGTATTCGCGAAACTTTTTATCGCAGATCTGTGGTATAATTGAGATCACTCTGAATTTCTCCCGAACGTCAGGTCTCTTTGGAACCTTTCTTTCAACGTAAAAATCATGGGATTATGGCGGAGTGCGTGAAATACGAAAAGGATTGAAGTGATCCCGTCAACCTTGAGGTGACACTGATCTCTAATTGGATGCCGATACCCATCCTGAGAATACAATTGGGTATTACGCCCTTAATCCTATTACACCCAGACGGAAACCAGGGCCAAAGCGATTTCTCTTCGCAACGAGGTACCCGCATGCGCCAGGACATTCCAGTTTCCGTTGCCTGCGGGCTGACAAGTCGACATTAATTGGCGTCTGAGCCATTCGGTCTTGCAAATTTTATGAAGATCGAAAACCGTTCATTCTACACGCGGCATTTCCCATCATCTCCGAATTTTCGATCCGGCTGACCTCTGTATTTTCAACAGAGCTGCTAGCCCCATTTTCGTTGAGCAAATCTTCTGCTCTATCCTCGTTAGTTGTCAGTTTACATTGTTCGCAATGCCTAGACAAAATCAAGTAAGTTACCTGACGATTTATTCGTTCTATTCAAACGAAAATATGTAGAAATAACGGTACACTTTTTTTAGAATAATCTGAACATAATTTTCTTGGTCGATGAGAAATAATAATATAGAATAGCAAGACCCGAGAAATATTTGTCCAACGATACCTAGAGAATTGTTTTCTCGAATAACAACAAATTCGTTTTCTAAGCTATCAAAAAATATTTTTTGATAATAACTCAAATTTTTATCACAACGAAGAGACACAAATGTTCCTCAGAATCCGTTCGGCTGGATCGTATAAATTGTTTTTCTTTTTCTCCCCGTAATCAGCTGCTGAATAATTCGCTAAGTTTTCCACCTATTAAACCCCCAGCTCGCCAAAATGGAAATTTTCGCCCTTTCTTACCGTTAATTATTTTCTCGAGATTTTATTAAAATCCAGTTAATTATTGCTCCGCTCTTTCTTCTCTCGTGACTACAGCCGATGCTCGGTGATACGAGGAAAAGCGGCGCGAGCGGCGGGGAAGACGCCGAGGGCGACGAGGGTGTCGAGTATTACAGACTGCGCTCCTTCTCGATAACGGCGAACGGTGTTTTCAACCTGGGTGATTCGTTGAGAAGTCGTCGCAGCAAAAGTATCAACAGCGTCACATCTTCGGGAACGAGTTGCAGCAGTACACGCGAGGCTCGATTACTCAGGTAAGTTGCAAAACGTTTTTCCCACAGCTCTCACTTCCGCATCCTTCCATTCCCATCGATTCGTCCGACAGTAGGAAATATTCGATGGTGATTTGCCAGGAAAATGCCGGGTACGATCTTTTATCCACGCCGGATACGGTACCGCGTAATATATATATATAAGAACCAAAAGGCTCTCGTAACTTTGACCGAATCTGTTTCAAAAGCTTAACGAGGAAAAATTGGAATTCTTTCGCGAGATGGTATTACTCGAGGTAAGCGTACGCTGCCAATTAACGTGGACATTCTTGTGAAATTTTACTCTTCGTTCGACGAGCGATCAAATTTTTTACGACGTATATCAAGCTCGAACGCTCGTGTTTTCTTTTAAGCTGTTCCAGAAAAACTTTAGCTTCGCCTGCGGGAAAATCCTGTTGGTTAGCGATATAGGTCAGTCCTGAGAAAATCTGAGATGTTCTTTGTACCTCGAATGTATTCATATTTGTAGTAGTTCGCCAAATTATTAGGGACAGCACACGAAGTTGTGTGTTTTCGAGTTTAAATTAATCATTGGAGCTGACAAATGGGTTGACGTGAAATTTATTTACGGGGTATTGATGCTGGAATAATTAGCATAGATTTTAATAAGTCTCAGCAGTGGTGGTCCGCATCGTTTGTCAAAATAATTAAGGTTAATTCTCAATCAGCGTTATTTACGTATTATTTGTCCGAAGTAACACTGTGTGATAATCCGTGTACTTTCCCTGATAATTTGGCAACCTACTATATTTATATCGTAAAAACAACCACGCATAAAAAAATTAGCCGCTCGCTATGTACCTTGTAATGTTTTCTTCGTTGCTAATTTTCTTATCGGTCGCATCGAATTTCGGTTTCGATTTATTGGAAGAATACTGGATTTGTTGAAAGAAATATCGCGTAATTTCGTTTCCTCGAGGAAACACGACTCGTCATTTTCGTTTCGGGTCACATCATCCGATTAAAAGTCCAAGCTAATTATCAATATCTGGCGACTGGAAAAGATCCAAATGAAATACATCCGATCGACTCGATGTCCGCAGCAATTACGTCGTGATTTTCTCGCAACGCCGAGTAATAATCCTCGCCTCGGTAGATATATCACTGTTCGTTTGATAAACATTTTCAAATTATTTCCCGCGTCTCGTTTTCGTGATCTCAAATTTCTCGCGCGTTCGCCCGGAGGCTTGTTGCTCCCGTCTCGTTGTGTACAACGAAAACGCCTCCGCTATCGTCGAGCTGACATTTATTACCAAATCGTCGAATTATTTTTAGCTTTCCGCGGGATCGACCTCAGCATAGAAATTAATCCCGCTGCGAAACGCGAGTTTCGCAACTATTTTCATCATTAATCCGAAGTATCGTTTGTTCGTCAGACGCGTCGACGGTCTGCTCCTACTTAAGATGCCTCGAACTTGAGCCCTAACTTAATCACCAGCCTCCAATTTCCATCTTCATTGTTCGCTGTTATCCGCATGTTTTCAACATTGTGCCGGGAAAAACTCGCACGCTCGATAATACTATCTCCCTGCCGAGCATTGCGAATAAAAATATTCATCGCACCTCGAGAACTGATAAAAATAAACGTGACTCTCGAAACCTGAATTTACCATCGCAGATTTATTTTAACTACGATGTTTAGGACGATTGTAAATCGTATTTTTCATCGAATAATCCGAGAGAAAAACGCGAAAAGTTCCAAAATTCGGTACCAATGATTTAATCAAGATCTTGTTCTTCGTATTTCCAGATATGAAACGCAATTTTTCTTACTAACTTAACAACGTAAAAGAGATGATTCTGCTCGAAAATCGTGTCAATGTCAAACTAACTGGGATAACATTTCTCGTACCTTTTTTTTCTTTAATTGCCTCATAATCGTTTGACGAGCTTGTATTTTTTTTTCTTCGCAACGCGATGACGAATTGACGGGGGCAACGACGAGCAATTCGAACCACACCTGATGCTCCGTTCTCCGATTTAGATCGATCACCTGTCTGCCCAGTCGACGACCACAAGGCACGAAAAATTCCGTAGCTTTATCAACTTTTCCAGTATCGATGCGTACCAGTCGTAAAAAAATTTAACGAAGGTCCAAACTTTTTATCTCGAAACAGCCACATCGATTTTTCCATCGTCCCCGATGGGAGCCTCGTATAGTATTCTTGCGACGTGGCCGAGAGTCACGGAGGCTACGCTCCAGAAATCCACATTCAGATTACATATCCGACTGCCATGTTAAATTTCATGGCCACGCTCCTCGCCTTATCCCGTCGCTTACGCGATAAATCCGGTAGCGTTTCCAAGAAATTCCATGACACTAGAATGATATTTCATGGATCGCACAAAAAAATCCGGAGTATTCGCGATCCAAGTAGAAAATCGTTGGGTCATTTGTCACTGAATTCGCAATCAGATTAGTCACGAGATGCGTCGTAATGCGAGTCACGCGTGAACCGATAATCTGTGGTCCATGCCGAATTGTGCGCCTGATAGATCATCGAATTCGACGATTAAACGAGCTCTCGATTAGTTTATCGCCAGACCTTGATTCTGCGAGACTCGACTCTAATCGATTTAAACTCCATTCACCTCTTATCCCAAGATTAACGTGCTGTGTCTTCTGCAGCGTTCCAAACTTTTCGCCAATTTTACTTCTCCATTGTTTTTTGTTTTTTTTTTTTGCTTATCGGTGTCTACGTTTTACCGAGGGGCAAATACTCCTGGGATGGGTTTCGGGCTCACGTTTTAGAAAAGTTCGAAATATTTCATCCATCAGGACTAAAAGCATCGGCTATATTCGTGGGCGCCGTTTTTGACGTGACAAAATTATTCAGCAGCCCCTTCGGACCTCTCAAGTAATTTCGGGCCATCACGGAATCCCTTTGGACGTGACTCCCAGTTGTTAACTTTCCGCTTCGTCGAATTCACAATAATTGCATCCCATGAATTATTGAAATTTCCATCTGGTCGCAACTTCCTAATTTCCGAACCTCGCTGTTTCGCAACTTCCCGTTTAGTCCTGCGTTTTGATTACGGCGAAGTAGCGATACATCGTCTCGTAGTTGCCAGTATTCGTCTCACAATTTTTTCCAATTCCAATTCTTCCATTTCTTCCAATTCCTTGGTCGAAGGAAAAAGTTTCCTCGGTTGATCGATACGATTTTCGTTGCGCATTTTAGTTCGGCGTCGCAGCTGTCAGGAACGGAGGGCGAGGAAGACGAGAGCAACGGACGTATCACGAGCTATAAAGTTGGTATGCTGGGTGCCGCTGGCGTTGGAAAGACTGCTTTGACGGCACAATTTACTACCAGCGAATATATCTGCGCTTACGATGCATCTCTGGGTAAGTCTGCCAGTTTTGCTCATTTTTCTACTTTGCATACGCTCGGCGAGGACCGCAATTACGTATGGATAAGTCACCTGGGCGAGTAAATATTTGAACGAGTCGCGAATTTAATGAGATTAAGAACTCTTCAACATTGCGAGAAACTTCAAAAGTGGAATAAATATTATTTCCCGAGGGAGAACAGTAGTCATCTCGAAACGCGACTTAGCGAGAACTGGCACTCTCCTCCCGATTAATGAAAAGCTTTTTCGGGAAGCAACGTTCTTTACGAACGAGCGATACGAAGGGCTCGCTCTTGCTCTGCACCGTTCTCGATAAGTGACGAAAGCTCAACTCGAAACTCTTGACTCGACTTCGTTAATTGTATTAAAGGCAAAATCGAAGTCGCGGAGAAGTTCGTACGTCGGACGATAAACGAATCGACTACTTCCACCGAAATCAACGAAGAAACAATTGTCGAAGCCATCGAATTCATTGGAATTGGCTCGCCAAAAAATATTTCTTCCATCGGCGCTGAAATATCGTACTTTGCGAAAATTCTCCTCCTACTCGGCATTTTTACCTCCAATATCCGTAAAATCGGTCCCGAATGTGCTATTCAAAACTTGACAGAAACAAACCACGGCGATGTGTCAACTCGCATCGGGAGGGACGATTCTTATGGCCCGAATACGTTTCGCAAGACATGTTTTTCTCTTTATCGACGAAACAACCATCCAATGTGTTTCCCTGTATATTTTTATAGACATCGATTCACCGTGTAATATCAAAGTTCTCGCAGCAAATGTCTCATCGAACTCGCGATATACGAGATATTCGACGTTTCCAGATGAAAATGTCAAACAGCCTCCCTAGCTACGTGATTCGGTACGAATCCTCTTGAGATTCTCAACGAGCCTTTCAAATTCCGAACGTAATTTCGAACCGCCCGATTAAACCGAACGATCAAACGAGTTCAGCTCCGTTTCTTCGATTCAATCGTCCTAATAATTGATTCTTTCAAAAAGCGAGCTTCAATCATTTTTTCTTTCCCCACTAAAGTTCGCCCGTTTCTGTAAGTTTGCCTCGCAAAAATAATGTGGGAAATTACCGTTCGCTAGCTGTTTTACGATTTGGAAGATAATCGTTTATTCGTCTTTTGTTTTTCTTCACGCTTGATTTGCCGTTGGCGAAAGGACGCGCGCTCCTTGCGAGCCTGACTTATATCCTGCCGTTGGTTACCTCGTCACATCGTTAGCCAGAAGACTGACTGCAGTCTTCCGGACGCTGTCACGTGATACCGTACATCGAATAAATTTCCTCAAACCTCCCGCGAACCAAGAATTTGCCGGGAAATGTGAAACAGTAAAGAAGGTAGAGCTGGCGTGACGTATTTTCACACATCAGCGCGAAACCGTGCGACGTGAGCTGTCCAACCTACAAATTTCCATCATTTTCCACAATTGCCAACTTTCATCTCCCATTCCGCGGGATCCAATTTTACATTTACATATATTTAACTTCACACTTTTATCCATTGTTTCGATTCCCTGGAATTACATATTTATAAAGGTGATGAGGTCGTATCGCGTGGTTGGAATAACTTCGTACACTCCATCAAACACCGTTTGGCAACCCAATCGCTATTATTATCTGCCCTAACCGCTGATCTCCTTTCAAATTAGAGACCGAAACTCGTGTTTGATGTTAAGAAAAGGTCACCAAAATCGTATCTCTTTCTAGATTACGCAGAATGAAATAATACCGATGAGGTATCAAATCGATCATACTTTACAAAGTCATTGGCCTATTGGACAGGCGCGAAACATTCAACAATGAAGATGTTGGGTCGATATCAATAAATTCAACGTATCTTTCTTTTTTGACGGATTATTTTCATATCAAGTATTCTTGAAACAGTACGTAGCTACTTGTAAACTTGAACAAAAAAATTTGGCCGTGATGTGTTAAAATGAAGTTTTTATTTCGAATGAGCAAGTCAAAATCTGTATGTTCCGCATGAGAGTTTTCAAAAGAAAAATTTCCATCGCGAACCTGTGTCATTAACTCAAGCACAGCGATTAAGCCCCAAACTTCCCAATTTTCCCAAACTTCCCGGATGTTCCTAAATATTCTTTCAAAGTGCAGCCAGTAATTGGTTTTTCGTTTATGACAGGATATTTTGTGGACGATGGCGCTCCGTTCAACTACACAGTAAAAAAAATCACAAAAAAGTTAACACAAAATTAGTGTTATTTCAACACACTCCGCGTGTAGTGATGAGGTTAACATACTAAAATCTGAAATATTCTACGCCCAAATTCTTACAATTTACACAATGACGGAATTTTTTTTACTGTATAGTGTCATGCCAATTTATAAAAAGTGCGCACATCAGAAGTGCGATTATTCTTCGTACTTCGGTGGCATCGATGGGACTAGAGCAATGGAAGTACCATTTTGATTGTCGATTTCGCTGACTAATTTGAGGAAAACTCAACTAATTTTCGAATACTCGGTCATGTTTATTGTTAGCGCGTTGACGGTCACCGAAGAGCGTGGCAGTATTAGTTGGCTTCGAATAAAAAACCCTGGTCGAATGTATCGGAACAGATTGGAAGAGATTTATTGTGTCGCAAGCGAATGACGCTACTTTAATTGAAGTTGAAAAAAGTAACGACAGTTGCAGACACGCAACGAGCATCTACCGTGACTCAGAATCGACTTACTCTTAAATCGTCGTCTGAAATAATTACTTTACTTACGTACAGTGGCCATTGAATCTGCGATTCGCATTCGTGATCAGATTCGCAAAGTCCGTATAATGGCTGGATGCTGGCTCCTCGTTTAAAAAACTTTTCACCGACCGAAACGAATTCGCATACAACGGAAACGAAATTTTTTGAGCCGAGCTACTCGTGAAAATGATGTGACGTTTCAATATTATAAATTCTTCCTTCGAGTGGCACTTGTCAATTTCTTCCTCGCTGTTTCCGACATGTTTTCTTATGAACGGCGCGCAATCTCCACGAGGTACGAGTAGGATTATAATTCATTTCCTACGCACCCTGTTCGTGACTCGAGGGAATTTCCGGAGACTTCCGAGCAGGCGAATATCTCGCCGTACTAAGCCTCCGGAGAAGAACTCACGACAGACATTGCGTAAGGAGTGTTCGAGGAAGTTTGCGAGATGCAATGAAATGAAAAGAAATTACGACGCGATAATTTTTGTACGGTCGTTAAATCGTACAGTTTAACGAAAGCGGATAGCGTAACGAAGAGCGATCATATTGTTTCGCGAATAATTATTATTATTATATCGTTAGCGTCGAGGGTGGGCGGAATGTATCTTCTACTTTGAACGTCATCCTTAATAAATTGATATCTGCGACGCGACGCGACGATTCGTTACGAGCCAGTCGAAACGAGTTTCTCGAAGTGAGAAATCTCGTCATTCGTCACTCGATTCGAATAAGATCGTCGAGTCGTAACGAGAAAAATAATCGCGATGAAAATTCTCTGGCAAAAAGTAGCGGTATAAGTATTTGAAATGTCCACGACTCGTTGAAGTTGAAGAGAATAGAAAAAGTTCGGTATTGCGATGAGTCGGGTCTGCTGTAAGTTAAACATGCAGCGAAACTCGATTACGTACGTTTCTTTGCTCGAAGAGGATATTGTATTGGAAATTTCATTCGTCTGGAATGAAAAAATGTTGTTCGCGTAGTTTTTCTCTCCTGCTCGATTTCTCCGAGTATATTTCTACCAGCCGTGTCATATTGCGAGCCGGAGCGCGGCAGGTACTCCAAATAATATTGAAGAATGTTCGCGAAGATTGTCTGCCTCTCGAGACGAAGAGATCACTCGATTTACTTCTATTACCGATTCGTTGTTACGCGTAGTGATGCAAGAAATTCCATAATTAGAAAACTTTTCCAACGAAAGTACGCATCCAAAACAGATACCCGTGTCAAGTTAATGAGACAAGTTAATCCTTAGCAAAGTCTCTCAGCTCCGCTGTACGCCCTCGGAACGCATCAGATTTTACCCAAATCAATGTCAATATTTGTCGCGGTGAATCCTCGTAAACTTATACGTATATACGTATATCTATACGGATTGACGATTAGCCGAGGGACAAGTGGTGATCAACAATTCCACGCTTCCGTCGACTTCAGCCACCTCAACTTGAGATAACGTAGATCATCAGAGACACCCTGAATCGCGATGGCGCCAAAGTCCATCCGTTAGTAGAGTAGTTAGGGTAGGATATCTGTGAAACTGTGTTGGAGCACACCGGACGTTTGCGACGACAGATCAGTGTCGAGATCATCTATGTTCGCCTTCGTTCAAAACGCATTTTTCAAACATCGATGTTTTTTTGTAGGAAATATCGATGTTCGACGTGAAATTGTCAATCTAGATAAATTATTTTCTTAAAAGTATTTTAAAACCTGAAGACTTGAGGTTTTAGTAAAATCCCTGTTATTTTCTTGTTTTTCTTGTATTTTTGAATAAAGTTTTTTTGCATTTAATCTCAATAGTATTTATAAAAAGTCAAAGCATATCAAATAGTTGAATAATAAATGTATGAATTCTAGTAAATAATTTGCTGTTAATAAAAAAAATTGTGCATTTCATTTATGTTGAATTACATTTTTTACCTATTTTATCAGCATTGGTAATCGATAATTTACAATTTTTGTGCTTACCTTATTTCTTGCACATGCAACCCTAGGTTGGAAAAGTTCGAACAATCGGTGGTACGATGTCGATTCTTTTTGACAAACATCGCCCATCCCGCGACACGTCTCTTGACGAATCAACCGATAAACAAACGAAAATTATCCGTGATCAGCGCCGGCTGTTCGAGTGGTTGCTGTTGAAAATTAAAATACTTGTGAAGTTGCTCGATTAGTCGAGAAAAAACGGCCGACCGACCCCGTTGCATCGATTGATCGCGAAAGTCCTATTTTCACGAGTCAACGAAGCAGTGTAATGGAAAATCAACGAATGCCGAAGCGATCTCGCAGTTTTTCTGAAAGGAATAAGACAGTTTTAGAAACAGAACTGTGAATTTTCCATTTCGTGTAGCCCAAATACGCGTTGGCAGGAAAATTTCACGGTTCTCGCTACGTTATGCATTGTTTCCGCACATGAGTCGCATCAAACAGTTTCTAAACTGCGCCTGATAAGAGATTAGTCATTTGGGGAACCCCATAGCCGTGAACACAAGAGTCTGTCACGATATTTTATAGGTAAGGAGAAAAAAGACTGGGCAGACTTCAAATCCCGTGTGACAAATAGCCATATTACTCCCAGCTCACTTTTCCTACTTATAGTACCACTTGATTTACGAACGATCCGCGCGATATTTTCACTTCGGCTATTCTGTCTGCGGTCCATTTTGGTATAATATATTTATACGAAATCCGTGTAGGCCGAACAAACCAGTTTTTAATTTCCCAACGTTATTCTTCCGACGCGTGTACAAAGAAGATTGTAAAATGACAAAATGCTCGTTGATTTCGTTACATATCTACATCATTTGAGGAGAAGACTTTTGATTTTTCAATATACATGATACCCGACGATTCGTACGCTCTCCGGGACAAATATAGTACCAACGAATCGCATGATAAATTGAAGAAATGAAAAGCAAACGTTTTCATACAAATTCTGGAACAAATGACATTGAATTAGAATCGAACAGGTTTTGCTACCGAATATTGTCACGGTGATTGCAACTACTGTGGATTTGCCTTTGGCAACAATGTTTTATTCTCGAAGAAAATCGTGATTTTCGCTCCAATGAAATTTCTAACTCGTCTTCGAGCTCTCGAGATGAAATTCTGCTTTCCCAGAGAACATTCGAACCTTCGAGACAAAATTCAACCCTTGGAATCGATTTCACGTGGATTGAGGTTGCGCAGCTTTTCCCCGAGTATTCTGCTCGCAAGAATTTCGTGTCCGCCTCATCTAACCACACCGAAGTCTTTAGCAGCCTTCCCCTTTGTTCTCTCCAATCCTTCTCATCACTACGCAATGAGAATATTTCGTGCACGCGTCACAATTTCAAACTACCTCTGAGCTGCTCTCCTGTTCGCCTGCTCCACTGTTTTCGCCTTTAATTCGCGTCTCGATTGCTAGACTGACGATGAGAAAACATTCGAATACGTTTCTATCTCATGAAAGTTTCGCCCGAAAAAGCTCATCTGTTGATAGATACCTGAGCTTTATATACTGGAAATCAAAACGTGGAAATATGATGTTTTTCGCATTGTTGCGTGATTTCTCTTTCATTTCCCATCCTTATTTGCTTTCCATTCCACCGCGCTTTTTTCGCTATTGTCGGGATCACCGAGATCCTCGATCGGAAAATTTTCCAATCGCTCTTCTTTATCCGAAGATCACCGCGGGTCGTTGTCATACAGTGGAAACTCATCACAACGATCTCAATCTCATTTTCTGCCCGGGGAGTCGTTCGGTTTCGGGGAGCGTGCTCCGTTGAAAATGCGAACGTGCAGGTAAAATAACCTGAAACCGAAAAGAAAACACGTTCGAAAACACGTGTCGAGAAAAAGCTAATAAATCTCTTTACTTCGACGTTTTGTTTTTATAGGACCTACAAAGATGACGGCTAGACGCGAAGTTTATCGAGAAACTATGCAACGAATGTACAATAAGCGTCACTTTCATGTGCCAGCGCGCAACAAAGAACATCGATTACAGATGTTTGTAGCCTCGCGTAACCTGAGGCTCAGATCTACTAACTTAACTAGTCCACCGAGTCTCCAATTCGCAAAGGCCAAACTGAAACTGATCTTTCTCTCCACCCAAACATTGCGATGTCGAGTAAACGTCCTTAAGCGAGTGAAAAAGTGTTACGAAGACCGATTTGAACGAGCATTGTAATAGCTTTCCGTAATGGTACTTCGGGCCGAGGGATAAATGACACGATGAATTGAATCGAACTAATTGTTAGAATTAATTACGCACCTTGAGAAATATGTCTGGAGTATCGACTGCGTAACGAATAAATTGCTCGTAGCAAAAGTTGTTAGTTATTTGCTTGTGAACGATTATAGATTTTTCAGTGAAATTAAAACTGCAGCATTTACACGGCGGTGGAAATATCGAGAAAGCTGTAAATTAGTTAGCGTTGTATCGCGTTTATCGTAATTGACTAACGATAACGTCGATTGTTACTCGTTGTGGCGACAAATCAGTGGAAGCGAGATCGGGGAACGCAGATGCTGGCCCGTGAAATCCTGCGGCATCGAATGTCAGTTGTAAGGTTTCGCAGCGTCAAAATAACTTTACGTTCTCGTTAATTGTTTTCGAAAGCGAGAAAAGCGTCAGATTTCAGCTCGAGTTGAATTAGCAAAGACACGCGAAACTTTGACGGCGTGATTGGAATGTTAATTGAATTGAAGGTTGCGAGGTTGCCGTTGCGTGATGATAAATCCTCGTTGTTGCAGATGACGAGTACGGGCAGAAAACTGTCTCTGTCATGGTTGACGGGCAAGAAACGGAATTGGAAATCATTGACCATCCAGCAGCGGAAATGTCGGTGAGTACCTGACAAGCGCTCTTCTCGTATCCCTCGCGCTATTTATTCGATTTGACCCTTTCTCGTTACACGTGACTCGTCTACCTTAAACGTACCTCTTGATTATGGATTCGTCGCGTACTCGAACCGCGCGTCTCTCGTAGCAACGCGACGTTGGACATGTTATTATTCTATTTTACTCGCTTTCAAAGAAATATTTTACACCGGTCCCGAATTCCATTATCGGAATCCTGTCTCTCATCCTTGACGTTAATATTTGACATTTCCAAGAGCGAAGCTCGGCTCCCACATCGATCTTTATTCTCAATATAAAATTCACAAGTCAGTTGGAAGCATATTTCTGGAATCGATCGATCGACATCCATGGTCCTCGGTATGCTTCGAGTAAAATTTGTTTCTGGAAAAACGTCCGACGAATCTATATAATCAGTCACTCGAGCTTAGGAGCACGGAACATCGCATATATTGAATTCGAATTTCTCGTGGTATTCGTAAAAAACTGAGATCGCGTTACTCTTTCCGAAGGAAATTTATTGTCGTTACTTTTCGTAATATTCGAACGAGCAAACAAGAAATGTGGTGAATTCGATATCTATTCTTCTGATACCTCCATATCGCGAAAATAGTCGATACCTCGATAAAATGTCGTGATGAAAAATGTAAGACATACGAATCGTTAAGTGATCGATGGACTGAGTGATAAATACGACGAGTTTCGCGTTTTCATCGAGATAGCACGGATTAAAAATAAACAGGTCGATCAGTTTGTTGACGTTTGTCAAAGACTCTCGCGAAATGGACCAAAAATCGTGGGTAAAAAATCGTTTTCTAAACTAATATTACGAATATTCTGATATCTGTAGCCTGGTGAATAATTGTCGACATTCACCTTCGGGTGTCGTCGGATCATCATCCGGATCAAACGTGCAGCTTCTCAGATCAGAAACACTCATTTAGATCTCTGGACTCGAGACAGACTTCGAGGTCGGAGCGTTACGTTATCTCGGCGAGACCTATTTACCCCCAAAACCTGACTCAGACCGTCGTTTAGAAGCTGCGATTCATCGTCGATTCCTTTGCAAAAAAGATGTCAGACGGTATTCTCCCTCGAGTAGCAGAAACGTCGTGCCTTGTCAATGGTACATGTTTTCTTAGGCAAAATCGTGCGGCCCACGAACCATGAAATTCGCGTTCTTCGACCCAATTGGATGGTCGTTGATGTTCGAGATATCGCGACTGCCTTTACTGTTTCCAAAAAACAAAACAAAACGAAACGTACATACGTGCAGAGCAATGAAAGTTCCATATCGTTCCGGGAAAAAACGAAGGTTTATTTGTTGTCGAACAGAATAACCACGCCATCGCCAATTTTTCGTACCTCCGATAAATATTGGTCGTAAAAGTCAAAGAGGAACGCTGACGAGCCGAGATCGTCAAACACTACGAACGAACTTGAGCATTACCGTGTGTTTTTCAACGCCGGAAGCGTACTTCGCCGACGAATTCAGCGATATTTACACTTCATTGAATCTTTTTATTCGAACTTCATAGCCTCGCGAACGGCATTGATTTTCGCAACGGTTCCATCGCGTTCGCTCAGCCATTCCTATCACCTCGATTTTCGCCCCGGAGTATGGTCAACGAATCGTGAAGGCTCCGGATGTACGTATATTTTTCGGAGCTTTCGCCTCGAACGTAACACAGAAATACTCTTCTTCGAGCCAATTGAAACTCCATTTGTCGAATGGTGGTCATCGACGTCGCCAATGGCCCACCGCTGAGTCGATGCAATTATATTCAATCGCCGTCCCGTCAAGATCCGCGCGTCCTTCCTATTTCATTCGACTAATTATCGAATTCATTCCGTAGACGAGAATTTCTCCACGTTCGAACGAAAAAAACGTGTTCGACGACGGGAAAACAATATTCGACGCGACCGAATTATATACGCGAGGCGGAGCTCGCTCCGGGGATTGTGACGATTCTGATTTGGCGCGATCGGAGTTCTAATCTTGTCGTAACTTTATCGTTTCCCTCAATAAAGTGTCAACGACGTGATAAATTGGCGAGGATTAATCGATTGTCCTCGCGGCAATCGCGAGGGGCAATTAATTCGCCACTCATCTTCAACTCGATCGTCTGACTACGCGCCGTTTGTCACTACTTTTGCGACGCAGTAGTAGACGTTCGCGCCTCGTCGGCCCCCGTGCGCGGTCCACGCCAGTGCGATTGCTTTTTATTACATTCTTTTTTGTTCCTCTTTATTTTTCTTCTTCCCTCGTCTGCTCTCGCCTTTATCCAATTCAGTCGAAAATTCAATACCGAGAAATTCTTTCAAATCGAGTTTCGACGAGCGTGAAGGAATGAAATTTAATAATTAAATAACTCGCGGATTATACGGAATTTTATCTCCCAATCTACAGCCGATTATATCGAATCTGTCGCGACAGTCGAAAATCACATTCCTGCGGGAAAAGCGCAGCAGTTTCTATAAAAAACTAAAACTGCGCATACATATCAATTCTCGCTTTTGATTTCACGTTTTGAGGTAAAATCGTAGATGAAATTGCACAGTTAAAATTCAGGATTTTCCAATTAATGCGATGAATTCCATTTCGGAAAATACACACTAAGCGAAAATATACTTACAACAAACGCTTTTTCTCTCGTAAACGAAATTAACCTACGAATAATCTCGATAATGCCCCTCGAATTTGACGTCAGAATTTTGATTCGACGTTGTAGAATTCGTGTGTCAGCATTATTTGTGCCTTGCGTCGTTTTTGAGAGAAACAACTGAAAAACAGCAGTCTGTATAATACTACGTATAGCTACAGGGTCGATCGTAGTGTGGAAATTGGCTCACGCGTCGGATACAATTTTGACGAAAGCTCTACTAATTCGATATAAATTATGTTAGTATCCGGCGGTACGCCGATCATTAATTATCAAGGTCGTAAAGTTTAGCTGAAAGTCGCCGATTAACGACTAGTAGGAAGCTCGCAAAATAATCCGTTCCATTATGAATGATCGTTGAGCTCGGAAATTCCAATGTTAAAAACTTCGCAGTCTTCTTACAATTTTTTCTTCAAAACAGCACGACGCGGTTTTCTGCAAATCGATAGCTCGCGTGCGCATTTTCTTGAGGATTCGAAGTGAGGGTTTTACTCGTAGGCTGCCATTGTTTTGCGAGTACGAAGATTATAGTCTCGCGTCGATTTCTCAATCGACGCTCGCGATGAACTATGGTTTAAGTACCCTATGTGAGCTTGCTGTTTGCGCGAAGCCGCACGATCGATCGGTGCGATGTGGCTGGTGTCGGAAAAGTAATGTAGGCTCACCGTCTGTTGTTTTCCCATTCTGCCATTGCGTTTGTCAGCATGCCGCGCGTCTGAGCCGCGATGAATATTTAGGACCACAGGGCGGCAAGTATGCAATTCTACAGACAAAGATAATACTATGCTCGGAAAAGGCAGTAACATTTTCAACAACAAGAATTCACGATCAAGGAAATTGATCCACAACGAAATACAAAACAGGATGAAATGAAGAATTTGTGCAACGAATTTCCGATTTCGTATGCTCGACCGCAACCATGCAAACAGTAATTTTCCAAACATCAACAATATTAATCCTCGAAAATGTATGCACGATATTCATTTACCTTACGACTTTGTTGAAAGCAGAATTGTAGACACTTTCTTGCCTGGTCATTTTTTCTACACTTTTTCGGCAGTCGTTAGCTTTCTTGCGTAAAAATATTCAATTTTCCATTTCTTCCAAGTCTTTGATTACCCTGATTTACTGGAAGTAATTTGAGGATCATCTCGAAGTTGGATTCAGCGTCGCGATTAATATTTTCTGAGACAAACTCGGTGAATACAATTTGTTTTGATTATTCACCGTGACACGCACTGTTGTCTCGCCGCTGCTGCAGAGATTCATTTCATTGTGGGTGGATATAATTTCTGTATTTATTCTTGGTACAATTCAATTTTCGCTCGTACGACTGACAACAAATTTTTCTCCGCATCACGGTAGAATGTCAGAGTAAAAACTTGAAGGCTGGAAATCCAGCTGGATATCAACCGAGAACCGGATTATATTTCGTTCGATAAACACGGTACATTTGGTCGATGTTTAATTGACACTGATTAAGATGTCACTTGCCATCAAAGCGGTCGTATCCAGGCTGGTAAAGCCGATGAGAGTGAATAAACCAGAAGCAATTAATTACTCGGCTAATCCTACGCCACTGCCGCACATAAAGAGTCTCGAAAAAAACCAATTGGTAAAATTATCAATTTTGTAACCGCCGGAGTTGATAATCGGGATGTTCTGTGCTTTCCATTGATTCTTGTCATTTGTTTCATTTCAAGGTCGAGTCATTTTGCGCGACCTACAACCCCGACGTCTACGTGGTCGTTTACTCCGTCGTGGACAGGCGGAGTTTGAAAATGGCGGAAGAAACGTTGCTGTATTTATGGAAAAGCGACTACATGGCGTCCCGCGGTGTTATTCTCGTCGGGAACAAAGTTGACCTTGAGAGGAAACGAGAAGTACCTTTAGTCGGTCAGTTTCCGAATAATTTTGATATTTTTTGCTCGTTACCTGTCACTGTGATTGTTTAACTCGTTATATATATTTTTGGTGTAGCAGTTGGCGATACTCGATTTCATTTTATTCGTTTCATTTATTCATAAATTTTATTTCCTTGGCTATTCCTGTCTTTTACTTACAGTTGGAAGAAGATTGGCAAACAGCTGCGGCTGCAAATTTATCGAGACCTCGTCGGGTCTGGCGCATCACGTGGACGAATTGCTCGTGGGAATCCTCGCGCAAGTGAAACTGAATCCACAAAGAGATCGGGACCAAGCAACGAGACGGAGACGCAGCAAACATCGACGACGCATCCTGAAACACTTGCTCGGTATAAAGAGAAAAACGAAAAGCTGCGAGAATCTCTTCATACTGTAAATTTCGTTCGTGGATCGATCCGATCATGCGTTTAATTCTTCATTCGTTTTGCAAAGTGTTTTGAAATTGTATGGAATAAGATTTCATCGACCATTTGAAAATTGCATAAGAGGACCAAATATGGCTAAACGGTCGTGAAATTTGATGGACTCTGACTTATTTTCGTAACGGAATTCTTCCTTCGTGGCGAGCAAAAATGTGAGATTTAAAATTTTAGGCCGTAATATTCGAGACAATTATTTCAATGTTATAACGTAAGTTTTGTACGTACGTCGTCGAACTCCCGTGTCTAGACTGCAGTAGGGTAATATGTTCGCAGCGTGTCTCGCCACCAGCCGGCCATGCCTCGTAAAATGCAGCGAAGTAAGTTTCAGCAAACGGGTAAGATTTTTTTTTTTGCCATCTCGAGTGCTCTTTAGCACGGCGCTAGTTTTTTAACAGTCCGTAGCGATTAGCCACGGACTGGTACATTTTGAACCTCAAGTCGAATTTATCAAACCGACGATGATACTTTTTTTATATAGCTTCGTAAAGAGAAATAGAAATTTTCTGTTCGAAGCATTTTTATCGAGAATCATTCTGACCACCAAAAAATCAGTAGAAATCGTGTCCTTCGTATTTCAGGTATCATACTGCCGTGTTTCGCTCAACCGATTGCCTCACAGTCTAGCAGTTGAAAAGATGCTCAATAAAAATGATTCCAGCAGGTCTCCTGTTTCCGACTTACTTAGCTCTATGAATCTTCGTAAAAATAATATCGACTCTTGGCTTGAAACATACAGACTGTTAAAAAAATAACGTCGTGCTACAAAGCATTTCCGAAATGGTAAAAAAAAGACTTACCCATTTGCCGAGTGTTAATTTTGCTGCATTTTACACGGGATGGACGAGTGATCCGAGACACCCTGGATATCATCGAATACGAAATAGAATTCTCTGACCCATATTCTTAAACGGCATTCAATCGGTTTGGTGAGCGATGGAACAATTTTTTATAATAAAAAACTAAAAACAATCACCGATAATCTTTGTACATTTTCTAGTCACGTTATATAGTGGGAATATAAGGGTGACGTTTCGGATACTGACAATGAACACCATTTTACTCATTCCATCGTAGCAGATTTTTATTTGTCCGAAAAGAACATCGTTCGTGCATGTAAACCAGCGGAGAAGGTTCGTCACCATGTTCTATGGGAAGGTAGCGACCATGGAAAAGCTTCTCTAGCTTTTAAACGTCGTGATAAAGCTCCGAATATCCCTCTGATGGAGGGGGCTGGTTACAGATCTATTTGCGAGAGATACAAGGAAAATGTTGATATACTACGGTGACCCGTCCTTTCATAGCTGACAACAGTCTCCCTTAACACTGCTAAATCCAGATTCATGATGGGTCTCTGCGGCCCAGCTTATCTGGTTAATAACAAAGTTTTTTCTTCATTCTTCTTTTCTGATTCCCTTCCCAATCCACATCCGAACAGTCCCCCCGGTAAAATTTGATCATTACTCTGCTCTATTACGATGTCTCTCAATTCTCTCCCACTCCGTAAGTAACGTTTGCTCCTCTCTGTATCCTCCTGTTGAAACTTCAACTCTCCAATGTGCCTCTATCTAAGTATCACTCGTCTACCCTTGTTTTCGCTCTGACTACCTTATCTAATACTTCCTAAGTATAATACTCTACACAGTAAGGTAATATTTTAAGACTCTAAAGACTTCTTTTTTGCTGCATCATATTCTCCTCTGATATCGATTCATTTTGGTATACTACGGAAAAACTTCGATGAAGTACGAGGCTCGCGGCACCCGGTAGCAAACAATCCTTTGACTATTTTTGTTGCATGCTCATATACAAGCTCTGATCAGTATCGTATGCCTCGATCGGAAATTGGTAAATATTTTCGGAAAATTCAGACTAATCTTTTAACAAACGTGCCACGCTTGTCGCGGAATGCGAGCTCGTCATTATTTTCTTTTCAGCAGCACTTTTTACATGCATATATTCTTACCTCGAACTTGCAATGTTCTTCCGCTTCGTAACTCTGCCATCTGCGAATTTAGCTATCTCTCAACTTACTTAATTTCAAAAAAGTTCAAATCTCCCGTATCTTTTGTGAGATGTTAATGCACGAGGTTGAAACTCCGCGTAAAGCTTTCCTTGCAGCTGCTTGCGCAAACTTTTCGAAACTCGCGGCCCACCGATGTTAAATCCGAGCGGAGATTATGAAACCTGCATAAAGTTGATGATAGCTATAATATTCGCTGCGCGATTCGATCCGTTTTCGCTTGAATAGTCAAACTTTCACCGCTAATTAACTCCTCGCGACTACTAAAAGTTTCACATCGGGGGTTTCACGTTCCCCGTGATTTGCGACATCCGAATCGCGTAGGCCGAGTCACGAGTCAGAGAAATGGTTTGACTAATGATACAAATTTGTTTTGCATTTCGAACGACATAGCGAGATCACTTGTAACGAGATAAGTAAATCTAACGGTTCGTCATCTGCCCAATTTGCGCCCTTCAGGAGAAAATTCGTCTGAATGTCAGTAAATTGTTGGTGTGAAAAATGTATAACCAATCAGCTCCTTGTAAATATATGGAAACGCTGCGATGTTCGAATTTAATCCACGAACGAGACTAACAACGTTCGTCGCCTCGTCACCTTTCATCATTTACCGTCGTCTGCTCGGTATCCCTGTTAATTATTAATTCGTGATAAGGTACCTTTTGTAACTTAGCGTATAATATTCCATGGATGAGATAAGCTTACGTGAACGTTTTATCGATGTATAATAATGGGCTGACAAATCAAAAGCGTTATAGTGAACAAATCTTACGTAGCTGATTAACGAACAACTCGCGTTATCGGAAATTTAGTTCAAAGTTGCGGAAAAAGAAACGTGACAACACAGAAGATATCCAATGAGTTTCGGACTCACGATTTCCAATTATTTTCCTTCCTCGACGAGTAAGTTACGCGAAGAATTGTGAATCAATTAAAATCTACTTCGATTCCGTACTCGAGACTATACATGTACGCTGTCTGTAACTATGGAAACGAAACAACGATTATGACTGCAATAGTCATTTTTCCACGATAGAATACTTAACAGTTTATGGAACTAACTTGTAAGAAAAAATTGACAACAATAATGTACCGTGAATGATCGAGAAAGATTGCGTTGTGATTAGCATTACATTCGCATTGTACGTTTTTTTAATAAAGAACATCGAAATGAAACCGTTCGAGAGTTAATACCGTCATTTCTGATCATTTTACGCCGATTTCAACGTTTTTCGTATCATCGAATTAAAAGATCGCATCTGCCTCGAACCTTCCCATTTTTTTTCGGGACGCCCGACCTCATTAATCTGCACAGCGTAGTCGTTTCTGAAGAGGCTTTTCCATCTGGCACTTGACCTCGCACGGGGTATCTCTCGTCCGAACCTTTATAGTTGCCTGTTGAAGTGATATTTGATCAATAACAGAATTATCTTCCACTGCCGATACGTGACGCACATTTCACGATCACTAGACAATTCGTAGAGTCGCGGATAAGAAATAATACGTTTAGTTCCAGTGGTTACTTTGCCCGAATCAAAACAAAACAAATAATTCAATAGTTCAAGCTCGTACCTCTTCTAGTTGTACGGACGAATGATTCGCATGAAATGATAATAAAATGAACGATAGCAAAAACGACACGTCTCATCGTTCTCGAACTTGGACATAAGTTTAATACATTATTTAATATTGTTATTGCTGTTGTTATCATTATTATTCTTGTTATATACGGCATTCCACGCCAAATCGGACGGTTTGAATAATTTGAATTTTTGATTTCCTTCATCTTTTGATATTTGCAAGTACCCATCCAAAACCTCGTTCTGGTGAAATTTGACATTTTTTTGATCACCGGTTTAAAAGACGCTCTTTCTTGGTTTTTCGCTCATAACTTCTTCAGAAATGGTCCAAATTCAAATTTTTCGTTGTTGAAATTTTTGTTTGCTTACATACTTATTGGAAAAAATACAAAAAAATGCTTCAAAGTATTTGCATAGGCGATTCCGTATCGAGTGCTCCGAAATATGTGTAAAATAATTACGCCGTCCAGTAGGATAATTATTCGAACTGACGGAATGTTTATTTGTGTTTTCTTCTATAAAATGTTAACACAGTTTTGTGAAAGTTTCGCGATTACTTGCCACGTCTCGTTGTATTCTTATTACTAGAAGCGAGAGGTCTCGTCGCGATATCAATTTTCGCTTGACAACCTCTCAAACTGATAGGCACCAGGAAAGGTGGGGATCAATCGTGGAGCGGAAAAAGATGACTCTGCGTACTTTTGTAAAGCGGTGCTCCGGACCCCATCTACACTACTGCGATTCCAAATTCGGTACAACTAATCCAGACTTGAAATTAGGCGGTTGCTGGGAGATGGGATTTTTATAGATTCGATTATTCGTAAGTCATAAAATTCTAAGATCGTTTATATTGTTGCAGTTAAATATTTTCCTTATAAATATGTCTACAACGGTGAATTCGCTCTGGCGAACCGGCGAGTCGTTTGATAAGAATTACGAAAGTCGAGTTTCTCGTAATGCTAGCACGTATTAAGGAATGTAATTGGCACTTGTGCTACACCGAAAATCGTTCCGCGATCCCATTCGTTACGATGCCAAGTTGAATTCGCCCGAAATATGCAATAGAAATATATTCGTTTGGGATTTTATACGAGCGCTGTTCAAATCTGCCAACGATATCCTGATTTCATCGAGTTCTCTAACGAGTATACCATTACGATGTATGCGTAATACGAATTTACACTAAATTTTAAGTATATACAATATGGATGGATTTTGTTTTTAGCATAATTTCGGTATACCAAAGAACATGTAAAAACATTTTGTTTCTGTTTTTACGTTTGGTAACCTTGATCGTTATTAGAATTAGATGTTACGATTAAACGCAAAAAGTAAGAAAATAGCGCGGGGAAATGGTTGACATCTTCGTTTCGCAATCAGGTCAACATATTGGGTGAAAAATGTGTTGGAATCGTCGTCACATCGATCGCTGAACAATTCAGACACGACGATATTACTATACATTCACTCGATACAAAGTTTCAATCAGAGACTTGCAAATCGTTATGGAACTTTATTCGCTCTCGTTGTTTACACCGACGTCGCGTTTCCTTATTATCGGCGATAAATATCATCCCACGAATGTCAAACATTCCGTTCATATAGTCAAAACCTTATTTATATTTGTAATTCATATGTTCTACACAATCATTACAACGCGATATAAAAGAACTGAACTTTCCGTAGCAACGAAGCCGAGTATAATTTTTGAACAACAATTGAGAAATACGTTTCCTCTTATCGGCGAGCGTCGTGATATAAAACCGTATACCATCGAAACTTCTGCTCGATTGCCGGTTAAATAATGATACATAGGAAGCGACTCTGTGATAATAAACCGATTCAAATATAATCAGTCGAGTTGACGTTTCAGTGCTAGAAACAATATTGTCACTAATTTTCAAATTAGGAATCATAAGCTGCGTATGATTGGCGAGATTCGATCACGAAAATATTCGAAATCCAAATAAATTGTAACGATTGTTAACACGAATAAACTTGTCTTAAGTTAATAATAACAGCCATGGTTCCAACATCGCTGATTCATTCAACGTTTATCCTAATGCAACGGTCATAAGTACAATAATTCCGCTCCAACGCGAACCATGACTGAAACTTATACTGACCCTTAATCATTAGATTATCTCACTGTCTCGATATAACAGACTTGTCTACTAAATAATATTCCTCTTGACTAGCATATCATATAATAAATACATGTTTCCAGAAAAATTTATATTGCTAAATAAATTGGATACGAGGACGGCTAGTACTTCTATAACGACGAATGTCTCAACGATCAGCGTTGACTTCAGAGTTCTCATGGAGACAGCTGGTCGAGATAGCTTCGACAACGATCCTTCGTTAAACGTAGTCTTATGAGAAAAAGGCTTTCCAAGTGACGTTCCCGAAACGCCAGTGTTCGGTGTACATGTAACATTCCTACATGTACGGAGTATTCGTTTACTAATAATTCTCTGATACTTTTCTCGGACACGATCTCGCGCCGCGAGATTACAAACGATTGGAAATCTCTGTTTAACACGTTGAGAAATATCAAACGAGATCTCATTTGAATTGACAGTAATCATATCTCAGATACTTGCAACACGTTCTTGAGTAAATTTTTTTTTTTTTTAAGGATCTCATGCCTAATTCGTTGATTTTCTAAAGAATCGTATGATAAATTATATCGATCGCAAAGTTTACATATTCGTTGCCTTGTGTTTCACAACCATCGAATACGATTGAGATTCTTGAATTTCATTTTCTAAGTTATACTCAGATCTACTCAGTTTGTTTTCAATAAATCAAATCACCAAGGAAGAAAACAATTTAACGCGACGTTTTCGATCAATGTTTATCGATTTGTTATAAAATTTTCCCACTTAACGCGCTTCTCGTTTTCGTAGCAAACGTTTAGTCTGTCTAAAAATCGTCTTCTCGTCAAGTAAACTTTACAATAACATTTTTATAAATCGAATAATCATCCATATTATACATTTTCATTAAACCGTGAAAAATGTAATTCATCAACGATAAAAGGTCGGCAAATGATACTATTTTCTGTCTATCTCGCTCAACTAACTGACTCGTGGTCGTTAATTACGGTGAAAATAAAGTCTTCGTTGAGGTAATACGATTAGCGCTGCAGACAAAATGAATATCAGCGATATTCGAACGTAAGAAAAATCAGCTCCGAGAATTGTTCAATTTCTCATCAGGATCAAATTATGGAAGTAACCAGATCCATTTTGTGATGACGTCCAATACTCGTCCTCTCTCATTTCATCGCTGTACTGATATGCTATAGAGGCATCCTGTGACGAGCGTGGCGATGATTAATATAAATGTATGAACACGTCAAGTTTTTTGACCCACTTCTATTGTTGATAGCCGTTGGTGTGGTTGTTAGCATCTTGACTGTCTATACTGTAACCTGTTATGCTGTCTGGACTTTGCAAGGATGCCGCGTACAGTGGATTCACAGGAGTTCCCCCAGTATCAAACTGAGTCGAATCGTAAACACTGTTGTTCTGTGAACAGAATAAGTTTCTGTTTTGGAATCAACCGGAGATAGCAGATAATTTTGAAAGAATTTCTATGAGTTTCATGTTAAGTACTGATGAATATACATTTCATCCCAGAACCATCACAGGAATCAAATACAGAAAACTCCCTTTGAATCGAGACTCACACTTGCGAAATCTCCATGACCGAAAGAAAAAATCAACAATTGCGCGTAAAAGACGTTCATTCGTATATGACTTTTAAAGTTCGCCCGTTTCTCTACCTGATAGAATTTGGATTCTGTGTTGACTATAGAATTCGGAATGTAGAAAAATTTAGTCTTTCGAAGCATACTGAGATCGTGAATATTCATCGCAGAATTTTGATCTCAGTTTAATACGACGAACCCACTGTATTCGAGTCCTGCAGTAGTTCTGGGATGTGCGGTACGTTTATAAAGTGCCTAAAGAATTTGTTGCTCGTTAGAAAATGCTATCAAGCTTCGTATCCTTGAATCACTGCGATGTATCGAATGGATGAAACATGATAAATTTCTGCGATGCCAAATCTGTTTTTTTACAACTCGATCATGGAAGAAAAGTAATTTGAATCACGAAGAACCGACAAGTTAATTGAGATCTACGAAGACTGCCCAATGAATACGCTCCAATGTAAAGAAATTTCTCCCATGATCGCGCGTTCGTTTGAGATGCGACACCACTATAAATAAATGAAACGAAAATGACGACTACAAAATACATTTAATAAACGAACGTTTATGAATGCTGATATATGTACACAGTTAAAATGAAACAGCTACTTAACGTTTCAGTACGTATTTCAAAATCTTAATGATTTTATTGGTGGCTTAAATACTGCAGTTATATTAGATGACTGAATATCTGCAGGATTATTTATCCCGAGATTTATAATTCTAATAGGAAACAAGTCTTTACAACTTAATCATACTTAGTCCTTGCTTGGGTATCAGACGATAAATATTTCACGTGTTTCGACCGAAAGAAAACTAATTATTCTCAGTACCGATAAATATACACGAAGAGGAGAAAATATCTGATAAATGTACGATATATTTACAAGGTTTGACGATAACGTACAATCTCTGATGTTTATGGTATGAAAGTTATTACTTGGTATTGTTAAGCGACGTGTTAAGTAATTTCAAGTAATCACGCAACGCTGCAGCTTCTTGGAAGTCGATATTTGACTGGCTAAGACTGTGAAAAGTAGATGAGTTGGAACTAGCTGTTGGCGATGGACACGCAGTATTCGCATCTTCCGAATCATATAACGTACTATTTGCAGAATAAAACGTAGTTTCGGAAGGAATAGACGACAATGTTCGCGAGGTCGTAGTTGATTGGAAATTTTGCGAGACAGTTCGATTCAGGGGATCAATAGTTTCGTCAAAATCTGCGTTGAGAGAGTTTACGCTGTTGTCTGAATACATCAGATCAAAATATCGACTAGTTTCTGATTGATCTTTGAAAGTACTTTGACGTGTCGGTGAGAAAGTTATGATGTTATCATCGCTATCGTCTTGGTTCTTGTCATAGGAACTACGTAAATCTTTGGACGTTGTCAAGAGGCTGGAGGTTTCAGAGATTTTCGAATTGGTCGACCGGCTCTTTTGAGTTTGACTGGGCAAGAATTGTTGATTACCGCTCGTCGATGGGAGCGCAAATAGATCGGAACTTTGCATGTCATATCCGGATTGCAATTTAGTCTCTTTGATATTTTGTATTCCGCTAGTCGATGGTAGAGAATCTACATGCTTCATTCTAACATGAGTTGAGTTTCCCGAAGGGAAACGTACTATAGTCTCGAATTTTCTACGTTTAGAGTTATCAACAATCTCGGAAGACTCTTGACCAAATGTAGACTCTGGTTTTATTAATTTTGAATCAGTCGGGACATTTGTATCCCTTATTTGAAAAGTCTGGCAAGCATCGTCTGTAGCTAATAAAATTGAGGGACTGGATAGTCTTTTGGAGGCAAGTGTTCCTTCAAAATCAATTACACTATTGCTAGTCACTGGTGAAAACAAATTAACGTTACTGCCACTGTTTTGAGGTTCGTAAATATATTTACTTGCTGTTTGTGGAAGTGCGGAATATGACCTGTTTGCTCCACCTTGGAATGGTTTAGCAGAACTGAAGTCCCAGATCGGACTGTCGATATTCAAATTTGGTGTGCTTATTGGTGAGTATTCGAACTTCTGAAGTTTACTTGAACTGTTTTTGTCCAAATGCGATGTACTTTTCAAAGTACTTTGACTCGCAACTTTAGAAATGCTACTCAAACTAACCTGGGACATAGTTCTACGCGACCAATTTTTTTCTAGAGCATGTTCCGAGGTCAACGAATAAAGTGAACCCCTTTGCTTGGAGGTAGAAGGATGTTTAAATGGTGTTGGATCATATAAAGGCATGTGAATAGATGGAGTATGGACCTGATAGATGTAGTCACTGTCAGTTTTCAAGGACGAGAAACTTTGCTGATGGGGCAGTGAGACGGTATCTTCATCCATAGCATCGTCCACTTGTGCTTTGTAAGAAAACGATATCGATGGCTGAGATACCCTGAAGAATACATGGAAAAATTATAGACATTCCCTTTACGTACACTATACTATGAAAGTTAACGGGAGGCAAGGTAACATACCCGAAGACCTCTGATAAAAACGTGTGGTAGACCAATGGTGTGAACAAAGTTAAATACATTGCTGCAGTCAGATCAACTATACATAAACCAGCCGAAGCTTGCGTATAGTTCAGTAGACCAGCGCCAATGGATTGGACCATATCAAGGAGAGCTAATATTGCGATGTATACATAAAAACTTTTCCGTGCTGCCGGAAATAATAATATGTTATTAGTAACACGTTATGTTATAACCCAAATGAGGCAGATATTAATTCTTACTTGGAAGTGCTAGTCTTTCGCGCAATCTCGTCCATGGTAAAATTAGTATGAAGAGATATATCTGTAAGGAGGATAGTTTTACAATAATTCTTGATCCATGAATGATTAAGTCTTCGTGTATTCGATATGTCATTTGAATCAAGATATGACTCATCATACCATCGTGAAGACGAGACTACTACAGAACCAAAACATCATTCCTCCATGGCCGAATAGAAAGAATTTTCTGCTTGGTATCTCGAATGTGTCATCAGGTAAAACGAGTTCAAGGGTCCCCTGCGTAATGGTAAATGCTAAAGCTATCAATGATGTAGCGAATAAAACTCTCCGAATACTCGCGCGACTATCCAAATGTCCTGTGGAAAAAAATGTGTGTGAAAAATAACAAGCATTTTGTCTGGAAATATTTGTAAAAATATGTAGTTTACCAAAAGCTAGGCCGAATATAACAACGCTCATTTCTGTAGATAGTAGGAAAAATCTGACTGTAACCCACAGAATCTTATCCGCAAAACCCCCAACAGTAGCTGCCGCATTCACGCTCATCGATACGACGCACCGTATGACTGATATCATTATATTACTTACAACCTGTACAAAGTTTAATAAGCTTGCAATTATTGGTACATTTTTATTCACGTATAACTCAAAGAGTTCATTACTCTAATACTTACAAGGCCGTAAAATGCTAAATATATTGGGCTGCTAGTTGCACGCAGCTTAAGTCTAGCTCTGTTGAATCTGGCTATAATGAATATGAGGAATATCAGGTTTGGAATCAGTATAACCACATCCCATATTCTGACCCTAAAAATAAAATAGTCTATTAAACAGAGAACACCCGAATTATAAAATGATCGGCTTACCTGGACTCTGCTATCTCTTTGTAGAGAATAAGTTTACAGAAGTGATCTTCTTCCTCCATAGCCAAACTAATGTTTGGATCTATGGTTGTACCAAGCAATCGCCGGAAGTGTACTTCGGACACTGTTTCTAATTCAGGATTACCATACATAGCTTCTTAATTATCAAACGCCTTTGTAATGTTGATTCAGTTTATCGTTCTCATATTAAAAGTACAGAGGGAAACTGTAAATAAAATGTTTATAAGATTATCCCACCAACATGTGAACATTTCAGTACACAAGATTCCGTTGGTTCATCACAAAGTTCTCCGAGTATTGTCGTCGTTATCTCGGTCTCGATGCAATAATAAAATTATTGAACAAAGACGATTTCCAAATGGATGAAAACGAACTACGTAAATGATGTTTGATTCTGTCAAAACATAACCTCGATTTATACATTTATTTCGTTCCGATATTTCATATCTTGTTACAATTCCATGCAGGTTTTAATGAAGAAAATTGATGTCACGAATATAATGAATCGACACAACTTCACACCAGCAATAGTATCAAAGAACAGTATAAATCAATAGATATGGAATTTTTTTCATCTGTCAAACTTGTTCGCAAGCGTCTGAGAATACGACAAACTGTCAAGAACCAACGACTTGTTTACTCTCATCAAATTAGTGACGACAAAGCGTACGCATCACGGTGTAATAAGGAGCAATATCACTGACCGTCAAATATTCTTAACGACGCAGCTCCTTGTACCAAAAGTATTTACAGTTCACGCAAATATCTGATGTCCATTTTGTCCTTCGTAGCAGACTATTCTCCTAAGTTCGAGGTCGGTGTTTTGTTCGCGTGATCAGACGAGTTTTTCCAATATCGCCAGACAACGTATCCCCATAGTGTGTATTTAACTATCATACAAAAGCCAACACTCACATTACGAGAACTCATTAGATTGTTTAAAATTATTAACGAAACAATGGTTAATCGCTCTCTGGTCCGTGGATGGTTGATTCATAACACTATCAAGATTATCAGGTGACGCTGGGTGACGCCACTCACGCGCACGCCTTATTTCCATTGGTACTAACTCTATCACACTGGCAGCACAATACTCCCCACTTGACGATACTCGTGAATAATCACCAATTGTAAAATAGTTAGAAACGAATGTCGAATTTCGGATTGGACATTCCAACATGGTTTCAACGACACGGTTTACATACTTTTTACATAGGAATGGCGAAACCCACGATAAATATTCAACAACAATTGTCGGATCACGTTTACGCATGTTTACGCCTTGTAATACCGAATATTGTTATCACATCTATCATGACATCTATCTTCAGTGCTGAAACCTAATTTCAGAACAGTGCATAGCATTGCATCTCAAATCCGACTCTCGCTTATCGTAAGGGTCGTGGTTGTGTTGTGATACATTGATATCGGAAGTTACTTGTGTGAATATAAAGATGATGAGGATTGTTTTAATTCGAGAGTGATTTTCAATACTAGAAAAATGTTCTCTATCGTGTAAAAACTGTATTGAATAAATTTTCACCATAATTCAACTAATGCTTATGTCTGTTAGAAGTAGTTATTGTTGTTATTGTTTGTAATTATTTCATTTGGTTGACGTTAAATAATTGTCGAGTTATTAATAATTGCTGGCCAACTAATTAAAATTGTATTCGTAACAAAGATAGTTGTTGGTTTCTCTAATAGAAATGACTGTCAATTATTCCCAAGATTTATTGCGAAATGTCCACTCCGGACTGTCACCGCCAGAGATTGGTGAAAGTTTCATAGTCAATGGAGATTATGAGTATTGGCACTACGGATGCGATGGTGTAAACGATCGAGTAATTTCTTCACTTAATTATCTCTCCACATTTTTCCATCTTCATACGTTCATCCTCAAAATGTATTACTAGAAAATGGTGGTAATATAGCTGTGTACGATCGACTTACCAGTTTATCCGTTATGACTTCGCGAATGCCAAGATCCAACTAAAGCATACTGTTGAGTAGATTGCTATGCTTGGCTAAGCGTGATTCCTTACCGAAGCTGAATATTGTAGCATTGGGATATAAATAAATTAGCCAACCGAAATTTATACACAATACCGAAATTAGATGCCACGGACCAATGGTTTTTTTTTATAGGGATGGGGTTGTGGATATCGAACTCTGCAGACCATATGTTCCTGGATTAGAATTAATTTTCAGCCCGCAAATCCAGTACCAAGCTTGAAAGAAATTCAGGAGACTCTCGTTAACTTGGAAGATAAAGATTTGTCGTTTGTTGGCTCACGCCATTGGATTGGGAGCGTTGAAGTATGTGCAATATCTTTAGGTGTGATATCTTTAGTAAATCTCATTTTCATATTATTCCATAATCGCTGTTTCGATTTTAGGTCTGTCTCGTTCTTGATCAGCGCTACGATGTTCGTAGTAAAATAATGCACGTACCAAACGGTAGAGATCTGACGAAGCATATTGAGACTATAAAGAAACATTTTGTGGAATTTGGTAGCCCTGTTATGATGGGTGGTGATCAAGATTGTTCCAGTAAAGGAATCATGGGCATACACTGTGGTATTCGCGATACGTTCTTGCTTGTACTTGATCCACACTTTGTAGGAAAAGCAAAAAGTAATAGTCAATTGGTAAACGATCACTGGGTTACCTGGCAAAATTTGAAAAACTTTGTTGACAGTTCATTTTATAATCTTTGTCTTCCGCAAATAAAATGTAAGCCGGTATGATGAGTTATCATTGCCTAGAATGTACGGAGTATTTCTTAATCCTAATATACAATTTGAGCATTTCATCTTCGTTACTTTATTGTCATGGAATTGACAGCAGAATCATAGACGAATATCTGACTTCTGCTTGGTAAATCCGTGAAAATCCTATCTCAGACAATGTAATGTATAAAATATATATGAATGGTTCGCACGGATACTGATATCAGGTCACAGATTTTCTACAACAAATCATGGGATCATGTATGGAACTACGCATCGTTATTCTAGATACAATATTTGGAAATACATCTACCGTTTCACCGGTATCCAACAATTGATGGATTCAATCTACGGACATAAGTGGTGGAATGAAAGAATAAATTAAAATTGTCAATCCGTGTTTAGTATCAAGCATACGCCTTGTAAGACCCAATGAGAAATATGTTCGGGAGTAGCAAGATCCGCTTCAAACACTAAACCAACACCCATAGCATTGCGCCTGTTTGATGTAGTGTATACTGGTGTTTTGAAGGTATTCTAAATTGGAAAGATTTCGACATAGAGATTTCGATAGAGAAACTTCGTATTGTAACGTTTAGAAATTTTTAAAATTATACCTGTAATCTACGCCGCTGAGCTTCGATGGGTATCACGGTTAAAACTGGTAATTCTTCGATCAGTACTTTTGGGTGCGAACGCCTCAAGCATTGCTCTTCCATGTCCCAACGAGCACCTTCCAAATATAATCCCTGAACGTAGCATCCCTGGAAATTTAAGTTCAGAACAAAATCATTTCTCAATATAATTATCTTTCGCTCGACGGTCGGTCTCTACCTGCTCTGGTCGCTCCTCGACCTCGTCAGCTTTAATGAACCGTGTGACAGTAGTGTAGGTCACAGATTTGTCCAAAGGCCAATTATTCTTCCTGCATGCTATTTGTACCAATGCTGCCAAATACGTTTCGGGAATGTGCAAACCAGATAGCCAAATAACTACTGGTTCGTTGCACCCAGCCTTCATAAGAAACAAATATACTGCTTAAATATAAATCAAATTTCGTTACACGTATATTGGCTAACTGTATATTCAACACCAGACTATAAATCCTCGATGAACAAATATTCGGAGGATATTTTCTCCTCACCCAGTTTGTGTATTGCACTATTCTCTTCTCGAAGTGATCCATCCAACCCGCTAGATTTTTTCTGGTATCAGGTGCTAATTTCGCCCATTCTTTTGGTAACGTTCCGTTATACAGTGCTACGGACACACTATCCAGCACAAAATCCATCCCTATTTCACCAGCAATAGCCTAAAACGGACGATTAAAACGCATACTCAGTTTTCAAAAACAGGTATTCCTCATGCAACAGAATCACGCCTACTTTTCTCAACTGAGACAACGTTCTTGACATTTCTCGTATCAACTTATTGAATCTTTCCAGTTCTTGAAATAGCACAATGGCTGTCGGATTTACGGCCAGCCCGAAATTTCGCTTAACTTTCGTCATGTCATATTCTGGCGGCAGTTTACTCAGAATATCCCTTGCCACGTTGTCGATATGTTCGTCTCTACTGATTCCCGTGGCGGTCTCACCTAAAATGCGTATCCGATAAACCAAACAAACTCCACTACCGAAGACAAGATGCATATTCATTCGATCAAAATTAAAAAAAAATAGCTGTATCCATCAAAACTTACATATCTTATCCAAGCAAGCTAAAATTCAATGACGGAGATGATATTGTGATTAGAATATCAATTTGACCGATTACGAATTAAAGTATAATGATAAATCTCTCAAGTTTAGATCTTTTTACTTTGAACGTGAAGATCAATGATCAATACTCGTATCCATCTACCTGTTTGTGGCTGCAATTCGACCAAATTTGTCCACATTTCTTTAGTAGCATGCGTGAAATAACCGATTTCGGCATTCGCGTGAAGCCCGAGTACTTCGGGCGAATTGACCAAAGGTAATTTTTCGATATATTCGCAGTAAGCCTCTTTATCACCCTCCGGAGGTATCACGTAGTCTACTTCATTATCATGGTAAAAGTGGAACGGTTGGGACGTGTCGAATAAGAAATCACCAAAGTATTTGTCCATGTACATATTGACGACTCGTCGATCGTAATTATCAATGACTCGTCCACCGTACATTACCTGACGTGAAATTAAACACGTTATGTAGTTGTCAGTAAATCACTTCCTGTTCCTACGAAGTACCGTACAATACAAACCTCTCCGATCAAATATATCAGGCTATTCCACGGTACTTTAGTTTTTTTGTTATCCAATGCCTTAGTCAAATATGTGTCCAATATAATCGCGGATACATTAAAGTCTGATTCGTTGAAATCATAATTTATATTCCATCCGATTTTCTCGTACTTTCTTCTTTCCTGAAAACAACGTTGCATTCATATTTGGACATCTTCGTTTACATTCCATGTAACTTGCGTCGTTCACCTGAACAACGGCGTGGAAAAACGCCAAAACATAAATCAGGTGCTTGAACACATGATGATGGCAGACTTCCAGAGCTTGCGAATTCATTTTGAGGTACGTATTCCGTAAATTCAACTTCAATCCATTCGGTGGCTCGGTGACGACTGAAACAATTAGTGGCAAGCGGTAATATAAACTGAGCTACCCTAGTCACATAGATACTGTCATCTGCTATCAAACAATCGTGATAGACCTTTCAAAGATTGCTGTAGAATTCCAATTGGAAAGTCAGATGTTGCTTCCGTTGTGAGCCAAAGTCTAAAATCTGGATGTGGTTTTCCAATATTTTCTAATTGCTTCTCCAGATCCTTCATAAAGCTCAACAGTAGATGGCAATTTTGCAACATGAGCCACTGTCCTCGTGCCACCGCGGATTCCAGCAAGTTCAAAGCATTCTGAAATACGTGTCATCGTTAATTTTCACGCCCCATCGTCGAATCGTATAGTAACACCTTTTCCTGTCCCTGTCCAAGTGACAAATATCGGAATTTTCCACCACCGCAGCCGTATTTCTCAGCTAACTTCATCAACTCTGACGTAGGATCGGATCCTGGACTCAGTATGAAGACCACAGGGATGAAAGGCGTGCTCTGTTCGAATATTTCTTCGAAGCTGATATTCGGTGGAGTTATATACTGTTCTCCCATTACGTGCGTTATGTAGTTGCTGACGGCGCGAAAAACTCGATCGGTACGGAAGCATCGAATCAGCATCAATTGATCGAATGGCTTCAGTACTTTCGAGTAGTCGCATGGAAGTTCTGTGGACTCCGGATTGTCGCGATCGAACCACTGAGCACACGACAAAGGACATGGTAGCAATCAGTTGTAAGTCTGTAAACAACGAGGTGTAACCGAGTTGGATCCTACCTCTTTCCATTCCTCTGTTTTATCCGCGACGAGTTTCGCCAAATGGGCGAAAGGGTCTGGAAATTCAGCGCTCAGCTTCAGAACATCCTCCCAACCAGAAGGCGGCAACCATTTGGCTGGACTGGGAGCGAGGCTCCTCTCCAAGGTCACGTTACCTTTGATGAAAAATTCCAGCTGCGCTTGGCTGATATTCTCGATGCTCTGTTCTATTCGCGTTGTTATTTGGAACGAGAACAACAACTTGTGCCTTTCAAAAATTCCCGTACATCCGTAATGGTAAACGCTCCTCGTCAGAGCATCGATGATGTTCTCCAATCTCTTCGAAAGGGTAGGCTCTGGCAATGACTTCCTCAGAGAGCCCACGAAGACCTCGAGATAGTTGATCAACGAGTACTGATACATCGTATTTACAGTTGCCATATCTGCGAGGACGAAGAAAAGGATGGCACCCCTTTTAGCCACGGGGCGATAACCATCCCGCAATTTGTTAATGTCAATCGAAGTTAACTCTGCCAGATTTATTTTCGTTGCGACCTCGTTGGCGCTTGATTTCGTATTCTCCAGTGTTTCGACGAGATCTATGTTGTCGAGCATGTTACCCTCGTTCGTGGTAATTTCTCGAAGCAAACTATCCTCCAACTGTTTGAGAAGCTTCTTGTTATCACTGGTTTCCAAGACTAAAGTTTCTCGCTGTTCTTCGATATCTGACCTCTCGGTTCTAACAACAACCGATAGGAGTTGATCCTCCAGGCCCTGGATGCGTTTGCATGTTGAGTTTCACGAGTCACGTTACATATGAAAACAAAATACTCAAAACCTACCGAAAGAGTCACCATGTAATTAATGACCATCGCTTTAGCATAAATAGCTGGATTGAAAATGGGATTGGACAGCTTCGTAGTGAGGTACATTCGGAATTTCGGATCATAGTCGACTTCTTTCTCACCAAGTACAACAAAACTGCGTCCAGCCTCCTCTGAAGCAATTAAGTATGATTTCGATCAGCAAATCGAAATTTGACATTTTTTTTATTACAAACTCACTCTTTATATTTTTCCTAAGCACGTTGTCGAGGATAGGGTCTATATAATCCACGTCTTGAAACAATATTGGAAATCCATACTTGATGGCCATTTCGACTTGCTTAATGAAATCCGAGTCGTTGAATGTAACTATTTTCAAGTTCTTTTTGCCTTCCCTCTTTTTTATCCAATTGATTGCTTGCTGTTGGGGATCTATGCAAAGTGGGAATCGCGAGGCTCGCGTGGTCAATATCGCATTCTGAACCGACAGCTCGTCTGGCGGTAGACCCTCGGAGTTCCAGCTAGGATATACCATTAATTCAGATACGTGTATCGGTCAGCAGTTTCAGTCGTAGCAGAGATACTCGAAATACTTACCCACTGATTTCCACATCTGTAGTCAACTGAGACTCTATTCTGTACGGTTGTGACAACGGAATCCCTTTTTCTAAAATACTCTTCTGCCAATCATTGCTCATCATCTGATGGCGAAACTGATAAGAAAATGGGCCATTGTACGTGAGAAACCCGGCAGATAGCAGACAATTGCCGATCATTTTTTCTAACTCTTCACTCAAGTCTTCCAAATCCTTTTGCCACCTGGCATTTTCGGACGAAAGTCCACCAATGAGTTTGTCCGCGGCGGTCAAGCGTCGTTGCGTCAAATCAGTTTCCTCTTGCAATTTTTGTCGCTCGGTCATTGCAACTTCATACTTTGCATTCAGTTCTTTCAACTGCTTTTCAACCTCTTCCAATTCTTGCTCCTCTTTCTCGAGAGCCTTGCGAGTTTTTTCAGCCTCGACTTCCAACATTTCCACTCGATCAATTTTCGGTTTCACCTGCATACGAGAATGGAGTAATCTCCCTAGTTGAAAGTAAAATCTAGTCAAAGTTCCGATTATAAAACGCGATGATACCTCTTTGAAGACCGCACAGTAATCTAGTACAGCGAGAACGAATTTGTAAAGACCGTATCCGGCTTTACTGATAGATTCCATCTGTTCCAATTTATTCGTTCTCTTCAAATGCTGTCGAACCATCTGTTGCTGCTTTACGGTAATCAAATCGCAATTCATCTCTTGCAACGTTCGCAAAAAGTTTGGGTCGCTCATTATACCTTTCGCGTTCTTCCAAGAAATCTCTTTCATCCCTCTGATTATACCAATTGCCTCGCAAACAACTTGCACCGGTTCTGGCGGTGTCGCGAAAGATCTAGACAAATACTTTAAAAACGTGAACTGGAAGACGATTCCTGTGAGATAATGGATCATTTCACCTACCGAATTTCAGTGATATCTGATTTTTCTAATTCAGATAATGCTAGTTTAGCAGATTCTAACGCTGGCTGAGCAACGTTCAAAACTTCTTTGGCCTCTCTTGTTTCTTTGACGATAATCCTGTTCTGCTCTTCGATTTCCATGCGTTTTTCAGTACCCGCACTTTTTTTCATCATCGCAATATTCGTACTCTCGCTAATCGAGGCCAACAAGCGTTCGCAGTTGTGTGTTTGCTTTTCCACCTTGACGCGTTGCGCGGCGACTACTGCATTCAACTCTATCAACGTTCCAGAAGCATCTGCTATTTTCTGCATACCTGTAACGTCACAATAGCACACAATCTTCTCGAGAAAGCTAGTCGAGAACGCAAAACGAATCTTACCCTCGGACAAACGATGGCACTGAGCATCAATGTACTCTTTTTTTTCGTCCAGCAAGAGCAGATACGTATCGATAAAGTCCAGGTAGTGTTTCGGTGTAACGTAATTTCTCCTCCGCAATTTTGCAAGAAAGTCGGCAGTATATTGACCGATCGACGTATGAACGTGAACGACGTGTTGCACGATGGGATCTCTGTAAATCTCCGGAATCTTGGGGTTCTAAAACAATCATAACAATAATTCCCATGACATCGAATTTGTACGAATAATTCTGTGCGCTCTAAAAACTCGAACTTACATCCCGCAATACTACATTTGCAACGGCATATAAGGCTTGCTCAGGCCATGGGAATAACCAATCTATGGTAGTGCTGTTTACCAAACCAGGATAACTTCGGCAACGGGCCCGAAGAATATCTCCCGATGGGCTCATTGATAGAGCTACGCGTAAATTCGCTGAACTGGTGGACGTAAAATAAGACCAAACTGATTCTCTGAGAATAAAGAGAAACACTGAATCAGATTTTCTGAACTGTCAGAATAGTTTGACTACTTCTGACCTACTTGTTGATCGCGTGACCAGCTTCTTGAGCCGCGTTCCTGCAACTACTAACGATGACGTCTTTCTCTTCGTCGGTGAACAAAGCAGGAACGACCCCAGTCATCAGAATGTTGTTCACCAATTCCAAGAATCCTTCGTTCACCAGGTGCTGCGACGCGAATGAAAAGACGACCTTCTTGTTATCAACGCCCACCAAATTGTACAGCCTCTTAACGTCTTCTTTAAATGTTGCCTCGTTGTAACGACGAGTCAAGGTGATCTCGAACATCTCACAGCCAGCTGCAAAAGTAGCTAGTCGTATAATACTTTGTTTGCCACTACCTCCGACGCCTATTACGAGGACGTGTCCACGATGCATGCGGAGAGCACGATGAACTCGCGTCAGATGCTCGAGAGCGTCGTTAAACAAAACCATGTTGATTTTCATGTTTCTCTCGTTGTACTCCTCCAGAATCTAAACAATGGAACTTTGAGGCATGACTATAATTTCTTTGAAACGAACAATGAAATAATTTCGATCGTTGTACCTCCATCAACAGACTATAAATCGCTTCGTAGTCCAACAAATCTTCGTAATAACGAGGCTCGTCTTCGTTACAAGCGTTTCTGTAGTCGCCAAATAGCAGTGGATCACGCAAAGCATACTCGATCACATTTGGTGCGTCTTCGAAGGCTGTCTTTAGTTTTTCTTCGATGTGACCACGCATCAGATCCTGGTCCTAGAAGGAAAAGAGTTTTTCCAAAAATATAATCCACACCCCGATTCCAACTTCTTATCTTACCGCCTTGCTGATTAGACGGTCGCAGACGACTCTGTTGAATTCATTCCTCCAAACTCGAACGAAATGCATCGCGGTTGAGTAAAAATTCGGATGAGTCAGTAGCAGTCCAGCAGTGATTCTTGACAAATCACGCAAGTTGAAAATGTAATGGAACTTCGAAGGTGTCGGAGGTAATTCGATAGTAACTGTCTGCGAAGGAACGTTATCTCAGTATTCCTACGTTATCGTTAATGAGGAAGTGTCTTTTTCTCTACCTTGTAGAGTTCCAAGGTCATTTGGACTAATCTATCAACGGTGTTCTGTACTTCTTCGGAAAAGATTTCCAAGTGTCCTTTCAAGATACTCGTGTAAATATGACTGAGCGTCGTTTCAGCCGGAGAAGTGACGTTGTACACGGAAAACATGGAGATGAATCGTGAATCCACTTCGTTCCTTCCACCGCCTGCTTTTCCCATCGCAGCCAAGTAGCCTGTTGCATTTTATTGTCAAGTAAGCGATGAGACTAGAAATAAAGATCGAGCTGAATCGATAATTGGAATTCATACTGACACGTGTCCTTGAGCATCTTCCAATTCAGATCTTTTCTTCGATCATAGAAACCACCTCGCTCGAATAAGAGTTTCAAAAGAGCGATGGGCTGTTGCGTGCCGTAAGTATCTACCAGTGGCATGTTCATGTCGTCAATGAAGATGATCAACTTTTTCCCCGGCGGAGGCCCGTAAATGTCTTTCGTACGCTTTTCCAATGCTGACTCCATGTTCCTTTGAACATCCATGGACGTTGTTCTCGACGAAAAATTGATCCACAGTTGTTTCTGTCGGAAAATCGAACGATTATTTATCTCTGGGTGAGAAAAATACCTCGCAAACTCACGTATTTACTGCTATCTAATGTACGCAAGAAGTCTTGGATGACAGCAGTCTTGGAGGTTCCAGCCTCTCCGACGAGCAGCACAGGTTTACCCAGATCATTCATGACTTTGATGAACCAAGTGGTGCGTAGAGTATCGACAGTCGGTACCAGTATCTCGCTAAAGTTCTTTCTACGATCGTGCACGTAAGTTGGGACAAGCGACGTCCACGGTTTCCATACACGGTTCTCGATATCCAAGACGTAATCGAACAACGATCGATTCTGCACGGGAATATATCCTGTTGAAAACTAAATGCTTATATCCTTTGGCAATGTACATTCATTAATTTTTTGGTACATAAAGCAACGAGTATTACTGCAAGTAGCTGGTTTCTCTGGTGTATCTTCGATCATCATTAATCCTGAAGTTTTTTTCATGTAATCGTCGAAGGCAGGTCGGTCTTCGGTAATCAAAGAAGCACCTAAGGACCAGTAACAAGCTTGAATATAAACGGCTTCCAATATTTCTTCTTTGTAACGAAGCTGAACAGTTTGCTCCTCTTCTTGTTCCGGATCTGGCAAGTCTCCTGGTTGCCTCTGTTGCGGCACATCTTCGTCTCTTTGGGGATAGAGTCCATCGATCATGTAACACAATTGGGTTACCTGACGAGAAAACAATAACGATGCACGGAATAGAATTCTTGTGTTGGGAGTTTCGCGAAGGAACGCGGCTGTCTTGTACGAATAAGTATTCACCAAATTAAGTCCTGTTTGTGAAACTATCATTTTCAATGGCTGAACCGGCTGCAATCCTAACAAGCCATCCAATATCAATTTCAGCGCACCGTGAACGTATTTCTCAAACATGCAAGAGAACAGCCCCCTTTCGGATTGATATCTAGAATTTATCCATGTCGCCATGAATGGCTGATACCCCAAGTTCTTAGGATCAATGTAAACCATCCCAGCTCTTGACACGGTAGCTGGAGACGCATACTGCAAATCTCCAACCTGCAAACGAAACACGACTCACGAGTGACTTGTAGAGTCTTCAGTGATGACTCTTCGTACATGTCAGTGTCGTACCTCGAACAGCAGCGCACAATGATTTTGCATCCTAATTCTCTCCTGATTCGCCAGGGTCAGCAGCTTGTTGTCGTCCATCACGGAATTCATGTTTTCGATCCAGAGAGCATCAACATCACCATCGAACAATATGTATTTACGTTCCTCTGCCTCGGATTCCAATGGTCTGTTGACTTCTCGAAAAATATTGCTCAGCAAGCCGTCGGTCCAATCTCTAGTCAAAGGATCGAGAATTCCGTACAGCTCTACCACGCTACATGCCTGAAAAATAATATATCTCGTAGACCGTGATCATCGGCGACCTTCGCAGTTATGTATTAGCTACCTTGGGATTCAAGATGTGTAGCTTCGTGGGCTTTTTAAGATACGTCTGAGCTCGGCAGAGAGTTTCTATGATGACAGTTTTTCCACCTCCGGTTGGACCTATGACCATTGTGGAATGCCTCGTCATCATCACTTCGTACAGTTGTACAATTTTGTCGAGCTGCGAAAGAATTTTTCAGAATAGAAATGATGGAGTTTGGTGGTTCGCGATTGTTCCAAATGGGTCACTAACTTGATCGGGTATTAAAATGTAACCGTGTTCGATCATCATTCTTTCAACGGCATCACTAAAATCTGGATATCTCACTCGCGGGCAGTCGAGACCAGGAAACAGGTCCTTGATCAATCCTAGAAACAATGGAACGTCGTCGAAAATAAATTTGGGCAAATTCATGTCTCTGAGAGCTCTCATGAGGATAACGTTTTCTGGCAAGTTGGTCGACGTCCTCTTCAAGTTCCCAGCCATATTCAGGACAGACTTCAAAGCTCGCAGTCCAAAATCGTAGTGCGTTTGTTTGCTCAACTGCTCTCGCGCGAGCGTGTACAATACGGTCATCTTCTTGGCGAGATCTTTAGCAGTCAGGAATCCAGCGGAAAACAATTTGATGAGGCAAATCATTTCGCTGTCGGGTACGATGCAGACAACGGGTCGGAACAAAGCCTTGACAGATTCTGGGAGTTCCGTTCGTCCAGCATATCCAGGATTCATGGTGATGAATATCCCAACTTTGGAATCCAATGTTATGTTTTGGCCTTCGAACTACGATTAACCAGACATGATGAGACGTATATCAAATATTTACTACCTCCACCAGTAAACTTAAAGTTTGACGTACCGAAAATTTTGATAATTTTAACTGTAGAGCTGATCTAATCGTCTGCAGCTGCGTCGAAATAACGGACAATACGGAAATATCGATTCGATTGAATTCGTCGAAACAACCCCAAGCACCACATTGAGCCAAGCCACCCAAAGTTTTTCCGATGGCTACGTAATCCATACTTTCACCGCAGTTGGTAACGACGCAGAGTAATCCGAAAGCTTTCGCCAAATCCTTGGTAGTTTCAGTTTTTCCAGTACCCGCGGGTCCTGAAAACGCGTTCGCGAACACAAACGTGAAAAGTAAGAGTCGACAGAATATGAACGAAAGAAACACACCTGCCGGTGCCCCACCCAAGTGCATCGACAATGCTTGTGTTATGGTTAAGTATATTCTATCGGTCAACGGAGTGACAACGAGTCTTCCATTCAACCCCATATACTCGTAGCCATACTCGAACGTACCGGTACATTGGTTCACCCATAAATTATCCAAATCATGAACCCAATAAAATCTGTGAGACGAACCACAATGAATACATCTTCATATCATTGATTCGTGAAAAATCTTACCGCAATTGACTTTCCCACTCGAATTCCAGGGCATTCGTAATACTATCGCGGACGAACCCATCAATGATATCGCGAATATGCACATCGATCGTGATAATGGTATCCAATTTTTTTCTATCATTGTTCGTGAGCGTATCCCCTCCCATCAGAGTCACAACTTCATCCAGTTGCGCGTTGAGTCGCTCCAGATACTGCAACACCGTTGGGAGCGTAGGTGTTAGGCAATTCTATTAAGAGTCGAGAACACGACACCAAAATCAGATCAAGGATCAGTCGCACCTCTTTCATTGCACTCTTTTCGCCACCGCTTATTTTCTTAAAAACGTCCTCAACGTCTGCAGTCCACCAAACTTGGTTCGCAGCAAGAATCATCATGCCTTGAAAATCCAACATCCATTCGGTTCTCGAACGTCCTACCTGGTCGAGACAGCATCGGATAAATTGATCGTTATGGCATGGCAGAATATGAATCTGTGAGTTTACCTGCTCGTAATCGTAAATTGCCTTCTTTGTTAGATAACGATTTGATTTTTGCATTTCTTCCAAAACCATAACCATCCATATCTCGATGTTGCCCTCGGCAATGACCGGGCTGCGAAATTCCATGATTTCTTTTTCGGACGAGATGAAAGCACTCGCCGTCATTCTGTCATCGTCTCCAGGACCGAGCCTGAGCTTGTCCAAATTATCGAACATTTTCCCGATGTGTTCTTGAATTACCGAGGCTTCGGTACTCCCTAAGATTCCTAGTAGCTCGTCGTCGCTGATGAAATTGAAGCGTGGGAATACGACGCGCTTGCCGTTGAGATATTCCGTCAAAGATTTCTGGCACTTCTCCAAACCAGCGCTCATTGCCTGAAACTCGTCTTTCCGCCCTGTAATCATTCGCAATATCTTACGAAGTAGATATTGAAGGAGCTTCCCATCGAAGGAGCTTACATTTGGTGATATAAGAACACCCCAATGCCTATCGGTGTTTCAATCGTAGTATCGATTCACTTGCCTGGCATTGTACAACACTCCAAGACGTTCAATCGTTTCGACGTATCGGTCATAATCTTCCTGAAAAATTTATCAATATCGTCGAATTTCCTCGCTTCGTCCGGAAGTTGCGTTCTGATATCCCCACCCACGAAAATTCCCTCGAGATACAACCATTTTCGTTGCACGTCTGCCCACGCGTCGATCACGTCCGAAATCGTATGCATAGATTTTTCCCATTGCTGTACGGCGCTTAAAAATGGGCCGACGAATTGCGATGCAGACATGCTTTGCAAGTTCATCGTATTGTCGTCCAAGACTTGATTCAGTTCTTCCAACGGCCCCAAAATATATCCTCGATCATCGCTGCCTACGATGATGGATGATTGAAACGTGTGAGAACAAAAAAAACACCAAATCTGTTTTTTCCAGAGCACCCAGTCGACTCACCTTTGTAATGTTTCAATACGTTGAACTCCATTGTTCGCCAGACTTCAGCAACCTCTTTCACTCCCTTCTCGACGGCCAATTCTTTGATGGCATTAGTCACTATTGCCTGAGCGATCTTCTGATACTTGGTTAAATTCATAGCGAACATATTCTCCAAGGTAAACCTATAGAGATTATTTTGCAACGTCACGAAAGAATGGCTAATACGTTCAGACGAGTGTAATGCTCTGGTACCTCGTGGCGGATATGTCGAAATGTTGTCCCGTCTCGGCCATGAGCTGCATCCAATGGCGTTCTCTCATGGCCTCATTTTTCAGCTCAACGAAAAGAGGGACAGAATTCTTGAAGCCCTTCATCAAGTTTTCCAAAGCTAGGCCTACGCTCAAGGTTCTGACAGTTCGTGGCATTCGTCTGAACTCTTGCCAAAACTGATCCATGCCATCGATCAATTGTCGAGGATTCAAGTTCGCCCACAAAGTATGCGCCCACGCATCACGTGCATTTTTTTGGGCAGTGTACAACTTGTACAGCATTTCCATGCCTTCGTAATCCTGTTTGACCTTGAGATACGTTCTGTAATCGCCTGGTGGCAAGTCGAAGAGAATCTCAGCGTTGACAAGATCGATCCATTTCGCTTCCATGATACCGATGAGCTTTCCAAATTCCTGAAACGCACAAGTTATTCGATGAAGCTTGTCGCCGGTTACCGTGGAATTCTTAATCGAATCACTCACGTCCATCGTTCTCATTCCAGCATCCAAATCATCACCGAAACTGCCCGGACCATTCGCCTCGAAGTTTTCCGCAAACTCGATGAATTCTTCCTGGAAATTTTTGATTTCTTCTTTCGTCATTTCGCAAAATCTATCCTTCGTACTTTCCAGCGTCGTGGCTCGGTAGAGAGCACCGAGATACAGAGATTCCCACTCTTCGCGCAATTTATAAGCTGTATCTTCATCCTCCTCGTCGTACTTTATCTGATGAATCTTCAGCATTCGGAATCTTTCCTAAATCCCAATTAAACGTGAAACTCTGTACGACGACTATTTTTTATCTCACAGCTATTAACAATAAACGACCAAACCTGATATTCCAAGTATTGTACTTCGGCTTGAACTGACATTTTTTTCACGTCTGCAATCGTCTGCATCACCCGCTTGAATTGCTCCAGCCCGTTGATTACCAGTTCAATGTCGGTCCGAAGTTTCAACATTTTTGCCATGAACTCTTTCATGGATACTTGAGTGTCGATGATCAGATAATTCCCTAAAGTTTGTTTCCATTCTCTCGCATGTTCTTTGATACCCGCGCACAATGGTCTGAGATTCACGCTAAAAGAAACAAATCGAAAGTTCGAGTAAACAACGTCGAAACATTGCCAATATACAACGGAGCTTACCGAACACTGTTGATATCGTAATAGGGCAGGATTTCCTCGACCTCTTCCACTATCAGCCCGTAAAACGTAAATTTTTCATCGTATTGCAGCAAAGTTGGGCTGTGGTCTGCAAATTTCTCACATGTCCGGATCTTGTCGAATCTCCACAGGTTACTGTATTTCTTCCATTTTTGGAGATAGCGATACAAATCAGTGGACAATTTATGAGCGGTCTCTTGAACTGATAATATCAAATCGTTGACGATCTGGAAAGAAAATATTATTGCGGAAATGAGTATTTCAGGTACGACCGGACACCCATGGGAAATCATCTCACCTGCACAGACATGACGTCCTCGAAGTAGCTGAAGAGTATGAATTCATTGGAGTTTGCAGGTCTGAACGGCTTACACTCGATGCAAGTTCCTGCCATCCATCTTGGGATAGTCTTGATCCGTTCGAGCAAGTCTTTGACGTCATGCAATATAATATTGTGAACTTCTCCCGCTGATGGACGAAGAATAACTTCAGACGCGGTCAAAATCGCATCTACCTGAAAAACTGGACTCTGTCGCGTGAGAATCTTGTTCAAAAGCTCGAGGTTTCTGATGATGCATCTGAAAGAGTGGACAACGTTTCGAGAATTACGCGAAGAATTTTCGCAAAATCGAGTAACAACAATTACGCACGTTATGAACGCGGTGAACAAATCGTATTCGCATTGTTCGTAGCGGAGCTGCATGCTCGGTGATTTCCCAGTACTAGTTCCGAGTACCAAACTTTCCATTTTCACGAGTAACGGTCCTATAGAATTGTAAGCTTGCAATATCGAGCAAAAAAGCTCGGTCCGCACGTTTTCAATGTCCAAAAAGTACATCTGCAACGAGAATGTGCAATCGTAAAAGGTGAATCGCCGAGCAATTCGATTTTTTCGGAATCTAATGTGATTGTTTGATACTTTGCATCCTTGTAAAATGTCCGATCCTTCCGGAGGCCGTTCCTTCGATGAAAATAAATTATAAGACTCGATGTCGTGCTTGATGCGATTGTTCAGGTCTTGTTTCAGGTGATTCACTTGTTGGACTACCGAGTTCAAACTTTTCAGTAGTCTGTTGCATCCTGCCGTATAATCAGAAATGCCCAAGGAGTGCCAATTCAATCGCGTCACGCCTGGATGTATATACTTCTCGATATTTTGCAGCGTGTTTTTCAGCATTTGGATCTGCGATGGAGTTGGATGTGAAACGTTCACGGTTTTGGATCGATACATTGTCATCAACTCACGTCACCGTTATCCAATTTTTCGGTAATGGCATTAAATTCGTTGATCATTTGCTCCGTAACTTCGATATCCTGTCGCAATCGGTCTTTTTGAATCGCGGTATTCCTAATCGTCGCCGGAAGTTCAAAGTCCAAATTTTCCAAAAGTTCTGCCTGAGTGAACGCGACATATCTCTCATGAACGTCGCGTTACCAAAAAAATATTCGAAGCCAAAAAGTTAGCCGTACCTCTCTAATGATTTCGAATACTTCCTGATTGAAGTTCACCTCGAACTTCCATTGGTACTCGATCAATATCGAGCTTTGCATCATTTCTTTCCACATTCGTAAATTTTCCGGCCTTTCGCTTATAGTAGATATCGATTCGATGCCCATTGCTTTATTTCGTGGAGCTTTGACGTGGAAACGTTCCGTAAACAGCTTCGCAGTCTTCGAATTCATGGACAGTGACCTGTCTGCGCGATGTAAAATATTAATTACAACCTCGTTATAAGGTACAGTAGGTTGCTGAAACATTAGAGAAAGTACACAGATTGTTGTATTTTTTAGTTGCCCTAGTTTGTTTTTTGCAAATAATTAATAACATTTTCGATTGATATTTTTAGTATAAAAGAGGTAAAAAAACCAATAATTTACTAGAGCTAAGCTATCTATTTCTTCGTGGAAAAAAATATTTTTATAATAAAAATACGCAGAACTAGTTTATTAAGAAACGAAATTTGCTTCTTAATTATTTTTGACCCAATAACTGTCAAAAACAATTTTATAATATTCGTCGAACATCTCGTTACGAAAGCTTTTTTGAACAAATAATACGTAAATAACAATAATTGAGATGTAACTCAATTATGTTGGTCAAGGACCTGCTGCCACTTCTCAATATCAATGATGACGAAAATACAAAAATCTGTGTACTGTTCCTAATAATTTGGTAACCCACTGTATTTATAAACGATTGCGAGAATCATACCGATACTAGGCTTGGAGATACTTTTCTCGTTTCGAAAACCGGATCTGTCCATGCTTTGTGTTCCGACTGTAGTACGAGATTTGTCCGTTGCTTGGCATCGACTATCGCCACAACGAATTTTTCTTTCGTTCCGAGTAGCTGAAAGAACATTGCTACAGAGTTTTCCCAATGAGCTATTAGCTGGAACGTTTTGGTTGGGTTTCAGTACATCTCCGACTCACTCTGCTCTTTCTCCCGAGGAACAACGATCAAGATGCTCTTCCTCAACGTGCCTTCGACGACTCGTACAGAAGTTTTGAGCCAGTTGTTGAACTTCGTATCCTCGAATTGCTTCATCCGTTTGGCAATGTTCAGATATTGTTCGAAAGCCATGATTTTCAATTTGCTATACTTCAGCTCCTTGACGTTCTGGAATCGCAAGACCGGTCCTTTTAATCGCTGAAAAAGCTGCCGTTCCCAAAATATAGCTCCGGCAACCGGTGGATGATACTTGAGTAACGGTGGGTTGTTCTTTCCGCGGTTAAAAATATACTCCACTGTTGCTATTTCTTTCCCGAACTGTTGCATGACCACGTCGAATTTCGTTAGTAATTGCGATTGAATAGCCTGTCGCGTTTTCATGTTCTTGAACTTGAGAAGCGTCTCCATCGCATCGTCCGCTGACACGAGAACCGTGAAACATTCGTCGATGAAGAATTTGGCTTCGGTTTCCAAGGACGTAACTTCTGTCCAGAACCACGACATCAGTGCTTCCCAATTTTCTTTGTTGAATTTCACGTACACGTCGAAATCTGCTTCTTGCACGGGAACCACCAGCTGGCCAACTCTCGTGATCACGGCGTCGATCTGCTCGGGAAAATTGATGATGGCCTTCAGATCGGCACCGAATATGTTATAGAAATCCTCGAGCACGCTTCCAATTTTGTTCAAATCCTTGCACACGAACGCGATGTATTCGGTTTCGCCGAACAATTTCTGCTTGTCAAATTCCCATCGAGCTCCTTTGCCACACAACTCGATGCTTTGCCTCGTCTTCAAGTACGAGTTTTGCCACTGTTTGAGCATATCGTAAGCATCGTTAGTTTTCTTCAAGATCTGATCCAACGGAAGCCTGAAAAAATACCACATCGTCGACCTCGCGTCGAACCTTGTGACATCACAGAGCTTGCACGAAATTTCTCACCGAAAAAGCTCGCCAACAGCCAAGTTCTTCGTCACGTTTTCACAAAGCTGCCACGCGATTCTTTCGAAAAGCGGCGACATTTTCTCCTCCGTGCAATAATATCTCGACAATATCCATACCATGTTCAATCCCTCGATGAGACCAGGCAACAAATCCGTCACAACTCGGAAATCATCGGACTCTGCGATAGCCTGTGCACCTTGGGTAATAGTAAATAGCTTACCTCGTATAATAGTAAATAGCTCACCTTGAAATGCCTCATCACGGTGAACAGGAACTTGACGTTGTCCACAGCCTCGTGAAAGTACTTGAGCAAATCTAGTCGATAGAAATCGAAACTACTCGGGATTTGAGAGCCAGTTTTGTTCAGCAACGAGAGAATTCGTGAAACTATCGGTGTTTTGAGCTGTTCGACGAGAATGGCGAGGCCAGTCTCACGATCGTGCCAATACTCGTATTCAGCCATCGCGCCTTTCCCTTGCGGTGCTTTGTTTGCATAGCCATCGATGATCTGGATCATCAACGATCATTCGTCGTACTTTTGGACATTCACCACTAGTTCCTCGTACCTTTTGAATGTGACGTCCCCAAGATATAACGATCTCTTCGAGCTGTTCTACGGATTTTTCATTGCCAAGGAACGCCTCGTCGCTGACGGTAGGATCCGTTAAGTCTCCTATCTTTGGAATGGGCAGCAGAACGTCCCCTTCCATGTGCTCGAGTGTCCTAGATAAAAGAAGAATCCGAAAGCTCTATTACGATAATACGGACGAATTTTACTTCCGTACGAACCATTGCACGCTGGCAGTAAATTTAGCGATGGACTGAAGCAGTTCTTTCTTTATGGGTTCTTCTTCCTTGGCTTCTATAGATTTTTGCACCAACGCTGACACCTCGGAGCCCATGGATTTTTCTGATGTTTCCTCCACTTCGGAACTCGAACCAGAATCACTTCCTGGCCGAAACGCAGTTGGTGTTCCCTGATTACTAGACTTAACTCCGGACTTCCCGCGAAAACTTGATGACTTCGATACGCCCAAATTCTAGGGAAACGCATGATGCGTCCTTTTTATCACTCCGTTCAAATGATTCGTAACTAAATAATACGATGATCGAACAGCGAGCAGACAGACCTCGACATGCATCGTCAATCTTCGCGTTTTCTGTGCAAGTTCGCCAGTTTGCGTTTTCGTCCGATCGATGTCTCTGTGCAGTTTTTCGTCGTTTAGCGAGGGCGGCGGTAATACAGGCTCTCGAAATTGAATTTCTATCAGCGGAGTGAAAACCTGTGCGTAAAACATACTAGAATAAAATATCGCGGAGCCAAATCAGATTTAGCATCGTTTTGGTACTAACGCAGACGAGAAGCTTTTCGAGGGTTGCTAAATATTTGCCGTTTATCGAGCCGACGCATAAATGTTCGGGCATTTCAGCTCTACAAGCCTCGAAGTTTTCGAATGCCGGGACCGCATCTTCGCGTGTTCTCAGAAAATAGACGAGATTTTTGCCGTGAAGGTCTTGTCTCGTTCCGTCGAGCTGTCCAAAGATGACGTGAAGCTCTGCAACTTGGACGATCTTGTCCACCATTTTCTAACAACACGAGGATTAACGAATATCATTTTTTTTGGCTGCAAGTACCGAAAGTACTGCGACTGACCTTCGTCATGACATATTTATCCTCTTCGCCGGGTGGCGGAACGAACTGCGCCGATTCCACTGCGAAGAGGACAAAAAACGGACAATTTCATGGACTTCGAGGCGATCGAGCCGAACTCACCGGACGTTAAGCTTTTTGTTTGACTTTTTTGTTCGACCAAAGGAAATTCAGTTTCTTCGGAAAGTTCGCCTTCGATTTCAGCGTCATCCTCGTCTTCCGCGTCTCCGTAACCCCCGCGATTCGTTTGCGGCATCCGTATCGCATCATCGATTTGAACCTCGACGTTCGATGCGTCCAACGGCAAAAACGACGACGAAGTTGCATCAACTTCAGTGATGTTGTCGTCTATTTTGGAATCCGTTTTTTTCTTTCTTGCTTTCTTTCGCTTCGTCTCCTTCTTGTCTTTCTTATCATCCCCGACGGATTTCTCTACCTTGCCTAAAACCATCGCTACGCATTTAACACTGTAAATCTAGCAACGACGTTGCTCGTGCTTCGTACGAGTAATATTTTCCGCGCTGTGTGAGCCACCCGAGGGTTGCAACACTCGTGAAAAACGAGAAGAATTACCGGGTGCACTTTTCGTCAGTCGTTGAGGCTTCATTCGCGAGCTGAACACGGTGATCGCCGAGATCTTTGCGCGTTGACCTACGATCGCGTGTTACAAAGCCATCAGTTGTCACACAATTTTTCGATTCGAGATGAAAGACTCTTACTTTCTTCCCATACGAGAAATTCTTCTTGAACGACCTCGTCGTGGTATGTTTTATAGAAAAACACTTGTTTCTTGTCCAAATCCATTACGGCGTACAGATCGGTCATCAGTAGGGTCAACAATAGATCCTCGTTAAATCTATCGTTTTCCTGTTATTTCGCATGCAAAACGTTTGCAAATTACTTACCAAACGACGCGTCTTTGAGAATGGGAGATTGAAGAAATGGGAACCGACTTACATTCATGATTTTGTCAAAAAGTGGTCCTCCCCGAGGTAAACCGAGAAATTTACAAACCTTATCTCTTATCCACTGAATCCTGGAAGCCATTTAATATACATGATCGTTTCTGAACTACATAAAATCCGTTTCATCTGTTGCTCCTTGAAATTTGCGAGCCAAATTTCACGAGTCAAAAATTCTACCTGTAATCCGTTCGCTGAGACGTTGACGTTTGGTCAGTCGATTCGGTTTTTGAGACGTCTGTAGCCTCGACGTTCGAGTCAACAGTCGACATCGTGATTCTCGACGCATTGTCGACGTGTTTATCGTCCATTTTCCTTTCGTTGCGAGTGAAAAAAAACAGACTATCTACATTATCTAGACATCATTGGGAACGATTGATACGATGGATGTTTGCATGCAATGAAAACACGAGTTGGTATAAAGTTGAACGCACTATCGTTAAAATATGATAAACGGAATTTATCAGTGTCGTTTTGTCACTCGAAGTGATTTTATGACACCCAGGTTCTGGTAATATATCGATTAACAATACAATCGTAACCTATAAATACGAATCGTGTGTAAACAATTTTTGGAATAATTCAGGTTACCGCGTTGTGTGACAGCTGTAATCTCACAGTATGATAAAACGAAACTGACTTACCGTGCGAAACGAATCGAATGCTACGATCAATTCAATTGATGCGTGGAACCTCGCGTCTTGTATTGAATCGTGAAGCTTGTCGGACGTGAAGCAAGGCTACTAGAACCGTAGACGGTGAAACGGTTGCTATGGTTAGCAAACAACAAAGGGGAACCGTTCCGTGAAAGTGAGGAAATAGGTGAATCGTAACACCTACGACGACGAATAAATTCAACAATAACAATAACAACGCGTTCCAGTCGATTAAATGTTGGAATAGTTGAGTAGGCTTGAAAACATCAAGATTCGTCGCGTTTATTGTCGTCGGGAATTCGCAGGCTCGATAACGTACCAACAATGAACGTGTAAAACGTTCATATAAGATCAATAATTGGTATCCATTGAAAAAAAAAACTTGGATATAAACATTTGGGTAATACATATATACACACACGTTCACTTTCGCCTTGGCGCGTGGACTAGTAGCTAAAATAATTACAATTGGCTTATTGTTATATTTTATCTCAACTATCAGCCTCTACCATCGCTACCCCATGGATCTATCGAGCGATTGTTTGAAAGAAGTCCTTCGAGGACAGCTTTTACATATTCCTGACGATCTTCGTCTCTGTCGAATGAAAAACTCAGCGCAGGCACGAATTCCGTCTCTACTATGGTCTTCGTTGGCCTCGGGGTCGTTGAAGTAGCGATGGAGGGTTGCGGTGTCGTGAGATTCCCTCGAACAGCTTCGATGGTTTCTTCAGATCGATATTTCTGCGAGTCAACGAAATTCGCCTCAGTCTTAGCACTGCTTTCGGAAATTGGGCTTGTCGGCGAATTTTGAACGCTGTTGCTTCTCGCAGATTGGTATCGTTCGAGGTTAACGAACGGCCGATCGTCCTTGAGATCCGATGGACGTTGGTTTTGAGCCGAAGAAGCTGACGTTGTCTGTTTAATATCCACGTTATTTTCCGCAGTAGCCTTGTATTGCTGAAGATCGACGAACGGTTGAGTAGAAATTAGGTCGAGAGTGCCCTGAGTTGGACTCTCCAAAGATACGGGTATCTGATGTGTCGCAACGTTACTTGGAGCGGGCTGATATTGCTGGAAGTTAGCAGCAGCTTGAGAGTCGGGAACACGCTGGATGGTTGGTGGGTTGAACCGTTGCTGACCATCCGGTCCGTAAATCGGATGACCGAAGTGCTTGGTTAAATCTTCGAGGATCTCTTCTTTCGAGGGAACTTTGAACGGGACAGACGTTTCTGGAAGTGGTTGAACTACTCGTGGCAGAGGAAGAGTGCTAGTAGCTTCGATTTCCGGAGTAGTAGTTATTGCTGGCAAGTCTTCTGGTACTTCGATCCTGAATTCCGGTTTTTTCGGGGTAGCAGCGGTAGTCGAAAACAGTCTAGGCCGGAGCTCTGAACTGATCTGTTCCGTGTTCGCGTTCTCACTGTCCTTCGGATTAGGAGTCTCCAAGCTGTTGTAAGAATTGTTGTCTACATTCTTACCCCGACGTTGGATTTCTGGTTTACGAGGATGATTCATGATCGTATTAGCGATCGGTTGGCTGGTCGACCCAAAAGTTTGTGGACTTGGCCCAACGGTATCGGAATCGTGTTCGCTCTCCGATTTGACTATTTCGAATCCTGCGAAACTACTCGGTCCTGGATTAGCTGCGTTGTGCTGGGCAAGAAGTTGGTTGATAAAATCACTCGACGGTACGAACTCTTCGTCACCTTTAACAACGAATGATACTTCGAAGGGCGCGTTCTCGTCGTTCGTGACAGACTCTTCGATTTGACTGAAACTCAATGGTAAGCCAGACTGTAACGCGGTCGCATGGACAGCTCGAAGAAGTTCCTTTTTCGAGGTATCTGTCACCCCCACAGGTTTCAATTGTGGCGTCGCGTTGGTTTTGCCATTCTGCTCGACGTATTTCGAGTCGTCGTTTTCAAGGACACCAGTCGTGGCTAGAATTTCACTGATGTTCAACGGCAAATCAGACTGCGAAACTGTAGTACCACCAAGCTGCGGATCCTCGTTTTCCGGTTCAACCATCGCTCTCAGGGCTGGTCTGATCTCTGGTCTTGCATCGATGACATTCGTTCGACTACTCGACGAGAAACGAGATTTGTCTGTGAAATCAAAAGTCTCCTGAGTTGGAGTTGTCGATATAAAATTTAGAGTAGATTCTCTGAAGGAGGTTTCACTGGTACCCGGAATTTCCCCGTCGAAACCATCGTTTCTCTTCTTGTCGAACGGTTTTTCATTAGACGTCGTAAGCTGTGAGCCGTGCATCCTCGGTGTGAAGGCTGCGATACTTCTGGGACTAGGACTCGAGAAGCTCGATGGGTTGACTGTGCTTTGTGAAATAACATTCAACGAAGAAATACCAACGCTCGATACCAAAGGATCGGTAGTAGTTGAGTCCACCACTGTATTGAGAAGCCCCTCCGCGCTATCATCAACCATCGATTTCCTAAAGGATGAACGATAAAATTTCGGAGAAACCGTTTTCGAGGTGGAGAATTCCGTTTGGATTATTTCTGGCGTGACCGTTGTTGGAGTAACATTGTCTAGCCAAATCGTAGTCGAGTCTGGCAGACTATCATCTGTAGTAAAGTGCGGATGATCGTTGTTAGTCGATATACTTTGCGAATCGGGTAGATCAGTTGATGATTCTCGCGAAGGAGCATTCCGCGTGGTAGTTTCTTGCACATGAAGATGATCGATCGATGAAACATCGTTGATGGTGGAAGATTCTTGCGGATGAACAGCATAGGTCGATGATTCTTCTGGCTCGGTAGCTACTGTAGTCGTAACTTGCTCGGTGGAGGTCCGTGGAACGATGGAGCTGGAAGTGCGCGTGTATAGAATTCTATTGCTGACATCCGGATCACTGTCATTGAAATTGGCCTTCGTTTCATTGAGCACAGATGCAACATCGTCGTTCTCTGGAGGCACCATGTCTAAGACTAATTTCGGAACATTATTTAACGGCAGATCTTTGATCTCCGTTGTGGTGAATTCAGCGATGACTCTGGAAGGCTCCACCGCGCCTTGACTGGGCGGATCAGACGTGTTATCGAAAAATGGCAACGGAGGGAGCAAACTCTCGGAAGGATCTGGGTGAGCGATCTCGGTAGCATTTTTCTCGAGGGACTCGTTGCTTCTGAAAGATTGGTAATTCCCGGGTCGTGGTAAATCTTGTACGTTTATCCTGAATTCCGGTGAAGTAGAGTTATCTAAAAATTCGACCGCTTCGGTCGTGATCGTTTTACTTTCGTGTCGTGACCCGATATCTGAGGCGGAAACGGGTTCTAGGGTAGTCTCAGTTGCATCAATAAGATCAACCGGTTCACGCGTAAATATTGAAGAACTGGTAGTGACAGTTGATTCCTCGCGCTGTTCGATGAAATCGCTCATTGATGCTGGAATAGTACTAGGCAACGAGTTGACAAAGACGGAAGTCCTGCCAGAATCGTCCGTTGAATCAGGTTTAGTATATCTGAGTAATTCCAAATTCGCGGCATCGGAAGTATTCAAAGTCCCGAATGCCTCCTGAGAATCTTCGTCTGGATCCTGGTGCTGCTGCAGCTCCTTAATTTGGTCTTCGTAATTTCTTTCCGGAATAATTTCCTGGGTCACGGCAGTCGACAGATCAGGCGTCAACGACTCCATATGTTGAAGAGCCACAGTAATTGTCTGATTTTCAAGATCTTCCGTGACTCGATAACCGTTTTCCTTCAAATTTGCTGCTGTACGACGCCCAAATCCCACTCCTTCGTGACCATCCTCCTCCTCCTCGACTTGATTCTCTTCTCTGTCGTCCTTAAACGTAGTGCTTTCCACGCGGTAATTGTATTTGTCGCTAGCTTGATCAGAATTCTCTTGATATATTCGACCCGGCGTAGAAGCAGTCTCACCGTTACCAATTGTCGACGCGAGCGATGAAGGCAGACTTCTGCCATGAGTGTAAAAATGATTCGAGCCTCCGTAAACCTGGTCGAGCTTATCGTAGGCGAGGGTCGAAGGCCTCATCGCGGTCGGCACCGTCGGCGAGTAGAGTTTTCTAGTAGTCGTCGTTACCGTTGGTACAGTTGGGGCGTAGAACGGCTGGAAACTGTTTCTCAAGGTGTTTCCTTGTTCCTCGGACGTTCTGAAGGTGCTGACGATGGGTGGGAGTCTAGTGGAATAGGCATCGAATCGTTTGTCGTTGAGATTCTTTTCGATGTAGATTATCGGTGAGTCATGTTGAGGAACACCAGGAAAGTTCTGCTCTCGCGTGTCGACCGTTACATCTTTGTTGAGAACGTTTACGTTTATGATCGGGGTACTGCGAAAGCTCGGAGCATTGGGCCTGGTATATGGAGCTTGCGTGCTGAACGTCCGATCGTATTTCGCGTCCGTAGTTTCGAATACGTTCGATTGTCCTCCTCCAACGCTCGCGAAAACGTTATCCTTGCGAGTTGTGTAACTCGGAAATCCATTTCGAGCTTTTACACCGATCCCCTCCGACTCGGGTAGCTTCATCATTACAAAAGCTCGCGCGACCATCTGTCTATCGTCTTCAAAGGTCTCCTCGTTTGTCTCGTAGAAATTCGTGGCCGTCGAGCAGTTCACTCTGTTCCACCAATCGCATGTCAACAATTTTTGATCAAAAATCGATCCGATCGGGCAGATGAACGAAGAGACGATAACGTTGTGGCAGACGTGAAAGACCTGGCACCCAGCATTCTCGTCGGCATAATAACCTGCGCAAAATAACAAAAAAACACGACTGGTTTATTACTTTTGCAAAAGTGGCGACCTAAGAAAAAAACCCGGACGACACTTTTACGACGCACATCGGCACATCTTCGTTATAATCCATGATTTCTGATATCTGATTACGTAACGCTAGTTATACGGGTGTTTTTGCCTCGTGTTTCTAAAATTGCAACATTATTCGCGACTTAGCTGCATTACTTCGCCAGAAGCGCGGAATAATGCGAACGTCGGGAATACGAAAATCGGTAAAAGGCGGAGAAAGATTTATTTATCAACCCGTGGCGACGTAACCGCTACTCGGCACGTAATTGGTTAACGGCGATTCAATTGTATCGCAACAAAATAGAGTTGTTGACAAAGCGTCGGCGCGGAATAACCACCCGTATAAAATGTTTTATTGCTTTCCGCCGAACGGAAACATCGTCTTTGCATTGAAATTTGCCGCAAATTGGTCTTGAACGAAGCCAAGTACGAAACGATGATAAAACTAACGCTGCGTATGACGACCCAGCAGCTGGTTGGTCGTAAACTTACTTTCGAGTTTCAAAATGAAGACGATAGTGTTAGTCACGGATCTTTCCCTAGCCACGAAAGTTCGATTTTTTATTCTGCACTTACGAGATGCGATGAGCTTTACGCGCGTGACTTTCACCGGCATCCGGTGTACCGTATTTAAGGAAACTATAACAAGCGACGAGGATACGACACTCGGTGTTGATATTTCACTGCGTCAAAACAAAAAAAAATTAACGTGCCGTATATTTCACGCCAATGAATATTCCGTGGAACGAGTGATTTACACTTTCGAGACGGTGCCGCCGATTCAATGCCAATCTCAATGTAATTCATGCCGAACTCGTACGACAATCGATTTCGAACCTACACCGCAACCATAATGACGAGGTTTGATATGTCACGATATTTTATAGCATACTACGATTTTTGTTCGATGTTTTACCATATTTTCGATTTTTTACGATTTCTCTTTGATATCTTCCGATATCAAATCAGCGAGCTTTTTTGGAAATAGACAAACGCGACGCGTGTTATACTAACGATGAAGTAATAAACGAGGGGCAGTCTAGGCTCGAATGTTGATGAGATTGCAATACCGATCGATCGGTATAACTGACTCTCCTTGCCCCGTCAATTTCGCAACGCACATCAGCACGCGAGAGTAGTGTCGTGCTCATTTGACGCAGTACCAAATGTGCGCTTGACGCAGTGTCCATTGCTACCGCGATCACGTGTTAATTTGGTACAGTTTTCTCATAGTTTACCTGGAGCTCTCCCAGCACAGGAGAAACTGGTTTTCGGTATCTTGGCGTAGACGGGATAATCGATTCCTGGTTCACCGGGAACATTGTTTCTGATGTCGGCGAATCCCGACTTCGCTTCGTCAGCATCAAACGATGTATCCTCGGATTCGAGCGGGCTGTAAGACCCAATTTCGTCAGGGTTAAAGTATTTTCTGCAACGTTACGATAAGGTGAACATTTCCACGCCCCGTGATTACTGTTATGTGTTTTTTTTTTCTCGTTGTTGTTTGTATAGATCGTAAATTTGATACGAGAAAATTGATAGACGATTATCTACCTTCCTCTCGTCCCGTCGACTGCTCTTCGAAATTGAAAGGAGCGCTCACCCGCGTCCACCGCCGCTATTCTAGTAGGCTCGTTACATAGAACTACACCTGTCACGACACCTGGAAAGATCGAAAGTGTGAGGAACCGATCGTCTCGCAGGATTAACACCGATTATCGAAAGTTGAATCGTTTCCAGCCTTTTAATTCCTCGCTCCTGCGAATCGACGGATTTCACTCCGCTACTTCCATCGCACTTGTTATCATCTCATTAAATTAGATTCGGTGCGAGAGAAACACGCGCGACGAAACGCGGGTAGAAGCGCGAACGATTGACAAGCCTTGGGACAACGTAGTTAACGATAATATATGACTAATGCGATCTACGACAAACGTATTACAACAGCTGGGAAAGTACGACGATTATTTCATTTATTATTTCTGCGAAACAATTACTCCTGTGACCGACTCACGTCTAAATATCCATTTCGGCGAAATCAAAACTGCGAAAGGTCCTGAAACGATATTTTTTACGGACTGTTATTCGTTCCCCGTCAACTTTCAATCGCCGACTCGCGATAAGCGGCGTTAAAAAACAAAACAGACAAATTCGGCGGACGAACAGATACGCGAATTCGAATGATAAGTATACATGCACGCGGAGGATCTTTCACTTTCGCCGGGTCAAATTGATGTCAAACGACGATAAACCAAGAAATCATGCGGTGACATTCACAGTTCCCTCGTGTTTGTCGAACAGTTTTGAACTTCCTGTAACCGATTTAATCCCGAGTCGTCGAATTTCACGACACGCGTCCGTGACAAATTTATCCGAAAATAAAGAGAAAGTGAAAGTCTATATTTCTCTCATAGCCAATAAATATAACGATAAAGATATGGCGAATAATTATTATACGACGCATCCACCGATCGTAACGTGAAATGTTACTAAACGAATTTCGAACATCTCCGTTAACTTTTTCTAGATACGTAATCCTGAAAAATGTTTTTAGGACGCAAGACCAGTTTTTTTTAAAAAAACACAAGAATTATTATGAATTTGCTCGATGAAGCGATTTTATAGGTACGGTAATTTTCTTTTATTCTCGCCATTCTCCGCAGAGCTGTGAAGAGAAACGTATTTCTTTCATATCTTAAGCCGCGAGAATTTCTTTGCGAGCAAATTGACTGAAATTTCGAATTCTCGCGAATTCGATCTCACATACAAAAACATACGGACAGCGAATACGGACTAGAAGTTTGCGCAAGGGCATAAAACGTGTCCTCAGTTGGCAAAAGTTGTAAGCAATTTTTGTCGTTCATTTTAGATTTTCCCAAAATCAGCATCAAAGTTTCTCGAGACGATTACATGAATAATTTCACGACTAAAATATATCCGAGAAGAGAATAATCGTGGATCGACGAACGCGTCGTTCGTGGTTTCTCATGCAATGGATTCGTTAGATTTGACCTTTTTTCCACGGATTTTTCGTGGTCGCGTGGATGCGAAAAAATTGAGTCGAATTAGAGCTGGGAAAAAAAGGTTTGGAATTTTTGATCGCACGCGAGAGAATACGAGGTGAGAAAGTAACTGTGAACTGGAAAACGGATTAGAAGATGTTACGTGTAGGGGCCTCGAGTGCGAGTGAGAGTGAAGGCTCTCGTTGGGATCTGAGAGTGGCTCGTGCGCGAGATGAGACAAAAAATAAAGAAACTAAAAGAAAACCTACACTCCGGTTACCTCACTCGCGCTGTCTTTACGGCCACAATCGTGCCCGGTTCAGATCGAGTCCTGGGCGCTTAATGACGAGGTTATCAAACGAGCGCGAAGTCGTTACAGCTAGAATAAAAGGCGATTAAAAGTTGAACCACGTAATTTGACGCTACCTCGTAACAAAACGACCGGCCAATCTGAACATTGTTTCCCATATCCGCGTGGAGTAAAAAATCCAGCGATAAAGCATTGTGCAACATACTTTCACGTTTTTTGGACCATTAAATGAACAATTCTTTTAGGTAGCCAGATTACGCGCCGAATTGCTCTAATCGAAGATTAAAATTGATGATGGATCGTCTCTCTCTTTTCACGCATACGCGCACACGCACATTGCCAGTCTCCAGACAAAGACGCGAGCAATTGAATGAAAAGATCAATCGCGAACCATTAACGTTTCACGATAGTCGACCGATATAAGTGAATAGTGAAAGAAAAAAGGTCCTTGAAAAAAAACAAGACATCGTCGAACTGAGCGACGAATACGAATACTTCGTTAATAATGGATGTAACGAGATGCTCGTTTGTAAAATAAATTAATCGGTGTCGGAGACGACGATAAGCGAGTCATTTATCGAATAGGACTTACAGAAAATTGGTAGCGTAATCCACATGTTGTCGGTAGAATTACATGAGATACACCACTGATAACGTAGAGATGATCGGCCAGCGCGCGAGGAGTCTGCGATGCACTGGTCTCGGCGTAAGGCGAAGGCCTTTTGGATTCTTCTCACTCGAAACGACGGGGGGTAGGGGGGATGACTAGACTGTAACGAATGATTGGTCCACTCCTCGATCGGCTAATTCTCGTCAATTTCTTTCAAGACCCACGAGTTCCCCGGTTCCCGATGCATTCACCGGTGAAATTCATCTCGCCGAGGTAAACGCGCGTAGACAAAAGAGGAACGACTTTGGGTTGGAAATGTCACGAAGACGAAACATACGATGTTACGAGTAAATTTCGCAAGCGTTGATGATATAACCGCGTAAAATCAGAGCTGACCGATTAGCTGATCCGCGAGATCGGTAATAAATTGTCTATAATACGCGCGAGTATGGATTTAATTGAGTTATCTTGCATATACCATCTTTCGCGATGCAATCTGAACGTGACTGAACGAGACGTAATCGCCTATCGATGCGATTGCAACATCTGTCACTCGGACGGATATCGGTAAGCTTTTATTTAACGACGCGTAGGCGAAATTCTCTTTTTTTTTCCTTCCATCTTTTATTATTTTCAATTTCGACGATATGCTTGAATTATTTCTCTAACTGCATACAAACTAGATTATACCAGGTGAATTGGGCGCGTTTGCGCGACGAATTGACCGACGCGAAAACACTTGTTCTAATGTAATGAACCCGAGCATGGCTAATCGGAAAACCAAATCGAAATCACACCGCGTGGCCTGTGAATATCGGTAGCGCGGTATCGGCAACGATTCGACTTCGGTACGCTTGTAATTGTGAGAAACATATGCTCACGTGGATTGGAAAAGTATTACTTTCGATTACATAAGTTCGATGACATTGCCACACTTCTGAGCGACCGCGTCTTCGGAACCACTTTCGTCTTGCGTAACCTGCGAAGCGGTCGAACCCGTTCTCGTCCCTCTGCGATGCAAAAAATGTGAAATTACTGAATTTTTTACCCCTACGATACACGAGTCTGCGCCCCGACCATGCGTCAATCAGCGATCGTATTGCACAAGATGAACGCGCTTTCGCGTGGTTCGACAGTCTGCTAGACAAAAAGTGTGCAACGTTACGAAAAAAAGAGAAAGAGAATGACAAAATGAATAGTCCGGCTTCTTATTGTATCTTCATCGCTACCGTAGCGAGAGTAGTGCAATCTCGGGAGTACATTCTCTGGCTAGCTCGAAGATTGGCATAATTATGGGACCGAAGCTCGATTAACGAGAAACGATCCTTTCATGAGAATGGTAAAGCGGTCAACGCTTCACATTCTCGAGCCGGTAGCTGCAGGTGATGCCACTCGACGATGATTCCTTTCACTGCAAGAATCGGACCGCGCCTCTAAGACCGATCGGCGTTCTCTCACAAAAGAGTGTCATGTAATTGGTGAAAATAAAATCTTCGCGATTCGCGCAGACCACGCGACCTTGGCCCGATTACGTGACAATAATTTCGACTCAACTCTGAGAGGTGCACCTGCATCGGGACCACGCGATTATGTCGGCGCAGCTAGAGATCGAACAATAAATTGACAATCTACGATACGAGTCGATTGCACGTGCCACGTAATTTTTATTCGTCGTTGATAGAGAAAATTCGCGTCGGTGGCGGATTCGAAGAGATTTGGAAATAACTTTCCATATTTCATTCTCAGCTTCGTTTATGGTTACTCGTGACATTTGCTGGGTGATTTTCGTCGTCGGTTTTTATTTTCCTAAATTCCTCGTACTGGAAAAGTGTACGCGCGACGACTCTTATTCCGATACCCGAAGCTATTCGAGTCGACAACGAGTCGCCTTTGACGCGGATGGACGTGATTCTTGTAGAAAGTCCTTGGCGAATATTCTCGTTGTTTCGCAGCTGCTGTCCTCTCGTTGGGCCCAGTCGACCTCGCCGCGACATGCCCGGGCGACGACAAGTTCGCTTGATATTTTTCGTACAACTTCGTAGATAAGAGCGGAAACGATCTTCGGATAAATTGATTGATATACGTCGGCGATTTGGCAGCTTCTCTCGCCAGCTTCGCAAGTTCCACGGGATCGTCAAAAATCCTCGTGTACTTCTCGAGCAATTCTTGTTCGTAAGCTTTTTCTCGTTCGATCCGGTCCCTAAAACCAATCGTGATGGAAAGATCTCACGCTCCTCGGACTACGATCTACGCGCGGCGTGATAAATACCTGTTAGCTTCCCTCTTGATCTCGTCGCTGAACAAAGCTCCCAGAGTACCGAGGATCGCTCCGTCGATCAATGGCTCCAAATAATATCTTCTTCCCGTTACCTTTCGTTTCTTCGACAATCGCGGTCGCGAGTCGTCATCGTCTTCATCCTGCTCCCTATATTTTGAAACTGGGACTATCGATTGTCCCGGATTCGATCCGCCACCGTCGATATTTCCTGGATGCGAATCTTCAGCGGAATAATTTATCCCGTCGAACACGGGCGAATACAATCGCCGTTGCCAATCGTCGTGGTCCAACTTGTAAGGGCTTTTGATGTCCTTCGTCATGACAGAAAACCCGTCGTACCCAAGTTCGTGTGGAGACAATATTTCGACCGGATATTCGTTGGGCATCGTGTGACTGTTCCGGAGGTTCGTCGTGTCCACGTGTCCGTACCTAGGCAAACGTTCAGAAGGATCGAGCTGCTGTTTCGAGTTTCCTTCAATGTTCTCGTTGTCGTCAGCGTCGGCGAATTGCTGCGTACGCGGGGAACTAGATGAATCGTATTGCTGCTGCGAGTCCTCCTCGTAATCAATCGTTTGCCGATCAGATGCCTCGACAAAATCTCTGGAACAATTCATTTATTTACCCGTGACGATATTGCGTGTAAGTGATAATATAATTGAATGACAAAGGTTGTCGTCACGGCTGCACGGCTGTGGAATGCGTTCTCCAAGTTCCTAGCTCTTGCAACCGGCGGACCGGAAAAAGTACCCCGGAAACGAAACAATATTCTTTCGAGTTGAATAGCAGTAAGATGACACAACGGAAACTCGCGAGCCGATCGGTACGATCGGAAGAATGGTTTGGCGAGTGTCAAATATTCCAGAGAGATCGCAGGTCTCGCGTAGTTCTCGTTCTCGATGGCAGGCGATGAACAGAACAAAGTTGCTGTCAGACAACTAATCCTCGTCACGTAGAGAACTGTATTAAGATCATGGATCAGAGAACAATGTTTATACTCACGGATTATAATTGGGAAATTCTCCGTTTTCAACGTCCATTGTCAACGTCGAGTCAGCATCTGATGCAAAAAAATGTTCAAATTTAATCTCTCGTCTACTTTCACTCGCTGGCATTCCGTTCGCGATTTTTGTACCCTCGTTCTTTTGGAATATGAATGAGATTCGTTAAAATCCTTGATCTTAATCGGATTCAAGCTAATTATAGATGTTTGGAGAAAAAAAACTTTGGAGAAAGTAGTTCGAAATTTATTATAATCGTATCTGGATCGCGGACTCACCGTTGGATTCATCGTCTCGATGGTTGCCTGCTGGATATCGAATGACGGGCACGTTGTTGGGATAATGATTGCTGAAAAATCGTCTCGTTGAAGTTTCAAATCGCCTGTTTTGGTCGTTTTGTACCGCATTATCAACATCGGTAGCGAAAGATTCGCGGTATTCGGACAACGATGCGCTCTGCGATCGACTTTCTCGAGAAAAGTGAACCGATCTACGAACCGGGATTCAATTTTCGCTCGCACATAGATGATCATTTCGTTACAACGCGGAACAACCGATGTACTACACGAGCAATAATCACGCCGCGAACATAAAATCATTCGTTCGAACGCGGATCAGTTACACCAGGTGCAATTCCCGTTACGTATAAAATGCCATGTCGTCAGAATTCGTACCGTTCGGTCGTCACACTTGGAACGTCAAGGCCGTAATCAATTCCCTGCAACGTCCGATCGGCAGACATCTCCGTCCATCGCCATGCAGCAGCGTCTCTTTTTGGGGCTTCATAAAATCGAGACTCGATCGACGATCCATCTTGGATGCAATGACAGAAATAAGCCGTGAGGATCCTTGGTACGGTGCGACGCGAATTTAAAAAAAAAAAAAAAAAAAAAAACACCGAGACTGAGTTTCGAAATTTACCGATCAGCATCGACGCGCGCTTCGTCGATTCGCAGATCTCGTGCCTTTTCGAAATCGCGAGCTGCAGATTTAGTTCGATAAATTTTGGAAAACAATCTCTCGCCGCAAGGCGACGATAACTTACCGATGATGTGAGTGGATTCGGTAAGCAGCCACGTGACGAACAACAAATGATTGATCATCGCCGCTGGAAAACGTTGAGACCCGGCGGATAATTAATTCGATGATTTTTGCGAGTATGAAATTGATGATATAATTCGCATGAACTTTATACGACGACGCGATTAGGTATTTACTAAGCGCGACTTAACAAATTTGAAGGTAGTACTACTCGCCACTATAATACCTGCGCGATTGCGCTAGGCGCTGGCCGAACGTTGATTGAAACAACAGTTTCGAATAACAAAATACGATATGAATGGACAATTAAAAACGGCCCATTAAGATTTCAACCTCATAACTTTACACTGCCAATAAATTCATCAACAGTTGTTTCAATTATTCGCATTAGACAATAAAACCACCGTACCGATACAACGATTGACTGTTCTGCCATACTTTCTTCCGAACACGTTACAATTTCCCTGCCGTACACTTTTTTTATACGGATTCTACTCCTTTGTTCTTCTCACTTTGCCAACAAAAACGAAAAAATCTATCATCGAGATCACTTTTTTATTCTCTGTTGCTTTCCATCGATCGTATCGATCTTGCCAAAGGCGCGTGAAAAATCGAAAAATGACGAAAAAAATGTCGATTTAACCGATTTTCGCAACAATTTATCGGGAAAGTTCGAGGAGAGCGACAATTAATTCTGCATTCTTACCGACTTTTTCTACCAGACCGCGATTAGAATTCTGGGGCGTATCTGACGAATGCGGAGAACTAACGTCACCCAATTATGAATGCGAATAAATACGAGGCGTTGATAGTTAGACTCTAATCTTTACGAGGATCTAGCTTTACTCGCGGAACAAAATGTTACAAATAATAAAAAAAAATCTGTGTCAAACAATCATCGCTCGTCTACTTCATGCAAAACGAACCTAATAATGTGCCAGAGAAAGTAATTATGATAAACGTGCTCGGAACAAGCAACAAACAAATTATCGGTTATCAAAACTGTAAACGTGACAACACAATTTGGAAAGTGAAACCGGATCGTAAAGAAGAACTTTATCAGTCGGATGAAAACATTCGTCGAAACAAATTTAATAAAAAGATCATATCGCGAAGAATGAACGATCAGTCGTCGGCGCTAGGCGAAACAACGTACGCTAAAAATACCACGCTGCATCTATTTCTCAAATATCTTTACAATTCGACTTACATCTTTCAAACATTTACCGGAAAAAATATACCGACGACCTTGAGATAATTTAAAACGGGGCCCCATTCAACGAGGATGCTACATGTGTATCGTTCAAACTTTGCAGATATGTAGCAATTTATCGTGTACATGTGGTGTGAAAATTTTGGATTCTTAGTTTCTTCGTGAGGAAAATCATTCAAAAATTAACTCGGAGTCTTGAGGGAAAATCGAATTATTGAGCACATTTTAAATAATTTCCAAATTTCTAACGAAGAGAGTTTCATGAAATTTGGAGGGATCATTGTTCGGGTCTTTATAATGGTACGTGCCAAATTTCCCTGCAATCAACTGGTTTTTATTATTTGCCTGCAACAAAAATTCCAAATTTTAGTTTCGGGCAGAGCTCTCTTAATGACTCAATTCCATGCCGAATATCAAGTATTGCATCATGACCGATTTGGCTGTTCTGATGTATTTTACTCGATGAAAAAAATCGCTTGAATTTTTACCACCGTCGGTATCGCGACTCCGCTGTAACATCAACGCCTTACTGTATCTTCCGTCGCGGTAGCAGGATGCTGTAACTCGATATCGACGTATACGCATCGAAGACGCTGCTGTTAAAGAAAATTTCCCCCTACCGCGAGGACAACTTTCCAATCAGCTATCGATAACAAACCGAGTTCGATGAATATTAACTACCATTTATCTTCAGACGGTACGATAACAAAATTATGTGGTGCGAAGAATTCGGTCAAAAAGTGACCCATACCTGAGCTGATACGCAAAATCGGCAATCAATTCTGCAACGTGCCGGCTGACCAATACTTGATAAATTAGTCGATTACTAATCAACCGAGTTGCCTGCGTAGTCATTACGCTCGCGATTAATTTGTTCCCAAATAATCGCTACGATTGTTAAGCCCTTCTTTCCGATAATCTATTCGTCTAAAAATATATTACAGGTTGATACACGAGTATGGAGAATAATATTCACCTTTTTTTTTTTTTTACTTCTTCGTAACCGAGAAGAGTGATTGTCTTTAATGGTCAAGGTCAACTCACTTCATACCGAAACGACACGAGAAGATTATCGAGTTCTTGATTATTTCTTGACTTTGATCGATAAGTGCGAAGCTCTCCTTCGATACCTACGCGAGAAACAATCGAACAGTAATAAAACAAGCCTCGCAGCGGAGAAAGAATCTCGCTGGAATTTCAGATCCATGGAATTGAACGAAGTCAAGTGAAACGCGCGAGCCGCAACATTTTCGTGAAGATCTATGTCACTCGGACGAGCGATCTTCGCTGAAGCAGATTACTGGTTTCTTGTTTTCTTCGCGGAAGTTGTTCCTGCGAAGCGAGCGAGAGTCGAAATTTCGAGGGAATCACTCGTTTACCAATGGTTTTCCATACCTGCGAGTTGCAATCCAACGAAGAGAGCCGACGTAACGGGTGTTACTCGCGAATGTCATGCCACACCTGCGTACCAGGTATTTCCGGTCTCCACGGATAAAATCAGAGTTGGAGCCGCAGATTCGTGGTTGCATGGTCGCGTAGAAGATGGCGTTGTCAGGCTGGTTCGAAAAGCGTATGATCAGAGTGTCATCCGCGCGCTGAGACGGTGTTCCGTCACATGTGCGACAAATGTGTCTCAGAGATAAGGAGAAAACGCGAGGATTGTGCAATCCGATGGATTGCATTCCGCGCGGCGGTTTCGATCCGTTCAGCGGATTGCAGATCTCGGAGACACGCGACGTTCCCGTCGACTCGAAGGACGAGCCGTTCGCGTCGTCGTCTCGATCGTATTAATTACCTACGATGAAATTCCGAGCGCGTGGATGGGAAAGGAAAAGGAATTGCTCGCAATTGTCGTATCTTGCTATTATCTCGGAGTTTCTCTGGCTCGCGGTGCGTAGTATCTTCGTGGTCAATAATTGATTCGAAACGTCGCGTCGCCCGAGGAGATCGTTCGCCTGATATTCGGGACCCTGTATCTAATCCGAAAAATCAATTACGATAGATCCGACGCTTCGCCGTTCGAATGCCGCGGAAAAAAATATTTGCTTCGCGGTCGCGACTTCCACGAAACAATTTCGGACCAAGTTTCGGTCCGACCACGCGACGGTGCTACTACTAACGCGCGATCAATTAACAGCTCGATGTTTCCTTCTCTTTCGAGCTGCGAGCAAGGTGAACGGAACACGATTATTTGGGTTACGAACGAGACGCGTCGATATCCATTCTCGAAAGCCCATCGTCTTTCGCAAATAAACGTTCCGAGAAAGGTACGGAATGAGATTCTTTCCACCCGGACTTGTTCCAAATAAATTATAAATTACGGATCGACGCGGCAACGAGCTGACGTTGACGCGCTCCGAATTTGGATTTCTTCACGCGAGCGTTGCGTACAGTTCGAATGTGATTTAGAAAACAGCGATAAGCATTATGCTCGACCTTGGCGAACCGCACCGTTACAACGGGCCGATAAATTACCAGTGATAAACGATCTAGTTCTCGTTAAACGGATACCGAGACGAACGCGCCTTGCCTGGTAGATTCGAGAACTTTATCGCGCCTGATGAAAGGAAAAAAAAACGAGTGGAAGAAACAACCGTGAAAATTTCTACGATCAGCTTATCGCGCTGATAAAACTTTCGTGACGTAAATATTATCTTCTAGAAAACACTTATGCGAGCGTAACTTCGAACTTTATCGATCCCTATCGATATTTTCGAACGACGAATTATCTTTGCCCTCCGACAGGTGTAATTTTGTCAAGATTTCGCGCAGTTTGCGAGCTGTTCGTACTGCAAAAATGTGCCGAGAAATTTTTATCTGAACCTCGCTAGCCCGGGCAAATTATCAAAGAAATGGTAACGCGAACGCAGCGTTGATAAAAGACGATGTTCGAATACGACCTCTTATCGCAGTGACGATAAAATAATACGTGATCTCCTCTGCCTATGCTTGGGTTAGTCCCAAAACGAAATGATTCAACATGGCCGCCATTTTTTTCTACCGTTCACATCGTTTTGTAATTATTTGCATAATCTTAGGTTCATTATTTCAACATTGGATATGAAATCTACGTTCAATGATAGTTTTACCGGTTTACCAGACTCGAAATTGGAGATTTCTCTTCGAACATTTTAGAAATGTAACTTGAGCGATTCGTAAACCAGGGGCAACAGTTCTCTATTGTCAGCTATTTGTCTAAGTTTTCGAGTAGTCCGACTCGTTCTAATTACCATTGCGTTCTTCTGATCGGACTGATTTCTTCAGAAACTGTAAATATAAAATTAAAAAATTAATCAATCATCACGCGACGTTTTTGCGTTGAGATTCCACCAAAGTTGTATCGATGATGATCCGATGGGTTTCTTTCGCTGAAAATGGGAGTAAAGTGCACTTTGAATAGGTGGTTCGTGATTTTTGGATTATCCGATTGTTCCAATAAATGTGGTTGTGAGGTTTTTGATAAATTTATGAATCGAACAGAAGATTCGAGGTACAGCGGGAAGTGGAAGTCCAAGTTCGCGAACGGCGCGTCTGCCAAGAATCACCAAATAAATGAAGTTCGGCTCCCCGAATGAGCTGGCTCTGTATTGCGGCGTGTAGCTTCACGTGAGATCGGCATCCCATACAGAGTAAACGCGACGTGTAGGCATCCGGTCATACAACACGATCTTCCCGTCTCCCACGCTTAATTTTCAGACGACTCGACGCTGCTTTCGGAGAATTGAGACGCGTTTGGATGGGTCGATCCCAGCGTCGCCCGATATCACTCCACGCACGAGTGTACGTACGTAGAAACAACCGACGCACACGAGTACCCGATAAATTAGGCGCGGCGAGTTTTCCTTGCAGTTTTCCCGATGCATCGTTATTTTCAGTCGAACTCCCCGTTTCTCAACGTCCGAGTGAACTCGAAGCCATAAATGTCGGCGAAGTTTTCCTTCCCGATACGATTCTTCCAGCCGGCGACGCGTAGAAGGGCCAATAAATTATCCGACGCGGCGACGACCGACGTCGTAGGTTTTACCGAGGACGCTCTCACCTCCATTAAATAACCATTTTCGTTTGCGTAATCCTCGGACATCCCCCGAGACTTCGTAGCCGCGGAATCACCGGCTCGAAAACTTGCTCGCGGAGGCATGAGTCACACAGGTTCGTGGGCTATCAACATTCTTGGAGCAACCCCGAGTGACTCATCCGGAGCCTCGAGCTCGGCACCCCTACCAAGGCATCGAACGTACCTGCCGGCACCTGTTGCTTTACCGGGTCACTCGTTACCGTCACTTTTTCACTCGTGCGCTCTCGCAGCGGTGAATGGAAGACGCGAAGGGGGATCCCAACGAACCTCCGACCTTCCTGGTTCCAACTTCCTTCGACCATCTATCCTCGTGTTTTCACATCTCCGTGCAAAAACACCCGAGTCTTCGTTGCAAAAATTCGTACTTTCTCTTTTTTTCCAACTATGAATTCTCCGAACGGATAAGCCATGCTGAACAAAGCCCGGACTTTCTTTTAACCAGAACTCATGCCTCTCCAATAAATGATAATGAGATTGTTTCCTCGCGGAAAAATGACTGTAAAAATTACAGAAATTGGTATGCAAAAATTACGGAGCTACGTTGTGGCATATTTACAATTTAAAAAATGCCATCTTTACATAAATAAATTCGTCGTTGTTACATTTCTTTTCAAATCCATCAAATGTGAATTTTGTTCGCTCAAAGAAGATCCCGTATTTACAAATAGTTATCGAGTTTATAAATACCAAATATGAATGTAACGATGAGCTGTTTTTCTTCACTGTTAATAATAAATTATTAGTCTTAGCCCGTCAAATATTTAAACCAAAGTTTTTTGCTTACCGTAAAAAAAGTCTGTGCAATCAGTTGAAAATTTACCACAACTTTAGTACGAATATCGAATGTAATAAAATTGTTAAGAGCGACGGAACGAAGGTAATAATTTTGCATTATTCTCTCTGCAATAATCACATTGTGCAAATTAAATTGTACATTTTTCTAATGTAAGATTTGCATATTAAGGTTGACGGTTTTTATAATGCGAAAAATACATGTCTGAAAATGTTAATTTGACAGTTATGTATTTACAGAAGTAAATCTGAAAGATTTACAGGAGTTCGCGTTTGAAGCAAACTTCTGAGAAAAAAATCTGAGCCCCTTGCATCGCTGCGTAGCAGAAACTGCATTGTCCCGTGAAATATCTGCTTGTTCGGAGCTGTGACACATGTTTTTGCCAGAAACGCGCGGCTTAAGACGAGACGATGCTCTGCGAAGGATAATTCATGGGCTGGAAGCTGTGACGAGGTGTTGAAAAAATCTTTTCGAACGGATATTAACACCTTTTGGAAATTCAAGGACCTTACGAGTGGATCCGGTGTCTCGTGACTGCACATGGATTTCGCAGGTTGTTCGATCGTCGTGAATCGCGAGCGAATTGGTACGCCGAGTAGTTTGCACGTGAATCAGGAGGAGTGATTAGCTTCTTTACACGTGCCAAGAGGCAACCTAGGTACGTTGCTCTGGTTGCTCGGTGATATATATATTACATACATCCAAGCTAAATATTTACACAACCGAGGAAAGCTTAGCAGAGAGTGGTAGTACCACTCGAGCAGCGGCTTGCCAACAAACGAGGGTCGAACTCATCGGTATTATCGGCGAAACGTTGCCGAAATTTCGTTCGTTTTACTTGTTTTTTCGTACATTATTTTGCGACGAACCGAGGAGCAGGGAGGATGCATTGAAAAGATGTTTCAGCAAACTCATTTGCATACCTTGTTGAGCGCTCAGTTCTCGAACGGTCGGATGGTGACTGGCGAAATCGATCGTGACAAATGGTTTAAGCGCCGGGTATTCGTGGTACTATAGGAATATAACGAGAGTGAATCTGTATAAATCAAGAGAGGAGAATTAGACGATGTGAAAAATCACGAGTATATCCGGAGCTCCGCAACATCCGAGCGGATGAGTCAGACGGCGAACGGTCGAGATAAGTCGGCGGCATCGTATAAGTGCAAACAGGTTGCGACAGCGGAATATTTAACTCGTTATTTCCGGTGGGTGGTAGGGTTACCGTTTTCGAGGAATCGCGTCCATCGGTTTCATTCAGATCGAGAGGTGAATAATTCTCAGAAGTTTCATTCATCGATGGAAGCTGTTCACGCGAACCGAACGGCTATCATTCGCGAGAATATTCAGTTCCGGTTGGAGCTCGACTCTTGCTCTATGAGTCACGCGTCGGATTCGATGAGTTTTTTCGATTACGCGTGACATAAAAGTGATTCGGGAAAAACATGTCGATAAATGATCGTCAATTTCTCTCTGCTCGTCAGTTTTCTCTCTCTTTCTTTCTCGCTCTCTCGCTCTCTCTCTCTCCCTCTCTCTCTCTCGCTCGATCCCGCTCCCTCGGATCACGATAGGCAAATTTCATTTTTTCGTTCGCTCGTTACCTACTGGGCCATTCGACAAAGTGATTCATGGCGTTAGGTGACATATAAATAGTGGTTGACTCACGCTTGGTGCCCTCGCGATATCTTTGTCGTACAACGTTGTACGAATAACAAATATGTGTCGTAAAGAAATAAAAAGTTTTTCCATTATCTAACGCGCGGTGTAATTTTATTCGTAGTCGAATCCCCAGCTGCAAAGTGGCGACCAGCAGGTAAATCACGTCGTCTACAATCTGGTAAACAACCAAGGAGGTAGAATGTTTAGCGCTTGTGATTCGTATTGTTCGAAGTGACGGGTGTTTCGACGATAACGCGCGACACTTGGATGCAAATAATCATCGACGTGACGAGATCTTTGATGATCTGTAAAGAGAAATATGGTTGGGTACCCCGCAACATCTTTGCGAGCATTCGTATATTCGTATCGCCATCCACTCGCCCAAAAGATCCTCTTCGTGTCCAGCTCGAAAAAGCGATTGCAATCCAAACGTAATTTTCTCAAGGTCACCTGCGTCTGAAATATCTGAAACTGAAACGTGGGACCATTTTCATTGTGTCTTTCCCCTCGAGAAACGCATTTCCCCAAGGATATCAAACCTCCAACAGAGATTCTTCGTCTTCGAAGTCCAGAGGATTTATCCCGTGGAGAGAAGAAGCAAAATTGTTGAATTCCGCCGAAAGCCTGTGTCCTCGAAAACAGCAGTGAGTTATCCTTTCGAATCTGGCGAAATAAGACGGAAAAAATATCGTTTCTCGCTTCGCTATATCATCGTGATGCCGAGCGTCTCAAATCACCGAGTCAAGCAGATTACTCGAAAATCGGTCTGCAAATTCAAGTGGAATGAGTTTTTTCCACACGACGAGGCCAGCACGCGCTCGCTTCTGCTACTTATTTTTTTTTTGCCCACGCAACATGCAGCCTTAAAAATCGTCGGTGCGCGTGATCGGAAGATAGATTTCGTTGGACAACGATAAATTAAAATTCGATAGCGAACGATGAAATGCGAGCTGGTTGCTATGCGCGTGAGTCTAGACGCTCGGGCAAATTCGAGAATAAAATTTTTATTCATGCTACTCCGTTGCGTCGGAGAAAAACTCGTGAGATCTCGACGAGCCGCGCGATTAAATTCCGTTAATCGTATATAACTCTCGATGTTTAAATGAACGAAAACAGCTGGACGCCGGAATATTCATCTCGAGAACTCGTGCAATCATTTTTCTCAACCATAAACTTCCAGACGAAACAGAACCCTCGTTAGTTACCGTATCCAGTTTCCGTTTGCGGTGAATTGTGGTCCAAAAGTTTCATAATGCTGAACACGTTATCAGAGAACTGAGAAAACTGCCATAAAAGGCGACAACTTTACAAGTTTACGCTGCACGAACGATATTCGATAGCGCGAAAGACTTGTACAGCAAACGAACGTGAAATTTCATATCAGCCTGTTGCACCGGGTTAATATTACCCCGAGTGAAGTTCTTATACGCGAACACAAGAACCAGACCAAAATTACCAAGAACATTAGCACGATAAACGAAAATGCCACGAATAAACGCACCATGCACATTTTTTTCATTGATAAACAACTTGCGTGTTCTGATTTTAAATACGTAATAGGAAAAAATTATCTGTGCTGAATGCTAATTAATAGATTAGTCAATGCAAGGCACATTCGATTTATCTGGTGTTTAAAAAAAATTTTACCATCATTTTATTGTAAGTATTAGTGAAGCAGAAGAAATATTTGTCAAGTAAAGCAAAATACAATATTTTTTCAGAATTTACCTGTAAGCATAAATGACCGCTCCAATGAATTCGTCCCACCAATTTACTGGATTTCGAAGGTAGCTGTTGATTCTGACGAATACGTAGACGATACACATGATTTTTTCAGTTTCGATGAGTACCAAAGTATCGGTGCCGGTCAGTCGAGCGAGATCATTGACGATGTTGGTCAATGACACGTGTCGTCGATTTATATCTCTCAGCTGTTCCTTCCCTAGTATAAACATTCTCCCATTACTTTCACACGTGACAAGCACTGATAATCTCTACGTTCCGAATTACGCGTCGTCATTTCGCATCGTCGATTACTGACGTTCTTCCGGGCTGAAATCTCGGCATGCCGTTGCGGAAAGAACACGGTACTCGTGTTGAAAGAGCATCATTGCTTGGCCCAAAAATTCCGCTACCACGCTGGGAGTGTAATGGGACCAGTAAACACAGATCAACAATGGAATCGAACTCTGTAACGCAACATTCGTTCGAGAAAATCCAACGAGCTACTCGCACGTTGCGAGTTATCGTAACGCGCGATTTATCTTTCGCCTGTTACGATCGTCGTGTTAAGATCACGCGCGTGCGATCGACGTACTTGATATTCGCCTCGACGTCCGCGAAGAATTTGGCGCAGAACGCCCGTCAATACGTGTAATAGTACGCGAGCGACGCATCCGGAAATATCGCCAGTCCAAGTAGATGAACGGGATAACTTTGCCAACTGAAAAACAAATCTTTCGGTAAATTCGCAGAATCGAGACGCCGTTGGGACAACCTAACGTGGAGTAAAACGCGCGTAAATAACGCGACGAACTTTTTTTTTCTTGGAACAACATACACGAAGGCGAATGCTCTTCGTCGACAAATTATTGCAGACTCCGACCACGCGTTAATTCTGTGAGCTGTATTCGAGCATTGTTGAGATTAAGCACGTGGCAGTCATTCCCGAAGAGCAATGCTTCGGAAACGGCTCCCTACTGTAACGAAAATATCTTCCTTGATTTTCCACTGAAACGAAAAAACTTCACTCACGTGACAAATGTATGACAAGTGGGGCGCTGTGGTCGAAAAAAAAAACTACCGGCTCTGCGAATGTTAATCGCAAACTTTCGAGAATTCTACCTGTTATCGACGGAACGAAACGTTTAGACTCACCTTGCCCGCGATTTTTGCGAGTTCCTTTTTCCGAAACAAGCAACGCAGCAGAGATTTCATCGTGAAATAAATAGTCACGCAAACATGTGCAATGTCGTACCAGAAATACATTTCGATCTCGTCGTCTTCACCTACGTAGGATCCTTTGAGCAAGATCACGGCCACAGTCATGTTCAAGATGAGATTGAAGACGGTTAGAACCCGAGCGCCACGTGGCCTCATATAGCGACCCGTGTAGCCATAATGAACACCGAACAAACAAGCTCCCAGTAGCACAAAATCAAGGGAATATTTATGAACCATCGCTGAAGATCGCGTATTTTTTCGTCACCTCAACCGGTTGGCTGTAACGACTACGGCACTTTTTTGACAGATTTTGTGAGCGTAGCCGATGGATTTTTCGATCTGGGTCAACAGTCGCAGCTCGAGTGACACGTTTTAGCAAGGAGTCACGCCTGTTGCGAAGAGATGAAGGGAAATTGTGATAAATTACCTGTAAATGTCACTTAATATGAGCCATCTACTGTCCAGGAAACAGGTTCGATTTGCTACTTCATGAAACGTGCCAAATTACCTGAATTTTATTCTTGTAATCGATCAATCATCTCGGCACTCCAGGAAATCAATCCCCTTCGAGTCGACGCAAGCTGGGAAATAAGTTCCAGGTAAACAAGTTTTTAACGTGTTATCGACCCGGAGACGCGCGAGTGACGTTCGTCCGCTCTAAAATCATCGAGTCAACGCTAGTGACGTAACCATCACCGTCGCGACGTCAAGAATGACCTAATAATTATAAACAAATCATACACATCAGTCACGTGCATCAATATTTCCAAGTATCTATTGACCGTTGCATCTGACCACGACATTTCTCGCACGTTTCTCTACGTGTCATTCGTTCCTTGGTGAATAACAGGGATTCAGGCAGAGTAATTAGCCGCAGAGTTCAGCAATAAAATACCCGAGAACGCGGTCTGATATCGAGGTGGCTCTCCGAGAAACTTGGAGGAAAAGTCGAGTCCTTATTTTGCTCCTCGCTCGTGGAAACAGAAACTGGTACGGAGAAACCTTGGCACAAATTCTTTTTCATCTTCTTTTCGAAAATGTGGATTTTTCTTTTTCCAGGTCCATTCACTGGATGACGTGTTTCCTCTGCTTCTCTCTCTCCCTCTCTCTCTCTCTCTCTCACTATCTCTTTCTATCTCTCTCTCTCTCTCTCCGTGGCGTTACTACCAAGGTCGAGTCTCGCGTGTCGCGAGACAAGGCACCGTGAATCGAGTCATCCGTTACGTCACGAGAAATTAAGAGGCACGGAGGAACTATCACGTCATTGCAGTAAACAGAACTTGTCCATAGCCTGATGTGGCGTCATCTCTTCGTTGCTGTATCCACGCACCGTGTCAAGACCAACCAGTTATCAAGTTATCCAATCTCCTCGTCTCGCTTTCACAGCGTAAGCTGCTCGATACTACGTCATTCCCTCCGCAAACCCTTGACTCATTCGTTACCACGTGCTCGAATCATTGATGCATATATATAAACACGTGTCAACTTGTTAATTGGAAGAAAAAGAAAAAACAACGCATCAACCAGCTAGAAAAACTGACTCAACCTCTTCCTCCCCCCGCCCCGTCGCGGTAGTAGTTCGTCGATTAAAAAATTCCATTTTTTTTCAAAACGTTTTTTCATTCCTGTTCTCCAGTTCCCTCCGAAATACTTCCTTCTCGCGTACATCTGCGAATCTACAAATCAATAAATTCATAAAACAGCACGCCGAGTGAAAACCTTCGCGGTTGCTGGTACGTAGAACTTTTTCAACGGGTCGTGTTCGACTCGTGAGAAAAAAACGCAATTTCGATGTCGATCGACGCGAGATTTGCGAATTAAACGAAACGTGACGCGTGACGACGTTTACATTGGTTGATATATTGTCAGCTGATGCTACAGCTTTTTTCCGCGTATTCGTCGAATATCTCGTTATATCCGACAATTTAAACGAGCATCGATCCCGATTATGTCACGAATCGATAAACGTTTTCCGAAAATTTGGCGAAATACTTTGTGAAATTTTGCCGGAGGTAAGTCGTTATTATGAAGCCTGAACACCCTAATTTTGAACGTTTCGCTCGGTAATCGTCGACTAACGGTTCGAAATTCCGGTTCGCGATCGAGTCCGCGAAACTCGCTCGACGATTATAACGTTTCTTTGGCGTAGATCGCGTTGATTCTTCGCGAAAATTAAATTGCTAAAAAACTGGAATCGTAAGTACGTTTTTAACGAAAGTACCAAACTTTCGGTAATCCCTTCGAAAATTGGCACGTTATTTCTTGCCCGAGCAAAAATGGTGGCCGCATCCTTCGTAAATTCTTGCCGGGACTGGAAAAAACGAAGGAAGAACTCCTACGGCGTGAATCGATCGATTTTTGCTCGTTTTTCGGTAGAGTCGTCGAGTAGCTTGATTGGAGATTGTTCGATAGTCTTGACGTCGGCTGTTGGCAAGTAGCGAGTAGAATGGACTCGTTACAAGTATTTCGAGGTAAGAATGAAGCGTTGATTGGTCAAATAGTGAGCGTTGCGTATTCGAAAACATGTTTACCGTTCACGATAATTCACGCACGTTCGTTCGTCGCTGAAGAGAAAGTCGACGGCACACGATTTGTACCCTCGTGAAATTCCAAGTAGGTTCGGACACGAAAAAGTAGCTGACAGAGAAAAACATTCGCGTCTGGGAGTTTCATTGACTGGTCTCGTTTTTTCTCCGATCGTCTAGTTGCCATGTTCCTTTTTTGCGGTTCGCGATCCTTGCTTTTTGCATCGCGTCTGAAATCACGCGGTGAAACGAACGTCATTGGCCAGCTCGAATCTCTAATTATCACGATACGATTGTGAGCTTGCAAGAGAGAAAAAAGCGTCGAACGGTCTTCCGAACGACCGTATCAACCACGATTTATAATACGCGTCTCGCGAATTTATTGCGATACCGCGAAAAGTAAAAAAAAATTCATACAAAAAAATACCCACGCCGATGTGCCGACGTACAACGCACTTTTCAGCCACGAAGGTTTTATTTGTGTCGAAACCGCGAAATATGCGGTGGGCTCTTCTTGGATTCGTTCCGAATGTTGGCAGAATTGGTTAGCGCCGAGAAAAATCCTGTTCGAAAGGCCGAGTCGTTGCCGGTACGCCGTGACGATTTGCATACTATAACCTCGACACAGGAATGTTGAGATAAAAATTTTCCTACTTTATCGTACGGTTCTTCCTGATCGCCCGATGAATCCTCCTATCATCCGCTACAACCTCCGGCATTTGGGTATCGCCGCTACCTGCTTAATCATCGGCTGCGCCTTCCGCGAAGCCATCAACGATCTATAAATCCCGATGCGTACCACTTAAACATCACGTATACGAAATTAGGACTCGTGCTCCGTTTTTTTTCACGAGCTACGCCTCAAGAAATTCCTGGCTCGTAACATATTATTAAAAAAAATAATTCCGAAACAGCTTCAAACATGTCTAGAATAAGAGAACACTCCGAAGCTGCTCCATTGCCGAATTGATCCGTAATACGTACGCCTATGATCTGAATAGCACGTAAACACGCTATATACCACGTAACAAGTACGAGCACGTCGATGTGCGCATGCGCGGTTTCGCCTTCTTCAATTCGTCGATCGAGACCGACACAAAACCTAAACCTCGCCAATACGTTCGCCAATTTTTGCCAACGGCGAATGATCGGAGGTCGAATGATGGCCGAAACCAGCTCGCGAACCGTGCCGAAGGAGCTTCTCCAAGAATCGCTGTTGTACGTGCGACGATTCAAAAGTGCGCCACCTATCGAACAGCTGGTGTTGCCAACTGCAAAATAGAAAGTTGGTCGCGGTCGACTAGAGGCCAACCATACGTGACGCGTGGTATATCGCGTAGAGCAGGTATATAGTCAACGCGTTGAAGGAAGTGAGAGAAACTGGTTCTTCTAGAACCTACTCTGGCGCGGACGCCGCGACGATGCCGACGACGACGACGACGAAGAGAGAGAGAGCGCGAGAGGCAGACGGAGACGCGGAGGCCTCGCGTAGACGAGAGCCGGTTCTCCGTAGAGTTAATTAATGAGACACGACGACTATCCGCAAACGCATAGACAACGTGTCAACTTAATTATCTTCGTTTGCGCGAAGAAACGCCTTGACCTTCGACGAATCTTTGACCTTAGCAATGTCAATCGTGTCGTAGGTTCGGGCAAATAAACCGCACCGCATGGTTCCGCGGCGCGCGCACGTGTCGCGAGTATCGTTGCCGTTGCTGATAAAGTCGCGCGGATAACGACGACAATAACACTAATAACAACAATAACAACCGGAGAATTGTTAATATTATTGTCGAATATCCTCACGGGAGGAAAATATTATCCTCTCGCGGTCCGCACGATAAACGATCAACACGTTTTATCTTCGACAGCACTCAAGGTCGACTAATCGATGCTGTTTTGCCGGCTCGCTCGAAACCTTCCAACTGCTCCTCCGCGCCTATCTTCTTGTGCGTTGTTTAACCATAAACCATCCTCCCTGCGAGTATTTTCAAGCTGTCGCTCCTCTTGTTTATCGTTACCACTCTTGATCATTCATTTTTATAAAATTTATTCGATTATCTCCTCGCTTTCAACTCTATCGCGCAGAGGAGCGACACTGCCATGACACTCGCGTCTTACAATTTCACGTATAAACATATTTTTCATCCACTCGAGGTCTATATTCGGATAGAAACAAAGTTGTACGCTTTTTACAAATCGTGCGCAATGCCGTGTAGAGTTGATTCGAAAATAACACTTTTTTACCACCAGCAAGCTATTTCTTCATTCGTTTTTCCAATCAATCTTCAGCTTTGCTCAATTTTTTATGCCTTCTCATTTCGCGTATCGCTTCTGAGGAATGTTTTACCGGTGCGTATGGGAAATTCAGAACTGTTTTCATCTAACATTGAAAATTCTGTTGTCGAGTCCAAAACGAGTTTCACTGACAAGAGACTTTCGATATAATCGCTCGTACTGTGGTCGCCTTTTTGCAAAAACTTGTCTTCCACGTTTGTTGATAGCCATTTTGAATCTGTTTTCTTTCGGGTGGAAAAGCGTGTTCGTAAGCCTTTTTACCTGATCGCAAAGTTGAACAACATTCTTGTCTACATATTTGGCTATTATGCCGGAAACCAGATGCTTCACGACCGCGCTCGTGGTGAAAATGAAATAAATATCAAGTACCCACGATCGATGTGTGATTTCGTGGCGTCGTCGTCGGGTTTCCGTTGGCGGCCGTTTCGCACAAGCCTGATCTGCGAGGATAAGCGGCTGTCGGATTAACTATTTGACACGCAATTGACGATCATTTTTCAAATGGACCATCATTTCCACGAATATTCAAAACAGTTTCACGTTTGCATTCGCTGTTCGGATTTCTGGTTGTTCGCAACGAGATTTTCGCAACGAGATTTTCGCCTACGGTAACTAGAACTTGTCGTACGTTTCAATTAAACTTTTACTTTCCATACGACTATTCGATCGCATTCGACTCGAACACTATTCGCACAGCCCTAATAATTGTCCGCGTGGCAGAATTTTCTCTCTCATTGAGAACCAGCAGCGGGACCGATTTTTTCTTCTCCCGTCGCTAATAACCGCTGCGTGACTCCGTTCGCAGCGTAGATCAGTTATCTTCGGTGTAGTTTCCGATCGAATGAATTCCGCGGGACTTAGTCACGCGTACGCGGTACCGCGAGTCTCCCAAGTTTCAATAGAATCACGTACGCGAGTCGTTGCGGTCGCCTTTACGTCGACGATGGCGCGGATCGTCATCTCTTCGTCCCGCCAACGGAAGTTCGCGTCTCGTCGTCCTTCTTCGATCGCGTGGGCACGATTTACCGTAGTACCTCTCGGCATCCTGACGTCGCAGGCGTGACGTGGTCCACGATCAGTGACGTGTGACCGGAGAGTGTGGGCCGCGCCGACTCGCACGTATCGCCATTCCGGGGCTGAACGCGTTTTTTTCTCGCTTCTTTTCTCTTCGCGTCGTTTAATTTATTCGGATGTTATCGCGTAAGATCCGACGGCGATTTAGGATTCGAGGATTTCTTTCTTTGAAAGTCGTTCAAGGGTAAAACCGAGGCGTTGGTGTCGGGCCAAGAGAAAAATAGAAAAAACGTTGGCGAAAGAAAAGCAAAAGACAACAACGATGCCGGAGAGGATTTGAAAATTTAAATTCACTTCGTGGGTCGAAATCCCGACTCTCGTAATTCCTTCGCCTACGAAACTCGTTTGGTTCTTCAACTTTCCGCGATTTTATATATTCTACGTAGGCACAGAAATACGGGGACGCGGACGTTAGCGACGAATAAATTCGCGTCCTCGAGGAGGAAAGAGAAAAAGGAGAGAGAAAGAGAGAGAGAGAGAGAGAGAGAGAGAGAGAGAGAAGCGCGAGAGAGACGGCGAGTCGAGAGGGCGGACGAAGAGGCGCTCACTCGAAAAATAAAAACGTAACGAGTAGGTATTCTCGAGCAAATTTATCGGTGGAACGATACGAAACTGGTATCGCGGCGGAGGACGAATAAAATGGGTAGGAACGTGGATTTAAAAAAATCGCGAACGCTGGAAACCAAAAAAAACTGAACGTTTTTCCGGTTTTTTTACCACAATTCTGGAAATAAGGAAAACGGCGAGATTGAAATTTATCATGAATGCTACTTTATCGGTGCCGGATAGCCCTCGGTTCCGGTAACACCGCATCCGTTCTCGACGGTGATCCTGAAATTAAACGGTACAAGTTGGCGAGGATTTTTTTTTTACATCGCCAAATGTTAATTACAAGTTGCGCGCTATCAGTGTTATTATGTTTTTCTGAATTTTTTCATTCATTTTCCGAAGCGATCGGCGATCAATTATTGGGGCAGACGACGGAGCGAACGCTACCAGCGCGACGGTTTCGTTGCTGACCCTCGTCTAAAATTGCAACGCTCTTCTTCCTCCTGACGCAAAATCTATGTTCGTTCTTTCCGTTTCGATTCGTTGCATCGCTTCCGAGAATCTCAGCGCTTTGGCAAGGGATCGAATTGTTTCTCGGAGGCCCTGGCGCTTGAAGTCGTTGCGTGTCGCGACATCGTTCTAAATATCCATCGGCGTCCAAGATTTTTTGCCCGCTCCTCCTCCCTCCTTCTCGCACTCACCTGCCTCCGCGCGACCTCTCTCTCTCTCTCTCTCTCTCTCCGATCGGGTTATACCCAATGGCCTGATTCGGCGTATCGATTCTCGTTACCGCGAACAACATCGAGATGCGCCTGGAATCGAAAAAACGAAATAACGATGATGATAAAACAGGGCGAAAAAAAAACTATTCCAAAGATCGAGCAACGAAGTGGATAATTGAGCCGAGAAAATCCGCGCAAACTGAACTCAACGAGGTCGAGAAATCAGCAGCTAAGGAAGTTGAGAGCTCTCCAGTGGTAAGGTAACGAAAAAAGAACGAAATCGACGATCGCAAAAAATTAAAAGTGATGAAAAAGCGAGAAATAACGACCGAGGAAAGATGACGAACGAAAAAACGAAGAATAATCGACGCAGAAACAAATCGTAGGTAGAAAAATATGAAATAATAGCAACAACGAACGGTCGAAAATCGGGAGACAACCGAAAAATTATATGAATCTGAAATGAGGAGAAAATTAGAGACGACGAGCTATGAAAATTCAAAGCAAAAGTAGAATAAAAATACGATTGCAAAATGCGCGGTGAAAAAAAAACGAACGGATAGAAAAATGGTAAAGTAAATGCAGCGTTATAGAAAAAACGGATAAGATAAATTAAACGTATTTGCGATTCAAGTTTTCTTTAGGCTCGATGCGAATTTATCACGTTATCTCGGCAATTTTTTCTCCGCTTTTTCGTTATCCTCGTCCGGTCGAGTGTTAATGCCTGTATAACGAGCACACAGCTACGCGCGTGTCCACGTTTTATTTTAAGGGGAAAAAGCCTGGCGTGGCATTTTGCCGGAGTCGAAATGTGGTCGAGGAAAATCGTAGGAAGTTTAGTATAGAAATATTTTCTACCTCGTTGCAGCGATGATCGGAGCAGAATGGCAATATAATTGACAGGTTTGGAGAGAGGGGGTCGTAAATCATATGAAAAAGGTGATAACGGCAAACAGACCGAATAATGTATCGATTTCGTATTCACTCGAGGCTCCCGAGCGGCGCTACATCCCGGTTTAGGATCGTCGAATCGGTTGCAGTCCCAACACGCTGCCGATTCGCGTGTCTCGAATCCGCTTTGCCGGATGAATTTCAATCAATCGACGATCGACGATCGCCGCCGTCCGATTCGCGCGAGTGATAACCGCTGAACCCTTCGCGGTTTTATCTTCGTCGAAACGATCCTTTTACGATCGGTCTCGATCGTGTAAATAGTTCGTCGCAATGGCGAATTAATTCGAGCCAAACTTTACAATCCGTTGCTCGTCGACCGCCTTGGTGCTGCAAAACTGCTGCGAAGACGACGACGACGCAGAGGAAGAAGGAGGAGAAGAAGATCGGGATTTCGAGTTATTCGACGGAACGAAAACAAAATGGTATCCGAAGGAAAAATTATCATATTATATATATTCGATCCGATCGCCGCTGAAATATCGCAGCGTTGTTGAGGTATCCGCGAGATTAATCAATTCGAATCACGTTCGACGAATTAGGAAAAATAAATATCACGTTTCTTACGAAACGCGTCGCGTTCGAGTCCGTGAGATTGCGAGAGCCTGGCCACTACATCTCGAGGATATACGGATTCAACCTTGACTTTTCACCACGAATCGTACATCAACTCGATCGCAGACATTTCAATGCTCTCCGTGGCTAATTACAAATTAGACATTACTCGTAATTAATACCCGCTTTTTTTCACCCGTAACGAGCTACTCGCCGTTAAACCGTAACAACCTACGGCTAGGCTAGGAGAACAGAGTAGTGCTCGCCGCGCGGCACCTTCGTTTCGTCTAATTGTACGTTCGCTCCTCGGGTTATAATCCGCGCATCGAATAACGCGTTTCAATCTAATTGTGAGTTCAACTTAACATCTCCCCTCGAAAAATACGGCGAAATTCCCTACGAGAAGAGAATAATACTCGCGCGTTCTCGTTTCCATTACAGCTACGCACAAATAGATTTGTCGCAAAAGTTGGCTTTCGTACGACCCACAAAACTTTTTCGCTACGAGTACCATTTACCCGAAATCGTGCGGTTCTGGTATCGCGAGATCCAATTTTGGACCACTTTTTTACCGAAGGCGTGGGAAGTCGGTAAAATCGCCTAGCACACGAGGTACCAATCAGTTGCGAAATACCGATCTTTTTTTCGCCTGCTTCCGATTCGCGTTGGCAAAATATCGAGAAATCGCGTTGGAATACGAAATAGCGTCGATTACATACGTTGGCGCGTCGTAGATGCAATAAAACAAAGTCGCTAGCCTTCGCATTTACCGAGAACTTTGCTCGTTTCGTAACTTGAAAAGCGCGACTTACGCCACGTTTTTTGCGCCGATGAGTTTTCATCGAGAGAAGGTGGCGATTTTTTCGCGATGCGTTGTCCTCGCGCGAAGGACGAGGAGAATCCTTACTTATGTAACGTTTATAAGCGAGTCGGTGCAACGTTGGTACCGCGACGCGGACTCGTTATGGTTCACGGAATGAATAGCTCCATACATGGAAGCTGGCTTATCGCCGCGACCCACATTTCGTATAACAAAGAAAGTCGTATAACCGAAAGCGACGTACTTGCGAGTACTCGTAAGCCTCGGGATACGGCGACGCGGTCGCGCATGCATATACACACGTTTACAGACAAACGATGCGTGCGCGCGATTTATCATTCGATCATTAATCGCCGAGACTTTTGCCATTATTTTCGTTATTACGCGAGCCGAAAGATAAATAAAGACTTTCCGCCGTTTCTCGAACAACGCGTCTTACGCGATAGCGGAACCTTTGAGATGCCGCTCGATTGCGCAACCCTCGCTTTAATTTATGCTCGAAGATAATTGCGCGCCAACTCGAAGCGCTGTTACTACAACGACTTACGCGCGCTACCGATCAATATCCTGTTCGATTCCACGCATTCGATTACCTTCGCTCGTTTCCTTTCCTTCTCTCGTTTACTTCCCTTCGCTGCCCCCCCTCGCGCGCTCATTTTTCCACCTCGCGATCATTACTTCGCGGTACGCGCTGGATTTCCGGAATTCCGCCGGGGTTTCGGGATTCCCCGACAATTTTCACCGCCAGTTCTCTACTAGGCGCGCGAACAACAGTTCCGTGCGGTTGAAAGATGTTGATGAAACCCGCGCGCTTCTTATCGTCCTCCGGTTCTCGGAGCGACCACAAATAATTAGCAAAGCGCCTCCGGCTGTCTCAGATAACGAACGCAGGTTTCGCAAGCGCTCATTGATCGTTGCGGATTTCGGAAATGAACGTTGCGCAAATTGTTCGAACTGTTGCGTTATTAACAGCCGACCGATATCACAATAAACATTGCACCACCGCCGCGATGAATTCCGAGTATCACCTCCGATAAAAAGACCACGGTGATCTGATTCATCGCATCTCTTATCCACTTGACAACGAATTACAACGTGACTCGCGTTATTTCTTCTTCTTCATTTTCTCCCGCCCTTTGTCGCCAGGATTTCATCTTCCTTGGACTCTGAAAATAGAAAAATCCGATAGTAAATAGTCAGCTATCAAAGCGTAATTTTCTTGCAAAGTAAGTTAAATACAACGAAATTTGTTTTTCACCCATTTTTTGCCACTTATTAACGATTAAAAATTCTCTTTAGCAAACGAATTTCGTAAAAAGACTTCGTTTCAGAAATTTCAGAATTTCTGTTTTGAATTACATATATTTCAGGACAAAATTAGTTGTCTGAAAAAATGTGAACAATGGAAACCAGTCGAAAAACTCAATTATTCGAATAGCTGCGACTGCTCAATTGAACGACGAATCGATTCGACACGATTCCAACACTAGTCGCACACCCTTAGTTAAGGTACCGAGAAAATGTCATGGCGTGGGGAAAATTCAACGCGTCGAATAATCAGAGGAAAGTCGGGATTCCTCGAGGAGAGAGAATATGCGACGTCTTCCGATAAGTGGCCCGCAGTCTCTGCTTTTCACTTCGCTATCACCCTTCCCTCGTTTCTTCTGACCTGCGGGTTAAGTTTTCGCTCCCCGCTTCGATTTTGTCGCGGCGCAGGGAACCGAGACGTACGCATCTCGTAATCCCCGAGCGTTATTCTTCGCACGAGAGAACGAGTAGTCGACCGCGCGGGCGCTTAATGGTTCCAAGTGAGCAAATATCACATCGGAGAGGGGTACGAGCTCGCCATTTTCTTTTTCCTGGGAATAAAAATCAATACGATGTTCCCGAGGCAGAGGCGCGTGCCCCCTTTCCGTTCGCCACCGTCGCCGCGCCGCCCAGGGCACCCCGGGGTAGTCTGTCCCCTTTTGTATTAACGTTGTAAAGTGCACGTCGCTGGGGAACGAGCGCACGTGTCCCTCTTTCTCTTTTCCTCGTTACGTTCGTCTACGGGGGGGTATCGGATGATCGCCCGGAGCGGAGGATCGACCGAGTATATACGGAGAAACTCCCCGACCTATTGCCCGCTGCCGTCCCCGCTCCGCCAATCGTCCCTTAACACGCGTTCGCGAATACGTGCTCCTACGGGCGCAGGAATGTTCGAGGGACCGTGTACCAAACTTTCGATCAAATTTATCGCGCAACTTTTGTTCCTACGAAACGCATTTTTCTGACTCGACTCGACGCAAACGACCGAACTTTCCGATACACTCTCATCGCGAGCGTCGAATAACAACGAGCGCTAAATCTACGGCGTTTCCGTCCTCGCGAAACCGAGTTACCCGCAAATTAACATTTTTCCCTTTCACGGTTATCCCTTCGGTTCCGCAACTCGAGCAATATTATCGTACAATTTATCGAACAACTTTGTCCTAACCGCGCCGCGCTACAGTCCCCAAAAATGGAAACAATTCTAATTCCAATCTCATATCTACCTACTTTTTTTGCGTCTCTATAGGATATAAATTTTGGTCGAATATAACGACGTTAACCTTGGAAAACCATTAAATATAGGAAAAATTAACGAAAATACGATTCACTCGGTTGTTTGGTTTTATATCAGATCGAGTCGTAGGCAGCTGGCGAAATGTCGAAAAGACAAACATATGGAATTAACACCCGAGGCTAAAAGATTTCTGAAAATATCATAATTCTATTACGGCAATCTTCCACGAACCCAGAACTTTGTGCCGTGGAAAACATAAAAAATTGAAAAAGATAAGAAACATTTGGAAAATTGGAGAGAAAAAATCCCGGTGATAAAGGTTGTTTCCGTTAAGTAAACACGATTTAATACCGTAGCGTTGTTTTCTACCGAACATGATGCGAAAAACGGTGCGATTTAATTTTTTAATCGTTAAAGAAAAAAGTTGAACTCGACTCGTTATTCCGTACCAGGAAAATTCGACAATATATCCCAAGTTCGCATCTGTTTGTCGGTATGAAAATGTTTGGACTCGCCTACAGAACAGTTGAAAATAATATCTCTGACTTTCGGAAAATTATCGGAACGATTCGTGTTCCAGTCGTGAAACTTCTCTGGACGGGACCAATAAATTTGTTCGAATTTTGCTCGGATTTTAAAGATTTTCGCGGATCCTACGAGGACAAGTCGATAAAAGTCGTGGAATTATTTTATGTTTCCTCGGATCGTTCGGTAAGACTCGTGGGGAACGGAGAACGGAGAACGGAGAACGGAGAACGGAGAACGGAGAACGGAGAACGGAGAACGGAGAACGGAGAACGGAGAACGGAGAACGGAGAACGGAGAACGGAGAACGGAGAACGGAGAACGGAGAACGGAGAACGGAGAACGGAGAACGGAGAACGGAGAACGGAGAACGGAGAACGGAGAACGGAGAACGGAGAACGGAGAACGGAGAACGGAGAACGGAGAACGGAGAACGGAGAACGGAGAACGGAGAACGGAGAACGGAGAACGGAGAACGGAGAACGGAGAACGGAGAACGGAGAACGGAGAACGGAGAACGGAGAACGGAGAACGGAGAACGGAGAACGGAGAACGGGGAACGGAAAAAAGGTTGACGGTAACACAGAGGAGTAATTATCGCGTGGCGAGTTTGCGTCAATGGTCGCGCGAAACTTGCACGTTCGTCTTCCTAAAGCCGAGTGGAACAATACGGCGCGGCGCAGAATCTCTCCTTTAGGTATAGTAGGTATAGTTGCGAATATTTGTTGAAAAGAGTCGGTATTTGCCGTGCCCAAAACAACAATGCGCGATGAATTGATATTCGAGACGAGTCTCGGATTATAACATTTTATTATTATGCGACACGCCGCTACTACCTTCGAGCGGCTCTCCGCTGGTTTTTCCAAACTCTACGAGGACAGACCAGACGACCCGGACGCTCCTTCGTACCGGCGCGGTGGTTTCGTCGTCGCCGATCGTCGATATTCCATTTGCATTCCAATAGCTAATAGCAGCTCACCTTTCGCATAACTTTTCTAACACGCAGCGGCGAACCCCCGAATATCAAGGAAGCCGACGCGCATGCAAATACTTGCAAATACGTCGAACAGAATCTCGAGGAGCGGAAAAAATCGCCTCGCATATTTTTCCAACGCCAGCTGAGATTCATTCGAGCGCGAAGACGACAAAGTGATAGCGAACGATAAACACGAGATCTAATTATACGCAATTATCTCGTTCCACGTCGCGTGGAAATGATTAATCGTGCGTATTTATACATTCGAATATTCGCAACGTCTTCGATGCGCCGATTTATCTGCCACGACCATCATTTTTTTATTTTCACTCCACAACACGAAAAAGCGCCGAAACCACTTTCATTCCACTCACTATCGCGTTATTAACTTTGGAATGGACGTACATATATTTGTGTGCCATCGCGAAGGCACCAAAAAAAAAAAATGGCATTTCGAACGAAAGTTGAACGAACGTCGGTGAGTTCCCATCAAACGTTGCACTCTAAAAACGTGAACGGTCCTTCGAAAACCTATCGATCAGATTTCTTTCTCACGGATCGACCCACGTGAGAGAAATCGGAAGGTCAGCGCGTTTTTCGCGAAGTTGTTGAATTCCCACGATAAGTAGTTCGTGTTTTTTTACCGGTATAAAATGACGAGGAAAAAATACGAGTGGAAAATTGCCTAGCTGGAAAAATTAGACTACAGGAGGGACGAATAAAGTAAGCGGGATGGAGTAAAATCGAACGAAAAATAAGGGCGCAGTAGAGCGGAGATAATTGGAAATGAAAAAAATGAGCGACGATAAATTGGAAGTAGCGGGGAATAAAATGAGCGGGAGATAAATATAATTAAACAAATAAACTTACGATAAGGATGTGTTTTCCAGACGGTGGAGACGCAGACGTTGTTGTCGAGTCGGTTTGTTGCGAACGCTTTTTTTCTACGAGCGGCACGTGCGTCGCGATGTATTATCGATTCGAATGGTTTTTACATACACCTGGGTACATAGTTTTTTTATTTGCCATTCGTATTTAGAAAGTATGTCGCGGCTCGCGTCTCTTTCGCGTCGCGCTCGGGTCGTATGATAATTATTTGCCCGCAAAGCAGCGCGGAACTGATACCGGGCGGAAATGAATTCGCTGTTTGTTCAATTCGTCGGAAAATATCGATCGGTAGCCTCCCACGTTTCCCGGTGCTCCTCAATGAACATTCTCATTGACTACTACGTTCGTCGTCGTCGGCGTCTCTCTCTCTCTCTTTCTCTTCCGTCGCGAAAGCGGTGCGAGCACTACGCAGGAGCGTAGCGTGACATAAGCATTAAGATTCTCTCGTCACATTTCCGCCGACCAATCATATCGGGAATATAAAAGCATAACGAGCCCGTAATAAAAATAAAGTTACGACTTTGACTGGCACTTTTTCAGCGCCTCGAGGTCTCCTCGCGAAGGCCTTCTCGTTTATTGCAATTGAAGGAGGAGAAAATTAAAATGCCAGAAACGAGGACTCCGCGTTTATCGCGGTGCAACGAGAAAATCAAAGATGCCGGAGAGAAAGAAATGAATATCTGTAACAACCGTCTCGTTCCCATTGAAATGGAAAGAATGGGAACAAACGAAAAATATTTGTCTCGACGCGGAGAGAAAAATGAGAAGAACGACTCACATTTGTTACGGAGCTTTTTATATTCGCAGTGTTTCATTTTGTCTCGGATCGATTGTTCAGCTTACACAGAAACCAAAGCGGATACCGGCTCGCCATCGAAAAGCTCGACACCGATCCTGGTATTTTTCAGTTTTCGGCAAAAAATCCATGACTGATCGGATTTTACCGCATATTCGAACAACAATAACAAGCTACGCGTCTCACGGCTCTCCTTCCACTTATTCTCTGATGCGCTTGAACCGAGCGAGGCTTGTTGGTATCCCGTAATCAAATCGGATGACACGGATAGTTGAAATTTAAAATGTCCGCGGGTATTATTAACTCGACAACAGGCGTGAAGTGCGAGACATTAAATAATCATCGAGCGTACAGTTTTGGAAAGTGGAAGGATATTCGTGAAATGGTTTTTACAAGGTTATCATGTCGCCTACAGATTAAGATCTGACCCAAGTACGGTAATGCCTAACGACATTACTTCCAACAGAAACCAGAAATATGTCGACAATAATTCGCACGCCGTTCAGGTTGGCGAAAAAAATTAACCTGAGAAAAAGATAATTGGAATACAAAAAAACGAAACGACTATTGCTAGAAAATTAGCGAATTCAAAGCGATCAAAAAATGTTTCAATTGTTGTTTGTAGGTTGAGAAAAAATGGGGTTTGTTTTTTTTTTTGGAAAGAAAACTATTTTTCCAGCTGCGTTGGAACTCGCAGATTGCAGTGTAGAATCAATTGGGTTATTTGCTTGGTAATCTGCTTTCTTCGATACCGGTGATACGCGGTTTAGTCTAGACTTTTATCGGTGTTATTCGAAGAAATAAGAGGGAAAATAATACGTATAACGTGTGAAATGCTCCATTGACAACAAATTTTGTGGAGACACGATATCCTCGCGTTTCCGATACGGTCGTTTGAATTTATGGGGATAAAACTGACGGATAATTTGCCTCAACATCGGTGACTAATTTTCGACGAGGCTCGTTGAATAGGCGAGATGAAAAACTTGTGGGCTGGTGAAATCGAGCATCAGTCGGAGCGACGAGTTTTCCTTGAGATTCGTTTTCGCTCTTCTGGTTCGGTGGTGCGGAAGAAATCTTTCTGGTTTTTCTCAAACACCCCGTATAGACAAGGGATCGCGATCGAGGCCCGGTTACACGATCGCGGCGAGTGCGGGGACCCATGGGGGCCCGATGATGGGGTCTCGGCACGCGACCAGCTGTCCCAGAGCCGCGTGCCTCGCCAACGGACCATTGAATATTCAACAAACTCCATTAGCTCGCAAGGTCAACGTACCTCGCTTCTATGACCTGATAATAATTCCAAGTTTAACCCTCGTTTCCCTAAACTTCGCCCATTTGGTTGTAGGTTGCGAAAAAAGTCCCCTCAAATTCGCGTTACAGAACGAAAGACAAGTCACAGACTGGTAATTTTTTTCGCTAGCTAACTCGATACGCCATTTTGTTTTATTTGCGCCGGATCGAACGCGAGGTCCGTATCAACGCGTGGACGATTGTGCGGATGGATGGATGGCCTCGGTTCGCCGTAATCCGCACTCGGGTTCTACTAACTGCCGTGAAAGACGAACCCTCGCTGCCGCGTAGGCAACGCAGAAGACGCGCATGCAACGAGTGCGACAAGAACCCGGACGAAAAACGCGGACGTGACGCTCGGTATCGCTCGCAAGCTACAACAATCCCTGTACGAGATAAATACGACACACATGGGAGCCGCTCGCGTCGACAGTTCTCAGCCTCTTCGCGCGATCCCACTCGCGGCGAGAAAAACACTCGAAACTTTTCACGCATCTACTTACTTCCCCGATCTGGGACGGAATTTTTTACGCCCTTACGCGACGTCCGCGACGGGTGGAAACTGGGCCGACGATCCGGCGTTCTCCAACGAACCGCGCGCGACCCTTGGTCAACGCGAGTCGCGAAACCAGACGACCGATGAGAATCAACAGCTTTATACAGCGACGAACGAAAAATCGAATTGATTCTCGAAAAAAAATGAACGCATCTTGAAAATTGCGAGCTTTTTCGAATCAGCGCGAGTCTCCAAGTCTGAGTCTTCACGTGACGCCGGAAGAACGATAATTCCACGCTTGAAAAAACTTATCGGCCGATAACACTCGTCTGCAACGAAGTCCTCCTTGAAAAAAAATATCACCAACATGAAGATTACAACTCACGGAATCTACAACTGTTTTCCATTTTATTTTTCGCTGTCACCTCCATGCTTTATGATGTGAATTTCTTTTCCATTATTTTAACATTTTCCAATTTTTTGTGCCTTGTTTTCGCGTTTACACTACGTTAATCTCGTCAAATAATATCCATACGTACAAAACCAGTTTGAGCTGATAGAAAGAGAAAGAAAGATATCACTCGAAGTTGTTTTCATAGCAGTACACGCGCTTGCGCAGTATTTGCCGTGACTACACGTTGCACAGTACGTTAAAGAAAACTACAAGGTAACAAGAATTATACTACCAGATGGATTCACCGACGATTTTACAGTTTAAACTTTTCAACTTTTACGTAAATATCGTTGCGCTCCTCAGCGTTTGATTATAATTTGTAGGCAAAAATAGCGTTCAACAAATACAAAAACAAATGCAGACAAAAACACGTGTTACACATTTTTTATTCCTACATTTCGATCCAAAAGTGTCGAGTCTATTGTGATCATTCGTTAAAATAGGTTTCTTGAGCTCTCGCAGCTCTCAGGTAATCTCTGAGATTATGGTGCAATTTTGTTAGAAGAATATCATTTGTTGAAAGAAAGAAAAACGAACATTAGATTTTCCCGTTTAGCTTAATTTTTAATCGGATTTCTTTTTATCACCCGGGTTTCCCGCACAGAGTCAAGGTCACGCGGCGTACTTCGGTTCCCACGTCAATTACGAGGCTCTCGATCGCGATCGAAGGTTGCGTTCGATGTCGACACGGACTGCACAGCCTCGAAAGTTGAAAAAGTCTGGATTTGATCCTTCCAAAACCCCGGCGATCTACGAAACGAGCGTGAATCGCGTCACTTTTGTAAAATCGATTCGTCCGCGTCGTAAAACTGGGCGAGGTTGAAAAACGCGAGATTTTTTTGGGTTTCGCGAGACGAAATTGGAACACGGCGATGCGTTATGGCGAATCGTTGCGTAAAAACGAAAAAACACCGAAAAAAACTGCGAAGCCATCGTTCGGCGAGTGAGAGGCGCGTGTAGCCGCGGGAAGCCGTCGGATTTCCGGTCGTAAATTAGAAAAGCGAGTAAAACGGAAGAAATTCGACGGATAAGGTTTCGCACGGCGACGAGCATAATTTTCTTGATTCCTCCCTTCGCTTCTGATCCGTCGTTGCATCGCGTTTACGTTGTCCGTCGATTCGCGACTCGTCGGTATCGTTTCGTGCGTGTAGCGATTAATTTTTCGGCGGGTGTTATTTGTTTTCCCGACAGTTTTCCACGCGAGAAATCGTAAACTCCCTGGCGAAGTTGTTGACGCGGAGCAGCCACGTAGTTATTCATCGGGTTAAATTTAAACGGTGTCCATGGGTTGTTCCGTTACTCTCTTACGTAAGGACGACTTTTGAAGGGTGAGCCTCGCGCAGGGTGTCGAACCTCCGCGCCTATTCGTCACTATTTTCGAACACTGGTCCCGATTGGTCCCGGACGAGGGTCGTGCGAGAGACTAGAACCAGATTGGTTCCGAGAAACGGCCACGATGGACCAGTGCCAAACGGGCAGCTATAATATTCGAGAATCGAGATGAGGGTTTTACCTATTTCGCAACGCGCGAGACTCGCAACACCTAGATGAAAGGGGTTCATCACGGATCCGATCTCGCAATATCCCGCGAAAATAATCGTCGACCTTTCCCTCCCCCCAAAACTCCACCTTTTCTACCATCCTCCAACCGACTTCGTCGCACAAAACGTGTCCCACATTTTTCCTCAAATTTGATTCGGATTCCTCTGCACCGTGACCATTCGAATTAAATTGAACTACCGCGATATTTTCTAATTATCGCTTCCCAGAATTATTCGCATCAAAATTCCCATTCGACCAAATCGAATCTGACAAAAGATTGCCATTCTCATCGCGAACAAATTCGAACGGTCATTTCGACGCGTAAGATACATGTAATATACGCGATGTAATGTACACGTAAAATACACGTAATATACAGCGCGTAGGAAAGAGTATTCGCGCGAATTCGCTCGAGCTGCAATCGATTCGCGGGCAGGAAACGGAATATTCCTTTTGGACGTTACCGAATCGTCAGTTTGGCGCGTTATATCTTGGCAGAAATAAGGAAAAACGTGATTTCCACGTGCAAAGGAATCCAGCCTTCGAGCGCGCGTGAATGTCGAGGATCGTCGCGCGAGCTCGCGGACAAATTGGATTTTCACGCGTCGTTGGAGTTGTTATTTAGCTCGCGATGGCAAACGACAAAGAGACGTGGCAATTTGTGGTAGTCGGATGATTAATGCGCGGCAGAGAAGTATACATATGCATTATTCAATCGAGTTTATACGATCGGATAAATGATAATAATACGGAGGAGGAGTTATTTCGAGAAACGATGGGTAACTATCGAAGAGTTGCAGCGGAAAGGCCGTGGCTTACTGACCCTTTTAGCTCGGTTTGGTCCTCGGCCTTCGGGCGCCTCGCGTCGTCGGAAAGACGGTAAACAAGCGAATGATAATTAATGACATAAGCATCCCTAGGCGAAGTCGCGAGCGTTAATCCGAGCAAGAAGTCGAATTTTTAAAACGTCATTTCGAGAGATAGCTGCTCGAAACTCAGCATCGCGTCGAGAAAAGAATTCATAAATCAACGTCGGGGGGAAAAAAGCGTCGGAGAAACGGGGAATAAAAAAGGGGAGGGAGGCGACACAGGAGACAAAAGGAAAGCGGAGAACGAGACTCGCAGATTTGGGTCTCGTTTCGACTTCTTTCACGCTTTATCGAGTCGTTCGCCTCGCCGCTGTCTCTTTGTCTCCTTGTACTTTGCAACATTTTCGTCGTCCTCGGAAACGAAAACGAAAACGAAAAGGATCGACCGAGACCGAACGTCCTTCGCTAAGGCGAGCCTCGCACTGGGGTAGATCTCTTTCAACCTCCATTCTCATTGGCTCGGTATTATTGAGACGGGATACGATTGGCTCCAGGTTCGACGGCTTAGTCACCGCTCTAGTTTTGGAATATTGGCCATTTGCCAATTTTAGGAAACTCTCATAAGGGGCTGTTAACGAAGCATCGAACGCTATAGCCATAGTTTTATAAACAACGTCGTTGCGCAACGGCGCAACAGGTGTCCAACGCGACGACTATTACTCGCGTCATTCCCGGCCCAAAATTTACACAAATTTCACCAAAATTGAGCTACGTAATTGAAAAATGTCTGCTCCACCCGTTTCGAGGGCTCATCGATTCCCTTGCACTATGCTTTGGCCGAAATACGATGATTAATATAGGAAGACTTAGGAAACCGTCGCGACACCTTAATTGGATTAAATCGTATTAGTTTCGCATCGGATATCACTCTCAAGATTTCATCCCGAATTTCACGAGAAATTTCCACCTCCGTTGTTTCACGAAACACTCCTAAATTTTCAGCCACTTCGGCGACGGAGAACATTTATATTTTTTTTCCTCCGCGTCGCGAACTTCCATCTGATCGTGATAAGTGAACAGCCGAGTTTCCAATACAAACGACGAAGAAGTCAAACTGCGCGAGAAGATGGAAATTGATGTTGAATACGGATGAAATATGTAGATTTCAATATCACGCGATTGGAAATCTCACGATCGAGGGGAAATAAATTAATGGTGTATAAAATTGAGAAAAAATACAATTGAGCAGAAACGAATTATAAATCGCGACTAATGGAACACGCACCGTCGTTAACAAAATTTCTATCACGTGACAAAATCAGCCGTAAGTTTGTTGATTTGCAATTGAAATTTGCATACAAATGCAGCAAAAGTTGAACGTTCGTGGTAAAAAAATTAGAAAAAATTGAACCACGCGTTGGCATTGTTCACGTTCCTGTTTCGTGTTCCGTGAACAATTTCGATGATAGCTTAGCGATCATCACGTGCAATTAGCATTGATAGGTATCATTTAACGGCTCGAGACAGATTACGAAGCCAAAAACAGACTTTCTAATCCAACCACATTGAAAGGCTGCTAAGTATAGTGTAAAATAGAATCAGCAATGAATTTTCAATCTGCCCGAATATTAATTATATTGTACAGCGCGTGGCACAACGATCCAAGCCGGTTTACCTTCCACTCGTTGATTCTTTCCACCTTTTCATATTCTTCATCGCGATAAAAACATCATTCGTGATTTGATTTTAAACGCGGGATCTGCTCGGGCAACCGTACAAAAATGCTTTATGATCTATTCGCTTCGCGTTTCTTCCATAGAATTTTTTCAACTCCTCGAATAGCGCGATTACATTTATCTTCCGTTCGTCAGAGACCTTGAATCTTTTCTCATGTTTCCACGTTCGCGTTAGTTTCACAACATTCGCGAGTAATAACTTTTCGGCGCGAGACGTTGCCGAGGATAACAAAAATGGCGGAATTCAAGCTGCTGGCCGGACGTGGGCAAAGAAAATATCCGAATACTTACCACTAGACGCTCCAAGCAGAACCGTCGAGCATATCTAAACATTCAACGCTACTCGTACGAAATATTCTTCCGATCGAAAAACGGAAATTAAAGGCAGTTTTACCTAATACTAATGAAATGCCAAGGTCACCGACACGGAAGCACAAAAACAGGGATTTTCTTAACATTATTAGCAAACGTTCGTACAATTTTTGGCACGCGCGACGTGCGAGGAATAATTGTTGGTTTTTATGTGGGACAAGCTATCTCTTCGCGGAAACGAATTGTCACGTCGAAAAGTATGTCGACGGCTCTAATGAATAATCGCACGAAAAACTGGTTACGAAAATTTCTACCAAAAACGAGTTTTTCACGAGTCAAATCCACAGAACGTTTTTGCCTCGAATAAAAGCACCAAACTAAATTCTATCACGAATACTAATACCAAAGACTGTCGTATTTGGTCTCACGTAACGAAATGTAGAAGCCAATTTTCAATCAAAGCGTGTCACACAAACTACATATTTTTGTATGAACGTATATCGACACGAAAACTTGCAATAAGACCGTGTGCGTTTTTTTTTTTTTTTTTTGATATATCGCGAATTGCATTTGCCGCGACTCGATGGATATGTTAAATAGAATTCGGCCAGATAATTTGTTCAAATTTGTTTAAATATGACTACAAAAGTTGTTTATTAACTAAAAAAAAATGGGTATGCAGCTTTTAGTCGTAGAGTCGTCGATGTATTTTTACATTTCGCAACCGACAGTCGAGATTTGTTTCGCCCGTGAGATTTTTTGGTCTGCAGATTTGTCAACGAGTGAGTTCGTCCGCGTTGAAAGATCTGAATAAGAGGGAGTTTGGAAAATGTGGTTACGAGAGAAACGCGCGAGATAAGTGTACTTTGACACGATTATTCGTCTCTGGCGATTGTTTCGCGACGGTTGAAACTTGGAATCATATTTCAAACGGGCACTCGCGATGTCCGTGTCGAAGTATCGTCTTCGCAAAGCAACGCGCTGCCGTAGATCGTACAGCGTCAGAGGCGAATGATAAATTACCGTCGTACTATGACTACGTAGAGCACGGCGATGTATCCGCTGCGTTCGTTTCTCGTAGCTGAAATTTTAGCGGGAAAACCTTGGACGATCCGTGACATTGACGATGATTTACCTATTTCTCGTCTATTCCGATCCGTTCGTTTCCTACGGTTCGTTTGCTGGATACTTTTTGTTCCCGCACGATCGCGAATCGTTGTCATCGTTACGCGAGATATAATTTCGCTGCCCTCCCGGCTAATTATGCGCGAGGTTTAATTTGGCAGTCAATTAAGCGATTTCGCGTCCGCGATCAATTTAGGACTCGTCACGAGGAAACCATTCCTTCGCATCGACCGCTAAGTTCCTCGACCAACGCGCCACAAAGCTTCGTCCGAATTCGAACCGCGAATTTTTAGATTTATATTCTCCACGCTCGTTTAGTTGCTCGTTATTTTTTCTCATCCGCTGCTCTCGTCCACATTGTCGCGCTCAAACTTCGCTCCGGGCGAAAGAACCAGCCGCGCAAAAACTGCCAAAATGTCTCGCCTGTCTCCTCGCCGCGTCGTTTTTCGCCCCGCGAGCTTTTTTTTGGCTCGTTCGTTCGCGCCACGTCGCGACGAATTTGTCGGGAACTCGCGGAACTTGCGAAAAACAACCTTTCCCTATCTTTTCCCTTTTTTTATTCTCACCTCGAACACGAGATGCGAAATCTCGCGCCGATCGAATCTCATCTCGGCGTTCGCTAGTATCGATTTCTGAAATATTGCTCGTCAGTTTTCCTACCTAATGCTATAGTATCTCGGCGGTCTTTATTAATCCCGAACACCTGGAGATCGTGGGCGGTAGCCATGACCCTCCCCACCGCGCGCGAGCTTTCTACGATCTACCGGGTGTCCTTGTTCGAAACTTTCGAAATTTTGCCACGTTTTGTCGAGATACCGTCGCCTTGCACTTCTGCTTCACCTCTCCTGGTCGACAGATCTTTCCGCTCGATGGTCAAAAAATAATTTCCAGCTCCTGCGCGTTATCGAATTCACCGAGCTGTTGTTTCTCTCACCGATCGGCGGTCACGTGGGCTTTGAGTAGGAGATACTCGTCGTCTAAATATTTAGACTAGCAGCCCGCACGTCGTTTTATTTCCTTGATTCCTTTGACAAATAAACCGATCGCGAAGGCTCGACATATTCGCGAGTTCATTGACCAATAAAATATAACGCGTGCGTTTGTTTGATCTCTACTTGTGAAATTCGTCGGTAGTTGGGTTTCTTTTTTTGTTTTCTGTTTTTTTTATCTCTACGAACGTCACATCCTCCGCTCGACTGGCGATACCAAACATCCTTACGGCACGTTAGACAAAATTCGAAAAAGAAACCAAAATCTCGTTCCATCTGTAGTTACGAAAATTATTTCAGAGTCAACGTGACACCTGGAACAAAATTGATTTCTGTCGCGCCAAAAAATTACATTTTCGCAGTGCGAATGAAGATGCGAAACGGGATCAGCAACTCCACGTACCTATTGTTATTATGCTTTTCGTAAATAAATACTTTGCAACGAGACGATAATTACGTTAATTGATTGTAATTAGTCTGGGTCACGAATGAAATTATATTTCATTTTTTGCGTTTGAAAATAATGTTGAAAAAATTGATAATCGGACGACGATCTCGACAGAAAAAACCGAGAACTACCAGGTAATTTTCAAGACGAGTTCGTAATTATTGCGATAAATAAAAACAGAAACAGTGCTGACTTGACTGTTGAAATGATTACTTTCTCCTTGAAAATTCTCAACTGAGCGTAGCTCGTCGTTAAACGCTAATTATCCGTACTTTAAACGTCACATAAATTGTACGATCGTTAAAATAAAATTGAAAAAATGTACGCAACTTCGACTCTCCATTGGATACCTAATATTTGATGAACGTGGAAATTCCAAGTACGAAAATTCTACTTCCATCAGAGTCTTCCCATTGGGAGGGAAAAATAACGTGGATGGTGGGCATCAAAATATGATTTGTGGTCGCAACGCGTGTTGATTTTAACGACGGTCTTTTTTTCCGTTCGCGCGATATCTTTCGGTCAAATGATTACGAAGAGGCGGCAATTAATCCGATCAACTTGGTTCATCGACGGGGTCAACGGAGCATCGAAGAGACATGAATTAACTTCTGTTTTTCTCGTCCCGACGACGATTTCATTGGTACATCTTCTTCGCGTATCTACCCTCGATTTCGTCCATTCGAGCGGCGTGACGCCGTCGAACCGAATAAAAGGAAAGCAAACAATTTTTACTGCCACAAACTTGTCGCCCGCGACGAGAATTATGACAAATTTGTTTATAGGTATATACGTTTATCGCTTTATTACCAACATACTCGTATAACCTCGTTTCGTTACGTTTCATTCGAGATTTGGCGTTAATTATTATATTTTTCATTGGTAGGCGGACGCCACGTGTACGCACTTATCCCGAGGTTACTTTCGAGTACCCCGCTCGTTTCGTCGCGTAAATAAAAATGCTGGCGCGAAGTAACATCACTCCTACTTTTCAGGCCCAATTGTTTTTCATGCACGAATCTGTCAGCCAAAAATTCTGTATTCCATCGCAGCAGGCAAAACAGATAACAGGCTCTCCGTTGTCGTGGGATTGATTTTCGCGAAGAGCCCGAAAGCTTGCGAACACGTTTTGCTGCTTACCCCAAAAATGCGATTCGCACTGTATAATTAATTGAACAGGAAGACAAATAAAGATAAAAAAAAGTCCTCGATGAAACTGGCAAAATTGCTAGTCAACAATCGACACTCGAGCGCTGGAAAAAAATGCCGAGATCTTGGCGAAACAAGGACGAGCCGCGAGGCCTGAATGAGGAAAACTGTGAGGTTTTATCGCGATGCTTTTTAGATAGACGTTTTCGGTAAACATTGGATATGTTATATAGTTAGTATTTACTCGAGAAGTGAGATTCGTACTTCGTTTGATTTATCGCCGCGTAAGTAATAATTTCCACAAGGTCTCCCATAGCCGAAGTAAACAAATCGACAGTTTCAAGCGGCTCAACGACGGATTTACGATTGTCCAATGTTCGTTTCCAAGCATTTCGTAAGAAACGCTCGCTGTCAAATGGGCGGACGGAATAAAGGCTAAAAGTCCGAGGCACGACGGACTGCTGATTGCCAGTCGACGTGGGCGTTTCGAAACGAGGAATAAGTAAGCTTCAAACTAGCTGTCACTCGCCGTTGGACGTACCGTCGAATCTATTATTCGTCGAATTATCATTTCTTCTCCTCCCGCTTTTTTCGCCGTGCCGTTTATTATTCCGATTAGCGAACTGCGCGTGAACATTCGAGGAGCCGGGTACCTAGGCGAGCAGGTGCGAATACTCAGTACCTCGTACCCACCGACGAATGTTTTCTCCGATTAGACGGGAGAAACAATGATCGCGTAGCTACAGCCCGTAGCACGTAGCATAGCATGCGAGTACGAAGACAGAAGAAATATGTCAATTATCGGAGCGAGATCTTTTCAGCTAGATTTCTCACAGCGCCGCAGGCTGTCGCGCCTGAGTCTCGTAACTGGGCCGTCGTCGTTCATCGTTTCGTCTAGTTTGTCATCCGGGTTTGAATCGAAGCCTATGCATATATAAAATAACCAGATGCCGTCGAACATTACACTTCGTGCACGGGAAATTAACGTCACGAATCGTTTTTTTGTTTAAATTTTTTACCCAACAAAATGACGACCTCTGATGTCTTACAGTCAGATTTTCCAAAAAAAGCTGTAATTAATTGGTCACAAGCCATATGAATTTTAATGAAAAATATACAGATTGTAGTAATTATGTAGTTTGAGTACTTATCCATAAAACGATGAAAGAAATTTCTTCCTATGGGCTGCTTCGATTGGTCTACTATTTTTTATTCGTTGACGTTTGCTAGCGAAAAATAGTTGAAAATGGCTACATTCTGGAAAAAAGCAAAAAGCGTCGGCGTCTATTTTTTTCAGGCCTGAAAGCACTTGGACAAAAATGCACGGAATCGATCAGGGTGATCTGGATATTGCCGCGTAGATAAAAATTCTGCGATATATCCATCCGTGTGGTATTTGCGGCGACGATATCGGGAGACGTTTGCTCGAACGTTTTCTCTCCGTGCGCGCTCGATGTTTCGAGCGTGTGCCCAGGTGACGGGATTAACAAAATTGGGTGAAGGTTCTCTTTCAAACGTTGAAAGCCCTCGAAATATTCGAAAATGCCCTGTCTATCGTGTATTTCTGGGGAATTTACGGGAAAACGCCATAATTATGGAATTAAGTTGATTAAAAAACAACTTCGTGAAGAAAAAAAGAATTTCCACCGTTTTCCCGAAAAGTAGTCAAACTACATAATTACGAAAAAACGGTATTCAAATTAGCAATTTTTTTGAACCTTTCGTCGGCTGCGTAAATTGAGAAAGCTGTAACCAATTTCCGGTCCCAAAGCTCGTCGACGAATAGGAATACGAGAGAACGTCAAGCGAAACGTAATTTCGCGAACGATGGAAGGTTTTTTGCGTTCCGTTCAGTCGAATGTCCTACAATTTAGGAAAAAGCGTTAGTTTTCAATATTTTATTTTTATCTTTTTTTATTTTACGCTCGATGCGCGTTGTTTCGGTGAACTGTGTAAAAAATCGGTGAACTGTGTAAAGAATCGGTGGACTAATGCCAGTAGACGAGCATCGCATTGAAGTTGCAATGAATGGCGAGCACATCGATCGAATAATTGGATCGAGACGGTACGAAGACGTCCCGAAAAGTGACGTTGATAGAGATTTTGGGCGGGGAACGATTCGTACAAATTTGTCGATCGAGCTTCGGTTCGTTGGGTCGAAAAATTGTTAGTAACTAAACAGAACCGATGGAGAATGGTGTGTAATTAGACGTGAAAAGAACGACGATGCTGTCCTTGATATCTCCACGTGTAACGACCATGAAAATTTCCTTAGTCGTCGACGCGCGTCTCTTGGATATCTTTTCGTTGAAACTTTTGTCCGCCGAGCCGCGTTATCTTCCGTACGGATAGAGTCGACGACGAAGCGGAAATCGCCACGGACGCTCGGGCACGATTTCTAGAGATACAAAGCCGAACGCGTGGAAATGAAACATTATTTTTTAGTACTCTTTGCAATCGCGATCCGCGAACACGGGACACCGATAGACGTAGCAAGCGCGTATTTCGCGCGTGCGTATCCGTCGCACATCGGAACGCGGTTGAACGCGGCAATTAGCATACGTAGGCAACGGCAAAACACAAACGGCGCCGAAAATGTTCTATTGTTACGAATTGCCGTTGCGTGTACCTCGACAAACAAGGGCATCGGCCTCTCTGTTTTCTTTCGTCCTCCGATTCTTCTTTATCTTTTCCTCCGATTGTCGCCGTCCCTCTTCCCCTTATCTCGCGTGTCCCGAGCCTCCGAGATAACGTCGCGCCGCTCGTTTCGTCCTGCGCGCAGAATCCTTGCGATTTTGATATCGCCACCCGGTGTCGCGCGAGTCCTTTAAAACCGACGAGAAAAGCTCGACAATCGTCAAATTGCGCAAATTCCCAATTCCGCCAAAGTTTTGAGGACGAATTTGAAAAATTAGTAGTAGCACGTTTAAATAATTCTTCTTCAACGAGACGGTAAATCTTGCACGCGGAAAGTTTGAAACAGCTTATTTTTTTCGTGGCAATTTCAAACGGAGACGAAACGAGAAAGTTGATAGGCTATTTTCGCCGAGAATTTGTCCACGCCTACCGAATGGAATATGACAAAGCGTGAATCGCCTCGAGATGAAAATCCATAAATATTCATTTATATCAAATCCAACTTCAATGATCGTTGCCGCCTGTAGAAGAGCCAGCGAACAAGGACAGCAGCCGGCGTGAACTCGATGATGCGACCGCACCTCGATGCCGATAAGTCGTACGGTGCAATTTTCATTTGCATGGATTACGCGACAAACCCGGACGCGAATCGGCGCGGTACACCTGTGTGCGGCCGGTGAGTAATTGTAAGAAACGCGGAGAAAAACGCGTAATCGAAGATCACGTATCGCGAGAGCGAGGATGATCCAGTAATTTACAATGCAAATCCACCCACGCCGACGCGCGGCAAAGACGTGTAATTTCGCGATCGTACGCGTAATTATCGCGCCGATAACGCACCCTCGCCTACGGTGACGCGAGTCGAACTTAAAGTCCGAGACGCTTTTTCCCGGCGGCTACAAATCACGAACAGTCTCGAGAGACTCGGCTAACTGGTACGTATCCACACGCCACACCTAACCTCGTATTATTATTTCTTTGCGCAGCCGTAGCTCGCGTTTAGGGTGCGCCGACGGAGGGGTATTTTCCAAAGTTTCCCACGTAGCATCTGGAATCTCCGTTCGCCCCGTGAAATAGATCGATAACTCTGAAAACACGATACCAGGTGAACGCAGACAAAAAAGCACGAGGTTGGTGGGCAAAAAGCTCGAGATCTCACATGTTGACCACGAGGTTCGATAATTTTTCATCGATGTATCGCGATAATTAAAGCGCGCCTCCTCGCGCAGACCCAATAGTCCGCGCTTGAAAAATTGGCGCGGTAAACGCCGATCGAAAGTTGCCAAGGTCGCCCAATTTACGCTGCGAAAATAAATTGCAACCGGGAGGACCAGACATCACGTGTATTTTTCGCGGACACGCCCCGACACGCGGGGTACGGAACTACGTGCGAAGAGTGAATTGGAGCTGTCGAAGGAACGCGTTCGACTGACACGATAATAGGCAAGATTGTCAGGCGTCCAACCGCTCCTAGACGCTTACGAGAACCGATTTCAATTCCGATTTAACCTCTGATTTCATGCCTCTGTTATGTTTGCCGATCCTGCGCCTGCTACCTCCGATCCCCGTGCGCCTGTACTACGTACTATCTACGCGTACCTACCAATCGCGACTTTCGCATTAGCTTTCAAGACTCGCAAACGGCCCGCATGAATAAATGATAATTCGTACTTCTCGTATAATTAGATAATTGCACATCGAAGATCCACCGTCCTCGTCGAGGTGCGTTCAAAATTCACTTCGTGACCTATCCAACGCAAACATCTACTCGTCATCGTTCTCTCTCGCTTAACAACAAATCGCGCGTCAGTTCTGCGCAAAACCCGCGCCGTTGTTTGTGGCGCGGTTTACGCGAAATTTCGTCGCATTTCGGGAGGATTCGTCGCGCGTAACGGGATTCCGAGGCGTGAAACGAGGCGAGGGCAACGAGAGATCGGAGGCTGAATAATCTTCTCGGTGCGCGAGATTGCGGAGAGAAAAAGAACGACGCGGTTCCGAGGGAGATGAGCTTGATCGAGGGTGATCGTCGGTTGGGAACCACTGAACCGCGGACGGTCGGACGGTTGTCGGTTAGGCAGGATGTGGGAGGTGAATGTCAAGGCTAACTTGCACAAACCCCTCCGCGCCCTCGCGGCGCCCGTTCGCCAATCGTCTCTCCGCTGATTTTGTTTGTTCCACGATCTCCGTTCTGCTCCCCGTGCCCCGCTGCCCCCGCGTGCCTCTTTTCCCCTCATTTTTTTCTCCCACCTCTTTATTTTCTCCTCGCTCCGCTCCTTTTCCTACCATTTTATTATTCTTTTGGGAAGACGCGCCACCGACGACGACGACGACGACGACGACGACGACGCTACGTCGAATGAGAGGAAAAATAAGACATCCGTAGAAATAATACGAGGAGAGGCACGAAAGTAAAGCGATCTCGCAATCCCGACGCTAACGAGCTCGCCGTCGCCTTGCCTCGCCTCGCGTCGCTTTCAAAAAAGAATAAGTAATGCTTCGTTTGTAATATCTAGCCGTCGATTTATATCCGTCGCGTACAAATTTGTCCCGGACGCGGTTTCGGCGTTCACCGATCGAGACTCTCCTGATCGTTAGATCCATCGCGGCGAACACCTTTTCCAAATTTCCCGCGATACTGCCATCGACCGATCCATTCGGTCGATAACACCGATCGTTTGTCCTCTGGTTTTCCCACATGTTCGATGGACAATAACATCGCATGGAATAAAACCGACGCGAGGTGAAATCAGAACGGACCATTTTTAGGCACGACGAAAAAGAACTAAATCTCGACGTTAAAGTGCACAAAAAGTGCACGAATTTGATCAGTCAAATTCGTGCACTTTTTTCGTTCTTGCGCTGGCTAAACATGTCCAAAAATGATCTGTACACTGACAGGCACGTTGGACGTTTAGTCCGTTGCCAGCTGTCACAAGAATGACGGACTATGTTTGGATGAGATCTGCGATTTGTTATCTTTTTAAAAAAATGGATGAGAGAATTTGCAGTGAATTTTGTTATAAAAATGGAATAAAGTGGAGCAATGTCGAACGATCAATAACGAGTACTGCGTACGAACCTAACGCCAAATCGGTAGAGCCGATCGACAGCTACACTGGATCAAAGGTTTACGTTTTTCCGCAAAAGAAGCTTTTATTTCACTCGGATTCGATGTCTCTCGATCGGGCGCGCTTATAGCGAAAATGCGTAGCTTTTACGCTACATTGTCCCCGCGCGTTTTACAAGTTAACGAAACTTGGCTGAAATTCCATCGAAGAATTGATCGGACAATTGTCTTGGTAACGCGATACAATTATGGTAGTAGCGAAATTCGCGTTAGCCTCAACGAAACATTTTCGTTCCATCGCCAAATTGAGTCGTCGAATGATTAGCGAGAGGAAACTTTCTTGCGTCGCAAATTTCGGAAAGTGACGTTTTATTGCGAGGGGCGAAACTCGTTGACCCAACCACGGCAACGCGATTGAGATTTATGCCGCGCGATAATGAATTTCTGCTCTTCGGGGCAACCGGCAAATAATGAAAACGATATTCTCTCCGTGGTAATTTTCAGAGTGCGAATCGTCTTACTTATGGTTCTAATTGACGATGGACGCAGTCTTTCTTTGTCTACTCGTCTCTCTCTCTCTCTCTCTCTCTGTCTCTCTCGGGGACCTTCGCAAAGTGTGACAAACGCAATCAGCGTAAGTAGTTAGGTTACAGGTCGCTTCGTTGCCCTGACAACGGCGAAATACGCACCTATATATCTTTATATATTCCTCCACCTTGCCCTTGCACGAGATACGCACGCTTGGCGGCAGATACGACGCACGACGTACATTCAGGATACGGAACGGATCGCGTTAGGGGTGATTCGTCGAGGGCGCAGGATCTCGCAGACGGACGGGCAGACGAGAAAGTAGCACTGGATATTGGTCTAATAAAATTTACTGCTTACAAACCCTCGGAATCCAATTTATTGCGCGTAGGAGAAGCTTCTTCCCCTCGAATCTCTGGCAGCCGCCTCGATCGCCTTTGTCTATCATCCGAATGGGAAAAGATGCCGGTGAACTGAGGTCGGGGTCGACTTTCCGAAGATGAAATGGAACGCGATCATTATTTCACGCGTCGTTCAACTCTCATCGATCATCCGACTCCGAGCCCCGAATCACGCCCTTCGACGATCTCAAACGAGTGATTTCGACAAATTTCACCGATAACCTCGCTGAACACAAACTTGGCTCGTTACGCAGTGAAAACCAAACCCGGAACTCGCCTCGTTTTCCGGGAATTCCGCTCTAAATATAATTTTTATCACGCTCTTCTGGCAAATAACAAACGCAAATAATACCGAAGGACTTGTCGCGATAATAAAAAATATCGCGAAGAAGTTTGAGCAAATATAAATAAGATAATAACTGGAAATCGACTCTTTCAATTGTTCCAACTTGGCCGAGCATCTTTTTGAAATTTGGCCACTTTTACCAAATTTCCCAACGTCGTACGAATTCCGTGGAAATTAATTCACAGCGTTTCATTAATCCATGGAAATTATAAGTTTCTCGAGGAATTGTAATAATTTCAACAGAAACTGTTCGACAATGACTCTGAAAACGCTACCGAAATCATAAGCAATGAGACGTTTTTTCAAATGTTTTCGCACGATTGGAAAACTTTTGATTTCAGGAATTAAAAGTAGCTCCGAGTGTTTTCTAAAAAATTGTCGAGAGAAATGAATCGTTCGGGAAATAAAACACATCCTAACGCATAGATTGCAGTACGAGCAAAAAGTATAGGTTTGCGAATTTTCGTAAAAATTCTATACGCTTTGCGAGGATCGTCACTCGCGTCGTTAACGGAGAAGCGGGAGATCGAGGGGGATGAAATACGCCGAGGAACAAAAGGGGTCGCCGAATGCCCCGCGTGAAATTATTGCGGTAATCGAAATAAAGTCACGATGAAAATGGTGACAACTATGAATATTCATATAGCGGTAACGCGAGGTCATGGAACCACGTTGGCTCTTGAAACGAGCGAACGTTTTATAGTCGCATAGGGGCTCATTCCTGACTTCAATATAAATTGTTCCATCGTAGTAGCGTGAATATAAAATACAAGGCGGGGAGGTGTGGGAAGTAGACCAGAGACGAGCATTTCTCCCGGTCTATTACGTGACTTTCAACGATATATGGAGATTCCTTTGGCGCGACGTCGCGGGCTCATCCTCCAACTCTTCGTTGCCGCAACAACCGTAGCCTAAATTCGCGCACTCGTCTCTTGAGGCCTCGGTGCGCATAATTTTACGAAGATTGCGGGATTCTTTCGCATAATCATCGTACAAAAAATATATTTAAACTTCCTTCGCTAATTGTAAGCGGAACGAAAGACCACATCGCGATAGGTACGGCGATCGGCCGACTACGAACGGGTTCTTCGGAATTCCAGTGATTGGTCATTCAAACAACCGCAGTACCCTCTACCTTTTTTTATTTTACATTTTCCTTTCCGAGTTTCCAGTATATCGACGGCCCTAACGAATAATAGCATCGATTTTCGACTATACACGAATAAAAACATCAGACAGACCACGTTTCCACGAACATTAGTACAATAAAAGAAAAAGTTACGAATTATTGCGCTGAATAATAATTAATATATTAATCAATTCGAGGTGAACGCGATTTGTGTTATGTTTAAAAAAAAAACTCGCATCATTTTCTCGTAAGTACCTATCAGTAAAAAAATATTTGGTTACACAAATAAGTAAGAAGCGTGTAGTTTGTGCGATGTGATTTGATTGGAAATTGTCTTCAAGTCCTTGAATATCAATTAGGTAGCACAAAAAACAAGGTTTGTTCGTGGTAGTATTCGCGATAGAATCGAGTTGGGGCTTCGATTGGAGGGAAAAATGTTTCACGGCTTTTGCTCGCGAATGTACTTTTCGTGCAGAGTTTTTTTGGGTGCCATTATTCGTTAGGGCTCGTCGGTGTCTTCTGATAACGGGACACCCTGTACGAGTGGCGCAGCGCAGGCGATATATTTCATATTTGAATCTATCAAGTTTCATTCGTTAATTCACGGAATTTGATGGTACCAACGAAAGGTTCACTTTAGTTGTATTAACAGCAACTGCCTCGCTACCAGCTACCATCTCCCGTTAGCGTAACGAAGTATCTAAATATTCGAAGCGTTGTAAACGCCCGGCTAAAATGGCCGGGGAGTAAGTTAAAGTGTTAATGTTTGTATGATTGCCAGCCTGGCTCCAGCCAGGCGACGACTCTACACGTCGCGGCTGTGTGAGCAGTGCATTCGTGTAAATCAACGCGCCGTACCAGTGCGGCCGAACGTACGTAGGTATGCGTCGAATATACGTACGTCGCATACGCGTCGATTCGACGCACGTGTATGTCGTATACGCGTAATCGTGGTTACCGTATACCGGGTGACACGGAAGTAGAACAAACCGCAAAATATTCATAGGTACGTATCGCGAGGACTCGGAGCGCACTAGCAGAAGTAGCAGTAGTACTAGAACTGCAGTAAACGCATAGAAGAAGCCGAGCAGAAGCTGTGAACGAACATCGCCGTCTATTATTCTCCGAACTCTCATTTTCTCAACTAGCTTTATCCGTTAACGATAACGGTGGGCCGTAGATTACGTCCGCGAACGGACGTACATTCTGTTCATATTTCGAATAACCAACGCGATCGTGACAAAGGAGAGGATAAAATTCGTCTTTGCTTGAATTTCTCACGATCTTACATGACTTCCTATTGATCAGCGCGGAAGAGATTTATCGATCATCTATTCTCGTTCACCTTGAATCGTTTGCACGAATGAAACATTCTCCTTTTTTTTTATCATCGCGAATCTGTTTTTCCCCGAAGCTCCGTTTCGTGTAAAATTGTACCGACGACTAAAAAACTCGACTTTGCTTGTGCGAATTAACCCAAATAATTACGAAACGGATCGGTAAGCATGTTCGTTTCAGTGGAATTGAAACGAGCGATTCTTCCTGATTTTGCCTATCGCAATAATCAATCGAATTTCATATCTGTACATTGTTTGCGTTGCGAAATATTTATCGAGAACGATAATCCGACGATCTGTATTAATTTTCAGTTCGATTGAAGGTTTATCTTCGCGTTCTTCGATTAAACTCGGATTATCTCAATAAATTGCCGCGAGTACGGTGTTTGACGTGCTCCGAAGCTACTTCGAATTTAGTTTTTTTTAAATCCAGCCTCGTGTGATCCATTTCCATGTAACTTCGTCGTACGCGACTTACTTTCGATGCAATGACCGTGAACCCGAATAAAATTCCCTCTACCAGTGTAATTTATCATCAACGACATTTCATTCCAGCGAATTTAATCGCAAAAATAGAAACGCGTAACCGGATCTGGGAATCGTTAATTTTCGTCGAAGAAAAATAAAAAATTTGCCACAAATTTGCGAGGAGAACGCGAATAAAAATGATTTTTCGACCATGCAGCGCGAATAGTCGAGAAGCGGTGTTACAGACCGAAGTCATACGTCACGAGCGTGTCGTACGCTGCGTGTCAGGCGGAACGCGTCGGAGACAACGAGGAAACGCTTTGAATATTATTGTCCGTGAGATCCATTGTTTTCGAAAGTTGAATCGGACTTGAGACAGCGACATCGTAGACTGGAAAAAGAAAAACGAGCGAGCGTAAATAAACCAAAAGCCAAGAATACGAATAAAAGTGAAACGAAAAATAGTGGGAAATACGTGGAGCTGAAGAGAACTCGCGGTGAAGATGGATGTGGTAGATATGTTTTATCGAGAAACATCCCTTACCCTTTTTTCTTTTTCGCAATCGTCAATAATTACTTATCGCGGCAACTGATACGTGGTACACGCGCGTCTCTCTCGCGTTATGGTCGCGCGATAAAATCGTGCTAGATAAGTAGCTGGAAGCTCCGACTACGTCCGATTAGGCCTTGCATGAAAATTATCGTGAAAATATGTTCGTACAACCGCGAGCGAAACCCGTCATTGTACATTCCATGTTCGGTGAAACCGGAAACGAAGCTACGTTATCACCGCAGATACAAGCGCGTTCGATAATTGATGAGAAAAAAACGCGCGGGGAATCATTTTCACGCTGACCTTGAAATCGCGACCTTCGAGTTTATCTCCCGAGAGTCTCCGGTTTTTGGATTTTTTCTTCATTTCGAGGGAAACTAGCTGCGCGCAGATCGCGTTTCATGCCTCGTGCAGCCACGTTGCTAGGAATTCGAGCAGCTGGATCGGAGAGACGTGGAAAATGTAAGAAAGTGTCGGAAGATGTTTCGAAGGGGAACCAGACACCCGATAGAAAAGGTACCACGAGCAGAAACGTCCAGTTGTATTCACGCTCAACACAAAGCATCGGGCCGATAACACGCGCGTGGTCTGCGACGACTGGTAACATAGACAGAGCGACGCGACGCGTCCGCTTCGATGCTAACTAGTCAGTGATCCTCAGCGAACTCTTTCACGTATTTTTTTCCTCGAGAAACTCGGTACCTAGTTGAAATTTCGAAAGGAACGAGTCGCATCGATCGTTTCGAATTTCACCCAATATGATGCCGCTCGTTTCGCGCCATCGAAGGACTTTTCCCCGCTTCCAGGACCATGCGGCTTCTCTCTTTGTTTCAAATTTCTACAGCAGCATTTATCTACCCCCGCGAGGTCTGTGTCACGTGAGCAAGGGACAACTAGTATCATTCGCCGCACAAAATAAGCGGCGATGCATTTTTCTAGTAATTATTCAAGTTACTCATTTTTGGGGCAACGACAGTTGAAAAATCTGACTCGAGTGGAATTTATGGAAAAATCTGATCCTTATTGAAAAATAAAAATTTCTAGTTGTACCGTTTATCCTAAGATAGAGTCCAATTTACGTGGTAACAACATTTCACTTGACCGTATATCTTTTCATTTCCTTGATTCAAAAAAAAAAAAAAAAATTCTCTCTTTCAGATTTTTTGGCGAAGACTTTCGTCTCCCTCGAGCCTGTTTATCCTTTTTCTGATTTTTTCCATCTTTGTAAAAAATTTTAAACCTTTTTTCTGCTCAGTAATTATCGTTTTGATGATTGGTCGAGTTGGTCAGTTTTCAAAAATAATGGTATACCGTGATCGCGCGTCAGGTGCGATAAGCTTCATCGGTGCTCCTAAATCTTCTACTTTACTTCGGTTTTATCGCAGTTGTACCGTTTCCGGGCAGATCGTCTCAATTTCACGGCTTGAATATAGATTTCTCGCTATACCGCCGACATACTGTGTCGTGTATCGAAAGTTGCTGATTCATATTCCGATACAAACTCAAAAGTATTATAAATCGAGTTGTACCGTTATTCCGCCAATCCCCTCAATTGCTCTTCGACGCATCCGCCAAATGGCAAATATCAGGTAACGATCGATAAATGACAAAAAATCGAACGAACCTTCCAGGTTACACGTGTCCTTTTTCACGTTTACCCTCGTCGTCGAGCCGTAAAAATGTCTCTCGAGAGCGCGTTTCGCGAAGGCGGCCGAAATATACATTTGTTAAGACCAACGCTCCCTTTCCAGCCATATCATTTGTATTCAAAGGATTATCCGTATTTCGCGGTTACTTGCAATCCGAAACGCGAGGCGTGATATTTGGATACTTCGACGACGCCTTTTGTCGCGAATTCCGCTGGAAGCATCGTCAAGAGTATCCGTTTCTTCGCTCGCGTATCGACCGAAGGTGAACGATCTCTCGCTCTTCGTTTCGCCATTTATCAGCCCGACTTCTTTTATCGCTCTTCCTCTTGCCCTCCTCCTCCTCCTCCTCCTACTGCTGCTCTTCTTCTTCAACTTCTCTGATATACTGGCTCGAAATTTTCGCCGAACTTACGACGATTCGGACGCGTTTTAATCATCGTCGAGTCGTAATTAAACTTTTTATCTAATTCCCGTGGTCTTAATTCACGAAAAGCGAGGGGAACCTCGTGGGCGGAGTTATACCAAGTGCAGACGCGGCGCCGAGCGTCTCGACGCCCAGACAGTCAGGGGCCGCACGCACGTTGACCGCGAACTCGACGTCGCGTTGTATTAGGACCGGGATAAAGGATAAGCTGGAGCCAGAGTCAAAGGGAAAGGGATGCCCTCTCTCCTCGACCGAACCGCGTTCATGTATAAATTACCATAAACGCGATACGCGTCCGCTTCCATCACGAACACGCGCTCTATCATCGCCGTTACCTTCTCTGTGGTCAAGATTCCGCGCTATTTATCCAATAAAAAAAACCGTTGAGAAAAAGAATCGGAAAAACCGAACGCCAGCCAAAAATTGCGAACCGAACTATAAAAAATCGCCGTTCTACGGCAAAAATCGTGGATTCGCGTCGCCTTTTTATCAGCCAAATCTCCTCAACACGCGCTGCTGAACGGAGCTGTAAAAAATATTATACGAGAGCGCTGTTTATACCAGAACGTTCCTGCCTATGAATTTTCGCTCCAACTTCGGAATTTGAATACATATTTTTCAAATTTAGCCGCCGTGAAGTATTTTTGAAAATAAAAGTCAGTATTTTCGGGGGTGAGTCGAGTGCAGAGAAATGGGAAGGGGTAAAACGGCGAATAATCGCGCAAACGGCAGCGATGAAGCTTTGGAACAGGTACAAACGAGATCGCGTCTCCTATGTGCTTTTGTCGCGGATGGAAAAATGAGGGTACGCGTAGTAAGAAACGTGCGGAAAATCGTGCGATGGAGTTTTCCAAGGGGATAACTTTTTGTTTACTTCTTCTGGCCTTGCAACGTTGCCACGGGGTTGGGGAGCCGATTCGAGCGTCGAGTGCCAGCCAAAACAGCTGAGGATCGATAAGTGCAAAAGGGGGCTTTCGTACGCGGCGGTCGTGGCCCCCGCCGCCCGCGGAACCCCGCCGTAGTACCGGTGAGGCGCGGCGCTCGACGGCCAACTAAACCGATTCTTTCACGAACGAGCGTCCCCCGCGTCGGCGACGTCGGTGATATTGCGGGGGATATTTATTCCGTGCTTGGGGCAGTCCCCTTCGTTCCGTGGCTGCAGCAACAGAGGGTACGATCTATAATTTCTATGGGGTCACCGTATCGCCGTAGCAACACTAGGCGAATGTAGCTTTCGAAATGGCATCGAGTCGGAGGTAGATATATTTTTTTCACTCGCCCATCGCGAACTCTACGCGGAAAACGAACAAAATATTTCGTATCCGGGATGCTTCCTCGTTTCGAAGCGGCCGCCACCCATTTCACCTCGAATCTACGACACATTCAACCACATTTCGTCAATCACACGAGTCTACGATAAGACAGTTTCTTTGAACAGTCTCACGTAGAGCACACAGCTTTTGACCCGCTTATTCCAAACATAATCTCCGTTTTAACATGTCACGTCAGATCTTTGTTATTAATTTTACAAGAACCCACCGTTTATAACATACTTAATATGAAAATAACAATAAAATGATCGTATTATTTTTTAATGTTTTCTAAATCGAAACATTATTCCTGTGTTAACCGTGCAAATGCTAATTTATTTAATTATCTTCGATATCCCCACAGCGAGTAGGATATATCTATCCCTATCTGATTTAAGTAAAAAAAGAATGGGCGCGCTACTTGACCGCAGATATTTTCTTTTATCAAAGATACGTCGTATTTAATTATATTGACGGAGACGTGTTATTTTATTTCCATTTTGATAGAATAATTTTTAAACGAATAATAAAATGTATGATTTCGTTTCAGTGATCACAGACTTTTTATTCGGACATACCGTCACCTGTCTTAGATTACGTTTAGCTCTACAATTAGAAACATTAATATTTCGGTGCAAAATCTTTAAAGAAAAAATTATTTCGCAGATCCGTGTTATCACGCTTGATTCGTTTGCGAATGATCTGGCGTTTTCGCGACTGCGATTATTTTTCTAGTCGCACTTACGAAATTACTCGGGCGATAATAATCTAGCAGAGCGGTAAAATGTGTTACGTGATTATACTCTTGCGATACGCGAGGCTGTTTCTTGTATGGCAAAGATATAAAAATGGTTTTTCAACGACGATGCTGATTTCCTAATGATATATTTGTTTTCTGGCAAATTTATCTTCTTAATTTCAGCGGACTCGCGTCAGTTTATTTGTTAATCGTAGGATCGTTGCGGGGGGAGGGTTGGATTCGTCGAAATCTACGAGGGGTGGGATGAAAGATGTATTAAAAAAGACTCGGGTTTTTCCATTTAGAAATTATTCAGTCGGAGGGAGAAACGAAGGAGCACGTTTTACCTGGAAGCAATAAATACGGGGGAAGAAAAACGGGAAGCTGGTCTATAAAATAGAGCGGCGAGTGCGCGCGGTGGTCGCCAACGAGCGGACAGGCTAGACGATAGGACGTCGCCTCGCTCCTTCGGCGCCCGCCGTCGCGACGCGTTCGAGAGTTACCGAGGCAAACGCCGGCGTGCACCGAGATAGTTTCCGAAGTTTCGTATTTTACGCGATAAAACCATCCTTCGTATTCTATCTCGGGGCGCGAGGTGTCGTCCGTAAATAGGGAGTAAGGAAAGGAGCAAAGAAACAAGCGGAGGCGAGTATAATGCGAGGTAAAATGAATTATCAGCGCAGCTGTCATCTTCGCGTCGTCTAAATCGCCGTTTTAGCGATAAAAGAAAGCTCCGGAGGCTTAGGAGAAAATAGAGCTTCCGAGGAATATGAACGGGCGAATAAATTGGCACGGAGCAAGCGTCAACGGGTGATAAAAGTAGCGCGAGGAATAAATGAGCAGCAAAAACGGCGGCAAAAAAATCGAGGCGATGCTTGAAACGCTACGAGAGAAACGCTTTGGCGCCACCAAAGTGAATCACGTGTCGCGAAATAAACCGAGAGGCACGTGTCTCCTCCTCGTCGGGTATGGGAGCTTCGAGAGCGCGCGAAAAGCTCCGAGAAATCACTTTGAAAGCTCGCGATGTACTAATTAGAACGTCGCGAATGGCCGATGAAGAGGCTTGATAAACTAGTGCGATCCCAATGGTGGAAATTCGCCTCGCTTCTCGAAGCTTTTCTCCGCTCTCGCGATCAACCTCATTCGCCACGAGAAAACCGACGCGATCGCTCGATGTACCAAAAGCGATTTTCTCCGGCGTGACGAATACGAAACGACTGTTTTTTTCGATTAATAAATAATGGTTTAACAAACCTAGAAAACGCGCTTTAATGGTAAACCGAACTAAAAATTAAAAAATAACTTTCAAAATATTCACAAAGTGATTGACGAGAAAATTAACGCCATTATAAAAAATCGTGGATTTATTGTTTTTATATTATTTATCGGTTACTGTTTCTATTTAGAACAATTGATACCAAGCACCCCACGTTTTTTTGCAACGGCGTTAATTATCTCGTTAATCGTACATTGAAATTTGTTTTCCATTTTTTAGTTCAATTTTCTTGGTTTTTAGTTTGTTAACTAATTTTAATTTGAACTTAAACCTCGATACGGAGTTTCAATTTAGTTGGACGTTTTGGAGTAGGTCAAAATTACGTTCCAAGATTGTGTGTACCTGCAAACAAACGTAGGTACCAAGCAAATAAAAGCGTGGTAAAATTAAATCCGAGCCAACGATTCGTGCGAATGTACGAAGTTGATTCGAGATCCCGTTGTTCGTACCTATTGAATGTTAATAATGTACGTACGACCGAGTGGAAGGCGAAGGAGCGTTTGAAAAATTGAAAGAGTCGCGTCGAAAAGGAGCGCATAACTCGGAACGTGTCAGGCGAAGCAGCTCTAAATCTTATCGAATGACATTCCATTCCAACGAGCGTCCCACAAAGGACTTATCTTCTGACCTACGAAGCGCGCGTGTGGAGCGCAGCGCGTCCAGAAAAATGTGGGCGCAAGCAGAAAGGAAGAGCGATCGTACCGGAGGGTCGCCGGCGCGGTCGCAGCAGTCGCGACCGGCGGACAATGTTGCGAGCCGGTACGGTACGGCACGGTTGCGCCGGTTGCGCCGGTTGCGCCGGTTACGCCTTACAGAGCCAAAACAGTTATGTTTTGAAACCTGTCCAACTGGCCCCTGCGCTCCCGCGTTTCGAATGTTAATGCAGCGATAATTCTCGACGACGCGACGCGGATAAATGCCCAGAGGTTCGTCGGAGGACCCTTCGAGCCTTTGGAACTCATTGGATCGATAAATCATTACGGCGAGCTTCAAATTCAATACTTAGCTGCGAGTAGAAACGGTTACGAATTTACATGAGAGTAACATCCGAATGATATTAAAAATGTATACGCCCGTTGTTAACCCCGCGCTCGGTATATTCGATCTACACGATTCAAAATGGCGTCAGATTCCGACGTGAAAAAGCTTTTCTATTACTTTCCGGCTAGCGAGTTCATCGGAACCTCCCCACGGCAATCAGCCTATGGCGCAGAGATTTTTTTTTATCGAGCGTGCGCTATTTTTTCTTCGGGAATATCTTCGTTTTTTCGATTCTGAACGGCGGAGCTGCGACGAAATCGTGGGAACAATCCGTCTTTGATGGTTTCTTGATACTTGGAGCGACTCGTTGAAAATTTCCGAGGCGGTAGTTCCTGGAAAGGAGAGCAGTATCGGGAATTAGCGTTTTGAGGACGTGGGTTGCTGCTCGTGTTTTGTACCCGATAGGAAAAAATTAGAACGTTCGCTGAGAAAACATTAGAATGTCATTGGCTTACTTGTCAACTGATTATTCTAAAAATAACGCTAGTGGCTCGGGCGTGCCTAATCTAACGTGGACATAATGCTGTGCTCAATAAATCGCCCCCCCCCCCCCGCCCCCCCTCAAACGAGTGTCGCCCACATGGCTACAATATTTAAAGAAATTTTGATGTTCATTTTTCGGGCGTCGATCACCAATAATACTAAATCATCGTATAACGCAGTCGCTGCTCGACGTTTGGAGCCTTTAGATTCCCAAATAAACGATATACGTTGAATTTCTTGCTAAAAGCTAGTCAAAATACAAGTATCGGTGTCCTGGTGTAGAGAAATGAAAGGGAATCGGCTTTGAAGCGGATACATGGGTTTTTTGCAGTTTTTGATACCTCGTTTTAGTTATCCGGTCCATTTTTTTCGAACACCAAACTACCCACGCGCATCATTCCGTGGAGGCGACTCTTGATAAACGTGCACGGCGATTCTCGGCGCATTTACAACGCCGAGGCCAGTAAACAAACGTGGATTCGGTTTTACATGTTTTCCTGAAAGATCGGTGCGCCGATATCGGCGAGGAGCGAAGCACGAAGCGTAACGCTGCAACTTCCGGTAGGATCTGGCGTCCGAAAATAAATCCTGCTCGAAATCGTCAGCGATGGTCAACCGGACGTTACCGAAACGCTAAAAGCTTCCGACGTGTCTTCTGTTTTACTTGGCAGCTGCGAACAGTAGCGATTTTCTCTCCGTTCGATCGATGGATCCATTCGCGTTTCTCACATGTCTCTCCTGACCCCTGAGATCGGTTGGCGGTCACCTGAAAATCCGCATGGAAATTGGACCCGATGGAAATTCAAGAGAAACAAACAGGTGTTTGCAAACGGAATGGTCGCACTACGAGGCAGGACGCACGTCTGGCACGCGACTCTCGGATGACGAGTGTCTCGACACCGTGAGACATCGCCAGAGACAGCAAGGGCCCAAGAAAACGCGACACGCGTCACTTTCGTCAGCGTTAAAACGAGATTCGCCGAGAGATGGTAAATAAAAGTGCGAATAGATACTTATAATAACGGATGATCTTTTCCCACCGAGTTTTGGTTTTCGAGATTTATGAAATAGTTGATGAAAGCCGGACGAATCTTGAAATTGGTTTTCGGTCTCCTACGCCGCGCTGATTTCCCAGACAAAGTGGCTGCTGTCGTTCGGGACGCAATTAGAGATCTACGGAAATAAACGTGGGCTCCTCGCTCGGCGGACCAGCGGCCGGATCACTTGTCCGTCACCTAAGCATGGATCAGTTACGAACCAGTCGCGTTGGTAATCACCACCCAGCGTTACAAAAGCCAGTCGCACTGGGCCACCGCATTGTTCCGCTTGTTTCTTTATTTTGGAATTTCCCCGACGCGCACACGGAGTGAGAGAGAAAGGGAAGAATAGGAATGCTCTTCCCGGATCGTTTAACCCGAGTCTCGTCAACGTGGTCCGAGCTCGTTGATCGAGACAAAGAAGATGAAATTCGAGTGATTTTCCTCACATCATTGAGTACAAAGTGCAACTTTGCGATAATTGCAAAACCAGTCCCTACTTTCCAGTCCACATCATTCGTCCGTTACGGAGGAAACGACTTTCCAGGCGAAATCTGTGAATGGAAAAGCAAATAAACTTTGGATCTGCAATATTTTGGATGAAATGTAATTTCAAATTTTGTTGCCTCCATTTTAGTCGAATTGCTGAAGGGTAAATATTTCATCGGTGTTTAGGAGGTCGACTAGTAGCAATTGGTTGGTTCATCGGATTCCGGCCGACTGGCAGCGTCTGGAACGTGCAGTTCTCGCAGGTACATGCAATATGCATAGACGAAGTAGGAAAAACGTCGGCGAAAGTTTCCCCCATACGATTGGATACGAAGAAGCAAATGTTGTTGGCAACCTGCCAAAGGGAATAGTAGGAACACGGACGACCGGCGACGCGTGGATCGGACTGGGTTTCGCGTAGGTTCGTGAGCAACTGGAAAGCACACGGATTTCGCGACCGAGAAGCTCGCAATCAACCGTCGCGATCCGTTTCAGCAGCTCTCGTCGGCGGCGCTGATCGAATGGTTTTCGAACCGGACGTCGACGCGTTTTTATCGTTATTCGTACTATCAGAGAACTCGAGACGAAAACTGGCCACGATTTATCAACTCCTCTCGGCGAAGCCGTTCGGAACGGGCGTAAAGTTGTTTACGAACGAGAAACTCTTTGTCGTCTGAGCCCCGTACGACGCTGTAACGCTCGCTTCACACGGAGTTATTATTATCGCCTACATTGCAGTCCGCGAATGCTATAAAAATGGTCATTAAAATGCATACAGCCTTCTGAAAATAAGTAATAATTCAAAACTTCGCCAACTCATTTACCCTCGCGAGTCGAATTTCCAACTCTGCAGCGAATCCTTCGAATTTAGATGTCGAAAAACGAAAAATGGATCTCCATACGGAAGTAGCACTGGGATTTTGTTGTTGTTGATATTTCGTCGTCGCAATGGACATAGTTGTGCGAAACTGTCATTCCATTTTTAGAATCCACGTCGTTTCGTTGGTTATTGTTATTTAAATTTAGCAAGAAAGCGTTCGCGATAAAATTCGAGCGATTTTATTTTCCATCGGTCAGTCGATTCCGCGTTTCTCGCGCGAAAAATACGATTCGTTGGTTACGCGAACGAAACGCGTTTGCAACGAGTTTGACATATTTTCCAGCGATCATAAAATCTGTTATTCTCAATTTTCACTTTCAACCAAAAATATAGCATATCTTTTAATTTAAATCACGTCCTCTTTGAGATGTTCCAATCGTTACTATTGCATAATGAAGTTCTACGAGTAGGCATATATTCGTACGCATCCGGATATTAAACAATCATCTCCATCACCAGACTTGAAATTCATTTATTTTTCTTTTTTTAGTTCGGTGACCATGAAGCCGGGTTTTTTTGTTTTTTTAAAACTGTAACCTGTTTCCCATTTTTTTTTAGTTTTATCTATTATAAAAGCGTGTTTTTTTTTAGTTTTTCTAAACTATAATTTATTGTCTAATTTTTTGCTTTTTCGAAATCTCTAAAATTGAATTTAAAAAAAAATAATCTTCTACATTTTTTTGTCTCTAATCATTGTATTGTCGTTGGTTCTCTATGCGAGTGCAAAGTTTCAATTGAATTCGACGTTTCGAAGTAGGTTAAAATCACGTTCGAAGATTTTGTTACATGCAGCAAACAGCCTTCATACCGATACATACCAAGCTAATAAAAGCGTGTTAAAAATGTTCAGTCATAGTGTATTACGATCGTGTTGTTCTCACAGTCCGTTTTACAGCACACAGAAATGTTACTCGATACTAAGGTAACATTTTTTATATGTTACACTGACATTGGTTTGTGCTGCTTTCGACACAGATCTGTGCTACTTTATCGCTACAGCGAAATGTGTCGAGATAACACTAATTTTCTGTACAAAAAAAAGCCGTAAGAGAGATTCTTGTATTAAAGAATGTAGCCGAGGTCTCGACACGTGGATACGTTAGTAAAGTTTATCCGAAGAAAGATAACGTCTCTTGCATCGATATTATGGATTCCTGTGCGCATATACGCACTCGTCGAGTGCCGAACACCTGAGATAACAAAGCAATGATCTTCTTTCTTCGTCGCTGCAGTCGGTGTTGTTGACACCGCTTGCGTTTCAACCGGAGCAGGCTTACGATTAGCGAACGCCGGGGCTTTCAGGGACGCAGGAATCGGATGTGTACATCGTCATTTGGTTGGCTGTCATCCGTTGCGGTCGAGAGATTGATGCCTTCTTCGATGCGTTCCACCTTTTACGCTCGCGGCGTGTCAAAGTCCAAACACGCGAGTGATGCGAGTCGAAACTTCACCGGAATTGGTCGTCACGTGCGATTCTTCGTATCATTAAATCGTAACCACGATGACCGTCGGGAACGAAGCGATGACGGCGAAATAATATCGCGGGGACGGATGCGACTGATGTCGTCGACCGTCCGCGGTCTCCGGGAAAAAGCTCGCCATCTCGCGAATTCCCGCGACCATCGACCCGGAAATCGGAATCGTCGAATTTTTCCAACTCGCAACGATCACCTCGATCCGCGGAATTCTAATTGGTCGCGGCCCTGGCCACGCGGGCACCACGTGCAGCGGAAACGACCACCTGCGGCACTCGCAGATCTTTGTTGCGGGCGCAATAGGTAGCTTGATGTATAAGTAGCGGAGCCTTGCCAACGCGCGACTCAAATTCCAAAGAAAACAAGTACAGCGCGGTGCCAAGCCGCGTCACCTACAACGAAACAACGCAGCGACCACCTTTGTCCAACAAATTTCCATGCCACTGATAAAACCTCCGAGGGCTCAGAATCCATCCTACAAAAAGCTCCGATCCCAATTTTGAAAAATTCAACCGAACATTTTCAAATCGCATTTTTTCCCCACCAGTTCCATCATTTCAATTCTCAGAGATGTAGACATTTCGCGAACGTGCGCTTGCTAATAACTTTATTCCAATCTTCTCAAAATGCAGCGTTTCTCGGCTGTTTTTTTTTTTGGTTTATGCGTAAATTTAGATCGATTCGGGGTGAAGCGAGGAGTCGTCGAGCATGAAAAGTGTTTGGAGCTTATAAACGTGAATAAAAAATTGTCGAAAGTCGAGCTTTTCCAATTAATTTTCGAGCTTTTTATTCAATGGATGCGTCGTTGATGGTGGATATCTTTAGAACTGGGCCAAACGAACGGACGGACGCTCTAGAAAACCATCGGTGAAGAAGGGAAGCTGGTCGCGTGTTGAGTTCGCAACGCCAGATGCTCCCGCGAACACCAACCGTGCGGCTAAACCGAAATAGCTGTCTTGTTTATTCCGTGCTCCGTGACCGATCGGCTTGCGCGGTCCCAATTCCATCCGGATTTCCCGCCGGAGCCGCGATTTTTAGTTCCTTTTATTTATTTCATCTATTTACCGGGCTATTTTCACTCCGCGGGAAAACGACTATCGCGGGCACAGCAACCCGAATTTCCACCAAAATTGACTTGCGGGTGATTAAAGACAATACAAAAAACAGGATCGACGAGAAAACGCTCGTTTTACCAGGCGAGTTGCAAACGTAATCGATTTTTTATTAACTCGCTTCGTTTTGTCTCGGTCGAGATCCAAATCAAACTAGGATAACGAACCGCAGTTGGTTGGCGAAATGAGAGGCGAAAGCCTCGGATTTGAAAAAAAACATTCTCAGCGCCATCTTCTTTGCGCGGCAGAAATTGCAGCTCATTTTTCCATTACCGTTATCCAGAGACGTAGGCGAATTGAAATTCCGCTCGCGTCGCGCAGACTTATCAGCCACACGGCTTTGATTCCGTGGTCCAGCAGCATCTCTGACGCTCGCGAGGATTCCCCCCGACAAACGAAACGGTGGGCGTCGTGTGGCACTCGCGACGACCGTGGGCCACGTGCGCGCGCTTCGCTCTCTTATACAACGTTCGCGTTATACAATCCTTCCGCGTAATGATACACAAAGGCGTGGATAACTCTGTCCCACGCGATCCATTGTTCCGGTTAATTGAACGAAAAGTTTATATTTATTTACTACAACTACCTTCGCCAGATCCGCTACTCTTTCCGTTCAACAACCTGTAACGAAGCGCGGCACCGATCAAACGTCATTCCAAGCCAACAAAAATCGCTAGATTCGCCTCACTAATTCCTCGCTCCCTTCCATTTTACCCGTCTCAAATACCATTTCCCTCGCGTCTGCAGCTGCCCTCTCGATTCCAAAATGTATTCCCCACTTTTCACAATTTTTTCAGAATTTTCACCTCCCGTCGTTTCTTCTCCGTTTCCCGACATTTTTTTCCCAATTCATTTTCGCCACAGTTTTTTCCAATCTCCCGCAACCAACTTTCCAGCCAATTCTTTGCGTCACCGACTTTTTTGTGTCTTTGCAATCTGTTGCAGATCATTCCCACAGAATTCGAATTTCCGCGTTCGTATTCTAGCCCACGAATCTGCGAACCAATAACTCTTGATGCTGCGTTTCGCTTCCGGCATTTATTCACCATCGACGCACCGAATTCCACTTTCTTTCAATTCTTCGAACGCCGTTTCGCTGTTCTTCCTCCGTTCTCCGCGCTGGAATGTCGCCCGGCATTTTTAGAACTTTACTCTCGTTGGTCCTCGAATTCTTCGCCAATTTACGCCGCTACAATGTGTATGGTGGTGAAAAACAGACGTTTCTTTCCTGCAAATATTCCGTCTCGCGGGACCCATGTATTCCTGCCGGAATGAGATCGGGGAGCATGGAAGAGGGGGCCATCGCGCGTGGGGAATCACTAGGCAAAACCCGCAGCGCTCTCGTCACCTAGAATGCAACGTGTCTTCTGCGAGTAACGGCAGTTCGTTGTCCCCCTTTGTTTTAAGTTTATCTCCGGTGCAACCACCTTGTGCTACCAGCTCGGCAGCGACTTCTCTTTTTCTCCCCGAGATCCCCAACAGAGCGTCCCTCCGCGTCGCACCGCACCGAAGATAAGTCGCGGAGCGTCATCGCCCTTTGCCGATGTAACGAGAGCGGACACGTGCAGTTCTAAAGTTAATCCGACACCCCGGTGCAAACTGCACCTCGTGCCGTTTTTCACGCCCGCAACTGAAAGCAAAAATAAAAAAAGTTCATCCGAGCATGAAAAAAAAAAAAATTGCTACCCACCTAGCGCAGAGTCCTACTTAAGTCGGATCAAAAACAAAAAAACGATTGATTTGCGAGGCAGGATTTTCCCATGAACGGCGATTCGATAACCGCTTCATTTCGCGGGCAGAATTTCATTCCCGGAGATTTGTGGATGATGTATTTATAAATCTAGCGGGAACCGAGGGTCTCTAAACTTTCGCGTGGTAGGAGATGCTCCGCGTTATTTGGATTAACCCGGCGTATTTCACTTCTCCTTTTATCCCCTTTTCCGCGGAATATTTCCTTTTATCTCTTTTTTTACGTAAGCCGGTGTCATTGCTTTCAGCTGTGCGCCGCGAACGCGCGTGGTTGACCTAGGCACCGCTTTCTTCACCCTCTTCCATCGCCACGTGTCCGCTAAAGTTTCGCTCGCGAGTCTTGTTTCTCGCATTAATCTTGTTTCTCGCGAACTCCCCTACTGCGCAGTTCTCCGATACTCGCGTTCTATTTCCTCAACGCACAAAACGATCCCGGAGCAGTGGTTGACAGTTGCCAACTCGAGTAAAAAATACTCTACCATCTCCGCTCTCCGTGCAGAGGCAGCTAAATCAAAAATAGCCTTACACAAGCTCTACGCGTATAATCCGCTGACATATCCGACCAACGTACGCGTAAACGTATATCCACCATCCGTGGATCAAAACACGGGGCTTTTTTTTAACTCTCGTTGTGCCGCCACTTGTTCCTTCAGCAGCCAGAATAATACAGACTTCCTCAATCGAGCACTGCTTGAAAAACAAATGCCGAACCGACAACATATTTCACGCGAATAAATCATCTTTCCCCCAGCTTCTCCTTCCTCTAACCTTTTCTCGGCCACCTCTACTTCTTCCCGACGATTTTACTGCTCTCCTCAAATAAACCAGTCAAAAAAACGCACTGATCAACCAGCGAAACAAATATTGAATGAAAACCCAGTTGAAATCCCCCGATGTGGTCTGATTTGACGAATTTCTATAAGTTTATATGTAGAATATCTTGTTTATTATATTAACGATAAAAAAAAATCGAGCGGCATGTTTTTATTAATTCCTAATACCTTTATCGTGCCTCCGAGTTGTAATTCAGATTTTCTCGATTTGGAGAGCGTAAAAAGTAAGAACCAATCACGTCGTTTTTTTGCATCGAGTGTTGGCAAAAGTTGAGTTGTTAACAGAAACCCGCGAGGTAAAGCGTTACTTCCGGTGAGACGCCGCGCGGCTAGCGCGTGCTGGTCCAGATAAAGTGGAACGTGGGCGCGCGCGCGTTCTTATCACCGAAAATTTTCGTCACCGGGTCGTATATCTATTTTATTGTTACGATCGAATTTTGTTATCGACCGAGAGATTGCCGATAATAAATGCTCGGATTAAATCCAGACGATGAAATCCAAGACGGTCTTGAAAAAAATAACGAACGGTGAACGAGTTCACGTTGGCGAAGGCCACGTGTACCTACATGGATAAGCACGCGGGCATCTCGGTCCTGGGAGCAATATTCGTAGCTTCGTCGCGCGAGTCGACGAGGATCGAGAAAAAAATCGTTACGTGGTACCCGAAGTCGAGGAACACGAGGGAAAGCGAAAAAAAAAAAGTTCTCCGATTCGTAGTCGGTCTTCAACTAGCTTGACCCGAACGCCGGCGCGTCTTGACCGTCATCGGTCGCCCGCGGAGTCGTAAATTGGAATGTTAATTTTTTTTTGTTTTATTTATTTATTTTTTTTGCAACACCAGCCGCAAAGCGATATTATTTAAAATTCTCGGAATTGACGGGATGTTTTGAAATCCACTGTTTGGGATGGAAATAAAGAACCGGTCCAGCCACCGAGGCGGTCGCTCGGTGGTGCTTGGTGGTGCTTGGCCCCGTTCCAACTTTTTTGACACTGACTGATATACAGCGAGGAACGCCTAACCGACGACCAAACAGCAGCTCGCTTTGTGGACCAGCATCGTTGCTAATCTTCTTTGATAAATAATACGCGGTATCACGCTCGATATCACCGACTTGGAAGCGGAAGGCCAACCCGCCGTTTGACGTTTCGTAAGATCTTGCGCTCGGATCACCGCGAGAAACACGATAATGAAACATTCTCTGCAAATCTCAAACGCATTTCGACCGGCCTCGCTTCGCAGAAATGAACAACCGATCTTCACGCGCCTTCGTTCCGGAACCCGAACAACTATGGCGCAATCTAATTTCGACTAGATTCTACAGACCCACATTTTTCCTCTTGTTCCCTCTTTTTTTTCATTTTTTTCTTCTTCGACAAATTTTAGTCCATTCTCATTCGTCCGTAGGAACAGCGAGACGGATGGTTTTATAGCGGCGATATTTATTTTTCATGCCTCTTCGCGTGCCTCTTTACGCGCGCGAATTCGGGCGTTGTGTATATATTTACGGACTTTTGCAAATAAACGCCCAACGCCTCGTTTTTGCTGGCTAGACGATGTCCATCGCGGAAAGAAAGAATCGAAAGTACGGACTCGTAGCTCCGGCAACCTGGCCTGGTCTATAAGAGTTCCGACTGACGGCCTTAACCCTTTCCGATACAGCGGGACACCGGTGTCTCGTCTAGACGCTATCGATTGTCAACGTCTATGAGCAGTTTGTTATCGACTTCGTTGTAATTTTTTGATGCCTGACTTCCCAAGAATCCAATGAGCTTAAAAAAATAATAATATTGCACAACGATTCAAAATAAGTGTCGCTAATAAAAAATTAGTTAAAAAAAAAACAGAAATTTTCAGAGCTTTTCCATACCGAGACAAAATAATCGCTTGTATTGTCTGAAAATTTGTATACGCAGGTTTCGGATATCGCTGATTTTGAAACCGCGGTCGAATTACTGAAATTCAAAATGGCGGACTCGATATGGTTGATCAAAGTTTCGAGAATTGGCACGTTTTTCGGAAATTTGGTATCTAGAGGTTCTCAAAGTCACTGATTTTGCGATTCAGACAGCGCATTCGAGATCAGCAATGTCGAATTTTTTTAGATTATACATCAAATTTGACCAAAAAAAATGGTGTCTGAAAAGCTGGCGAGTGAAAGGATTGACCCAGGACAGAGATCGGAATCGTGGCCTTTTTTGTCCCTCTGCATGGAGCATCCATCTCGCCGCGCCGTGGGCCCACGAATAATCATCGTTGATACATGCATACGAGTTTGGCTATGCGCGATAAATAACGGCCATTTATAAAAACAGATGATTTCTCGGCTGTCCAAAAGCGAGAAGCTTTCGGTGATGGGTCGAGGAAAATACGAGAGCTGCCCGCGAGGAACCGACCTACCAAACGACGATCGCCTATTCACTCGCGAGTCAGTCACAATAGCCGAGGAGCATTCATTTGACGCGTTAGCTATTTGAACCCCGGAGGTCAAACGATTTTACTGGGAATGAGATCTGGAAGGTATTGGTACGTATTCACGTCCGTATGTCGCCTCGTTATGCACGCGTTCTCGCGCTGGCGCGCTACAACCACGCGAGTCACGAACACGTGGCCGAAGCTTGTTCGAATCGGTAATCTCAAAAATTCGACGATGGTCGCTCGAACGATGATGTTTTATCGTTAACCCTTCACGGCTGCGCGTACCTCATCCGCGACCCCGCAACGCGACCTTATCCTCACACCGAGACGACGCTGGGATCAGAATGCGTGTCCAATTCTGCCGACGAAAAAAAATCCAGTCGGATGGCTACTGCCAAAGATTTTTTCACGATATATCATCACGATTATCCACGCGAATAACACGATTATACTCGTAATTTTCCGTTTATATCACCACCATTTTCATATTTTTCAACGTCGATCGTAAATATTTCGACGAACTGGTCGAAGAATAATTCGCCAGGTGTGCTCGAAAAACAGGAGCTGCGGTATTATCGGTCCTTGAACGAAATATACGTGGATAAAATAGTCAAAGCTGTGCAGTCGTCGACCAGTTTCTAGCTACGTGTGTATTAGTCTTTCGATAGCGATTGGCATAGATGATATGCAAGTTAGACAAAGAACGAGGCGCGCCAATAACTATGTAGCTACCGACGTTATCTCGAGTAGCCAACCAACGTACTGCTAACCGTGTCGCGAAAGAATGTTCCGAAAAAATATCCTAACTGGCAAATAACCCGAATGCAAAACGACCAAAGGGAAAAACAACGCGTTGAATCACTCACCGTAAAACATTTAATGATAATGCTATTTACCGAGCATAAATGGTCCCGCTCAATATTCCTGCCAACCTTTGGTTTATGGTCGCCTTGTATTCAAACCTGGAAATTTCGTGTCGCGATGTTTTGACACGGGATTTAAAGTGTTGGCAAGCGAACAGGGATCCGATTCTCGATTGACACTCTGACACGTAACGCAGCAGGATGTCGAGAACCTTAGTCTCTAACGTTCGTTGGATGTTATATCCTGATGTGTTTTACCGAACCAACGCTATGAATTCAGTTGACGATCTTCGTCGCGAAGTTCGAATTTCCGAACTGCTCGAAAATTTTCAATGCCACGTGTAAGGGCTTCCGAAGAGAGGTTCGCGATTTTCCACGTGTTCTTTTCGAATTAACCGGACTCCAACGGCGAAAGGGGACTAATCGCTTTACGCTTGGCCTTGAAACCGCAATGAACTTGTGCTAATTACAAAACGAGCGAATTTCACTTTCTTCGAAGAGTTGTCGGGCATAAAAGAATTATAGCTCAGACTCGACATGTTTTTATCGGTCGTTAATCGAGGCACGCGTAAGAAAATTGATAAGTCAACGAGGAGGAAAACGAGTGCGCTGTAAAACTTGTAGAAAAAAACATGCCTTCCGCCGATCTGCCAGTCGTTATCTGTTGCAGCGAGAAATTTTCAGGGAACCGCTCAATAATATTATTTTGGAACTCGATTTATGTGAAAAAAGATGAGAAGGTATTGTTGCTGATGGATCGAACGACGATCTGCGTTTGGAGAAGTCGAACATGGCTGAATAAAGTTGCGAGAGCCAAAAAAAAGTTTTCGCAACGGAATTCGCGCGTCCCGAAGCAAATAATTGTACGAGAAAACAAAGTGCGATACGCGATGTTGTCCCAGCTTTTTTTCACCTGTCGTTCGCGTGCGCACTCTACTTTTATCTGACACGCATTGTCTTACCTCGTACGTCTCGCAAGTTTCTCCCCTTCGCATCTCGACACTTTGTTCGCATCGTTTTACATGTGTTTCACCGCGCGTCCACGTTGCTTTGTTAGTTAATTGTTGGCGTTGCAGTGTGCGTCGTTACAGCGCGACGCTATCAGTCGTTCGTGATTCACTTCTGGTCGAAGCAACGGACTTTGCCTTTGGCGCAACAAAGAATCTAGGCCGACAATCGTTTTGACGAGTCGGGGGACCAGTGCTTCGCGTCGGTGGGAGAGGCGAGAAAAATATTTTCTGCGGATGCGGTGAAGCTGGAGATCGCGCGTGTTTCGCGCCTGGAGAAAACTCGTCGTCGTACGCGAAGACGTAGGGGAAAAAAATGTAGCGTTACATTTTTCTCCGTCAGATGTGCTTTTTTCGTTGGGAATAGTTTCGACGATCAAATCGATGCGTTATCTCGCGTGTCAATGGAAAAGTATCAGTTGACGAAAATTGAGCCGAGGAACAAATAAAATAGAATTGATAAAGAGACGATACCGATGATATTCCACGGTTTCGTTCTCGACGGATTTGCTTGTTTGCTACGTTCCGGTCGAATCGTCTTCGAACGATAATAAATCGGTTGGTGTTTTTCTTGAAAGTTTTAAAAGCGCAATTACCGATGCTCGACGTACCTGTTCCTTATCTCCGGCAAACAATATTCATATCTGTGGCGAAATTTGCAACAGCTGTTACGTATTTCTTGGTCGAAAAGCGGCGCGGCGCGGCGTGGTACGAGAACCGGAGATAAAGATTGCCGCTGGCCGCTGTACGAAGAAAATTCATATATACGCATGCCGCTCACGTACGATTCGCCTTCAGGCGAACTGGTCTCCGCAATACTGACAACGAATTGTTGTAACAAATTCCACCAGCGAGCTGCAGCTGATTTCGCGCGTAAAAAGTAAAAATATATCGATCATTTCGTAGAAACGACGCGACGTGGGGAACAACGAGAACGTGAATCGACGTGTCTGCGTTCCGACGAGTCATCGAGCTCGCGGAAAAACGATTTATTTTCGTGGAATTTTCTCAACCCAAAATCGGAACTTTACACGCGAGACAACGCGATAGACGCGAGTAAATAATTGTACAAGATTTCATAATTAGATAAACTTACCACATCGCGCCGATGTTTGCTCTCTCCGACACCGCTGGAGGCTTCTACGTATCAATGGCACAACTCGCTCGATACACATCGTTTTTCGTATCTTAACATATATGTCTTCTTCGACCAACTTTAGTTTTTTCAACGATGGAATCACCTCGGGATGCTTGAAATCTGTCGTTCGCGACATGGATCTTCTTTTTTAAAACGTCGGATGTCGTGATGTTTGCGACACGCGAATTTTCCGACGAGCAGTAGCTAATTTTATTCTGCCAAAAACAAACATTTCAGCAGGGTAGAGTATTCTTTGGATGAGTTGTGAAAATGGTAGTTAAGAAATAACGCATTGCTCGTTATGGAAAAATCTATCTATCTGTTTTAGTTACATAATCGACAATGCATTGACCGCTGAGAAATTGACAATGCAATCTACTTGGATAGTGCACCATTTGTAATCCTGAAGAGAAATTATCATTCGTGGAGGCGGAATGGTCGAAAGGGTGGTTATAGGAAAATATTTTTAAAAAAACGAAAGCAGATCGTGCCCTCAGTAGAATCAGTCGTTGCGTATAGATCAAGAAGACTAGAAGCGACATCGATGTGCGAAAAAGTGGATCGGAGATGAGGAATCGTAAAAAGGAATGGCGGAAAAAAAATGTTGGTGTCGCGCGTGCATGGATACACGTTCGAACAAGGAAGTCGTATTCCCGAATGAAAGCCCAGCGTTGTTTTTTCCCACCGTAAAACGCGGCCTGTTCGTTTTGCATTCCCGGACGATCGGGGCCCGGCCCTTGGTTCTAGGTAACCTTGGCCGAAGCCTGTTCCGCGCGCAACAAAATGAGAAGAGAATAAAGAGGAGAAAAAGGCCGAAATAATCCAAGATATAACTCTGGGGAACGCACGAGAAAAGTCTGGAGGTTACGTGTCGACGCAGTGTTGACGATACGCGGCACGTTCGCCGTCAAATATACATAAACGATACGAGTTTCGCGTTTAATAACATGAAACTCTCGTGGAAACTCGTAGAAACAAGAACATCGTCGAAGAAATCGTTGCGTCGTGAGAAACACGCCTTGAAACGTGAACCTTAAAGTTTCTGACAAATGCCCACCGAGCTTTTACAGGTATACCCTACTCGCGCGCTGCCGATTCCCGCGACGATACCCTGCGTCGCGCGAGGTCGCGTAAGTAACGGGCAGCCACAGATAACAGAGGCCAGCGATGACCATCGTTAGAAGGCAATCGCACCGTGGGCCAGGTACATACGCCCAAGCTAATGGTGTTTCGTTTGCACTTTGCTAAATTTTCCTCCTCGACCCGTCCAATCGCCGAGCTATGCGGTAAACAAGGCTTAGACTTACGTGTTTATCTATGTTTGGTTAAGCGAGCGGCGCGGTGATTGTTTGCCCAACGTAAGCTTCGCAGACCACCGCAATTTATTATTTCTTGTGTAACGTGGCGGAAATGTTGCAAGAGAGATAACACAAAAAAGGGGAGAGAAAGAGAGAGAGAAAAATGACAACTGAAGCGTATCTCCGAAAATGGTCTGGAATGGAAAGCACGTCGTAGATTCGTTCCGTGTGCAAACGACGACGACCACTTCTGTCTCTGTCCTCTCCGGTTATTGCTTAGTTAGTTAGTTAGTTAGTCGAACGTAGGGACGAAAGTCCAAAGATCGCGATGAATTCTTCGCAGCGGTGCGCGCGCACTCGTTTGCGATTGTGACGTCGATTATTTATCTTTTCCAATCAGTTGAAAGTATGCTACGGTCACCTACCGTACGCGTTACGGTAAGTATATGTACATTTGCCGGGCTGACCTTCGCCTCGTACCTGATGTTACCTAAACGCGCGAGTACCTCCACTCTCGTTACTTGACCGTGTACGGGGCATTCCATGCAAAATTGACTCTTTCCACAATTTTTCGACACATTTCTCCATATTTCATAAATGTTTCACCGGAAGTCCACCTCAATTCGAAACAACTGCATTGACTTGTTTCTCTAACGGCGTTGAAAATTCAATTTCGTTAAGTTACTGGTCCTGTTTAACGTGAATCGTGGACCATTTTCTTCGCAAGGAAGAAAAAATAGGTGAAATTATCCTTGAAAGAAGGAAAGAAGTTTTCCCAATACCGACGCTACTGGAATAAATGTGAGTTCTGTTCACAGAATTTTCCGGGATTTACATTTTGTTCCTAGCAAATATGAATTAATTGACATGGTAAGGAATGCGCTATAGAATTTTTAAAGCTACCGAATGCGAAATGAGAATTTCGAAAATTAGTGTGGCCAACTAAATCGAAATTATCGTCGTCGTTATTCCGTGATTTGAAATGGTGGCTGGAAATTTCAACGAGTCGTTGGATTTTCATTAAAATGTGCTACTCGGCACTTATGATGTCAGTAAATTGAAATGCTACGTCAGTATCGTCGCGGAGCAGGCAAATAATCGCACCGCGTGTCGACACAAGCTCGAGTTAATTGTGATTCGCAACACGCTCATCCCTCGACGCTTCATCTGCATTCCGATCAACTTTTATTTATTTACCTGTCCACAATTTCGGAATTTCCGTCCCCCATTCCCTCGAGTTTCGAGCCGCGTCGCGAGATCCGGCGACGAAGTTGATAAATTCGTTCAGATCTTTGCGCAATCGCGACAAGTGGAACTCTCGGAGATGGTAGAATAGCACGATCGGCATGGAATGCACCGTGTATCGCGATGCAGCTCAGTCGTTAGTCTGTTTATCTAAAAATAAGTTTATTGTCTCATTAGAAATTGAAAACACATCAATTATGCGAACGGACGCGTTGGATGCAGACGAGGTTCTCGTATTCTCCAAAGGTAAACCTAGTCGAAGGCGTACGATACACGGTGTAAATATGCAAAACAAACGCCTGCCAGTGAGTAGGGCAAGGTTGCCCGATACACGAGATTGCGCTAAGCGTTTTTCCCCCATTACAAGCCGCTACATAAATATCCCATTGAATAAATGGCATTCCTGGATCATTGTTCTCGTCACGTAGCACAACGAAGTTGAAAACCGTTCAGCGCTGCGGAAAAAAAAACAAAAAAAACCTGAAACGATTACATACAAATCTCTGCGATAAACGAAAAAGCGTTTTCGTCGGGGTCGTGCAATTGCGCGACTGTTGAAAAAAGGAAATGCGCGATTGGGAAGCTAAAATATGGATGCGTTTCCTCGTAGATCTCGAGGCATTCGACTGATCTGCATCGTTGACCCACGCGGCATATTCGGAACGACCGACGTCACGGGTCGAATCAAGCTGGCAGAGCTTGACCAGTACCGAGAAAGTTACAAAAGACTTTTTGGCAAAGTTTTCAACGATCGCTTGGATCGTTGCCAATTTAACCGAACTCGCAGAATTCTAGATCAGCCCACCGATACTTTTCGTGGGCGTCCCTTGCCCGGTGATGGTTTGGAACCGGAAACCACGCGGTCAAATAATTTGCGCGAAATTTCGGGAAATTTGCGAAGAGTTACGAGTTTTTTTGCGTCAACTTCCTCGTTGGCCGATAGCCAACGTCATTACTTCCCCCGATTCCGCGTCAAGAAATGGTCAGTTTCTTAAGAAATCCCCCGTAGCTGGTGCAGCTGAAGACGCAGCTACGTTGCGATTTACTCGCGAACTTTCGTCAAGTTGCGCAAGACCATTTCCGGGCGATCGGCCAAACCGATCTCGCATCTTACGGACTGGACCGATAATTTCCCGCAATTTTCATCATTCCGTCGAGTCCATCTTTGTTAATTCGCAAAATTACTCGTTACTTTTGCCAGCCTAATAGCACGAGATAGACGTGCGAAGCCAGAACGACTGGTCCTCGACTTCCGATCATCGATTCTGTCAAACCGACTTTTTCTTTTCCTTCGTCTGTCCAACTCGCGCGCGAACGCGTTTTCTTGGCTAGCTGACGAAATCAGCGAGAGGCGACCTGCCAAACGATCACGTGAATTCGACTCCCAATCAGAGTACAGAATTCCTGCTTCCCGCCCAATTTCAAACGAATCTCCGACGTGGCGAATTATTCCGGCGAGGAAATAATAATATCGATGATGGAATTTCAAGGCTTCGAGATGTTTTCAATTGTTGGTAGAACAATCGTTACGTATGAAAACGTAGGCGCGACACGATGATAATTGAGACAGTGTCATTTATCACGCAACAAACACGTTCTGATCGTCGCTCTTACTCACACGACTATCGCGCGCACAGTATCGTCGTGTATCTCATCGTATGTCCATGAAAATTCTCCAACAAAAAACAACACCGCAATCGCGCATTGTCTTTCTATCGAGGGGTCAGGGGTCGTAGAGAGTTAAAAAGATGACTATTTCGATTAATTGTTTTCGTTTTTTCAAATTGAAATCAATGTTTTATAAGTAATTAACTGGGACACTTTCTTGAAAATTCGCGAGTGTATTCCGAGTATTCAGAGGCCACCATTTTGTTTATTTTCAGTGATTTCAGATGATGCAGTAACGAGTGTTACGATGATTATCGCAAAGCATGACTCGGTCCAACAAATATGACGATAATTTGATGTACAATAAATATTTTGCTGTGGAAATTTTGGTGAACTAAAGTTGAAGCACAACGTAATAATTTTATGTCATTTGTTTTGAGAAAATCAATTAAACTACTGGAAAAAAATCCTTTTAAATATTCATTTTTTCAAGGTTCTGACTAATCCCTGAACTTGAGGAGCAATTTATTGCCGATTCACCGTTCGATTCCGAAATACGACATCCTCGAAATGAATTACGATCGCGAGAAGCTCTTTTGTCGAGAGAGGGAAAAAACGGAGTCGTGTGGTCGGAGCTTGCGATGATTTCGAATGAAAATAAAGAAATTTTTGATGCGGCGCGTAGATGATTATCGGAAGAAAGAGGTTCTCGAATAAAAGTGTCCGTCGAAACTTTCATTGAAATGTAAATACGCGTATAATCCGAACGTTTGTATGCACCGTGCTCGTTTCATTGTATTCTTTATTACCGAGGGTTAAAAGTGGGTCCCTAATTTTCATATGGTAATTCGCGTGTAAACATCGTACCAACCTCGCGCATCGCCACGGAAGTCCGATTTCTTTCTCCAGTCACTTCGACCGATCCTCCGATAAGACTAGAGAATGGATCTCTGCGTGCCCGTCTCCGCGATGCCGAGACGAATCAAACGAAGACTCGGTACGCGAGAGGGATCGTCGTCGTCGCGTGCATCGAGCTTCCTTCTTATCTCTTTATTAATCCAAGGAAATCGCAAGCTCGACTCGACGATGCTTTTACGCTTCCCCGAACGACTGCCGTCCGACGAGAAACATTTCACGAAGAATCTGCACTCAGCAGAAAACAAGCGAGGAGAAAAACGTTTTCGCAGAAATCACTCGATTGCATATTCCTCGGCGCCGACCTCGGTGTAATAATCGTCGCAGGAATCTCTTCGACGCAACGATTCACCCTTGACGCGTAGCTGCGATTCGTGCGATGTTCGCCATTACCTCGCGATCGAGTAACGCAGATTTCTCACGTTCGTCCTTTGTTCGATCCAACGTTTTTAAAATTCAATTTCGATCGTCAAAATTCCGCAGTCTCGATACATTTGCTAGATACAAGCTAATGAACAATTAAACCGTACTGCAAGTTTTAATTCCAACTCCGTATTTAATCTCAGACCTGAATCCACTGAATTCGATGTTCGTCAATCTCAGCCTATTCTACGCGAATCGATCGAAAAATGTTATTTCTAGTTATAATATTTGCCCAAAATTGGTATAATTGTAAACTCGAATAGCTTCGCATTCCTTTAATTGGCTCGCACGGCGAAGACGATGAATGACAAAGTACGGAGTAAAATAATTGCAATCGTAATTTGCGATGTAGGTCAGTTTAGCTGATCGTAATTCAGACACTTTTATCCTACGCATTACACGAACCGTTATGCGAGGGCGTCGCCAGTGCGTTTCAAGTACTTCAAGTACGTTCGAGTGACGGAATATCTGTACGCGATGTTCCCCCCTTTCTCTCTCTCTCTCTCGCTCTCGTTCGCGCTCTCTCCCGCTCCGCGTGCCTACTTGTTTACACGCGCGTTCGCCCAGCTCTAACGAGCTTTATCAACCGTGTAAACTTTTGACGCGAAGGTCAAGCTTCTCCCTCCCCGGTCCTTCGCGATTTATAAATTAACCGACTTTTGTCCATTCGTCTACGTGACCAGTTCTCTCTGCCCTACATAATCTCCTCGTCCACGCGCCTCACCCACCTCCCGCCCACGCGATCATTCGCGCGTGGATCCGTAAATCTGTGAATCCTGTGCCAATCGTAGTTCCCATCATCGCGGTTTGATACCCCACGTACGATTTGCACCGCGAGAGGGGGATTACGCGTATACGATTTATCGTATCGTACGTCGCGTGACGTCCATCTATCTATGTACCTTGTTTTCATTCATTTCTTGCACCCCAAGGGTCAACGTGGAAATTAACGTTTGTAAAATAACGGCCGATGGAGCGGCTACACGGATAAAATCACTGGCGAGAAAGAAGAGGAAACGTGATTTGGCGGGGAAAAACGGAGGAGAGATATGCAGGAAGCTCGAGGCGATAAAACTTTGTTGTGTGCTACGAACGATTGTTATTGACGTTTTACGGAGTTTCCTCTCGTGCGATTGCGGGAGAAACAAACAAGATCGAGCTTTTTTTTTGTACCACTGTACGATTCCTCCTCGCGAGCTTTGCCCTTCCTATCGACGTTTATTGTGACATCTCTTCGCGGAAGGTTATTCCGACACGGGTTTCCGCAATCGTTTCTTTGTTCCATTTGCTCGTGCGTTTCTCACACGCGACGAACAAAGAATCGTACCTTTGTCCCTTGTGCGCGCGATACTTACATACTTGCGCCCGACCTTGTCACACATAAGGATACTACTAAATATGTTCACCATTTCAAGAATATCTAGGCCTTCGCCCAACCTTCGATTCTTTCACCATCTACGGATCTCGCGGCTGTTTTTCTCTCTCGTACCTACGCAAAACCACAACTTGGAGTCATTTTCGACGTTTCTCTTCATTTTTTAGCTGCGTTGCCGACGATCTATGGCTAGGAAATCGAGAAATCGAGGGATCGAGTCTCGGAAAATTTGCGAAGGGGTGAAGCTTTTTTTACTTTCGATGGGTTCGTTGAACTGTTTTCCCACTCGTCATCGTGGAACGTGACGAAGGAGGGCGGAAGCCACGGAGTGGTACAAATCGGAGCTGTATTCGCGTTACGTAAGAGAGTATTTATTTTCGGGACGAGTTATCGGAGCGAGGAGAATCGTGAGAGTCGTACATCGATAAAACGTGACGAGAGTACGATTACGCGACGCCGCGTTGCGATAACGTTGCCAGAATTTCGCCGATAAGAGAAACGATTCGACGTAACCAATCGTATGCCTTCGGATTGGCTGTCCTGGTCGGATTTTCAGTGACGTCAAACCTAAAGGAAATACTTATCGCAAGATCAGCTGTGAGATTCCAAATATAGGTAGCAACGCGATGAGAGAAAGAGATAAAGAGACAGAAAAAGTCGAAGGTTTCCCCAGCACATTTGCACACAACGGGTATCGTATGAAATTCTGATTTCCGAACTGACCGTGTAGAGTTACCTAATCCAGGAAGGAATTACGTCAAGGTCGGACGTTACGAAATATCTATAGCATAGAAATAAACGCGGATCGTTTGCCGCTTCGAAAACGTCTTTACAAACAGCCTTTATCTCGCATTTGTTCACGCGAGCAAATACTTTTTCTTACGTATCGCTAGTTTCCGTTTGTCCTCTAGTATTAAGCGACTTATCTGATCTCGCGCATTCCAACGATGCCAAGGCTTTTCTTCTTAGATCGCGCATGCTACGCGATTTGTTATAACTCTCACAGTCGGAAAACAAACTTGTTTCTCTCCAAACTTTTATCTGCAGCTTTGTCTGCCCTCATTTTTACCGAACCGTACTCTTCAAAGCTTCTCTCTAGTTCTTTGGATTCTTTCCTGCCTCGCTCGTTCTCTTTCACTTTCTCCATCTCCTCCCATTGCGGACATTCGCCATTTTACCAATTTCCTCCAGCAACGCACTTCCGTTGTTCTACTCTGTTTTTTTCCAAACAACCAACGAGCTTCGATTTGAGTTGGTACGGTATATCGACAGCTTTAAAGAATACGAGCACTGATTTTCAAATATATACGAATACATTTTGTTTTATTGATAAACAGCTTTTTTGCTCATACCTTAAGTCTGTAATAAGAACCAATTATTGTGCTGAATACTAACTAATATATTCGTCAATTCAAGGTACACGCAATTTATACGACCTTTCCATAAAGAAAAAACGTACATCATTTTAATGTAGATATTAGACTAATACCTACAAAAAAATTCCCTCCAATGAAAGCACCAAGCATAATTCTACCTCGAATATTATTGTTCAACCGAAGAATGTTTTATGTTGTTTTACCTCATAAATATTTGAGGACTCGAAAACAATTTTCAATCAGAGTACATCACACAAACTAAACGCGTTCACATATTTTTATCTTAAAATATATCTTTACTAATATTTCCTATTATCAGAATTAAGTTTGGCGCTTGTGTTGAAAAATGTTGCGTTGTTTTTATTCGTGACCGGCTCGTTTTCGATCATACTTGTTTTCATTTACCCGTTTTCGAAATATTCTGATAAAGTTAGCGATGAAATTTGTAATTCGATGGCAAGCAGGGGACTTTTAAAATGCTCGTGCAACGTAAAGTAATCGACGGTGTCCAATTGGATAATACGGCTGCTATTCCGCATCGAATAACAAGCATTGCAGCGGTAATTCTTGTCGTATCTATTGAATAAAAAATCGGGTTATCGCACGATACGCGTTTGGGAAAGATATGCCAATGGATTCCAGGTGTTCAGAGAGGCGAAACGTTGCAAAAAGCTGTATAATACTCGCTTTTATCGTTCGAGCTGTCACGTATACGCAATACACGAGCTTATTTACGAGTAAAAAACGTTTTTTCTTCTCCAAACCTTACCGTTCGCGAACAACGTTTTACTACCTCTAATTCACGCGATATTTTTCGTTTCCTCGCTATCTTTTTCTACGAGCCCAGCTGCAGCGTCGACCCAGGAATGCAGCCGTCTTTTCGGATGCGAATCATTTTTACGAGCCTAGGAGCATCGAGCATCGACCATTTACGTCCAAGATGCAGCATTTCGGTCACGCTTTCTAATCTAAATCTTTTTACATTTCCACAATCTCGTCGGGTCAATCGTTTGAGAAACGTACGCGAGCTAATGATCGAATTCATTACAGCTTTCACCTCGCGCAAAGCAATTTTTCATCCTCAAACCCGGTCTTCTCTACTCCCATGTTAATAATTCGCCACCCACGCCGTTGTACCACGCGTTCCAACGCGATTTTCGCAGTTTCTTTTATTTTCATCTATTCGCATCCCCTTTCGAGGGCGAAAAACAGTGGAAATAATTTTTTATTAAAAAACCTGTCCTTTCATTTTCATTTTTAACCGGCACATAGAAGACAGTCGTTCCGAACGACTCCGCATTCCATCGGTGCAAAAATGCCGGGGATTCGGGGAAAATAACGATTGTTGTCAGTCTCGAGTCGCGGTACCACGTGGCACTCAAAACTGCGCTTCGTTCCGCGTTCCGTCCGACGACTTGTTTTCCGTCTGATTCTGGCCGCGCGTCGCACCCCGCTCGACGTGTTTGCGGCGACAATGACAATTGATACCGGCGTATCAACCGATTGCGATTTTAACGCGTCGGGTTCGATAACGCGAACAGGTTTCGATAAATCTTCGCCTCGCGTGGGTAGCATGAGATTCGCTTGGACGACTGCTATTCCAATATTCCTCAAATCGAGGATGACGAGAACATGCATGGCTGGTCTGCCTACGAAAACGAAAAAAAGGGAAAAAAGAGAAAACAAAACACACGCGACAAGCCTAAGGCGATGTTAAAAACGAACAGATGTATGAAACAATGGTGAACGCTATACGCAGCATGATCGTTGGACCTGTTGATTTATTTGCAATGATCTTGACGATAAACTACTCTTTGTCAAATCAACGACGACGAAAACACCCACGTGCACGAGGCTACGTTTTGTTTGTCTTGTTTCGCGGAGAACTTGAAAAATAACGGCAATGCACGAGACACGAAGACGACGAGGTGATGTTACAACGTCGAGGTTGAGGGTTACTATTTTCTCGGGTTATTACGCCCCGCTGCACCCTCGTTCGTGTTCATGTCTTGTCTTCGCGAGGCCCGATCCTCGCAACGTCTATGGACACGTGCAAAAGGATGGAAACAAATGCGGTTCGCGAAAATAAGCATCTTCGAACCACTAACGATTTATTTACTTTGCGATGCTGAGGATAACGAAGATTGGTTGATTGTAGTCATTTGGAATTATATCCTCGACAATAACGCCGTAGTTTCAGAAAAACTGGTCTGGTGGGATATTTATGTCGCGAAGTTGAGTGAATCGATTCGCGGCGTGTGAATAAGAGGCGTTAATCGATGTTAAAATACCTTTTGAACGGAGAGATGCGTCGTACGTTCGCCGTGCTACCTGCATTTTGTGTTTTCGAACGGAAATCCTAGATTTTGGGACGAATCGCGTTGCGGAAGACTTTCCATGAAGCCAGCAATTGGTTCGAAGAGATTTCATAGAATTTCGCAGAAATCGCTGTGCCCCCATCTTCCGCGGACCATCTCGCGAACGGAGCGATAAAGTTTGAAATTTAAAAGCACAGCAGGCTACAAAAGCTGGAGAGAGAGAGAGACCAGCGCTGCGCGGAAGTAGGATGTCGAAATGAATATAATTTATTTGCATATCTCAACGATCTTTTTAACTCGATCAACACTCCGATGGTTATCCTCATCTCCGGCGCGTAGGAGTAGGCGTCACGCCTACATTTCCCTATTACCATGCATCATACAAAACAGAGGAATCGGATTCGAATAACAACTGATAGTATCACGCCATCCGTTTACGACAATCCGCACTTACGCGTGAAATGTAACGATGATAGTTGATAAAAAGCAGCAAGTAGCAACAAACTCGTTGAGAGTCTTTTTCCTCCATCCTCGTCAGTTTTATTGCTATTATTTTTTTCAACTATATCACCCGATGTCGCATCGTAAATCCAGGCGAAAAATCCACCTGTAACAACACACGGATATGTTTAGCGTATCGCAAATCATGGCGAAACCGTTTCGACGAACATAAATTGCCTTTCATCCCCTATTATAATTTCTTCGCCAAAGAAGCGTTAAATCGTGTTATCCCACATGCTACGAGGCTCATGCTCACGAATTAACGACACCTACGTGTATACTTTAACGTAAAACGTATACTCGTGTTTATTTTCGTTCGGCACACCACAGATGCAAGTTCGTTGAACTATTTGAGCATACTGCTAGTTATATAGTCTCATTCGAGTCGTGCTTGAACAAGATTAAGAAATCGAGTCGTCGATGTTTGTTCCGAACTTGTAAGTCGTTTTTCCACAAAATCTATGCCTAATCTGTCGCACGCGTGTTATCTCGAGCGATTACGTTTATATCGTACCTAATAAAGTGTCTCGAATTCTCGTTACGCGTCTGTCGATTTCAGGCTAATTTTTTCCACTCGAAAACGTAACGAGTTTGCGAATATACGAATAATCCGACGAAATCGGGTCGAACGTGTGGTAAAACGAAAAGACTATCGGCTCGTACGAAGATCGCGATATTTTTTACGACAAAAACAAGTGCTTAACGGGTCGGCGTTTCGTTGTTGCGAGTGACGCTAATGGAAATCGGTACGTACGTTTCGAAACAGATAAAATGGATTCCGTTATTAAAATTCGCGATACCCACGCGTCGAGGGGTTTAATTTAAGCGTTTGACATTGTTTATCGTTCTCTTCTCGCGTGTCCGATTGTTCGATCGGTTAGAGAAACCTGACGTTTCGCATCGAGTTGCTCTATTTTTCGATTTCTCCGATTATTTATCGCGCGCTCTCGGCGAAAGTTGATTTTTTTACTGGTTTTTTTGCGCAATGGGAATCGAATTCCGCGTCGAAAATACGCCCACGACGACAAAGAAGATAATATCTGTCGTGGCCGATGTTTAACCGCGCGATAAAGCAGCTCCAATAAACGATAAGCGCGCGCTGATAAACTTGACGAGTTAAAACCGATATTTTTTTTTCAGTCCACAGATCCAAGATACTCGTTGTACCTATCGATCATTTTCCCGATACCTACCTTCTTTCCACCAAACGTTTGGATGATTTATCGTCTTCCTCGAAACTGCGGCCTCGATCGATGCTTTCGTTCCGCTTTGATTTTATTTTCCGAGACCGAGCCGAGCATTGGAATTTTTATTGCTGCCCGCGATTACGACCTTCGACTCATTTCCGTTCCCGATTACATTCGAGTGGTCGAATTTGATTAACCAACATTCCTCTAGCTCGCGAGATTTTCCAGTTTCCTCGTTCGTCTCGATTACGAATCGATCTCCAGCAACGATGTCAAACCTTCGTCTAGTCTGTCACGCCCATATTTCCAAAACCCTACTTCCGATGCAGGTCGCCCTTGCACTTTCCTCTACGAACGTGCAACGACCCGTTGCGACGCAATCGTCAGCGGAGGATCGTATCTCTCGCACGCCGAAACTTTTCCTGCTGATTTTCAATTTCATCCAATATTTTCGAGTCTACGAGCAACGACAAGCAAAATAGAACGACAGCTTTACCTCGATTCCTCGTTATTCCTTCGAAATGTGACGAAACAGCCACGATCAGATTTTGTACAGACGTTCTTTATGACTTTGTAACACCCACGCCTCGTAAAAATCCCACACTCGATGCGGCAATCCATGAAGAACCTCCTTGTTCTTGTCATTTATTTCGTCATTATTATCATTATTATTTTTTTTCCATTTCGTTATACGCGTCGCATTGGTTCGAGATCTCGCGAACTTCTGATATTTTATGAATTGGCAGGGCATCCGGTCAAGGATAAAACATCAGTTGTGGGCAAGATTTTAGCTTGATTTGCGATAAAAATTTGAATCTAGGGAAACAAATCACGAAAACGTAAAGATCTGAAGTTAAATTGTGATCGACACACTATTATTCGGGTTATTTCGGAGCAGCTAGCTATTTCAATTTTGACCAGGGAAACTTTTGACCCCACGAATCTATCGAGGCAAAACAATTCGGTGCATCTGGATCTGGATCAACGTATTTTGGGCGACGAGGAATCTGATAATTGTAGCTATAATCGAATCCAGCTGCGAAAACGATAACAATTCTTCGAAGAATGCTAAAATTGAAGAAAAGAATAAGTGAACCAATTTCTCTGCAAATCGTGGAAGAAAATATGCGAGAGCGCAACGTTTTTTAATTTCGGCAGGGAAAACTGAGGGAAGAAAATATTCCTGGATATCCGAGCATTTGTTCGACGAGGCGTACGTAGCTTGTCGGAAATTGGATCGTGTAAGAAATGTAAGAAATGCCGACGCTCATCGCGCGAATCAGACGGGGTCATTGAAGCGATAGATGTACGCCGCGTGCGAGGTAGTCGCTGTTTTACTCGGTGTCATTGTTAGAGCTAATTACGGTCCTGACCAAAATATTTCGCCAAATGTTTTACCAATGGCTCGCAACGACATAACGGCGCTAATTGGTGCGAGGTAGTTTTTTAAACGTGTTCATTCGCTCGCAGCCCTTCGCCCAATTCTGTATCTCGTCTCGAGATCTACGAGTTGGTTCAATTCGAAGAGTTATCGCTGCTCGGGGTCACTCGAGTGTTTCTCTCGGGGAGGGGAAATACGAGCTTCGTACGAAGTTGGGAGATTCTTTTTAAAGATATTTATTTTCCCCTCGACAAATCTTGTCGGGAAAGGTTCCGACGAAACTCGTGGAAATATCCGTGATATTTTGTGCTACTGATTGCGAAACGCGAACAATATATAATACACGAGCGAGCGTCGCGCCTCGCTGCGTTGGACTTCGAATATCGTTGTCGGCGTTTCAACCAGGTAATTATTTCTCCGTCGCGATTCTCGCGACGTTTTATCGATAATTAACTAACAAGCGTCAATTAATTAATTCATTAATCGGATTTCGCAGGAGGTGAGATTCGTTGCGCTCGACTAACCGCGCGAGTCGAACTTTTGCCATTGCGGTGAATGGAAAAAAATCTGTACGCGAGTTTGGCCGTGTCAGCTGTATCTGGCCGAACGAGCACAGATAAGATACGCATGTGGACATATATACACGTGTATACATAATTATCTCTACGTATATTTGTACTAGTTCAACGCGCGCCGCACACCGCTTCGAAAATATACCGGAATCGATTCGTTACTTTTCTTTACGAAAAGAGAAAAGCTCCGTCTTGGCTAGCTTTTGCCTGGAAATAGAATTTCCCATTTGTTTTTTTCCGCGCGGAAACAACGACACTGTCGTGCGATGGTTTATCCACGGCGAAGGTGAGATATTTCGAGGCTTGATTTTTGAAAATTCAACCGAACGAGTTCAAGTATCCGAGACTTTTCAGCCGACCAGTCCACCGTTTTAGCTTTAACAGCGAACAGTTAAATTTTTATAGCCAACTCCATCGCGATCCTCTCCGTCCGTTCTAACTCGCCGAAGGTCGCAGCTTGCGAAATACCCGACCAGCCGCGTGTTCCAGTTAATCGAGCCTCCGCGCGCTTTGATCGGACGGCGCGCGACGACTGATCCCTCGTCGCCCGCGTCCGGCGTACAAATGGGAAGAGGAAAGATTCGACGTCCGAAAAATGTTCGTCAACCGTGATCTTACCGTGGTGGTCGGTCACCTTGAAACTCGTACGCCAAAGTTTCAAGGAGATCGTTGAAATTCTCTTCCGTGAGAACTCCGCGTCGACGACGAGCGTGCAACGTCGCTGCTTGATAGTTACGTAACGTTTCTCGCCGATTAACTTCTCGAAGCGATCGCGACGCATGCGCGCCCCTCGGAACACCGAGCACGAGGTTAACCATAACTTGCCGGCCAATTCGTCTTTTTTTTCGTTCCTTTTTTTTATTTCTCTCATTATTCTCGTTTACTTCGTGACGCTCGCCGCGAAGACCCACTGACACACCAACGCGGGCGCTACGATTAGGTACCGCTCGTCGTTCGTCGTCGCGGATGACTGTGACGAATAAACGGAGAACTCGATTCAACGCAACGAACACACCCGCGAGGCGAAATACGACCAGCAACGAAGAAAAAAAAAAGTCGCTGCAAGATTTTTTGTCACGCACGTTTCTACATTTCTCCCGCGCGGAAACGCAACTGGAGCAATTGGTACGATTACGTAATCAGAAATTCGAGAATGCCGGGTCATAAAAATAAAAAAAATGTATATTTTCTTCCCGAATTTATCATCGCGGACTTACGCTGGCGTTAGATTATTCGGACTACGCGCCAAGGTTACGCAACGCGCGAGTTGGTTGGAAAACTAGACTAGATTTCTCTCGGTTATTTTCTAGGGAAAGGTAGAAATCGAAAAGGTGTGAGGCAATGCGATGTTTTTCTTTTTCTATAATATAGTGAATTTTATTTTCATCATATTTCATTCAAAAATAAAATTATTCGTAAAAAAAGATTTCTCCGTTTGTTGGTATATAATATATATATATATATATAATATTATTATATTATAATAGTAATGTTCGAATAAGGTTATATTTATATATCTCTATATCGGGTGTATCGTCGTATTACTATTCTTTATTACATTCTAATGGGGTTTTTTTCTTAATCGCTAAATCACATGTGGTTCTTACTTTCATACGTTTTGTGCAATCATCAATTTAATCAACTTATCACTTGTCTGCACTCACACGAAACTCAAGCACACGCTTCTTCTTATTCTTCGCGTCGTATATGCTTTAGTTTATTATTGTGTTCTCTATCTATTTTTTCATCGTTATTTCTCGGTTCGGTGTATAACCAAAAATTTGCATCAATTTTGTCTTACTCATTCTTCTCTACGATACCGATTTGCCAAACGAAAGCCAAGCATCGATAATCCAAATTTTCATCAATGAATGACCAAATTTTTGAAACATTTTTCCTCAATCTTCTTTTTAGTTTTCAGAACAAGGCACGGTAGAGGCTAAGGTGCAGACGTTGATATATGTATATATATCTATATATTTATGAATAAATAAATATATATACATATATACACGCGTAAATATATCATGAGAAACGTAGAACAATCGTATGATTGAAGCCAATTCAGGGACTAATTTTGACCAATTGATTTTCAACGTAATGTTTGCAAGACGAGTAAAATATACAGTTTCAATTCGAAATGGTATCTACCTAACGAGGGGACACAGCTTGACTGATCGTAAGAAGTTGACGGTTCGAGAAAAACGAACACTATCGTAATACTATATTTTACTCGTAGTGATAATAATAAAATGAAAACAATTGGATCCAATGTCAATCTTTTAATCTCAAGTCAAATAATAAATTATCGTATTTTCTTTCCTGTTACAAAAGTACTTATCGTAGAATAAATATTATAAAAGTCAAGTTGCGTCCCGAGAAAAAGGAAAAGCAATACGCGTTGTCCGTCTAGTTTCTTTTCTGGACGTCGTTAATTTCCATGTCAAAGTGGCGCAAGAATTTATGCCTGTTCCAAGAAACAAAATCACGTGATATCACTTTCGTCACCGTGTAACGAATGCGGGCAACGTTTCAATACCATATAATAACTATACAACGAAACAAACGAATGTTAAAAACGAAGCGGATAACGAAACAGTATCGCGATATCGGGATGACAGACGTTGATCGTCGGTTATTTGGAAAAAAAGACAAATAATCAATTCGATTAATCGATAGAAAAAGAGAACAAAACTTTTCAAAAAAAAAAAAGAAGCATACAAGCTAAAATTATCAACTCATTGACACTATATTTACAAGTCGTTTGTTATTTGGTAAATATTTAGAATTGAGTTGAAGCCAATTCAGAATCATCTTCGTCTCTCAATGTCTATCAAGTTTTAAATTCAACTATAAAATTCTCCTCAACGTTTTTCCACCCGGGAAACGTTTCTTCTACGTTCCCACATCTTCTCATTTTTCCTTCCTCAACAACGGTCGTGTAAAAAATCAAACAAATGTACCGGACCTACGCGCCTTTCAACGCTCATTCCGTTGACCATGCCGCGCGTCTCGCCGCTTCCCAATGCTCGACAATCTTACTGAGATTTAAAACTCAATTAATTCTAAATAAATACAAAACAGAGAGGTCGGTCAGATTGTGAAATGATCAGCGTATAAGTTACGAGGGCATACTGGACAGGACTAGATGCACAAATGACAAAACTTAACGCATACCCATTCGCACATACATATCCCTGTCTACGTGCATGTATGTGCATATGCTATACGTCGTATATACGTGAGGTGTGTGTGTGTGTGCGCGCGTGCGCGTGTGGATCTCTCGGGGAGAGAGCGCTGTGTACAGCAGAATCAATTAATATCATAGTCTCTGCCTTGGGTAACGTGTATGAATTCGTGTACCTACGCGAGTAAGTGTCTCTATACATATATATAATGGTTTTTCGGGAGGGTGTGTCTCCGTGTGTCTGCATAAAAATGTCATTATATCTGCAGGGAAAAACTTGGAGCGTCGTTTTCGGTTCTGTACGTACCGACGTACGTACCGATGTACGTACGTATATATTTATGTATGTGTACAATAAAACGCAGATGTACGATGTTTTTCTGGTTCGTCGGTGAAATTAGAAATATAATGTCCGATACGCGTGATGGCAAGTTCGCGTCTTTTTTCGCGCGTGCTTCTCGGTGATCGTCTCCTAGACGGAGACACACGCGTCGATGAACGTCGTTTTCACCGGTCGCGCGTGGTTCACCGCGTTTTCTTCGCGCGGTGTAGATACGTCCGCGTTGTCGTCGTCGTCGTCATCGTCGAGGTCTCGAATTTCGCAGACTTCGCTCCCTCGCCTCCATGCGCGTGCGCGCCGGCCGTTCTCCAAGATGGCCGTCGCAAATCGCGTAGCTTGTCAGGCCGTGTCTCGCGTCACGTAGGCAGAGCGATCATCTCGCGAATCGGAAATCGAAGATCCCATGCGCGATATTTCACGCCCGTTGCGTCCTTTAGTAGAGTCGTTTCTTTAACGGACTTCCGATTCTCCTAGTCCCCCCCCTCGTCATTGGGGAATTTGATATTCAGTACTGGTTAACAACGTGTATGTGACAGCCAGACCGCGCGTGGTCCATGACTTGCTCCTTTAGACGGCAGACATGTTCTTTCAGTCTGTTGACGACGACGCTGAGTTCGCTGTTCTCACCTTTAAGCAGCTTAACCTTGTCTTCGAGCCTCGAGATTCGTTCGAGCTTGCGCCTTCGGCATTTCGAGGCTGCGACGCGATTCCTTTGACGTTTCCTCTCCAACTTTATACGCTCCTGGCTCTCCATGTTGATGGGAGACATCGGCGGGGAACTCGAAACACTCGGCACCGTCTGCGGCTCGTCTTTTATCTGTATGAGACCTTGGCTCAGCGATTCCGTGCTCTGCACGCTACCGGGTGGCTCCAACGTCGTGTAGGTCGCGCCATGAATGCTTCCAGGTTCCTGAGAACTGTCCGAATGGTGAAGCTCGTTCAACGCCTCGACGAAACCACGAGCGTAGAGCTCCTGCTCCTCCGTCACAGTTTTCGGGAACAATATCTGCGTCGTCGGCGTCGGTGTCGTCGTAACCAGACCGTTCTGCTGTGCCATTATCAGCTTCTCCAATTCCGGCGAGCCGAGCTTCAGCATGTTCAGATCGGGCGAACTTAGCACCGGCGCCGCGTTGTTGAGAGCAGGTGGCAGTGGTCCCAGCCGCGGCCTCTTCGCTTGTGGTTGCCTTTGCCCGTTCAGATCCAACGTCAGGCTACGTTTCAGCTGACCCATCATGCTGTCGCGATTCGCCGTCGCGTACACGCCACTCTCGTCGTAGAAGGTCTGTTCCATCGTCGAATTTCGCACCATCGAGTCGCCGGTTGTTTTCACGCTCGGCTCGCGTATACTCTTCTGTCGCAACAACAACTACGGCGGCGGCGGAGACGTTACCCACCACTGACCGTACGAGCGCGTTTCCACACTTGACAAAAATAACCTAACCTATACGCCGTTGCACAGCGACTGCGTCGTTCTATCGTGTCCGTGCTTTCGCGAAAACTTATAATTATAGTTATAAGTAATTCAATAGTCCGTAGCACTGTTCCCCGCGAAGGAATAACATCAAACGAGTGTGGCGGCAACAAACAACGATCGTCAACTCGTCCTCAGTTTTTTATATCAACGATATATTAACAAACAACTTTCATATTATACGGCACACAGCTATGCCTCGAATTAACAGTTGACGCGCGTCACACGTCCGTCCGTCTCTCTCACCCTATCTATCTCTCTCTCTCGCTCTCCGTCTCTCTCTCTCTGCGCTTCGCGTGTTTCACGTCGGAACAAGTCTCGACGGGTTTACGCGGGTTTTTCCAGACGATGCGACGATTATTGAATTGCGTCGGCGACGCGGAAAGGATGCAGTTTTCTCTCGAACTTCGTAACAAACTGAATCGTCGACGAATCGCACGACGTCTCGGTATCACAACGAAAAAATTCGCGATCCGCTTTCCTTATCCTCTCGCGTAATCGTTACCGACGAACGAACGGTGGCTCGACACGCGGTCTGCTGATGTCGGTTGTCAACACAACAATGACTCACGACAACAATAAACAGGCCTTGCACGCCCTTAAGGAAACAGATGAACGCAACGCGATACCCCGTCCGTTCCGCGCAACGTTCCGGCAACTTGTGAAGACCCAACTAAACTTACAGCCTTATATCCCGTGACTCACTGCGTCTAAAAATAGCCGTGGCCTCACCGCTACGCGTTCCCATTGGGTACCGATGGCGACACGGGATCCTCGCATTGGCCCGACGATCCGCGCTACCAGGAATCGGCACGCGCATGCGCAGTCGACTCCGCGTTAGACACCGACTCTGTGGAGGGAGCGTTTGAACAGCCGGTAACGGGCTACGATAGTTCGTCCCGCTCGCGCCTCCGTGTCCCCGACGTACCCGACCGTCGCGCCCTGTCTCTCCTCATCTCTCGAGCCCACGAGTTGCCATGAAACTTTTCCCTCCATCTCTATCTCGCCGTGTCCGTCTGATTCGGTCCATCTCTCTTCTCGTCGTCGTCTCCGTCTTGCTTTACTCGCTCCGTGGTTTCCTCAGCGCGTTGCTCTCTCTCCCGCTCTCCCCACGCGCGCGCGCTCCGCCTGCCTCTCTCTCGCCCTCTCGCCCGTTCTTTCGCGCTCTATCGGTTCTCTTAGAACTCGCCTCGAAAGTTTCGGATACTCGGTTATTCGAACACCCCGATGCACATCGGTATTCACCCTTGTCGAGCGCGGTGCGTCGAAGGAAAGCGCGCACCCTCTCGCGCGTTTTATGCCGCGTGTATATTTGAATCGCAAATTTGTCTCGCGGGTCGAGTCGAGCAGCGTTAGGTTTAGTTGTGGGAGCAGCAGCGGCAGCGCGATCGGGGTGAGGCTATCGCGCCGATTATCGCCACAACATCGCGGACCGTAGTAATAAAAGTTTATTATTGTTTCGCTCGAATCTCCCCACACGTCGCTCTGTCAACTACGAATGATCAATAAAACTTGGCGAAAATTCCGTTCGTGACACCCTGAAAGTTAGCAACATCGTACCTCGCCATCATTTACCGTTCGTAGCTCTCGCGATTGACGGGGAATGTCCAATCTTGTGGCAATTTCGGGTAGCGGTTGTCGCCTCTTCACGGGTTATCCGTGACGATAAAAAATCATCGGACTCCGTTTTCCGTGGGTCGATGGATACAGCGAGGACTAGCGATGAGAACCACGAGACGACGCAGGTCGATCGCGAATCGCGAATGGATATCGAAAAGGATGCTCGTTGCTAATTGACGCGCGCGGAGTAATGCCCCTTTAATCAAAGTCAACTCTGCTGGCCGCGTTCGAATTGAGGCCCAACGGTCGGACTGACGTTGTCCGAGGCAGCTGATTGTCAGCCGCGACTTTGTTGAATATCCATCCAACGAGACGACGAATAGAGAGCTGCTCGTAAAAAGAGACACGGATCAGTCGTACGCCACACGTTCGCAATTCGTCGTAATAATAATCCCAGGAGTTTACATACGATAATTGTCTAATTAATTACTCGGTCGGGTTAATTAAAACTAATGTACTCTGAAGTCTCCTCCATGATAACGGTCGGATGTTAGCGGCGAGGTAATATTAATTCCACTTTATTCGAATTCAAGACTGTGGGAGCGCTCGTGTTACCATCCGACGACGCGCGATACTCTTCATTTCAATCTCGCCGGCTCGATGATGCTATTTTTCCCCCCTCAAACTCATCGTCTCCTTCTCATTTGGGATGTAAAAACGTGAAAGGAAATTATTCGGAAACATATCCCTATTTTACGTTTCATTTAACTCGACATCGTTTCCTACGATACATCATTCATTGGATCGTTCGCTCGTTATTTTTTTTTTCCATCTCCTCCTCAATCGACGAACCTGCATTTTTTCGAGGTCGCAGGATCTCCGACAGATTCATGGTTGAAATGCGTACGGATACGCGAAGCTTTACATCTCGCTATCATCATCCTCGTTCGATTCTTCGTCACGTTGCTCGGTGTTACGAAGGTATTTACGGCGCGCCTGTAAATTGTAAAGGATGTGGCGTTTCAATGCTGTTGGAATTTTACAGTGTGCTTTGTCGCGTGTGTAGTAAAGTGTGGCCTTGTACTACAGACCTATTTAGGTATTATCTGTTCATCTGTCCATCCGTTCTTTCGTCCGAGTCGTTTCGCTAGTTTGAAGCCGAACGAAAAACGGTCAAAACTAACGAAGACGATAAATTGTATCAAGATTATAGACATTGTATATTTGCTCTAAGGATTAACGGGAATCGCAGGAACGCGTACGAACGTTTCTACAATTATAAATCTATACGCATACCTATGTATTATACATACGTATAAGCCTATACGCGTATGCATACGTAGGTATATACCGTTCAAACATTCCGAGATATTACCGTTCCTTGCATCAAGAACATGTCCCACCGATGTAAATGTCTCTTACCTGTTCGCGGAAGGTCCGGTTGTTTGTGGTTCTTTTAATGCCGAAGGAACAATCGTAGGATTGAGAGAAACTAAAGGTACTGTTGAGTACACGCGGTGATTATAAAAAGTCCCAAAATGCCTTTGAACCCGTGCCAATGAACGAGGCGCGAGAACAATAATCCTGGACAATTATTTGCCGGGAATCGAAGTTCAGGTAAATTGTTTACCACTCGTGCATCCGATTTTGGTGATTTATAATGGTCCGATACCCTTCAAGGACGACGTTGGGCATCGATTCACGGTCAATTTTCGAGATTGGTTATTAGCTTATACCGTTCCGATAAATCAGGTAGCGGAAGATCTTATAGATATCTCGAATACCCGACAGCCAATGGTAGAGAAATAAACGGATAACAAATCATTGATGAACCTTGGTGAAAAGTTGTGTAATATTCGATCATTCTCGTGTGATTTCCTGAACGGTAATAGCCGCCGCGAAGAAACGTATCTCTGTATATTTTCGGTACTTTATTCCCCGTCGAGTCACGTTATCTCCGATAGTTTCTTGCAGAATCGAACAAAATATTTTATCGCTGCTCGCTCTCCGTAGCCGCGTCGCGGCCCCGTTTTGTTTGCGAACAAATGTGGGCGGCAGCGTCGCCAGTTGGTTTTTCAATCTGGAAACCGAGCAAATATTAATTTCGGACTCTCTTCGCTCGTGTCGGCCAAATCGCGCGAGGTCAACTCGATCAAACGAACGTTTTGTACGAAATATTTTTTTTAACGATCATCCTTATCCCTCCGAGCGTTTTCAAACATCCGAATCGTCGGAACGTTGCATAATCGAACAACAGCGAAGGAGCAAAAAAAACGTAGCCGTTGAGGAAGCGATAACCTTGCAAAAAACTTGACACATTGTTGCGAATGCATTGACTGCTTTGATTTCACAAAATTTAATCTCATTGATTGAGCGACATTATTAAACTTTGGAGTAACATTTAACGCGCTTCTATTTATGTAATCAGAGCAAATAAGTCGCAGGTCCACGGAGATTAGATTGAATAAACGGAGTAAAACAACGTTACTGGATGCAATTCTTGACTTTGAATCATCGTTTGTCAGCTACTGATTAACTATCGCGTCTCTGTTCCGTACCAACATAATAGATGCGACTCTTATCTATCGCGACACTCGCAGAAAAAAACTGCGGTGGTGAAAAACGATGTTATATTTATTCCGAGTAGTAGCTAAGGCGAATCTCATTTCTCGGATTCCGACTTTTTTTCATCATGCCCAAAAAAAAAAAAAAAATCATCACGAAGTTTATTCCCGAACCATCGCGCTTTTCCGCCAATAAACATCGAGCCGCGCTGTAGACCTACTTATGCAGATCACTGACGATAATAATTAGAAATTCCTTAGAAAAATTAGAAAAGTTAACGTACAACGACATCTTTCGGAGACGCCCGCAAATTCGCACGTCGGTATAGAAGCTGCCGGTCGGCAAGTGAGCGCGTTTCGCCGCAGCTCGAAACGCATCTTCAGTATCAACGGCTGCGTTGTGCTTTCGTTGCGGTGAACATATCGCGAAGGAAGAAATTAGAAGGCTAACAATTTTCCGGTAATACAAACAATTCGCTTGGTAAAATCTTACGTAACAAAGGAATAACACGTGTGACAAGTCATGACCAAAACGAATTTATCACGATTGTACCGTCGGCAAGTTTGCAATATAACTATCGACTGCGGAACTGGCACGCGCGAGAGGGTAAGCAAAAATCGTTACCTTCTTTCTCATGATAACGCATTCGTGAATAATGACCGAACGTAAGATGCAGCTTGTACCAAGCGAGAGTTATTCGCTCTCATCTCATGATTATGTTTGATAATTCCGCATTGAAGATTCTGACATAATTTAATGCCGTAGTAAATTAGCTCTATGGGTCCACGTGCGTCATGCAGGATTCTAATTCATTTTGACCGCAGCGTGCCGAGCTTACGACGATCGCCGCTAGATATCGCATACTACTCGCGAGCAGCGTTGCCTGCGGAGTGAGATAAGTTACGTAACATGCCAAAAATTGTTCTTATTCAGATCTATACGCGATGGACCCCGCGCACCATCTTCACGAACTGAGAAAGATGTACGCAGAGCTGCTCAAGCTTCTCGAGCTTCTTCGGTGTGTGAAACGTGATTTGATGAAGATCGCGCGCAACGCAGAGAAGGTGGCTGAGCTGACCCCGCTATAACGGCCAATATCCTTCGGCTTTGCAGCTCAAACTGGTCCTGTGGGACCACCGATAGAACTGAAATCAAACTCGTTGTAGCTGACGAAGATGGATAGGCGGAATCTCATCGGATTTCCGACACGTGACTCCGATACTCTCGAGACACGGATGTTCAACGCACGTGGAACGATGACTATGACCGCTGCAACACTGACCGTGTTTATGAATCGATGGTCATAGAAACAATTCACATGATATATATCGTATGCTAGTGATCGACGCAGATATCGATAATTGAATATATATATAGAAAAAATGAACCAAATGCCTTCGATTATTCTCGTTGATTCGAGACAGCGGTCATTGCTTCCTGTTAGCAATAACGTGCACGAAGGATGCATGGAATTATGAAATCGTCGACCAGGAAAACTCGTGTATCTAATACCATACACAACATGACGAATGATGAAACCAAGATGCGACAATAAAAATATATGTTTACTAAAAAAACATACATTCGTTTATTTTATTGTATGAAACATCACGAATCGATCGGTATTCCCATGGAATAATTCGTTAACGTTTTGATCTCGGATTTGTCAGGCGAGAAAATCTCGTCTCGGTCTTGTTTCCATGACACCGCGACTTCGAGATTCTGGCTCCCTAACGAACAAATCGTCATTGTCATTTTGAACGTAAGATTAATAATGACTCGAGGAGTCGATGTTCTGTCAAGGAACATCACGGCGATCGATTCTGAGATGTGTTCAAAATCTGAGATTCTTGAAGGCTATAGCCTTCTCATTTTTCGCGATTTCGAAAAATCGGTTTTTCCGAATTCATAACTCTATGAATTTCAAGATTCTCGCTCGATTTCGCGCGGTAGTTCAAGACATTCGAGACGAGACGAACTCGCGACGAGACAAGACGAGATGGCAAAAAAAAATGACAAAATGAAACGAGCGAGATTCGTTGAAGGGTGCATTGAAAGTTGGGAGACCAAAAAAATATTTAAAAAATTCGTTCCTCGCACGTGAAAAATAGTTTGCTCCGTCATCTCAAACCCTTGCCTTTGGCTTGGTTGCATTTCTTAGGCAAAGAAAAGAAAGAAAAGAAATTGTACGCGTATTTGACGAGGTGATAAATCGTTTGTCGCAAATGCGAATCCGCGTGGTTCGTCAACGTTACAAACGCGGCGTGACGCGATTGAGTTTGGATACGGGCAAACGGACGTAAAAAATGATCTGTAAATAACGTTTCGCCTCAGTGAAATCTTAATTCCGAATCGAATGTGGGGTGAGCGTTGATAAGCGAATATCGAAAGTATCAATAGAGAATGAATATCGAGCGATCGTTCGATTTTAATCGAATCATTCCGTGCGGTGCGTCGCGGGAAACGCAGCGATCGCGACGTCGACGAAATATTCGTATTTGGAAATGGAAGTAAAAGGTAACCGCGGGGAAAGAATTGCAATGGGCCGCCGATTGGATAAGGAGCTAGTAAATATTGAGCTACAATATACAACCTACTTAGTATTTACAAAAACGTACCAATCTTTAATAAGGTATCAAACACTTTATAAAACGTTTCTCAGTCGCTCCTTTATATTTACATATTCCTAAGGATTTTATAAATGTATTTTAAAAAATCTTTCTTTCGCCGGACCTTTTTCCCAGGTTTTTTCTTAACTCTTCGTTCATCGGGGCTCGGAACCATCGGTCGAATGCCAACGAATAAAACGAGACATAGACTACGGATGTGTATGCGCCATCGAGAATAGAGGCTAATCAAGCTTTTCAAATAATCAACAACGAAGAAAAAATACGGATTTCTTTGGTTAGATTAAAAGATTAAATTGGCATTCAACGGATAATTGTCACTTCTTTGAGCATCTGCGATCGAGGCTCATTTGAGGTGATTCATTAGTACGCATAAATTGCATAATAATCATAATTACAAATTACAAATATTAGACGGTAAATTGCATCTTTATCCACAGAGTAACTATGTTCTCTTTTTTAACTTTACTTTGGATTCCTCGCTAGAGATAAATTCCCTAATTTCATCGTCGCTAATGAACTTCACTCTTTCTTCTGCTTTGATACGTTCAGTTCGACTAGCGTAAGTTTGGCCCACCTTGAGGAATTCACTGACCTCGACGTTTTTCACTACCTTTTGATAGCGCTCGTACACCTCTTTAACGCCGAAGTAAGTATTCGACGGGAAAACAGTTACCGAGTCCCCGTAGAACTTTTTTTTCCTAGAAACATACTCGACGTACTCGGACAAGGTGGGATATTTCTCTGATTCTTTCACGCAATCAATAAACAATTTGTATAGAGATAAAACTCTGTCAAACTCAAGGGAATCGATAACTTCGTAGGTGACTTCAATTTTATCCTTGTCGTGGTCGTTGTTGATAACTACTTTCCTGGTGTTCTCGACCAATTCCGTGTAGAATGATTTGTCTTGGTCAATAGCAAAAAAGGGACGGAATGTCTTGTCGCAAACATCGAAGACGCATTTCCCGGCTTTGGAGGCATCCAAATCACCTTCGAAGTACAGCAAGTGGACATAGTTGTTCAGATGAACTTTTTCCTCAACAACATCGTCGCGCAACAATCCCTGGTGATTCAAGTTTAGATAATTCAGTTTGTACAAGTTGAACGGTTTTTCAATTTCACTGACCAGAAAACCGTCTACAGTCTTGAAAATTTTCTCCAACAAATAATAAACCTTCTGTCTACGTTGTTGAATTCTCTTCAAAGTCGTTACCTCACTAAATAGCTCGCTTCGTTTTTCGATAGACTTCAAGTCTAGATCGTAATTGAAGTACTTCAAAATTTCGACCATATAGCGTGCTACGCCACAATGCCCTCTGAGCCGTTCGTATTTGAAGTTTTGAGGATCATTTTTGAAAATGCACGAGGACAATTCAACGCAGTACCACAACGCAGTTAGCAGCGTTGTGTTTTCTGGAGGATCTAACGGCAAAGATGACAGCCCAATTTTACATACTGCCTTGCTGATACGTCGCATAGTGTATATCTTGAACTGTTCAACGACATTTCTGTCCATCCACTCTTTCTTTTCACAATTTTTCCACAGCACAAAGTAAAACAACCCAATATTGAATTTGACCTTCTTGCAATTAAAGTACGTCGCCGATAAAATGTAATCGTTGTATTTATCAAACTGGTTGGTGTCCGTCAGCACAAGGCCACCATAAAATGGTTTTCGTGTTCGCGGCTCAGTCTTCGTATTGTTTGCCAAAAATTGCTTGTAAACATTCAAAGTGTAAAAGTAACCGATCGACTCGCTCATATCTTGATCATTCATCAAAAACAATGGACACTCCATGGTCGATTTAAACTTACTAAAACTAGCAGGTAGGGCTTCCATTGACTGTCGTTGTCCATGGAAAATGATTTTGTCCAACAAATTGAGCGTTGTTAAAATTATAACAGGAATTCCTTTATCGTCGTCCAGAATGATGTCAGGGAACTCAATTTCTTGTTCGGGCGTGAACTCAACATCAACGATCTCCTCCTCTCCAACGGGCGTGTCAAATTTCGTGTCGAACTTCAACGCGTCAAACGAGTACGATTTTGCGTCGCTGACGATGTAATTAATTAAAGTTGAAATGGATTTCTCAATTTCAACTTTATCTGAATGGACAGTGGCAGTAAGATTCCGGTACCAATCCGTCTTGACGAATTCGCGCAAGAATACATTTCTGTCCTTTGTTTCCAAGCAAACTTTGCTATTTTCACCATTTGCTGTTTTCTGTGAAAATTCGTCAAACAGTCGATCTCTCAGTTTCTTCAATTTATCGATTTCTTGCAAAGCTTTCCCTTCTCGTTGGAATTTCTTGATGAACTTATACTTGATATAAGACTTTAACTGATCTCTTTCAGCTAGAAAGTTGTCAACGTTGAGTTTATCGTATTCAAATTCCTTGGAAATATCAGTTACGTCGTAAAGCTGGTTATTGCGATAAACCAGGCACTGGCTCTTAAAGAAGGATGTTGCTACTGAGAGGTCGATTTGTCTCAGGTTTTCATTAAATGCATGGAAAACAACCGTTTCGTAATGCATGTTCTCATTCGCTTCGAAACATTCCTCTGCATTTCTCGTGTCGATCAACCCATCCGTGATGATATATAGTAGCTTGATTTTATCATCTTTATTAACAATTAACTTTTTTTTCAGGTATTCGATAATACAGCTCGGCGCTGTACCCATGTGCCCACTCTGCCGGGTTAAGTATGCCGCTCTAGTCGCGTCTTCATTGACTCCATAACAACTGGTGCCCCAGTGCAAGTAAATAATATCCGATTCTGTTGGGTGCACTGCAACAATCGATTCTTCTGTTTTGATTTTTTCTACATCCTCTTTGAACTGCTCAAGAGTTTTCAAGCCATTGGTGTGATAATACGCGACTCCGTCCGTTGAGCCGGAAAAATCTTTGGCATAAATGAAGTAGTTAACCATTTTCGCTTCGTATCAACTCGTTCAAAGTGAAGCAATGTTGCGTTCGTTGACAACTAATGTGCATTCAATCCGAGTTACTAATAACAGTGCGCGTATTGCTCAAAAAATTACTTTTGTCGATAACGCACTGGCGAGTACTCGATAAACAAACTTCAACCCAGTTGAGGAGTTCCTAGAACAAAGGCGCAAGTTGAAATCATGGAAAAAAAAATTATTTTGAATCTAAAAATGAGTTTTAATTAAAGCAATTTATAGTTTAAGTATGACCAAATATCGAAACAAAGTTACATCATCCTGGAGGATCATCTCGACTACAATAGCACGGAATACAGTGATGCATAACGTCGACCGTTTGAATTCTTGCTAGGATCTTGTAATAAAGACCCTAGATGTAGCACGGTGAATCCACCCCCGCAACATATTTAAATGACACTTGGAGCATGTGTAGGTACTATTAAAATAATAAGATCGTGAAAGTTTCCGATCCCCGTCTCAATTGGTTTTTTAGAGAAAGCAAAATATGTGTAATGTGTGACGTTCTTTGGAATGAATTCCGAATACACCAGACTGAGTTTCTCTGGGAGTTGAGGTTAGATACATTGATCCCATCAACAATTGTGCACCTTATGAGCTAACTTACATTAATTATGATATTCTTACCTATAAATTGAGATACGACATTTGAAGTTTATTATTCATCATTCCTTCTCGCCACAATTAATCTTTTACATCAATTACCGAATTTATCTATCTTACTCATTTGCACGTATCTGCGAAGTAATAATGCGTGTGTTCCGATATACACAACTGGTACCAGTTTCCTATAGTTTGCGTCACGCGAATTACAGAAAACCGGCGCTCGCAGTGTAAGTATATCGGAACACGCCCATAATTGCCTTCCGCCGGCTGACCTTGAACTGCCTTGGGCTGACCACGTGACCTGTGGCTTGACTGTGCGGTTAATATGAATGACTAATAAGTGCCTGTGCTACTTTACATATGTAAGAAACAGAAGAATATTTGTTTCTCGAGATTAACCGAACCGATTGGTTTGAGTTTTCAATATGTTTTGGCGACTGATAATAGCTTCTAGAAAAAAAAATTCAGGAGATACAGAGTTTCATAAGATCCTTGAAAAAAATGTATTATTTCAATACTACCTAACATCCTCTGAGTATCATTTAAATATCTCCTGGGGGCCGATTCACTATGCTCGTACCTCGAGGGCCTTCGAACAGTCGAACGGTATTTTTCTATAAAACGTGCGAGGCTCGATTTTGCGCACGCGTGCAAAGTATCGGAAACGTTATTTTACATATGCCAAAATAGACGTAATGCGGCGCTTTTCCCAACGTCTTTTAAACATCTTTATATGGTTGTGTTATCAGGGGTCATCCAAAAATAAACTCAGATAGTCGATGGTATTAAGTTGATCCGGAATTCGAGTCTGCGACTTCGGTGTTCGCATCGACTTCAACTATTGAGCCAGTTTATACATCGACATATTTTCAACGATTCACAACAGTCATTTTAAAATAACACAAAGCTGTAAAATTGAACGTACCGATCCGAATGGAGGAATTGGGGAGAATTGCGTTTCCGGCGGACTGATGTTACTGTTTAGAACTACTAATCGAAAATTCACTCAGAGCGAGAAACCTGTATACTGGATGACGGTCAATGGCACACTGAAGTAACGAAATAATTTCTGCCGGAATTTATACCACCGCCGGAACATCTGCCGGAACGGGTGACGCAAATCGGCTCATATTGTAATCCTGGTGCAACATTGCATGGAACATTATCAGTAGCTACTAATCAGAGTCCATGATGCAATAAATATGTTTGTGTTCAAATAATACTGACTAATCTATCAACCAAATGAAATTGATAAATTATTTATTTATTGACTAAATAAAAGAGCGGTATCTATACATCAGCGTCACTAACTGTTGATACGCACCAGTGATATCGCAGCTACTTACATGAAATATTATGCATTTGATATTATGGTCTCATCAGTGCTGTTCTCCCGTTCTTTGTTTATTTCAACGTAGAAGACGTGTCTAAGCGCTATCAAAAGGTAGTGAAGAACGCCAGCGTCAGAGAATTCCTTAGAGTATGCGAGACTCACGTTAGTCGAACTAAACGTATCAAATCAGATTAACGAGTGAAGTTGAACATTGACAATGAAATTGTCGAATTTATCTCTAGCAAGGAATTGACAATTACAGGGGAAGGGCGGGGAAAGATTTGCGATGGGCCGCCAATCGGATAAGGAGGTAATAAATATTGTGCTACAATATACAACCTATTTATTATTTACAACAACGTACCAATCTTTAATAAGGTATCACACACTTTACAAAACGTTTCTCAGTCGCTCCTTTATATTTACATATTCCTAAGGATTTTATAAATGTATTTTAAAAAATCTTTCTTTCGCCGGACCTTTTTCCCAGGTTTTTTCTTAACCCTTCGTTCATCGGGGCTCGGAATCATCGGTCGAATGCCAACGAATAAAACGAGACATAGACTTCGGATGTGTATGCGCCATCGAGAATTGAGGCTAATCAAGCTTATCAAATCATCAACAACGAAGAAAAAATCCAGATTTCTTTGATTAGATTAAGAAATTAGATTGGCATCCAACGGATAATTGTCACTTCTTTGCGCGTCTTCGATCGAGGCTTGGCGATATCTATGCCGCAAACGAATGGATCGGATGATTTTTTTTCTTCCAATTTTCATCGAGGGACGATTAAAGATACTTTCTTCGCTATCTAGAAACACTTCGAAATCGTACCAATTCATCTATACAAACGTCCAAGCTTCGGAGGATTTTTTTTCCATATAATCACATCAAGAATTTGTTACGGATCAATCAAAGATAAATTGACGGAAAGTTTCGCAGCGAAATGTCTTCGATTGATCGTCGTGGAACGAGCTGCGTATTATGCGATCCGATCTTTCATCCTTTTCGATCGAATTGCGACCAAAACGTAGTATCTGGCCTGTTTTGGGCGGCTGCTAGTAGTTTTGTCGCGAAATAGTGGCTGGAGGACTGTCATTACAATAACGAAACATGCATAATGTCGGACATTAAAATCACGTATGTTGCTGTTTGGTTGTAGTTTTTATAAAATCTGGTAAATATATTCGATAAACTTTGGATCTGACAATGAAATATAATCGTTAGGATGACCTGACGACGTGCGTTATATTACTTCAAAAATAGATGAATAATAATCTCGCCAGCGAGAAAGAAATATTAAATGTCTAATAAAAATAGATTTATTCTAGCTACGATGTTTTGGCTAATCGGGCGTTTAATGCAGGTTTCCACGAAGCCCGGGGAGCCAAAGTAGAAAATCGCTTTTGTTCCAAGCGAGCAACAAAAAAAAATGGATTTGGAGAACGACGAGTGATGAGACGCAACTCAACGGAAATGAAGAGCGAGAGTCGGTAAAAATCTAACAATAAGAAAACTATCGTACGTCCGTGCGATGGAGTCGATGAGAATAATGAACGTGCATTAAATGCCTCCACAGCCAATTTTAGAACTATGTATCCGTCATATTACTACGCAACGATTGCACATAAAATACAAATACATGTCATTCAATATGATACACGAAATATCAATAAATATTTTATCTTTTGGCACATCTCGTCAACTAGGTTACAATACAATATACATATTCGCTTAGCTCTTAGTATTTCACGAGTAATACGAATATTTAGTTTTCTAGTATTTAATGACATATCTACACACGTTGTTACGTGCACGTAGCGATTCGCCTGGCTGCAACCTCGAGTTATCTTTCTATCTATTCGGTGATATAATCCTACAAAATTATTACAGGAACGTAATCAATATTTTGTGTACATGTATATATTTTATATTTATATTCATATTCATATTTATATTCATATTTATATTCATATCGTTCAAGTTTCGAGCGACAACACTTCGACGCGATTCGAAAATTTCACCTCCCCATGCTCTGTATTCCAACGGCTTAAAATTCTCGTACTCGTTATACTTTCAGCGCAATGAGACGCTCGACCTTTTCTAATCTCACTGAAACCTATCGATTCCATTCCTCCATAATCGATTACATTTAATAACATTTATGTTAAGTATTTATATCCATGAACAAGGCACTGCTCGACAAATGGACTTGAGTTGCTAGATTATTCGTTTGATTCGTGAAACCTGAACGCGACTCGCGTCACCTCCGTTGGCGAATACCTACGTTGTAGAAACTCGATTTGAGAGAAAGGAGGATAATTCAAGAATTCGCGAGATGATCGATCATCGGTTCTACTTTCGTCTAATCACAAATTTAACGAAACTATGAACATCACATCTTGCAAACATGCCACGATAAAATCAATCGAGTCAATTGAAATGATAGTAAGACAAGCTATCCGACCAATGCAACGATCGACGAAATTTTTCATCGCGTCTCGGGACACGTTTTTGTTTGCCCGACGTGATTACATCTAACGCCGCCAATAGACGATTTTCCAGCGTCTGAGTTCATCGCTCCGTCGGATGTGCGCAGTTTCTCGCAATTTCGTCGAGTTTTGAGACAGAATAATAATTTTGTTACGATGCAGTTTCAAACTTTTCATCATTTTTTATGGTTTTGGAATATTTGAATCTTATACAACGGCTTTCTACGCTATCTTCGTTGATACATCGGAACACGAAGTCGCGTTCATCCCTCAGGAATCGATTCGATAACTCGAGTCGATGAATTCGAGTTACATTGAATGGAACACATAAGGTAAGACTAGCGAACTAGTTGACGATTGTGAATACACCTGACAGACTACCGAGTTACGTCGCGTTTGTTCGTCGCTCTTCGAATGGAAAGCAGCCAGAATGTCCTATCGAGAGCCTGAGAGTCGTGGAATTATAATTTTCTGTTACCATAAGACGGTGGTCTCGTCGTCAGGTTTGCCAAAGCTCTCCTTGTCACTTGACGCGGTCGGATTAAAAGCACAGTCACGATACATACTCGTTCGTCGTTAACCTTTTATCCAACAGCAATCGTCGATTAATCTCTCTAACGAGCATTGAACGATGCAATGCTGCGATTCGACTAAATAAAGTATTCACATCATTTTGTTCCGACTTCGTTGAGACTTATTTAAAAACTTATTCTTCGAACAACGTACGCATTATTCAAAAAAACGTTCGAAGAGACGATTTCCGAAAATTGGTTCTCCGCTTTTCCTGGTTCGTTCTCTTTTCGCGTTACAACGACGTACAAAAGTGGTCCGAGTTGCTCCGATATCAAGTCACGTCCCATCCCCCGTTTTTCGAGTTTGTTCGCGTCTCGCGAGTGCGGAATTGCAGCGTCGAGACGATGAAGACTGATAGGAATTGTCGCAGCGTCGCGAGGAAGCGGTCTCATGGGAGTTGCGACGCTCGTGTCAACAACACTGCGAAGTTCTCGCGTTGCGCGTTTGCATTTTTTTGCAATGAATTTCGAAGGGTGTACGATGCGGTGCAAGCTTCGCGCGTCACGTGGTTGGTTCCGCGTTGTTTGTGCATAATAGTTGAACGACTCGTCGTCGCGCGGTAATGTTTAATAGGTGAAAAGAAACGAGCGACAGAAGTGTAATAACGAGCGAAATAACGCAGCTTCGAAATTGCAGGAAGCGTAGTAAGAGAAATTGCGCAATTGTACTCGTCGCCGCGTCGCGCACGAGGAAATTATTACGAAATCGCGGCGCATATTTATCTCACAGTCAATGTCAATGGACACAGAGCATACATATTTTGGACCCTTTGTAGAGTTTTTAATACTATGGACACGTTATAGGCTAGAATTAATGACTAAACGGTCAACGTAACTTCCTAACATTCTAACGACTATCGCAGGCACTCGCCGTATTCGTTTGGCCTCTGCTCGTTTTGAAAATCAGCGCGCATTTGTTCAGTCGCTCGTTCGGCTGCCGATATAAATAATTCTCTCGAATACCCGTGAATACATTTCCACTGTGAAACATGGCAATTTTCTACGGTTTCTCAGAAGTTGCACTTCCAGATATTTACCCAAATTTCTGTGGTCTTCGAGCCGCGCGATTTCACGAAATTTGTCGTTTTCGCGCCGCAAAACGAGCGTCCGCTGAAATCATTACGCCGAAATCACGGAGTTCGCGAAGTCTGTGATTTTTGTGTCGCAAAAATAAGGGAAACTAAGTGTCTCGTATGGGAGAGGTAGCGAGGCTCGCGATAACGTCGAGTTTTATATTATCAGTGCCAGTCATAGTAGTGTATCATACCAGGTAAGCATTGTTTCGCATATTTATTTACTTATTTATTTATCTGATTATCCATTTACTCATTCGTATTACCACCCCCGTTACCTTTGTTATCAACGTGCTCATTTCTCTTGCCTTTCGGCCTGCAAAGATATTACATTTGCTTCTGACTTTGCCTACGCCTTCATATAAAATCTGAAATCTCACCTCATGCTCTGCCATTCTCATTTCAATTGTTCTCCCTAAGTGCTTCGAGTATTCCTGTGTCGTTTTAGTTTCTGCTCTCTTCTCCTGGTCCCACCGTTCTGCGCCTCTGCATCTCCCTCATCCAGTCTGCTCCTTTAGTACAGGAAAATAAGCAATATTTCCATGACGGAGGGAACGAAACAACAGACTCCCTGATTTTCGCGGCGCGACATCAACAGACTCCGTAACTACCGCAGCGTGAAAACAATAGACTTCGCGATTTGCGCGGCGCGGAAACAACAGATTGCGCTATTTTCGCGAACCTTTGTCGAGTTCTCAATACTATGACACGTTACAGGCTAGAATTAATGACTAAACGGTCAACGTAACGTCCTAACACTTCAACGACTATCGCAGGCACTCGCCCTCATCGTTTGGCTTTTGCTCGTTTTGAAAATCAGCACGCATTTGTTCAGCCGCTCGTGTGGCTGCCAACTTATATATAGTCGCTACGAAAGTCAACCGGAAAAAAGCTCGTAATCGCTTCAATTTTCTATCTCGCATGGTCCCGCTCGTCTGTTCGACAGCTAACCTCGAAGAACATCGAACTAACAGTCTTTAAATCCGTACGAATGAAGGCTGAATTATTTTTAGCGAATGAACGATGGAAGATCGGATGAAGACTCTGGAGAAATTTCACGGCAACGAACGGCGTTTAACGGGCTTTCGATCACATTTTCACGTCAGAGCTGTAGATCCTCGCGTGTCTTCGTACGCTCTTTGACGCTCTTCGTTATAAGGGGAAACACCTCGTCCTTTTCTGAACAACGACCGATCTACAATCGACTTTTCCCAGCGTGAAGCTTTCTTGCTTCAAAGTTTCCTCGACGGATATCTTGCTGAGCCGTTTCTTCACACGAAACGGCGTAGATCGCGGTGATATTATCTCGTACAGGTCGCTGGTTCTTGCCTGGATCTGTACTCTTCTTCTTGGGCTCGTTTTCTGATCTATTGGAATCGCTATGTCGACCTCCGAGCTGTAATTTCTGTCCTGTTGATCATCCCTGGATTCAGAACTGTCGAGATCCTTCGAACTACCCGGCGTTTTGTCCTTGTCCTCGACTTGTTGGGACGGCGTGTCGAAGACGTCCGAGCAGTAGCTCTTCGAGTGGCAAATCAAGCCGAAATCTACGGATTCCAGGGTCTCTTCGGCCTCGGACGGAGGACTTCTCGCCGAGGCTAACGATATCGCTCGGGTTTCCGGCTTCTGTGGTTTCTCGTCGTCGGCGTAATCCAGCGAAATGCACCACTTCTCGAATAACGCGGGACCCGAGGGAACCTTCTCTGGAACGGGAATGTCCTGGTTTTTGTTGGAGTCCGAAGTTTCCACGGGACTGCACTCCTTAGTCTTGTTCGCTTGTCTGTTGGGTCGCCGAATGCTGTTTTCACGCTCGATGGAGAGACAGAATTCTTTGTCGGTTAGAAGTATCTTCTTTGGAAACCGCGACGCGGGCAGTTCTTCCGCCGTGTCCAACTTCTCGACGGACGGTGTCTTCAGCAATCCCTTCACTTTTCGCAATTCCGTCAGCAAATCCATGGTCTCCTGACTGGGCTGGTGAAAGATACGTCGCTTCGGTCTTCGCAGGGATCTGGTATCTGGTTCCGGATCTATCTGATTGTCGATACTCTTTTGTTTCCTGAGGACCGATCTCACCGTCATGCTAGGGCACATCGATCTGGTTTCGGTCGTTTGGTCGTTACCTTCGTGTTCGTTGGACGAAGGAGACTCTCGACGGGGAACTTCTACATCCAGGTCACATTTGGCATTGGTTCGATTTTCTGCCTCGCCTCGTGGCGACAACATCGACTGATTCGTCGCGCCTCCAGAAGAATTGCACGAGTGATTGCCTGCTGACGCTCGATGATGTTCTTCACCGGTTTCCCCTCGAGTGCTCTGCACCTCGAATCTGTTGTGAAGTTGTCTGAAAGTCTCTTTAGAAAAATCTTGGCCGAGGCTCGGCGATTCCATTCTTCGGGGAAAAACTCCGTGACATCCGGAAGCTGTTTCTATTCTCGACTTGCAAATAACTTGACTCTGATATCTCGACGCACCGTCGAATGCCGCAGAGATGAACGTTTCCCTCGAAGATATCAAGTTGTCCGACGATATTCCTCGGCGCTCGAAATTCTCCTTGTCCTGATGGCTCGATCTTTTCGCGCTCTTGTCCACAAACTCGCCTGGATGTTTGTCCAGTTTGTCGAGAACGTCTTCGGAGCCTTGTCTCCGCGTCCTCGTCGGCGATGTTTTCGAATCCTCGGTGTAATTAGCGGCGTCCTTCCTCGATTCAGAAAAGAACAGTTCTTTCTGCTTCGGTAGAGTCGCGCTGCCAGATTCAGTCATCTGTCGTCGCAATTTCGTGGGTGATTTTTCGCCCGGTCTCAGGACCGCCAATTCTTTCGGCTGTGGCTCCAACGAACTGGTAGAAATTTGTCTCTTTATCGGAGAATTCTCCAGCTTGGCATCGTTCCTCGCTTCGTCATTGGACGAAGCTTCGGCATCGTGACGTTGACTATCCTTGTCCGCATCGACGACCGACGCGTTTTTTCTCTTCGGCGAGTTTCCCCAGCTGACGGCTTCCTGAGGTGAGCTGAGACACGAGTTGGACGAGATGATCTCCTCGCTGGACATGATCCTGCACTTGACTAGCTCTACCACGCTCAAAGATTTGAACTCTTGTGGTTCGGTGACCGAAGAATTTATCGGCTCCGGATCATCGAGCGGAGGCAACGAGCTGGGTCCGGATTCGAGGACGTCGTCCAACGAGGCGCCTCTGAGAGAATCTCGAGGACTCTTTGCCGGAGTCGGAATCTCGTTGAAGCTAGCAAGGTCTTCCATCTCGAACGAATACATCTTGGTAAGTTGTCCCTTGCCCGAACGTCGTTTGAACGATGATGCTTCCTGAGGCACAACTCGCATCGTTGATCCCGCTCTATCCTGCTCCTTTTTCGGAGATGCCGCGAAGACTTCCGGTTGCGGATCCGGCCGCATCTTCGATCGGTTGTGACTGGGCGTTAGGTTGAAGATGAACTTGTCGATGGTCTTGGAAGGCCCTATCTTTTCGAGGAACGGCTTCTCCACGGCCTTGCTAGGTCCGATCTTCTCCAAATACGGTTTGCCGATTATTCGCGGTGCCAATTTCGCGAGAAAAGGTCGATCCTCCGTCTTCGAGATGCCGATCTTACGCAGGAACGGTCTCTTCTTCTCGCGCTCCTGGGGTTTCGCGAGCTCCATGGACTTGTCGCTGAGGCGCTCGTTGCTGTAATTCGAGGAATTGTCGCTGCTCTTAGACCTGGCGCGTTTGTTCTTCGGATGCGAGCCAAGAGGAGTCCTCGGCGTTCTCGGCGACGGTTCCGATGTGTCCGGATTTGGACAAGTCTCGTCAAGCAGGGCTATAGCGTCTCGGAGGTCCATGTAAGCCTTCCGTTGTCCTCCGCCGGGCCGGGGAAATTCACCCTCCATGCTGCTAGCCTGAGTCGAAGATAAATCCGGATGTCCGAGGTCCTTGTCACCGTACAAAAATAAAGGGTGCGAGCTGTGATCAAGCAATGGCGCCGAGGGCATCGCGATCGCCGTTTCGTCCGTGTACCAGGGCGTCACGCACAGATCCTCCGGCCTCGTGGCCGGACTCTGCGGGAGCGTGTTCTTCGGTATGGCTCCTTTGCTGACGTCGTAGTATCCGAAACCCGCCACGCTCTTGGCACCAACGAGCGGACGCCTGCGGTACGTCGAACAGGTGGCGAAATGAGGGGGCGCCGGTCTTGCCGTCTCGACGACGATACGACCTTGGGCGCAAGGAACGATCGGTTCTCCGTCGGCTGGTGCTTCCTCAGGGGTCAGAGGAAGCGCGGCGCCGCGTCCAAACTCGATGAACCACAGCTCGTCCCTCAACTCGCAGTCTCACTTCTTTTCATTCATGTCCTTGTTCAGGTAATGAAGTACGTAATGAAGGACGAGATCGTAGCAGTACTTGTACTCGGTCTGAAACAAAAAACACCACTACCATCAAGATCTATCACCTTCGGGGGGACTATAACACCTATCTCGTCTGAAAAGTTCGTCGTTTCTGATTGCGTTGTACAATGTTATTTTCTTATACATCAGGTGCTCCTCTATTCACAAAACCCAAAGGATTGAAGGAATCTAAAAAATTAGCAAAATGGTGCCATCATTTCTCGCAGTCCGGTTACACTTACTGTCTTTAAAAACTATTCGCAACATAGAACGCTGTCTCCAAACTTTCTCCCGCTCCCGATGCTGCATGGGGCATGCTTATTTTTTTCAATCATCCCATCATTAATTATTCCCTACTCCTAATTTGACCTTTGATCGTGCATTCGATGATAATTCTCTGATAATGAAGAAAACTCACTAAATTTTCCACCAGCTGGGGTCTGTGCCTACGGACGGTCTTTACTGCCTGAAAGATGTCCACTTCGCCGTGTTGAATGACTTGTTCTATGCAAGCGTTCGCGGCGCAATAAACGCCGCAACGACTTCGACCGTCGGGGGAGACGACGGCAACAGGTCCGTAATCGGTACGTTGCCTCCAGCGTTCCACCATATTCATAAGCTCGACGAGGCTATTGGTCGAAGTGGGTACTTTGTGACCCATCGGCCAGCAAGTTAATTGAAAGAGTTGAACAGTCTTCGGCGGAGCCTTAACGCCGGCCATCAATTCCGTCAGCGAGACGATTTTCTTGTTTATTCTGAAAACCTGCAACGTCGTAGCTCGGGATAATGCTGATAACAAATCGGATAACAAATCGTTTCGCGAATAAAAACGTCGAGGGAAATGATAAAGGATGGTAGAGAAACATGACGTCGCGCTGCTAGATCGATGGCAGATAGCGCAGACTCACCCATGTCTTGATATTCGTGTAGTGATTGTGACTGATGTGATCGATCGTGAAGACCGGACCGTACTTTTTCGAGTGTCTGCTCTCTGGCCAGAAGCTGGGAAAGTTTGTCGAACTAGTTGGCGGCACGCAAAGCACTACGACCGCGGCGCACTCGTAGTCGTACACCAACGACCAGAATTCACCGCAAGTGTGGCGAAGAGGCCACTCGGTAACGATATATTCACGGGGCTTTGTGTATCCCTAAAAGGAAGTCGCAAATTGACGCGGCTCCCAACAGCAAGTGTCGCAGACGGCTGATTAAATTTGAATAGCATTAGCAACTTACGTCAACGAAGACGGCATTGATATAGTCTGTGAAGCTGTTGCCTTGAAAACTAGTCAAGTAGGGCCGAAAGTTGTCCGCTGCGGAGAATTTAAGGGAAAAAATGAAAAAGGTAACGAATAACGACGAGATGGGGAAACACAAGAGAGTCGTTATCCCATCCGTCAGTTGATAAATTAGCTCGAATAGACAATGTGCAAACTCACGCGGTACCACGAGAACGTCTCTGTTCTTCTCGCGGTTGTCAGCTCTGTGGCCACCGGCGCAATCACCGATCGAGAATCTTGGCGTCTGTTTGCAGATCTGTTGATACTCCCGCTGGTACTCGTTAATTTTCGTCACAGGATTTTTCGAGCTTTTCTGCTTGAGCCGCTGCGACAATTCGGAGACTGGGAACCAGGAGTTTCCACATATAACAAATTCTTCGAGCGTGTCGTATACGAATTTGTATTGTTCCTACGAATAAAATCCAATTCGATTAGATACGCTCTTACCGTAAAATTAACACGCGAGTTATACGCATCGCTGCCAGTGATACGCGAGATAACGATGGAAGGGAAAATAGCGAGCTGCTGTAAACATTGCCATTTCGTCTCGAGCGGACCCGTCAATACTTACGAGATTTTCTATGAGTCCTTTTCTGCTTTGCCTCAGTTTTTTCAAATAACCGAACACGTCGAACGCGTCTTCTTCCTCCGCAAGTTCCATGTTAGCGTCTATGGCCAGATAAACGCCCGATCGGCCGCCACCATCGCTGCGATCAAGAGAAACGTCGTTAGCCTCGCTGACACCGCAGAATCAGGCGGTATCGCCATTTCCCGGAAATTAGTTCTGACTCGCGTTACGAGATGTATCGTCTACGATCGTCTCCCAATCGACAAAGAAACGTGTCGATCGTGGTAATTCGGGGGAAGGAGCGGTACCGGGCGAATGAAATTGTCAGGGATGCTACGCAATCTTGGAAAGACGACGGATTTGGCGTAATATAGACAATGCCGCGTTGCTCGCTACTGGAAGAGCAGCAGCAGCAGCATGGTCGAGGGGGAGTCCGGAGGATCGAGTTGAAATGGATGAAGAAACGGAAGCGGAGACAGAGCAGGAAACTCGCGACGGACGTGGGATGAGAAATAGCCGCAGGAAAATGAGAGGTCGTGGCGTGAGACGAGGGAATACTCACTTGCAGTGTACGACCATTGGTCCAGATTCGTTCTTGATCGTCGATCCCACGACGGCTCGAACGCGGCGACGAAACTCCAATACCGCATTGCCGAACGGACACGTGTGGGAATGCCATTCGGTATAGTGGAATTGAATCAGAGTCCTTTCCTCTTTAATTTCCTGCAATCACGGCGCATGCACGCGCATTCGTGCGAAGTGACGACGAAATTCTTGGTAGGATAAGCCATGAGAATCAGGAGAATGGGTGGGGACATTTTTCGTAGCGCTTGTTCCTTTTCTGGGTTAAAAATCGAACCGTCCGAAACGGTCGGGGCAGAACAATGAGAGTATGTATTTATCACTCGACACGGATATCCGGAAAGTTTCAAAGCAACGTTCGTAGTCGTCGCTTGACGTCACGATGATGCCGAGGTGATGGTAAAAATACTGGGTAAAACTTCGGGTCTCGTCAACTTCGTTGGCACGACAACTTCTGACGAACTTCAGGCGAGGGACGAAACTTCTCGCCGGGAGGAGCCAGTTCGTTTAATAATCCGTGTAACAGGCCGAAAATCGCGCAAGCGGAAGAAAAATGGACTTTCTGGACAGTTGAATCGTAACTCGATTTGGCGGACGTGTAATAAATTCGCAAGTTGTCGACTTTCGCGAGGGTAGCGGGGCAGGGTCTCTTTCTTGCGGGTGGCACGTGTCGGTCGAATCGCGCCGATACCGCGGTAGCAGCTACGAGAAATCTCCGCACGCGAATTCCTTGCGATGACCTTGAGCAATGTGGGAGCAAAAGGTTCTTGGATCTTCGATCGAGGTACGAACGCGCTTTCGCTAGGAAGATACGCGGTCGTAACGATCGACAATTTCAACGGGCTAATAAAGACTTTGAAGATTCGGTGGTCGAAGTAATCGATCTTTGTGTCGTAGAGTCGAGTTCCGTTGAGCGAGAATTTGGGGACAATCCGACTAATTATACCCGAGCTTCGTTCCGTTAACGAGGAAGAGTGGAACGGCATTTCACATCAACCACAATGATGGTCCCCTGAAATCGTCTCCGTCAAATATTTCTCGACGTTAATTGCTCGCGGCTCGAGCGAGAACGTCGAATCGAGCAAAATGCAAACATGTTATACAATAAGAAGAAAGCTGTAAGATGTTGAAGAAGCAACGTTAGTTGGTGTCAGTTAATTGCTTCGATGGCTCGTCTCGCGTGGCGGAAGTCAGATGTAGCGCGATAACAATGTCGTTGGCGTAAATCGAGGTGAATAATTTGGCATCGATCGGTCGATTTCAGGATATTTCCGTACGCTCGGTCGGAATCGCGATCGCGTCCTCGTCGAAATCGTCGTCGGTCGACTTCTTCCTGGACGGAAATATTTCCGGAAATGGAAGGTGGCAGGTTACGAGAAAAACGTTGCGCGCGACGTGACGTGGTACAAGCGCAGAGATCTCGGTCGGATATCGAGAGGTTTGCAAATCATTGATATTCAGGGATTATGTGTCGGGCATTGTGACGGATATGGGGATGGAAATAGACGATACTCACGCCAGCTTCGTCCTTTTTGTAAAGTTTTATCGTTCGTATGTGGAAATTGGCCAATTCTTCTTCCTTCAGTACCGAGACGCCGATACCGCCGTATTCCTCATCCTTATCTTTGCTCGCCGGCCAGTATTGCACGCACATAACCTGGAAACCGAATGGAACTACGACTAACCGAATGGCCCATAAAGAAAACCTCGGCTTTATATTCCCGCGTCGCGCAAAGGTGACGCCACAGCTTTAACGGATACGCGAAATTTTCACGATCCCTCGTTCATTTCTTCGTCGAGAATAAATGACCCTCGCCATGCAACACGCGTGTAACAAATTTCATCACGTCAGAAGATATCAACGTTCCAGCAAAATATTCGCAATATCTTCCGCGTCACGGAATGGCGCCTCGTTGCTTCGCGCGACGTGACTCACAGAGCGCGCCACTGTCGCCGCGCGCTCCTTTCGAGTCTACGCGACGTCGTCGTCTCTCCCGAGGTACGATGTGACGAAATGTGCACGAAACGCAATATCGAAGTAGTTGAGAGTATAGATCGACGATTCGGGGAAATAATTGGAGGCCACGTTCTTGGAATTGACGCGCAACTTCGCTGTTGCGTGATAACGGTGCAAAAAATCCCTCTCCGCGTTGATTAGCTCTCGTTACGTGCACGGAGCTCTCTTCGTCCGTTTATCGTCGGTTAATTATTCGAGCAAAACACGATGCGAAACAAAGGAGATCGAAGCAAAGGCATCGCTAATGGCAACAACAATAATGAGACTCGTATCAACAATAATAATTAAATACCGCGGGTACAATCTCTCGCGCGCTGGGAGGAGGAACCAGCCGATACGAATTCGAGATGTAATCGAATGCTGAAACTTTGGAAATTGAGAAGAAAAGACACGGGAGTCCGTTACGATGGTAACGAGCGCCATGGAGTCGCGAGTTCATAAACAAGTAATCAAGACCACGTGGACGAGACTCCTTTGTTCCCATCTGTTCCGATACTTTGTTCGCGACTGAAAAGTCCTCGTTCGTTATCGCGTAACGACGCTGTCAAATGTACTCGTCGATGAACAAATTCTGCGCGAAAACAGGTCGTAGTAAAAAATCATGTTTAAAACGTTTCACCGATAAATGAAAATTCCAAAAATTTAATCGCAGATTTTGGTGACACGGACATATGTTCCCGGAAGATGACGAATCGTCAGGCCCTGCCAACCACCTCTACGATGGTGCTTTACGAGATCGATGAATATATTTGCGATCCCCGGACGAGTCATTAAATCGGCGACACGTGTCGCGCACGAAACGACGTGCGGAAATAGCTTGGTAATATTATTCTTCGCCAAAACCTTGTCGTTTATCGCAGAATCCACACGAGTATCTACTTTACTTCGATTCTCCTGCATAGCACGATTTTCTCATACGCGTTCGATGAAAAGGAACGCGTCAATAATTTATAAAAATGTGATTTGTCTTTTATCCTTACTGTCATGCTCCAGCTGTTGTATAATTATTTATTAGGATTTGATCCTTCATACGCTTGCTACTCTGTTTTGATCGTTCTTTTGTGACTCGATACCGTTTTTAAAATATTGTACATAGCTGAAGAGTTTTTTGCCGAAGCTCAATTCGAAAAATAGTTGCGAGTTCGAGGGAAATTTCTAAAACGTGACCATTGCGGTGTGATTCTTGCAATTTCGAAATACTAAATTACAATTACTCTCATCGTTGACTTACGCGAATAAAGTCGAACGTTTTCGTCAGCATGACGATGCACGATGCTCGTTCTTGCCAAACCATTCTCCAGAACTCCGTCACCGTGTTCTCCGTTGGTCCTTGCGTCACGATGTAAGCGTTGGGTTTCAATATACTCTGAAAGATGGGCAAAAAGTCGTGAAAATCCACAATTTCCAATCCTTTACTCGTACGATAATTTTCCACCTTCACTCACATCCACGTAAGACGCGTTTACGTAATCGGAATCAGGCTCATCCTCTATAGGATCGAGTACTACTCTGTTGTAATCATCTGAAAGCAGAGAATTCAACTTATTACGGTCCAATAGTTTGAATTCTTGCGAACGAAACTGACTCGATTCACCGCGATTACTTCACGTTTACCTCGCGAATTACGATTCCAGTAATCGATAGTTAGAAATCAGGGGAAAACTGGCCGTCTATATGAGTCGTTTTCTGGACGACATTACGCAATTAATACATCGGTGAAATAATGACGATGGAAATTTTGATTAAATGGGGATGAGACGCTCGAACAGCAATTTCGAATATTTGATCCGACCGTCTGAATGGCCTACGGCAACGCGGAGTTTCCAGCTCACGCTTCATCCATGAATTCAGTGTGCGATTCGATCAAACCGTTCGTCCGATGTGATTTTTTTTCAAAACTGCTTTAGCTCGGTAAGTAAGCGTACCTAGGTTAAATTTATCGTATCGATTGCGGTACCCCAATTTCATAACTCCTTCAAACACCGTGCACCGCAGATAACTGGCCGTAACTTCCAAAACCTACTTACGATTTATACAATAAAACTTTAACTCCAATTATGTGACAATCGATGTTTTTCCAGAAATGAACACGAATTTGAAACGACATCTAGATATTTTAACGCTCATTGAACAAACGATATTGGAGCTACGATCGAATAGAAATGAGAATTTCTTTTCAAACAATGAAGTGCAGTTTTTTAAGACGATTTTTATAATTATCCGTTGAAAATATCTTTTCTAGTTTCAGCACTCTTGCGAAATTGTTTGAACGATGCGATTGAAATTGTTGTCAATAAAAATAAAGTTGTTGCGCGCCTCGTACGTACATCGTGCTACTTTATGTGTACATTTCATTTTAAAGGCATTCCAACCTTCTTGACAATAAATTGCTGATGAAACCTTTTCATATTTGCTTTCCTATTCCGAAGAAATCAACTTCGATAACAAGTTACATCACATCAATTCGTTCGCAGTTTTTTTTTGTTGTTGCCTTCGTGAAAGTGTTTGTCTGAGGAGGGACAGCATTCTGCAATGCTCGACGCGATGAAAAGATTTCCCAGGAATGAAATCGCTCGAGATGTTACCGCCGATACATAAATTGGAGGGGAAAACGTCGTGACTAATCTCTGACTACCGCGCGAGCCGCGATGAAAACAAAACGATAAAACGACGCTAACTAACTTTCACTAATTAGTTTCCTCCCTCGCGGCTGTCACGAATAAACGGGGTGTACAAGCGACATTCACGCGCGGAGATTTCACCTCGGACCGTTCGCGTACGGCTCGTTCGTCGTCGGTTGAGGCCAACACCAAATTCGTCGCGTTCGCGTGATATTTAACGATTCGAATTTCGGGCATATTGAAAATAAAATGAACAAGAAACGACCAAAGTCTTGAGGTGAACCGGACCTTTCTGCGAGCATTATAAACGGTAAGACGCGTCATTTCAGCACCAAAAATCAAAAAAAAGCTCCAAACTCCATTCTATCGCGAATACTAAGACCAAAAATGTCTTATTTTGTTTTACCTAATAAATGATTTAGGACTCGAAGATAATTTTCCATCAAACTACGAGCGTCTACATATTTTTGTACTGACATAACGTGAGTTTTTTTAAGCAGCATAAATTCCAATCACCTTGAATTGATTGATATATTAATTAGGATTCAGCGCAATAATTTTTTTCCCTCTACACACGTAAAACGCGAACACAACAGTTGCTTATCAATACAAAAATGTATATACTGTTTTTTTTCGTGGCAGTTTTCGGTTTGGTGCTATTCGAAATTTTAAACCACCGGTATCTACTCGAGTGCCCATTTTCAGATCTGTAATAAAATGTCGGAACATAATTTCTAGATACGTTTAAGTGAAATAGAGTAAAATAATTCCAGCGTTCTTCGGGTCGCAGTTAACTTTTCGATGTTGGTATAATTGCAGATGCATATATTACATGGATTCTACGCAATCGTTCCAATCGTATTCGACGTCTGTTACGAAATAAATATTTGCCGAAAGCCTCGTTGTTACAAACAGGGAAATAGTAAAAAAAAAAATGAATATCTAGTGCCAACCTTTTAAATTATTCATTCGCCACTTCGATCACGTGAACCACCCTCCCTGCGAATATACATGTAGAGAGACGTCCCGACGACAGTCACTACCACGTGCTTGACGCGAGAACGATGGAATCCATAAATATGTAAAGTAACGAACTGGATGGTAAATAAGAATATAAATATATATATACATATATATATATATATATATATATATATATATATATATATATATATATATATTTACGTCTTCCGAGACGAAGAATATTTTATCTGCATTCCCTGCCCATCGGATTGGAACGGACTCGTAATCTCGGCTTGTATCCACTGGGTTTAGCCAGCTAGATCTCTCGCGACATTGGAAGTTGACTGAAATGCAACTATAATAATTGCAATAACGTCAGGCGATCCGCTCACGGTGATTTCCGCTTTTCCACGCACTTTCGTCGCGCTGCATCGCGCTATTTCGTGCAGAAACGATCGTTTCATCGGGTCGCGGTACGATCGTTCGAAATTCTACGGAATCGCTATCATTTCCGGCCCGCGAAGTAGGACAAACTGCCGTATTACGTGGCACAGAACTAACCGAAGTAGTCCTGAATTCCATCTCGTGCAACTTTGGTGCGTCGTTTTTTGTTCACTCTTGAATGATCGCGCGACGTAGACGTCGGCGAGTTACTGGAAAAATTAACTCAAATTTGTGATAAGAGGCTCGAAGTTCTGTTCGCGATCCTTGAGTTTTCTCAAGTTAAACTCTACTTAACGTTTCTTGCATCACTTTGCGGGAAAAGTACCGAATTAAATTACGTTTCCATCGAATTGGAAAATCCATTCTTATGACGTGAAAATACTCACATGGTATACATTTTTGGTTTTGATTTTTCTCCTTGTTCGCACTCTTCATCGCGTGTCTACACGAGTGAGTCTCTACCTTGACGGCGCTCTGAAAGCAAATAAACAGAAAATGGAATGCAGATTTACGTTCGCAGGGTTCAGAGACGGAGAATTGGGAAGGCCTTGGAGATTTGTTCGCATTTTGCCGAATAGAATGGGAACACGTTCGCAGCGAACGTACGAAGCGGAGAAGTGTTCCCATCAAACGAACTGAGAAAATCAAAAATCACAATATTCTCTTGCAAATACCGTCAGCACGATTCTGATGATTTCTCATGCGTTTAGAATCCTAATTTGTTGAAATTCTCGCGCAAAAGTCACGTTGAATCTGTATAGATAGTTAAACATGAGTCTTTCGACATGTTTTCACCTGTAATATGATATTGACGAAAATAGCGTTCCAAGAAGATGATTGACAAAGAGCGGGAGGACTTCACTCACGATTATCAAAGGAATCTCTTAACAACGAACGATTTTCTGTGATAACAAGATTCTCGGAATTAAATATTACGAGGTTTCAGAATCTTCCTACCAGATTGATTCGAGGGTACTCATATTCCGCACGGAAACGTGAGAGTGTCACAGTCTTTGTTGGCGACTTCTTTGTTACGAATAAGCGTTCTGGTCTTGAATACTGTCCGGGACAGACATATTTCTGCTTGATAAAGCGCCTCGAACTTTTAAAAGACCGCGTGACAGCTAAGTCCTTTCAATGTATTGTTCACTCGTTATCTACAACACCAGAAGGTTTATTTGCGGAAACAGGTCGCAGGAAAGACAATGATACTCTCACGTTACCCACCCCGAAGCGAACGTATTTTACTCGGTACGAACGCTATTTTCGAAACGCGTATTCTTCCGCGTCGTTTTTGTTTCGCGTCGAACGTACCGACGATATCCAATCCGGTGGACAAGAGAGACAACGTCGCACACGACCCGTTTACGACGTCTTCGGTTGCATTCGTAAGAACTGTGTCAAATGTTTGGAACAACGTGTTAGGTGTCAGAGACAAATCGTGTTTGATCGATCGATGCTGCGCGACCAAGAAACTACGCAAAAAACTATATTCCGTTTGTTTTTCACGTTGACAGATCTTTTTTTGGTCGCGGTAAAACTTGCGCGACACAGTTTCAATGGAACGTTTTTGTACGACGCAGAATTTCGAGAGGGGTGAACAGTACGAGAGATGAAGCGTCAAGGGACGCACGCGGAATTATAAATTGGTTTCCCGGTCGTCACGCCCGCGATCCGCCCTATTTTCTCGTTCGCTTTCCCATCGTTGTTTTCCTTTTGCTCGCCGGGTTCCAGGGTTACGTACTCCTAACGAAGACAATGATGTTTGGAGGGCGGATCATTAGAAATCTCACGTTTCTGAAGGTAAACGAGTCCTGTTAGGTAAATTGCCCCTGTGCCGTACCATTTTATTACAGACCATCTACCAACCACACTTCTTTCGGTGCGAAATCATCAAAAACGTATCAAATCGTTCGCATATTTCGCCAGAATTTTTTTTTCTCGTAGCTAATAAGTATCTTTCTACTTCGTGAATGATCGTGAAAGCTGATTGTCTCAAGCTGCTCAGTTTTTTTTTATTTTTTTTATTTTGGAAGATGGAAAATGATTGCGTTTTAAGAATCAGAGAAGAATTAAATGAAACTGTTATTATTGATGTGAGACAGGAATATCTCGACTACTGTACTCGGGCGAATATCTTCTTCTTGAATGTTGCTTCGATAAAACTCAAATTAAAATCACATTTATCCGAGTAGAACGTAGCACAAAGGGTACGAGCAATTTCGTTTGTACGATCTTTTTTAGCAGTAAACACGAAACGTTTGTTCGAGCTCGATACGAAATTCCGAGAAGAGCAAACGAAATTGTACGCCCGTAACGATTTAGTCGTGGAATAAAATATATTGGAGAAGCATCTCAATCAAGAGCTGTCGAGGCTCGACTAACAAAGCAAAAGAGCGGCAGGCTCGAATTACGAGGTAAAAAGAGTTGAACGAGCAAAAGGAAAAGGAAACATTTGCAACGTTGCGGAAAGCTCGCGATGAACGAGCGTAACAACGTTTCTGCGGCAACGAAAAGAGCCGCGCTGTTACAAAGGGATGAAAAAGATTCGCCTGCCGGAGGGCAAACGTGAAATATTGACGACCCGCACAGATCGTTCGTGAAAAAAAAGCAACGACAAATTAGAAGGAAATGAATACAAAAAATTAGGGTGACCAAATACCGAGAAAAGGGTGAACGCGAGGGAGAATTTTTTGAAATTGGTACAGTGATCTCGAAAGGCCGCGAGGCAAACTCTTTAAACTTTGTCAGTCGGGTAGAGTGAAAAAAAAGGAGAAAAAGACAACGGAAGACCTAGAGGAGCTCTCGCCGAAGGGAAGAGAAATTTGACAAAGCTTTGAAGTGAAATTTAGCGGTAGACCGACTGTGACGTAGCTCGCGCGGTTAGCGATATCTAAGAGCTTTTTCATGTCCACGGTAGAAAATCTGGTAAACTTTCTTCCCTTGAATCAATAACTGGCCGCGTTCTCGATAATCGATCAACTATTGCAATCGCATTCGAAGCTTAAAGGCCGAATCTATTACTTTTGCACGGGCAAACGCGATCGATTCAACGATGCATCGGACAAGAGTAAGAAAAACTTGAAATAATAACCCACTTGGACGTGAACCGTAGCGTTACAGATTTACCATAGAATTCCTGTAGACTGCGCGGCAGGATCGCTGTAATTGCGACCCAAATTCATGCGCGAATCGCTGAACCCACCTGATCGCACTAAAACCTCTGTTTACAGTCGAGAGTACACGGGCAACATACCCATTTCTGGGATACCGAGGTGGACCATCACGATTAATCTACACCAATGAAAAGCCAATGCCACAACTCACGGAATTAAATACTTTCGAGCACCGCATTGAGAATAATAAAATGACAGATGCGCGGTCGAGTTTACGAGATTCCGTTGTACAAGCTTCATACGAATTTTTCTCTCGCAAAATATCATTGGATTAACAAGATACAAAAAGCACGCTTATCTCCAATTTACATATTTCAGATATTTACGACCGAATACGATAATCTCGTCGACTTACGCGCTACCTATTCGTGATTATCACGATTACAGTAGTCACCGAGGTATTAATGTTAACTCGTCCGTCCATTATTTTTATCCCCTGCTCGTTCAGCGTTCCGCAAGTTTGACGAGTTTGATACTTTGATCGATCGTTGAAAGACTAACGATTAGTTCAAGTGACCCGTACATCGCAGTACACGCGCGTTCATGTTTTTCTCCCCGTTGCATAATATCCACTCGTTTTTGCTGAAACATCCGTTAATTACAACTGAATACGGCATACTATCAAAGATACATCTATCTGCTACGTACGAATCGAAATGACAGATCTGCAAACGTCTCTTCTATTCTCTTCTACTCGATGCAAACCTATAGAAAGAACCATCGGAGAGTTATCAGGCAAAATAGTCTGTACGATGAGCCAGATGGCCAAAACTTTTTAGCCCAAACTCTTACAGTATTCCGGTAAAAAGTACACCGCGCCTTTGACGAGATAGACACGCGTGGCGAAGAAGGAGATAACGACGCATACCGAGGTGGGCGAATCCCCAACTATCGTTATCTACTCGTGCTGCAAGGACCGACGCTTGGTGAAACGAGATGCTGGGCACATGGCGAGGAACTTGATTTCGAATGAAAAATGAGGTAGTTAATCGCATTGAGAGTAGTTTGCAAACTTTGGAATATTGACTCCCAAACTTCGTCGCGTGTATAGTTGATATCTCTGCGTTCGCAGGAAAGCAAGTGCACGTGGCCAGGTAAATAATGGAATCCGAATCCCAAGCGATTCCCAACTACGCGCTACGCGAAAGAAAATGTTCACTGTTATCGCCCCTTCAAAAATAGCCGTCGAAATATGCTGTCGCGCGACGTACGTAAGTATTTTTTTGTAGGATTGGACGCTTCTCGAGATAAAAGCAAATGGGCACGAAACAGTTTTACAACAGTCTTCACAATTCAAGCATCGATAATTTCCCCATTTGTAGCGATACAGTATCGAGCTGGCAAACAATATAATGGACCTTGGGATATTTTCGTCTACGGAAACGTGGTAGGTGTAGGTATGACGACAGTCGGTTAAATCGACTTCGCGATGTATTGTTAGTAACGCCACCGGGCAGGGAATTTCGGTATGATGCGAATGACAGGAGAAATGGCAGTTGCCAGTCAGACTTGCAGTGGTAGAGGCAACGCTGTGGTCAGGCATGCATTCTCATTGTGTATTCATATTCCTTGGACTGTGCAAACGGACAATTCGATTCCGTCGGAATATTACCCCTTGGGAAATGAGTTGATGAAATTGAGCAACGTAATTAGGAAATGGCGACGGTGAAATATCTCGTTCCGATGAATGTATAACTGAAAGACCGTCGGATTATGGGAAAGTTGGAAAAAAAAGATATTACGCGACTCCGCTCCGGCGGATCAATTCGCGGGACACCGCGAGTAGAAAAACAAACGAATGGTCAGACGTCGAGAACTCTAGCGAGAGATACGGTCGATCGCGGTCGGGCGCCTTTTTCATCTCGTTGCAAAGAGAGAATGTAAGAAACTCTACGGAGATCTGGCGTCGTCATACACGGCGAGTAGTAAGAGCAATTCGATTGTCAGACAACGACTGGAAAATTCTTGGATATTGAATAAATTCGTTCCCGATATTTCGTGTAGCTACTTTTTGGCTCCGATGCGTTTGGCTCTATTACGTTAAAACGCACACGGACCGTTTCCACTCGTCGAAAATTCAATACGCGACGGCTTATCGACGAATCGATCCGTTATGTGAAATTCCGTTTTTCCAATTGCGACTCTCGCTCCGAGGAGAAATAACGGACAACGACACGACGCGTCGCGACGTCTGCGATCTGTCCAACATCCGGCTGGTTCTTTCGTGACCCGTAATATTCTACGATCCATCGACAAATATTTAGCACAACAACTACTACACACAATAAAAAAAACTCCGTCAAATTTAACACAAAAATTTGTGTCAATGACTTTTCTTTACACAAAGCTAGTGCTATTTCAACACATTTCGTGTGAAGTGATAAAATAACGCAGCTCTGTATTGAAAGTAACGTGACAAAGCTCTGTGTTGAAAGTAACACGAAGCAATGTTAGAGTAACAGTCGAAAAGCGTTACTTGTGCACAAAATAACATTCTTGTGCGTTGAAAAATGAATCTACACACTAAAATGTTGAATATTCTACACAAAATCTTTTATAATTTACACAATAAGCGCATATTTTTTTACTGTGTAGGTATTAGTAACGATGACGTTGTACTACTCTATCAATTTATTAATTCATCATCTCAGACTTGCAACGATCAAAGAGCGGGAAGCTCGACTTTCATCTTATCCTGCGAATGAAATGATGAAGATCAATTCCTATCGTTTTTTCCTTCGCTTAATTTAATTTATTTCCGACCCTCGAGGCGCAGCGTAATAATTAGGGCAAACCCATCGGTCCTTAATATCAGAACTTGTTGTCGCACGATCTTCGCAATATTCCAACCAATATTAGTGTCCCCAAAAAGTTGTCATCTCATCGCTCAATCCTTAATTAGTGTTCGATTACATTTGAGTAAATTGGTAATCATTTCGTTATTTTATATGATAGTATTTTATATGTTACGAAATACACGACGAACCATCAACTCGTCTTCAACGTTTTGCGTCGACATTTCAAAAATGAAGTGAACGAGTCGATGAAATATCGGGACAGGTAAACATCATCGATTACGTCGATATATGCTGTTTACCAACTGGAAATATATACTCTTTAGCACCACAAACTATCGACGAGCAACGAAAAACATTCGGAGCTTTCGTCGGGAAATAGCGTCACCGAACTGGATATTCGAGGATTTTCCTTTTATTTTTTTAACTTATTATCGTACCGGTATTCCGGTTCGTATTAAACTCCGAGTCCAAGTTTCGAATCCACTTTGACCCAACTAGGCTTCCCTTTCCTTTTATCCTATTAGATCCAAACGTCCGCTCTCATCCTCTTCTCGTTCCCAATTTCGAGCCTCTTGCGGGACTACAAATCCTCCCCACGCACATTGGAACATATACCTTGGATATCCACCTGCCGTGTATTCATTTGTGCCTAATTCACAAGCCTCGAGTGCTTCGCGGTGTTCGTCGATCCTGTCATCTGCGTTCGCACTGAAACTGTCAGACTGCGCCACGAACAATACGTCGCGATTGCAATTCAACCGATTTGAATCACAACACTGCATACACCATGCCATAATAGATCTCGTTTCACGCAAACTCCAACGTTAATTGCATCACTTGCATTGCTTAACCAAGCCGAGACGATCCTATGCTTTTGTCGACTGTAATTCGAAGCTATTCGTTACTCTGTATCACATGCCATCAATGAAGAAACGAAGTTTGAACGTTTAACTCGAAATAATTTCCAGAGCTCGTAATCCGTTGTCAAAAATACTCTCACATGTGAGCTTTGCAATTGAAAAGCTCACACGTTTCACTAGAGTATAGATTACCATTAATTCGAATTCGTGAAAACTGATAGGTGGAGAGGAGGGTAAAGGACGCTCCGAGAAAATTTGACGGTCGAAAATTTCTAACATAATTTCACAATAGAGAAGCAAACGGAAATGCAAGGTTGCACAGAGATGAGAAATGTCTGTCAACTGATTGTTACTTGGTTTCCCCTTTCTCCAAAGACGTAACAATTTCAGAAACTTGACGGAGGATTCGAATACTAGTCGTGGCAGCGCGTCTGGAATCTTAAGTAGGGCAACGATTTTTCTTGGAACGCTTTAAAGGCAGAAGTCGGAACTTGTTAGTATGTATAGAACATTCGCGTCGAACCCACTGGATGCATAGAATGAAACAGAAATGAATACAGGAATGCAAACATTAAGAGAAAAAAACATTAAGGCGACGTCGATACAGCTGCGTGAGAAATAGACGTCCACGTTTTGCGAGAAAGCCGAGAGAAATGTGGCAAAGGTAAAGATACAAGGGAAAAGATGTGAAAGGTGAAAGATCGGAGTTCAAAGGTTGAAAGAAGAAAGCAATAACCACAAGGGGATGCGACGGAAAGGGGCTGAAAAATGAAAATGAGGCACGAAACGTGGAGTGAGGTGTATATTATGGTAGATAGGTAAATATCCGAGGCAAAAATGGCGTTGATCTTCCACCGTGATGTAAGTAGGAACACGAGCCTCGTTTGCTGTAACTTTTTCACGGTAGCTTTTGAAGCCAGATATTGAAATAATGGATCGAGGTTGGTACGGCGAATTGATGATGATATAAACGGTGATAAAAACACGAAATTGAGGCTCGTAGCGATGGTCGATGAAGACGAGTTTAGTTTTGAAAAAAGACAAGACAACGCGATAGATCGGAAGATTCCGCGTTTTTTTTTTGCTCGGCTACCGCGACAAAAATTCGCACTTAACGCGTCGCGGTGATGATTTTCGTTAGGGAAATGATTAATGGTCAGCTTGGGATTTTTTTTCCGCATCCTTCCGTCACGCAACGCGAAAAGATCCGGAGAGATCTGTGAACGCTGATGAGATTAACGTTCAATTTCAACGCGAGGATAAGGTCATTTAGCTTCTAATTAAACGTCCATCGCAACGGAAAGCAATAACGTCTTTACTTCTGGTTTATTTATTTTCCTCGTACTCCTCGATTCAATCCTACTCTGTTCCTACTTCGCGAAGTTAATTCTCATTTTTCCAATGAAATTCCGGCTTCAACTAACTTTCACGTGAAGAGCGAAGAGAAGATTCCGCGAAAAGATTGGTAAAATAAAAGAAAACCGCCGAGGAATTGTTCGGAGCGCGGACTCGCAATATTTCACGAGATTGAAATATTTGATTGAAAATGAAGAAAATGAAAAAATATGGTGGATGCCGCGTCGCTTTTTCACTCCCGTTCGACTCCTACCAAAACGATTATTTTTTCAGATACGAGTAAAAAATTCAAACGTTGTACTTTCACATATTTCCGGCGCACGCTTTTCACCTTAGAATTTTCCGCCTCTCGCGAAATTCGTTCCAAGAAGCAAGAATCTCCCATCGAGTATACATTGGTATAAAACAACGAGTGCAAAAGTCTCGGTGAGAACAACATCAAACTATTTTCTCCCGTCGCCATTCGAGAAAATAGCTAACTCTCGACAAAATTTGAATATTCCTCTGGGAAAGAGATTTACGGCGAGTGGAATTTGTTTCGGATATTTTTGGGTCCGGAGTTTTCGTCCAAGTCGACGAACTTCCTCATCGTTGTCGCGTCGTTCCCCACGTTTCTCGAGTTATGCCCCCGATTGTCATTGGTTTTCGGCGATTAGCAAGAAATTTCGAATGACTAGCAGGCTTTTCGCTTTGTTCGCCGTGGCTGGACGAAAATTCTAAATGCCAAGAATGAACGAAGTTCGGCGCGCGAAATTATTTCCGGAGTAATCACCGTGTCAATGGATTCGTAATTCATGGATCATTTCCACGCGAAATCTATTAAGCGGTGCGTTATCTTGGGAACAAAGGTGAGCTAGCCAAGATTCGAGTCGCGGGATCTCGGTGGCATTATCCACGGGGGGTGCGGATCGGCAATCGGCCGTAACAGTAGGTCAACAACCCAGTTTCCTACCCTGGAATCCAACGGCAGAGCTCGGTTCATGAAAATTTCACAAGATTTCCGGATATCCACTCAAGAATTTACGCGATTTTCACTTCTCCCAGCGATAAACGAACCCATTTGCCTGGCCCTTTCTTCGCCGCGTGATTCTCGTTATCGAACGAATAATACCTACCGCGGCTTGGAAACTCTCGAGGTGAGAGAAATTCGACGAGAATAAAGGAGAGGAAAAACAAAAATGAAATTATGAAAACGGAGGGACAAGTTTTTCTTTTCGCATCGTGAAAATAATTTCATAAACGGATCCCTACTCAAACCTGAAAAGACATTTCGTACGGCGATCCTGTCCCTACGAATAATGGACTACGTCTCCGATCCTACGTATGATCTGCGAACGACAAAGCCATCGCGCGGCTATAAGACCCGAATCAATAATGCCGGAGAGTTCAGATACGCCCACGTGTCTGAACTCCCGCTCGACCGCCTCGCCCAAAAATCGCAAAAAAAACCATACAATTTTCTCACGGTTCATTCCCACATGCAACATGCTGTAAAAAATCAGTACTCGTATAATTACGAACAACGCACCATCTCGAATAATATAAACAACTCTGCAAAACTCGCTCGCTGCTTCGTTCTTTGTTTGTCAACGTTTTTCGAAATACCTCAGGGTTCTTTCGACGTTCCGATTAAAACTTTTCGTTCGTTTTCCTGCTGCTCGCAGCAGAGCGAGCGAGCGAGAGCAAAATTTACGGTACATATTTTGTCGCGACATAAAAACGGGGGACAATCCTTGCGGTGCGAGGATTCAGAAGTGATTTGGCTGCATTAGACTGTATGCAGAAAACTAGCGCGTGATGAATAAACACAAAAAAAGCATATTTCCAATTTAGGCAAATGTTCGTTTCTGATCAACGAACGAATCGTATAGAGATATCAGCTCACCTGGAACTCGACGCGATACAGGACAGGAAATTTTCGCCGTAGTTCGCATAGTTTTGGATAGTGTACCAGTTCCGTGGGAGCGTTCGGAAGCGTAGTACCAACATCGCCGTTTTCGTCAGCTGCTGAAACAAAGGTTTTATTATTTACGTGGGGAAAAGTGATCGACGGTCGTCGGGGAAATTGGCGATGTAGAGAAAAGGACGAGGCGATAAGAAGGCAGAGAGATGGGGTGGTTCGCTTTCCCTGGACGATTACGTGTCGAGTGGTGGTTGCGAGGAGAGATAGAGAGAGAGAGAGAGAGAGAGAGAGATCGAAGGGACGTTGCCGGGATCGATATTCGTGCTCGGCGATCGGTATCGCCAGGGAGAGATACCTTACGCTCGTCTCGCTGCGTCGCTCGTCCGCGAAATGTCGAGATTTAATCAAATCCTGGCTCAGTCCTCGCGGACACTTGCGCCGTGGTAGCCGACCTCGCGATATATCTCGCCACCAGAAGCATCCCATCGACGAGACGGAGAGCAGGGGTGCGCGATAAAAAAAGAAGCCGAAGGATACAGAGGGGGGAGGGGGGGGGGGGGAGTGAGACAGTGGGAAAGTAAAAAGAAACAGTACTAACGGAAGAAAGGGGAAAGAAGTGAAAAAAAGTTCCATTTACACGAGAAACGCTTTGATTTACTGCCTCGGCATCCCCGTGAGCCACGGATTACCCGACCATTTCGTGATCCGGAGTTCTCTCGGTTCTCGCGACTTGGTTGGACTTTAGATGCGAGGGTAGAAAAATACCATTTATCAACTCATATCCCAGAATATCATCGATACGCGTGACACTCGGCTCTACTAAAAGCGTGCGAATATGAGAACTAACGAATTATTCGCGACGAATCGAATGGAATAATGCGAACAGTTCGAATTATGCAAACAGTTCGAATTACTCTAATATTCGAATGATTCGAAGCATTCGAATTTCGAATCGAATACAGCTCTTCGATTCGACTCGAACGCTATTCGCACCCCCCTAATTTCTACGTTTTCTCGTTTTTCATAACGCAGCCTCGGCTGTGAAATCTGCTGCCAACGACGAGATGATCGACCCGATGACAACCGAGTTTGAAATATTTCACCGAACGAGCCGGAGCACCCAGCGACCGCGGCACTCGGTGCTGACACGGATACGCGTAACATATGCGCGCGTATGGTTTGGCATGCGTGGTGTTAAGTGGTGCTGTCATTCGCAGAGATGGTCCTCGTGTACCGAGAGGGAGCGTAAGCTGGCGTCGATGCGAGCTTGCAAAGGATCGGTGGTAGTGGATTACGATGCGTGCCATACTTATGTACTTGCCGAGTGTCCCATGAAATTCCATTAAAGCATGTACCTTGGGAACGCGATGAGAGATGGCGACGCGCGTGTCTCGACGGAACAGGAACTACCAAAATATGGTAACGATCAACTTTGCGGTGAGGTTTTTTCAATGACGGCGATGTGTCCTGTCGAATGCCAAAGTAGCAGGCTGTTTCAGGCTAATGAATTTTATACGTAGAAGAAGTGTAGCCGAATCGAAACGTTCGGGTGATCTCAAAGCTCGAGTAACAACGAGAATCTCGAATGTAATCAACGTGACATTTCGACGAACAGTTTTTTTCTGTTTTCTCGTCGATCTGACAGGAACGTTTTTTCGTTCAGCCACGTAGCGAAGAGCGCTGGGAAGTGGAAAAAATGCTCGACGGCTGCGCCATTCAACCAAGTTTTTGCTCGTTTGTTGCGTGACATTCTTTTTTGCAACGTAGAGTCTCCTTCGTCTCCTTCTCGTCGCGAGATACATGTTTTTTCGACATCTCCGTTGTTAAAAGGTATCTCGGAGGTGATGAACGAGAGAAATTTCTCGTCCATACAAATCGCAGGTACCCTGTCGATCGTAGATCATGGTTGACATGTTTGTAATTCTATCGTCGCGTTATATAGCGGAGAATCTAGTCTTCACTTTCCCGACATTTCCGAGTGCTTTTTCTTTTTCTTTTTTTCTACCTTTCAATATCACGATTTTCCGCGCTGCAATGTACACGTTGGCCAACCACTCGCCGGTATGTATTGCCCTGGTATATAAGTCGTGTTGGCATGTATGTACGAGGCGTACACGTACGTTCATATCTGTATAAAACTACCACGCAGCACCTAGAGCTTGCAGGAATAAAAGCTAAGTGCTATTAGGAGGCTCGTAGCAACCCCGAGGTTACAGCGGAGGGGGATTCCCGAGGCGCGGTATCGAGTTCTCGCCGAAAGACTGTCTCCCTGACAATGCGCTGACACGTCGCACTCCAGTTGCAATTGATTTACGTTGCTACGTTCACGACCATTCGAAATCTTCGCGTACCAGATATCTTTGCGACGATTCAGTGCACTGTAGTAATTCTCCCTGCGCAGACCGCATACGCAGGATTCCTACTCGGTCTCGGATATAATTCTCGGATCACAATAACAATGCCATTCGAATCTACAACTTCCAAAAACAGTCCCTAGAACTCATTTTCTGATACGTAATGCACGAAAAATTTTAATAAAAATTATACCGCTACTTTGGTAATTTTCTGAACGAGCTAAGAACTTCCAATAGAAAATTCCCTTCGCAAATTTTTAGATTATGGTAGTATCTATGTGGAAAAAGAATTTCAGCCTTCTGCGTTAAAACTGGTTGCGCAGGGAACGTACCGAGAGACTATACTCTGCGATTAAAAAATTGACATGACTGAGAGGCTATTGAGAAATAACTAGCAAAGGAATGCTTTTGGCCAGAAAAACTGTGACAGGACGACTAATGATTAGTGAATGCTTAAAAAATGTAAAATTCCAAGATCTTTCATTTTCAGTAATACATTTCTCCTAATTCTGACACAGACCGTACATCACCGTGGAAACCGCCGGTTCATCTGACTTTTTAGACGTAAGTTACGTCGACGGTGTTATCTTATCGCAAATGGATAAGATGTTTACGCGAATCTCGGAACGGACTATCGCGTGTCAAAGGATAATCCCACGCGAACCGTCCGAATCTCGTAAATATTCCCATCTCTTCGCGTCTCGTATTTCACGGTTTATCCTTTATCGGTCCATTTCGTATATATTTAAATGATCCTCGCGAGACCCTATCACCTGCCACCTCAACGGAAACGTAAGCTCACAAATCGTCCATGAAATTTTTTTATAGACCATGCAGCAAACTCGAGGACTCCGCCGGACGCGACCGTTCTCCCCCGTCATCCTACGTTACGAGATCACCTAGAAATCAGACGACGGAGAGGCGAACCGGATTTTTATTGTCATAAAAAATGGTACGAAGAAGAAAATGATTCGACCGATTCAGGGAAATTCCGCCACTTCGGCGACACTCTTCCTCGAGATACGTCGACGAGCAACGAAACTAATTCCGATCCGGAAATTTGGAGAAACTGCGTTCGGTGCGGGGATTTTGTACGGATTGCCCAGACTTTACTTCCGGATCTTGCGCCGGAGTAGCGACGCCTGCCACAGCAATTACGACAACTAGTTGTGGTAGTTGGAGAGGACGGCCTTGTTCTCAGTCGACTTCCCTTACATTGCATCTCCACGCGTGACACATACCCAGCCACATTCTGGAATGGCGATGCTCGGCCCAGGCATCCCGACGGCAACGACGACGACGCCCCGACCTCGAAGATTTATAGACGAGCCATCGTAATGAAAGGAATGGAATTCTAAGGAATTATTTGGGCAGCTAGTAATGAGTCATCGTCTGTAGCTTCATCTCTACTCGGTTCTTCGGCACCGGAGAAACGTGCTGGTTTTTCACAATTTTCCTATTTTCAAGGCTGAACCACCCTCACATTCCAAAACTATTCCAATTCACTCTCGAACGATTTGTCTCTTGTTTGTACGCCACTAGCAACCCAAGTCGAATGGCGTCAACTGGAAAACGTTTTATTTAGGTAACGTTTTATTCTCGTAAAATAGGTTTTTTGTAATTTTCAGCTCAATGGTCGCGAATAAATATTCAGAAACGCCATTTCAATAAGATTGGATAGAACGAGAAACGGTTTCCAAAGAAAATTTTAACTGGCCGATGAGATGTAGATTCCGCGATCCGAATTTATTTATCGGATTATCGCGCGCGACTTCGACCGGGTTTTAAAAATGGCTCTCGTATATCTCACGTATCCCGAGAGATAAAAGTGAGCGTAGACGAAAGTATTCCAGGCGAAATCCCCTGATTAAATCGAATTCAGTTTCGTCGAAATGCCCGAGGAATTTCTTTTTCTGGCGAGACGAAGCGATGCCCGAAGGCGAAGTATAAAACGAAGAAATGGAAGTCTGATAGAATCGCGCGAGTAGCCTCTGGCTCGAGTGTAAAATAAATGTTTAATCAAATCGGTTATTTCGCATTCGAAATGCTAGATTCTCGGTAGAATGAAATGAAAATCACGAGATCCCTTGAAAAATGTTCAATCCCTGATGCGATATGCAAAATAATTTGAGCGAATATTTTTCTCTATTAGCCCTTTGTCATCGCTGGGTACTCGAATACTCGTTACATTTTTCTATCGGAAACGACAGTCATCGAGCTTTTTCGTCATTTCATTTTGGAAACGCTCAACGCTGCGTTTCCGATGGTTCTCGATGAGAAAACTTGTCCTCAATTCGGTGATGCATGTCAAAAACGGCGACGCCAGTCGCTTCGACGATCGTTTATATTAATAACACAACAGAAATATTCTTTGACATATATTAACCAGCTGAGATTTCACGTCGGAAACTAATCCGCCCAACGATAAATGACTTCTCGTGTGTCGTAACGATGACAACGCCGCGCAAGATGTGACACTAGTGAAACCAAGAAATGCAAGTTATATGAAAAGCTGTATGAAATACCGAGTAAAATAACGGCGGAAAAATGAAAAAGTGGCACTGGAGACAAATTGGGAGGAAATAATGAAGGAAGCTACAAATTTCAAGGGAAAAAATGATACACAGAACGAAACAAACGGCATACAAAAAAAAACAAAAAAAACACGAGATGAAAGCGAATCAACGAGAAAGAATAAATGTAAGAGGGACGAAAAGAGGAAGAAAATTAAGGCACGAGAAAATACGAGAAACGGAAGCCGGGAGCCCGATGAGGTAAAAAATGAGGAAAAACAAAGCCAACCGAGACGGAAAAAAATGTACCGAATGTAAAGGAATGTCGGGAATAACGAGACAAGAAAACAACGCGGGGGTATAAAACAATTCGCTTGGATGTTCGAACGAAACGCGTGTTTTCGGCGACTCGTGGTTTCCATGAGAATTCGAAAAATCTCGACCTAACGCAAGATCGTGAGATTTATTCGAACGTTGCTAGTGCCGCGAACCACGAACGATATTCAGACGAGAAGTCTGGCGCCCCTTCGTCCGGCGTCTGGCCCGCATCTTCGCGCAGTTTGTCTTCCTGACCCCGTGCGAAGTGTGTAACGGGGAGAGGAGCCGTATACTCTGCCCGACTTCCCACCGTAGAAGAATATTTCCGGACGAATTTCTCCACCCTGCTCGCGAAAACACGTCATCCGTGTCGTTTATCGCCGTGTAGCGCGCACCGCGTAGGTACCGTGCTAATTCCCACGTGGTTGATTCCCAAGAGACAGAGAGTGACGAGGATGGAGAACGCGTGACCTTGAATCGATGCTGCGGAGAGCCGCCGTTCGAGCTTACGTTTTCGCGACGTACGCCTGGTGGAACTCCGATCGAAGACAGACGTTGGAGAGCACCCAAAACGGATCTGTGTCAAGGTGCGAATCGCCGAGATGCAGCAGCTTCGTACAGCTCCTGACCCTCGGTTCAAAGTCAATTCTAAATATAAATAATACAGTTAACGACCTGCGACGCGGTTTAATTGGCCGCGCGACGATCGCGCCCAACCCCGTTCGAAAAGCAAGGAAAGAGGAGGGAAAAAAGGCTAGATGCGACGCGAAATGACGTTAGGCGATGATGCGTAGGGCGTAGCACGAATGAACCGTATTTAACATCGAGTTCGCCTCGTTTTTCACAGACACCCGACGCGTGAATGGAATAAATTTACGTCCGCCCATTCCCACCGGGTACTTGGGAGGCCTGTTCTACTTCTCGCGGCTCGACCCTTCTATCGATACTCCATCGCGCGGCGTGTCTGAGAAAAGGGTTTTCTCAGGGTAACCCCCAGAGGCAAAAGGCCCAGGACGAAACGAGCCTCGCCGCGATATCCGTTTCATTGTAGTCATGAAAGGAAAGATCTTAATAAAGCGGTTTTCTACTTCCGTTAATAATCTCTCTCCACAAAAGGATCTCTTCAAAAGTCATTAAGTCGAGTTCATATTTCGCTACATCCTCGCTGCACATTTCACAAACGGTTCTGGGAAACGAGATTTTTGCGAACGAAAAATTAACAACGACGGAGAAATTATTTTGCGGGGGAGAGAACAAACGACAGTACTCTCGAGATACGCTAGAAAAAATCTGAAACTTATAGAAAGTGTGGCACGAGATAATATTAAGTAAAAAAATTAAATGACTTGCATGTCGCGCGTCTACCACATATGCATCGCTTTAAATGACGAAATTGTTTGCTAGTCCGGTTGTTCTCAAACTTATTTATTTTTTCGTTCGTTAATTATATTTTCAATTTATTTTTTAATGCAATCATAATCTCGGCAATTTGTAAATTACAATAATGAAAGGTTCACGGAAGTGGCGCAAAATTTTGCGAAAAAATCAATGTACCGTAGAAAAAGTGTCGTGATGGGTGAAGTCGTACACCGCGCTCAATCGCCAAGTGTCTGGAATATAACAACAACAAAAAATAAAAAACAACAAAGACAGAACGAGGACCCGCACGAGTCGACGAAGGGGCGAAGGACTGGAATGTCTGTCGTGACACGCGTAAGCTACGACGCGAGCTTCTTAATACAAGCCGGAATCCCAAACGGTAAGAGATTGTCGTGAGAGAAAAAACGTGTCGTTCCGCAGGTGAAAAAGACGAGTCACGCTGAACATGAGAATAAAAGCGGGTGACAAATGTGAAACGCAATCTAACGACTTTGTCATAAGCAGATCCAACAGACCTTCACCCCGCGCTTATCTCGCCGCAGACGCAACGCCTTTTTTCCAACTCTCATCGTGTTCACCAGCCTTTTGTTAGCCTCGTTTCTATGGCGGTCGCGAAAAGGTTGGATTATCGATGCTTTGACGTCGACAGGTTTGATGTCTCCGCGCCCAACCACAAACCGGCGCGCACTACTTCAATCGATAGCGTCCGAAAGCTCGACGACGCACAGTTTGTAATTCGTTATATTGCGCGCGTTTTTCTATTCTACGGCACCGCAAGCTTTGCGCTCGGCGTGCTTGCCGAATCTCTCTCGTTTTCGCAGACGAACCGTTCCACGCGCGTTTTTACCGCGACGCAACGATTTGTACGCGTGACAATAGCACGTAGCTCGAGGTACGTACCGCGTAGCGCGAGGTGTAACGTGATATTGACGTAAAGTCGACAGGTGAAAGTTCATTAGGGTCGAAAATCTTCAATCAAGTTTATTAAAGGTTCGCACGCCAAGCATGTATCGCGATGCTCGAGGGAATCCTTTTGAGACGTCGCTGGCCGACTAATAATCTCGCGAATCAGTACCGCATTCTTTTCAAGACTTTTCATTCGTAGGAGACCATCGTTGCGTCATCGCGAGTGCACCGATGCCGAACGAGCCCATAATCTCATCGATCCGAAGTTGACTGAAGTTTTCCATGATACATGTTGATCACTGGTCGCGTCACTGGAGCAACGGTGTTATCAATGCTCATCCTAAATTCGCTGAAAACCTGGTTGTTCAATTTTTAAAACTTATCGTCACGCTGGAAAGAGACCTTCGATCCGGACTGAATTTTGCACGGTTTAAAATTTTCTTCACTTCGTTCGAAAATTAGCCAGAAAATACTTTCACGTTCGTTCGAGAAATTTCAATCGTTTCTGGAGGATTAAGCCGTATTTCGTCCTCCAATCCTGATGGAATTTTGGTGGGTTCGTCGCAATTATTTTTCCAACGAGAGTAGAAGCTTCCTCGAGATGTTCCCTCGTTTTTGTTTTTGGTTTTTCTTTTTTTCTTTTTGAAACGACAATTTCCGATCTTTAGAAACACTCGAAGGCTGGGCACGCATGTTAGAACGACGGGAACGAGGCAGACGTCGTTAGTCCATAATACTGTATACGATTGCGGGCTAACCGAGAGTCTGCATAAATCTGTTCAATTATTCATAGGGTTGGGTGAACCTTTCCCCAGCGCCGGTTAAGCTAGGTCGACCAAAGTCGCCAGTTTATTTGCGAAAAGTCTTCGAGTCCGATATACGTTCGGTCGCGTCTGATTCCGTAAAAAACAAGCTGCACTCTCGAGATTCAATCGAGAACAATGGAAAGACTGACGTACAGATGGGAATGACGAGCGTGAATCGAGATTTATCGCCTCGCCGACGCATATTTATCGGTAGATCGAGAAATTTGTCGGTGCCTCGCGAAAAGACATATAGTATATATTTCGGTGGGCGAAGGATTTATTCTTTCGCGAGAGATTTATTCGCCTGCAGATTCCGATCCGAATTTCACGGATGAGTTCGTTCGCGAATAAGCGGAAGTGGAGTCGACGGGTTCGGAGTTAATTTGCCGAGATATCGAACCGGCAAGAATCAAACGAGAGGACGAAAGCGGTGAGGTTCGATTAATGAAAAATTGATATACCGACGTTCGATTTTTGAACGGTATCTACTTGTTTCGATGCGAGATTCTCGGCTCCATGACCAAAGAACGCGCAGCAAATTAAACGCAAACAAAATCATCACAGACACATCGCGCCGCCAGCGCCGTTGAACGCGGCGTCAATTCGTTATACGTATATCGAGATTGTTGCGTGTTAATTTGTCCCGCGTGGAATTGAGACGTTGTGATGAAATTGCTGCGTGTTATTTAGTCGCGTTACCGAAATTCTGCGGCGAACTAAGTACAAAGGGTGAAAAAATAATGTCAATACTGTGGCTGCGAGTAACGGGTGAGCCGGGTTAACCCTGGCCTCGACCGAGTATAGCCGACGGCTTAACCCTCGCATCGAAATTTAAATTAAGCTCGATACTAGTTTCGAGCAAATTATGTTGGGCGAGATTAGACGGGTCGAGCTTTGCTGTTACGTGCTCTTTGAACCTTACGCCGACACGCACCTCTTCCCACCTGAGGATACGACGTGCTTCGCGGCTTCGGCAATCGATTCTAGAAAAGCCTTTGTAATTGCAGCCAACAAAGTCCGATGGACCAAATTGAATATCTTCGTTTTATTATTCCGAGCGAGGGGGTGCAAAAAATACGCTGGTGGCGTATCAAAATTCAAATCGATTCGGGCCCGCTTCGCCCTTGAATAATGTATAACTTCACGTCTGTCTGCATACCTCGATCGATTCGTCGAACAGTCGATCCAAAATCTCCGAAAACATGTAAAGCTACGAACAATATGTTAGGCACGTCCGATTGGATCGAAAAAAACATCGATCCATCAGAAATATCCGATGCACGACAGTCGAGACTGCTTCTTTCCGAATTTTTCAATCGACTCGCAACAGCGCAGGTGTGTGAAATAATGTTGTTCTAAGGATGTTTTACCGAAATGTTAATATTTGCCACGGTGGTCCTAGACGTAATCTGAAGCTACGTACGGAAGGAATACACGCGTCATATTCGCTAGATACACGCGACGGTATGTCCGAACATGATAAGTGTACGATTACTGAAATGGAATGCCACATTTTAATTATTTTTGTCAATTATGCTGTTAAAATAAAAACAAATGACACGTATGCTTCGATAGGAATAAATACACCGTACCTTTGACAGAAGAAAATGTCTTCTCTGACTTACAAGTGGAATAGAGGGAGTTGGACATATCCTACTTGTTGCGAGAACATCAAAGACAGTTGAATAAATTAACGCAGTTGACGTGAAAGTAATGAGCTTGAAAAGCTCCCGAGTAATGGATAAACACAGGGGCACGTAATTAGTTTGCTTACGACGAACCTTCGACCGTCCAATGAGAACACGCGTGTTGCGTCGAATTCGTACCCATGTCGTCGTTTTGGGTCGAGTACAGTTTGAATATCGTGGCAATGATACTTCCATACTTCGTGATTTTACTAGTCACCCTAATTACTCGAGGTTGACTGAACTTCTTCAAGTACACGTATGTACGCGTTTATATGCATGTAACCAGATGCGTGATACGATCGAACAGAGTGCCTCGGCGCACTAGAGTACAAAGTGCTGTATGCACACTCGGTCAAAGTGACTACACACCATCGGCGGTTGAATACTCGGTTGATTTTCCAAATTGCATCAAGCATGTCTGGAACTCTGAGTCAATAGGCGTACTCGTCGTGTGTACAGATTAGCGCGTACATTCTGTACTTTCTTGATAATCAAGATATCAGAAAATCACAAGCTCTACGCGAGCGTGTTTCTACAAGGCTGGAAGCTTCTCCAAATGAACTTCTTCCGCGGCTCAAACGAGGTAGGTAGTCTGAGAAAAAAAAGGAATCTACACTCACGGCATCCACGTATCTTCGCGCACGTACCGTCGAACTACGTTCTCCACGTAATCCGTAGGAGTTCCAATTCTATTACAGCGCAGAATTCTGTTTGAGATTCAATTTTCGTACGATCGAGCTTATAAAAAGATAAACCGTGAAAATTATCTTCTCCGTTGGAACTGTTTGCTCGATTTACCAATTCTCGAAATAATATCAGATGTTCCAATTAACTTTTTACAATTGTTAAGACGCGACGTATTTCCTCAAGACATTTTTATCATAAACTGGAAAGTGGAATATCATCGAAAGTCCTCCTCTGAAGTGCAGAAAAACGATTGCGATAAAAACGAAAATTCCAAAATTGTCGTTTGAAAAGCCCAGGTAATTCTTCTACCTGCTGCGCTTTTGGGGGGAAACATTATTTTTACGAGTCAATAGTTCATCTCTAATTATTCGAATACGATGAAATTATACACGACTCGTTGTTGACACTGTGAAAAATAAATACGAATTAATATCTCTCAGTTTTGTCCCGGTGTACGTGTAACGAATACAATCCGATTGATTCGCAGAGATTCGTGGCGGTAATACAAATAGTTTCGTCCGCGGATTTCAGATCTAATTATTTTGAAAACTACTCGCTGGAATATCCTCAATTTTCGTAATTATTCGACAGTTATCTGGTTGAATGCACCATCGAATTCTGTAATTATTTCCATCTTAGCGACGAACTCCTCGAGAAATTGCGAACGGCTTCAATTTCGGTCTGGTCTGATGAGAGCAATGCTCGACAAAACATTGGTTTCCCGCTGGTCGATGTCCACCTCGAAGAGATGAATCGTCAGCGGTAGATTCGTACTTCGATTTTTGGCGAACGCACGAATTTCGTTGGGCCGTTTCCTTCGTTGTTTTTACGATCGGAGTGCTGGGTGTTGGTGGGATGGGCAAAGGATCGGATTGCAACTCGAGCATTCATGGAGCGGTGAAGGAGCTAATAAATGACAGTGGAAGGAATTACAAGTCGCGGAGGATGGGGATGGGAGAAAGAATCGCGGGCGGGACAGACGCGGTCGCGTCCCACATCGAAGTTTTGGGAGCTGGAGAACGAGGCTCGAAGAGCCACCAGGGCTCTGGGGATGGTCGAGATCGAATTGGGAGCGATGCTACGTAACGGCGACGCCGCGGCGCCCTCGCGCCAATGAATCTTTCCTCGCGACGCCCCCCCAGACTCCCGGTGTCGCTCTCTTTCTCCCTACCTTCCATCTAGTCGCGGCGTCCCCGATCTCTTTCTCCTTGAGATTCGGAATCGCGTGGCTTCCTTTCGCGAGCTCGTGTCAGCCCTGCAGCGAAACCTTCGCCGTATCGAGTTTGACTTTGCGGTTTAGTCGGTGCTTCTCGAGCTGCGCCCGTCCCTCCCCGCGTCACCCTCCGTCGCGGCAAGCTTCGCCGTTTTCACTTTCCCCGCGAGATTTACAACCCCCAATAACAAAATTTGCATACTTATCGTTTGTTTTCCATTTTCAGAGCTTCCTGCCTCGCGACCATTATTATTTGCGAAAGTATTAGTTCGCTGCTGATTGAAACGACACAAAAATATTCACCCCGAAAATTATTCGACGAGCCGAACAAAATTATTCCAATTGAATTTCGAATAAACGCGGCGTTAACGTGCAAGGAAGCGAGTCTACCAGTTTCAAAAATAAACCTCGCTTCGCCCGGAAACAACAGAAAATCCAACGATATTTTATTAAAATTTCACCCAAGATAAAACAGACGCTTTAGAAACATCGTTCGGAATTAATGTTCTTCGAAAACACACAAGTTTTATCTGTTTAATTGAAAGTCTAATTTGAAAGCTCGTTTATCAGTCGTTCTTCGAAGAGCTTTCGTCAACAAATTTTAATAGAAAACCACAATGTTTTATTGCTATAATTTTGTCGTGAAATCATTTTTTTTCCAACTGTTCTCACCACCAAAAGACAAAGAAAATGGTATAAATGTGAAAATAATCGATGGGCATTTCAGAGATATTGGAAAGGTATCGGGAGAATTTCAATAAAATAAAGATTACTTGTGGTATTTATAGAAAAAGTGTTATTTTCAGCGCTATTGATTTATTGAGGCTAGATTTTTCGTTTCGAAGGTGAGTCATTTCGAGCGCGAGCGAGATGAAAAAAATTTGGTGAGTAACGGTCGACGAATTGTCGGACTCGAGCGTTGACCAGACCCGTTGAGTCCGTAACAGGAGCGCAACCCGAGTAATAAGATGCGGCGATTTACGAGGATATCGCGCCAGAAATAGAGCTTGCAATAAATGCTCCCGCGAATTCGTGGACGGTTGAACAAAAAACAAAAAAACAACAACAAAGAAACGGTTGTTGGCTGGGCGAAGAAAAAGCAAAAGAAAAGTAAAAGATTTGGCCGGCATTACGGTGTCGATAAAGATTTTCATCGTCTCGCAATGTAATTCGGAATACACATGCGAACAACCAAGTTGTTCGTGGCGTAATATAAAGTATGATGAAATTCTTAGCCGTTGATTCGTGCGACAACGGAACGAAACCCTGGAGCCACGAAATGCCGCGACCTTGGCCGATTTTTCAAGCATTTGACATTATTTACAACGATCGTCGAAAGGGTTGGGGGAACAAAACTCGCGCGTGGAATTTCCTCTCGTATATTTCGGTCTGCAAGCTCGATGAGAATTGCGACCCGATTGACATGCAAGCGCGAATGTTTGCCGGTTAACGATATCGTTAACGCTTTATTCGAAACGATATCGCTTTTTACGACGTTGAACGTACGCAGCGTCGCGTCGCCCGAGATAACGAGCTTTCGCCGTGTTATCCGAAAGAAGTATAGATATCAGCCGAATTACGCTTGGGATCCAATTACCCGGATCCTTCTCGAATTTTCGCTCGAAAGCGAAGCCCCTCGAAGATTAAAACTTTCCCCCAACTTTTATTGACTCGAAATTTTTCCAACTTTACCGATCGAGCGACGCGATCGCAGAAATGAAAGCTCGCCCGCGCGAGCGTCCCGTCGTCGAACGTCTTTCTCCAACCAGAAATTTTCCTCCCATCTTTCGATGTTGCGCGAATCATCGGCAAATTTTCCGAGCGATTTCACGGTAATGATCCAAGGTAACCGGACTATCGATCGCAATTACGACGAGCCCGTCGAAATTAGAACCGCTACGGCGAAAGCTCCGCCGAAACCCTTTGACCATTCAACGTTTCTACGCGCACGAAGACGCTCGTCGTACACATCGTTCGCGGGAAAACCGAATGAATTGGTGAAAATTGGAGAGTCACGGAGGTGTCGAGAGACAATCAATCTCTCGACATACTTCGCGCTCGTCTTGTTCTCAGACATTATTACTCGGGGAAAATGTACATCGACTCGCCCAACGGCGAGGGTCGGAGGTGATAAATGGAGGAGACCTGTGATACCTCTTATAAAGCAATATAGAAACTCTTTTCTCCAACGAAATCGAATAGCTTCCTCTCCATATAGAATTTCACACGGACTCGGGACCCCGCGCAGCGTCCATCCATCCGATTATTGTTATCGACGTTGCGTACAACGTCGTAAAAAGCTACCGGAATTTCTGGAAGCTCCAGAAATAAGCAGCTTACTTGCCAAAAATTCAACTTTCTCCCTCTGATCTTAGCTCTCGGATCCTCGCACAATTAGAAAAAAAATACCCGTCAGTTTCAGATCTGTCAAAATCAGAGTGAACAAAAATTACGCCCAACGAAAATCGTTGTCCTTGAAATTTTGCGCAGCAAATATGCAAAGCCATTCTTTCTTCCGTATTTTTGCGAAATACCAGTACCGATCAATTTGCATTTCGATTACGTTAACGAGAGCATTCGTTGTTATCGTCGACAGATTTTTTCCCACGAATGATTTTTACGAATGTTCTCTCGTCACAGAATCATTTAATTGGACCCAAGATCTCTCGAGAAATTTGTGAAACTTCGAAGCCCGAATGATTTTGACAACTTTTCTTGATCGTATTCCGGCTAAAAGCTGGTATTCCCGAGATCCTGTTGCGTTACGAGATGATAAAATCATTTCCATGAGATTTGGTTCGAGCTCCTCGACCACATCGTTCGTGGTACGATATTCGGCGCTGATCCCTGAGGGTCGATAAGTTACGAGGCGAGATGGATGGACGATAGAGAAGCCAAGGTTCTCGCCAGCATGATGCCGTAACAACTCGATTGCCCATAATTTTTCCGGTCTCTCCTTCGTTCGTGCTTCGGCGTCGCTCATCTCTCTTCGTACGTCCGCCAGTTTTCTTTTCTTATCCTACGCGGCTAGCTTTTTTTCGCAGTCTTTTTTCTCCATTTCATTTCTTTGCTCGTGACCCCTCCCGTGATTATTACACGTATATCTTCTATTTTCTCACATTCCCACGTTCTTCCTCGTATATGTTACGAATTCAGCTTATTTCGTTCCCACGTGCCATTTCCCCCTTTTTTGTTTCTCCCAGCTCTCGCGAGCGTAACAACCACACGGGGGGAGGGAAAATTGGCGATAGAACGCGTCAGTCGTGTAACTTTGACGCGATCGATCGCGAGAAAAGTTGCGTGTCTCGAGCGTTGACCGTGGAGGGTGGAAAAAAGAAACCCGAGTTGAGTACGACACTCGCTCTTCCCAAAGGGGAACAAACAACTTCATGCGAGTCTGCACCACCTTTAGATACGAAAAGGGCGTTATCGACTCGCCGATCAGCGAAATCCTTGTCGTTTCGACGGCGTCGCCGTCGTCCGCGTGGTGCTACCGGCGCCCTCTTCGCCTCCTATCCCGCTGTGTTCTCCACCCCATCGCCCGCGCAACCTTCTTCGCTCGTCATCGGACGCCACCCTCTCGCATCCACGACGACAACCTAAGAGCTCGGAGACGTACGACACGACCATCGATTTTCCTGTTTGCACGCGGAAGAGTCAGGAGGGTGAGCTCGGCAGTCGGGATGGTGGAAATAGCAACGGAAGCGTGAGGTCGGCAGCCCGATCCGCGCGCGAAGAACAATCCGCGAGACGAAAACTAGCGAGGAAATAACTATGAGGGAAAACGGGGCAAGATGATCCGTCTAACAATGGAAAAATGAGCAAAGGAGCGTCTCGAGCGAGGAGAAGAAAAATTTAAATTTAGTAGCCTCGCGGGACCATTTTATCCTGATTCTCGATTCACGAGAGAAAGTCAAGCAAGTTATATAACCCGAGGCTCGAGCCAGTTGAAATACAATACCTGTGATTGGAAGTACTGAAAATTAAATTTTCTCCCTACGTTTTATTCATTTTCCCACGCTGATTCACCTCAATCCGTTTTACCTCTACTCGAACGGTGGATATAGAGAAAAAAGTGTCGTTTTGGAAAAAGCGCGATACGCAAGGTCAACGAATTAGAAAAATGCGAGAATAGAATAATTTCGTTCCGGAAACAATGTTTCTTGTCGCCGCCACGTTGCCAAAATTCACGGACTTAAATTGGACAAATGTAATCGATTATTGGACCACTGAAACAGGAATTAGTAGAGAAATGGCAGGACCATTCTCCGCGTCCCTTTCGCAGCCGCGATTGCGGAGAATTCGGTGAAGCGTGATGGAGAGGGCCACTTAAGTTCGCCGTTGAGATGACATCGGGACTCGCACAGCGATTAGTGCACTTCTTTTTCTGCGAATCGCGATGTCTTCAACGGCTCGTTGAAGAGGTGGGTTGCTACAACTCTTCGTATTAACCTCGATTCCGACTGAAAGAGGAGCCTCGAAAAAATGTCGTTCGCCACGGTACGAGGATTAATGTTTCTCCTTTTTCTGAAAGGAACGATCCGAATTTTCTGGAATATTCGCACGCTATTAGAGCGAGTATAGCGAGATTCGCGGAGGTCAGGTGTGCCGCGGATTCGGTCGAATGCGACGTCGTTGAAGAGGATCCCCAAATGGAGGGCGTACATCTCGAGTGGCAATTCTATACGGGCCCTCGTGATTCTAATACATATTCGTTTCCATACGTTTCTTGGAGAAGAAGAACTCTGCGGCGATTCATCTCGCGAATCTCCTCGCAGCGTCTTAGAATTTTTCTCTTCCGTTCCGAAGGAGCGAAGGAGGAGGGAAGAGAGAAACGTAACAAATCGCCCTTTCATTATCCGTTCGTACATCCCGAGTATTTCCTCTCACTTTCCAGCCTCATCCTACTTCAAAAAAGACGGGACATATTCGAGGAAAAATCTTGAAAAGTGCTTCGCGGGGAAAAAATAGGTCTGGAAAATAACCGGCGAGAGAGAAGCTTTGTAAATTTAAATTTTGTCAACGCGAAGATTATTCTTGCAGAGTTCACGCTAATAATATGGTGGTACAAGTGAAACGGTGATTGGAAATACTTTGACGTTCGCTTCTTTATACTCCGGCCTCGTCATACTTGGGAGGAAGTCGCGTTTACATACAGACACTTTGATCATTCACCGTCACATCTGTCGGATGTCCTTCCCCCTCGTCCCGCGACCCCTAACCATCGAGTATTTCAATTACGTGCAAATTGTTTCTCGAGTTCGACCAGAAGAATCCCCGGCTTTTGAAAATCCTCGGTTTCCAAGGCGCGAGATGTAAGGGCTGGATATGCAAAGTAGCTTCATTGTCGAACAACTTCCAATAGACGTTTAGTTGAACGGAGTTACTCGACACTTCTAAGTAGCTCGTTCGCGCGACAACTTATGCGACTACCATCGAAATTTCCAGCTTCCGTAATTGTAGATAAAACGACAAGCACATACCTCGATGTATTTCGGCTCCAAGAGACCAGAATTTTTCGGTGTGATTTTTTTTCTTCTAGAGGAAACTGTTCTCTACATTTCTGAAAATTCGTCGAAAAAGTGCAGGACCGCGTCTCTGGATTTACAGTGGTGAGTCGATTTCCAATAAACTTGGGATAGCATAACTCGTTCGAAACGATGGCTGCTGTTATTTTCCGGGGGTCAAAAGGTAATAATCGATTCTCCACGATCCGGAATCTCGCGATTCTCCGCCAAGTAGCAATTTGCCCGTTCTCCACTGCGAGGAGAAAAATGCCGGGAGAGCGCAACCGGGTGGAGAATAATTATATTCCGCGTATTACTTTCAAACTCGGTTAATTACACGGACAGTTCCAGCAAGGTGAAGAATCGTTGCCGCTTCGCCGATGAAAATAACGAGACCGAGTTAGTTTCGAGAAGAGCAAACAACTCGTCTCGACGAGAGTTGTCCGTGGATTTTTTATACCGCCATTCCTAACGGAAGAAACCGTGATACTGAGATTTCAACGTCGCGATGTCAGATTGTCGCGAAAGAAAAACAGCGGTGCGCGAAATAATTGTAGAAAAACGGAAAACGATGCTGCTGCTACGCGATAGTTCTGGAAACTTTGCCCATCACCGTTTAATTCTACCGCTTTTATTTTTTTCCCAGAGGAAACTCAGCCGAACGCTAGATTTATTTCGCTCTAAAACACGTCAACGCCCGACTCTCTGCTCCCGTGTTCTCCACGCCGAAGAACTACTTTACGACTTCGAGGCGCGGAGCGCTGGGCTCTCGGATTTCCACGCCTTCGGATTCGATGACGTCTTCGCGAATGAATGTCGCCGACGGGCTTGCAAAACTTCGAGTTCCGCTCGTGCACGCGTATTTTTCGAGATCGCCCTCTCTGAGTCGCGCGGTGGGAAGCTGTTTTGCCGCGCGCTTTCGCACGTTCCGACAACAACGGGGTTACGACTCGAAATATATCGCAAAATCACGCTCTTATCCGAATACTAAAAAAATGTCACGGTCGAACGATGCTTTACACATGGTTTCACCGGATTTCCGGTGGCGTCATCCGTTTCTGTTCGGTCGAACTCGTCGCCGCGGTTGCTCGCTTGACATTTACCCGATCTGTTAGTAGCAGGCCCATTTCGCCCAATTACTTTCCTGAAAATAAATTTCAAAAGAACACTCGCATCGGAGCAAGAAGTAACGAAGCCAATTTTCCATCAACTGCTTGCTTCATCCACGCATCGCGACGCGTTAGACGTCAATTTCGAGCTGATCCTGTGCGCCTTTTTGGATGTTCGGACTCGTATCTCGCGAAATCTTCCTTCGGCGAAATAAGTGTTCGAATAAAGTTTGTAGAGCGTAAAATTGTCTATAAAAATTATCTCTACACTTTTCATCGTTGGCGGGATATTTCACTGGGAAATCCGGCACCGGTTACCGACGCGTTTCATCATTTTACGACGAAAATATCGTTCTAAAGAAAATTTCTTATCGGACTTTTTTATTGGTAATTTTACGTTTAACAAGTTTTGTTTGAAGAGTTTTTATGTGGGATCAGGGGGAAACGAGATACGGGGTAAAAATCATCTGGAGGTCGACACGTAGAGCTGCAAATCGTTGCCCACATCTGCGAGGAAGTAAATTTCGTTCGGATTTCGGGTGATACTTGGCTTGAATTTATTCGGGGAAAGTCCAAATGTTATTCGGGGCGCGGGTTGAATACTGAAAATGGCAGGACGTATCGGAATTGCGGGTAATTTTGAATTTCCTGGGTGCAAAGCTCGAGCCGGTGGACATCTCGGTCTATATTTAGTATCGTCCCACGAGCTTCGTGGCATGAATGAAAATCCAGGCATCGCGGTTTTCTGCGAGTTTGTGCCAACAAGATTTGCCGGACCGTAAGATACCGGGAAATATTTTATTTATAACGCCGAACGTTTTCCACGATTCTACAAAGCCTCTGCGAAAACAGTGAAAGTATCATTCGAACACGAGCGCGAAAACAATTTGGCACTTTCGTTAAGTCACGTGAAAATAATATTCCTGTCCGAATTGCTGTTCAGTCTCTCCGCTCCTCTTCTTACCGTTTCCAGGAAAAAGCCGCACCTGCGAATTCAAAACGTTTTACCTTTTCCCCGAATTTCCGAAGCACATTAACGAAAAACCGGACAAAGTGAAAAAGTTCCCCAGAAAACGCATTGAATTCATTTCTAATCGGGGGATTGCGCTCACAGATCTCCTTTCCAGTGCGATCGCTGTGAGAAAAAAATCGACCAAACTCAAAGACTGACAAAAATTTCAGATTTTTTGAGGCTCCGAAAATAGTAGTTTTCGTTACTAGGGCGTGAAGTAGAACTTTACGCACCGAATCGTGACCGGCTCAAGCGTGTGTTTTCACCACGCGAGGGTGTAAAGCTCGTTACGCCCGACTGACGAATACTGATTTTTTTTTTTATATTATGCGTAAAGTACGTCTTCGCGCATCGTTTCAACTTCACGCGTACTACGCGTGAAATTCAACTTCACGCACGGAAAACGATGCGTGAACTTGTGCTTTACGCGTACTACGAAAAAAAAATAGATATTTGACGTGAGCACATGAATTTCACCTGTGAAAGATAACATTGCTACTTTTTATTGCGTTGAAAAATAAAAAGCTTGAAAAGCGAGTGACCCGCTGAGAAATTGGTGCGAAAATAAAATTCATTGTCAAGCAGCCCGAATAAATTTTTCGTGCTCCAGAGTCAAATTGAAGATGCGTTCGCGTGAAAAGTTCAACGACGCTGCTTTATTTCTTCAACGACGCGAGACTCAGGTTTTCAAATAAAAAAAGCTTATCCCTTCAGTTCCGAAATGCTGTCTGCTTTAAAGATAGATATTTTCTCGTTTTTGTTTCCACATAGACGAGCGGCGGCCAGTCGCGTACAGATTCTTTGCCCGGGTATTCTCAAAGGGTTCGCCTCGTTACGGTGGAAGAATGACCTGGATGCTCGTTTCCACGGAGTAGACGACATTTGTAGGTGCTAAACGCGCGAACGAGGAGTGGATTTTTCGAGAGATCTAGTCGAGTTTTTCAGCGCGTGGAGGGCGACTCTTCGGCATAGACGAGGGTTCGTAACCGTCTGACACGCGATGGTCCAGTTGCCGTCAAATCTGTCTGGTGTAGTTCGACGGAGAAACGTGCGGATCGACGGGTTATATTTAGGAGGTGAAGTGGATGAATGCCTGGAGTAGAGTTATTTACCTAATGCATTCCTGCGATCGGCGATGCTTGAGTCGAGGCGTTGATTGGTCAGATCGAGCGATGGCCGAAACGCTCGAAGGTGGACGCGATAGTTATAGTGCGTTTAGGAAAGTGCCGGCTGGAAAACAAGCTCGTAAATCACGAGTCGAAAGCTCGAGAGTGATGCGCGGTACCCGAAGATAAAACGGAATCTCAAGATCACCGCGTTATTTATAGGTTATTGACAGTAACCAGACGAAGACGAGAAACGTGGACCTGAATTGGTAACGAGAAGCGAAACCTCGATTCTCGTCGAGGATCCCCCGTAGAAATGAAGTAGAGTTTTTGTCTGGGAACTGGCCAGTTCGGCTAGACTTAAGCCCGGCTCTGGCCAGCAGAATATCGGGGTTTTGCCCAGTAATTGGCCAGCTTCACCAGAGGTCCAACGAAACGTTGCGGCTTTTAAATAGCTCTCGTTTTCAAATTACAGGTTTTGAGGGATTAGTCTACCGTAGACCCCCAAAAACTCTATTTTTGCGATTTTTTCTGACGCTGCAGTGAGAGATATTAATATAGAAGTTGGTAGCTCAATAAATGCACTATATTCTGAACAGTTGCCTTGGTCTACCTTTTTTGTAAATCGATATTTGATAAATCGAACAAAAACATTTCTCAACATACATTTCAAGAATGTATTTATTGAGACCAACAACTTTTATATTAATATATATATATCACAACAGCGTCAACAAATATTCCCAGAAATAGCCTTTCTTCGAATCCTTTTAACATTGTTAAAATTGTTGCTCGTACTCATCGAAAAAAATAGAAACATTTTACTGATATCGGTAGCTCTGGCAGTATTCCACGTTGTAAAATATTCGATAACTCGTCTCAATGCCAATCTGCAATTTTTGTTTTTATTGCCCACAGTCGCTGTTGGATTATTGTATGCATTCTTTTTATCGCACACATTTGTAGATCTGTACTATGATTTGTGATCGTGAAATTATTTACATTTAATTATATACAAATCTGTATTCATTCACGCTGCTTCGCGATATTTATGGTTATAATTTTCGATACAATACGTTACTTACCGAATGAAGTAAACGCACGTCCGCGCACTAGTATAAACCGAACTTGGTGCGTGCAATGTTTACGCTGCAGTTACAAGTGGCGGAGTTTTTCTTTTTACGCCATATCGCGGGCCAGTTTCTGGTTTGAAGTAGACTTAAAACTTAATTATTTCTACTAAAGTACCCGCGCTAGATGGGAGCGAGAAAAGGAGGTCGATGAAAGGAGAGTCAAAGGAAGAGACATAGAAAGAGAGAAAACGAAACGCTTCGCCGTTCTGAAAGGTATGAAACAAGCTTAAGAAATTTCCCTAGTCTTTTCTTCCCCATCTATTTTTCTTACCCACCTGTCAAAGTCTTCACACGCGTGACGTGTTTCCTAGACAACATGGTGCAGGCATAGAAGCAGGTAGATAAATTGAAATCTCTCACGCTACAGTCGCGTCGTTTAGCATTTATATTACCGACCTGACGTACGATTTTATGCAATATTCAATAACCCGGGATACTACTTTCAAGGACGACCCGCTGCCGCGATCTTCGTGTTGCTCCTCCAAATTTAATGCTGCCAGAATCTCGTAATACCCGTCGACGAGTATCGCGTGCCACGCGTGTTTACGACGTCCGCGCTTCGAATGCGACGTGAAATTCGCAACTCCACATTCGCGACTCGTTTCACAAGATTTATAAGTCACGGAAACCAGCATGCGAATGACCAGCTCGCATGAGCCGAATTTACATGTCACGAGATCGATAACTCTCGGGGAACAAATTCATATTTGTAACTCGCGCGGTGGCAAGTTTTGCGAAAATTTGATCGATTTTTTCCTTCCCAACCACCAATGTCGTTGGATCTCATTTTGCTGCATCGACTTTCCCTCACGATCGACGCTCGTCCACTTTGGAGATTCCTCTTCGATACTTCATTGCTAAAATTATAATCCAGATCCCCATTTCAATCCAGTCGGTACTCCACTTTTATTGATCCACGCGTCGAACTTCTTTTTTCGTCGTCGCTCGTTCGCCTTTGCTGATACCAATAATCCTTGTTTAGTTAGTGGGGAAAGTAATTTTCGAAGACGACGAGAGAACTGGAAATGTGGAGAAAGGCGGAGTAACCTCGAGTCAATAAAACTTTCCACGTCAAACTTCGAGTCGAAGTAAAACATTAACATTTCTGCGAGAAGATAAAGAAACGTATTGCCAGGAAAATTTTGCAACATTTCGCAAAACCGCCGAACTTCAGTTTTCGCGTTCGCGAAGGGAATCCAACTCCGAGGTGAGGCGATATTTTTGAAATATCGTGATTTCCTCTCGAAATTGGATAGCAAAAAGAAGGACCCTCAAATATTTCGCCCCGAGGGAGAGAAAATACGGAGGAATAGAATCTACGAAGGTCGAGAAAAGGAACGCTCGAGATTGCAGGTAAAGTACGAACTCGTCAATCCTCGTTGAAAGTTTCTTGCAGACTTTTTCACAACTCTAACGTGATTCCGAAGAACAGCCGGAAGCGAGCGCGTAGTCCGAGCTCTCGGAAAACTTGGAACCTCGTAAAAAATCTCGGCGAGACACGGGATCCGACAAAAAGTAGAGAAATCTTATTCGTTCGAGCGAAACAACGAAGTATGAAACGCGGTAAGCAAACGATATTAAATGCATATCAAGGCACAGGAAAAGATAAGCCGCGTTGCGCAGCTTACTTCCGGCTCGCCCACGACCCTTCTCATCGGGAGGTATATTACTACGCGAAATCTCTCACGTCAACGTTGTATTATTATTTTTCAGCAGGATCGAAAATATTTCACCCCGGAGCTTCAAGGTACGAGCAAACGGCAAATAACCAGGTTATTTCCTGAGAAATGAACGTTTTTCGCCCCCAACACTTGATTGTTCGAGTTGCAAAGTGTTTTCCAGCTAAAACGATGCTTCCTTCAGCTTTTACATTCCCTTCGCAATTGGCGTTATTTTGTTAAAATGTCGAAAAATGTATGCTTCAAAAAATTCTATCAGCAAATTCGCTTCGCTTTATTCGACTTGTCGGGGAAATATATTCAGAACTGCCCCAAAAATTGAATCACCGTGGAAAAATTTATTCGCTATTAGTGAAACTTTGCAGGTTGAGACGAACTTCGAGGCAAGGAAACGTCATCGCGAAAGATATCAGTTTTGTTGGGAAGTTAAGTGCGAACTTCGTATACCGAACTTTTGAGACGATTAAATCTCTCGAGTACGAACCGCGCGCCGTTGCAGTGAAAATATAGTTCGGTGCTCGAGAAATATGTTCGTGAAATCCTTCGTTTAATTCACTGATTTTTTTCTTGTTGGTTACTCCGTCAAAAATTCTGTTCTCAATTACGTGCGCCGACTCTTACTCCGCTGCGAGTACAAATTACCCGGAGAATTTGTGTGCTTTCAGGTAAAGTTTGGGTAAGTTGAACGAGAACCTTGCGCTGTTATTTAAACGCTACGTCCTCGGTGGAATCTGGCCGGCTGCCTGAGAATCTCTCGAATACCAAAACGGTGTGAAATATTCGCGTCACGTCCCGATGAGAGGAACACAGCCGAGAATCGAGAAGGTGATACGCTTCCATGAAAAGAAAAATGTCGCTCGATGCATCGCGTAGAATTACGATGTAGAACAAACACGAAAATCTTCGTGACCATATGGCAAATAGGTAAGTAAGCTGCTGTCTATAAAAGCACGGCACTACAATTGGCAACGCTCTCACGTCGATTGAAAGAGTAAATATTTCGTTCCAATTGTATCCTATTGTCCCATGCAGTTCACTCCGAGGATTTCATTTTTATTAATTTAAAAAAAACTCCGCACAGTGGAATCAAAAGATATCTAGCATTCGTTTTTTCAGTTTTTTTGAAACAAACTAACAAAAACTAACCTTTAAAAAATCACGTTCCTGAAAGTTTTATTTTCAACTCCACGCTCACTCACTACACCAAGTGTTTTTTATTTTCACTCCGGAACTCCGAGTGATGGGAGTGAAAATTTACTTCCGATTTTTTACAGTGTACATTTTCAAGTCTAACCAATTATTTCGCGGATTCGTAGTCGGTGGAAATTATTACGCGTAATTTGCTGCACCCAGGAATTATAGAAATCGATCAAAGGATGTCTAAATATCGCGTTAACAAGGACTCCGACAGGATTCTTTGAATTAACGCTCGAAGACCGGATGCGCGGCTCGTTTGGCGAATCCGTTTCTTACACAAAGTGTTCTAAAGTTGCTCATTATTCCGATGGAAATAAATGCAGAGTGAAAACGCGATCCGCGTGAACAAATTCGAGGGTAAAAGGAATTTATAAAAGGAATCTCGTGTAAAAAAATCTCTCACAATTTTGCGAACAAACGAAATTGAAAGTTCGCGAATTATCCAGAGGACAAAACTTCGTTTGTTCGTTCGCTGGACATTAAATTGCAATTGTAATATCGAGAAGACGAGAAATGTGCTTTCGAAAAGTATCATAATTTATAACGAAAGCTGTATTTCGACGTGATGTTTCGTTGCAATTATAAAACCTCGACATTTTAATAATTACGTCAACCTCGTTAATTTTTTCCACGTTTTGCTCGGGTGCAGTTCAGCGACGTCAGATCCGGCTAGACTGAACCGAGCTCGCAGGATTTGCACCGAGCGTACGAAACGTCTGTTGAAAGGAACGCGAGCTCACGGATGAAAATACAGTTGAAACGACGATTATCGTAAGGTTGTTTCTATCCTACCGTTTTTATTACGAAAAATACCCGTCTAGTCAGCTTATTTTGTCCTCTACCAGGAAAAGATTCGAATGAAATATCATTTCCGCTGCCAGCCAATTTTATCGCGGACATCATTTTTCTTTGTCTCTCGATGAATCAGCATTTCATTGACAAATATACGCCCTTGAGATAAAATATTCGTCTATCAATTCGCGAGTCTGAAATGTGACAAAAAAATGTAGAAGGCGAGTCGAAGCGTTCGCTTCCAATAAACACGATGCTCGCAATTAGTCAACGTGGCCAGATATATGCGTAGAACAGAGTGCACTTCGGCAGCAACAATCCATCACAGCGAAGCGGTTCACCATAGCGGCTCGAAATTTATCTCGAGATGATTCATCGCGAACACTTACTTCTTATTTAATTCCCGATAGATAACGCGATTATTAATTTACGATGCCTCCTTCGCTCCACGATTGCGTGCCTACGGACCCAACGACTTTTACTTCCGAAGTGGAACATCGCGTTTTTCCTTTGTCTCTCACCTTCCCTTTTCTCCGAACGTTTCCTGTTACGCACTGCCACAATTACAGAGAACTGAAATAAATCTACCAGGCAACGCATTTCGAGCGATTCAACCAAAGAACTCTCCATTTTCGTGTGAAAAAATTAAAATTAAAATTTTCAAAATTAAAATTATTGTCGGAGATATAGCTAGCTATTTTGGTGACACGGTAACGAAAACAGTACTCACTTTGCTCAAATTTTTAAATGCGCTTTTCTTGAAACTACTTTGTTCGCCCTGCTCAACGTGATATCTCAAGTTCTACAGAACCAATTTACTTGAAATTTTGCACCTGAAAAGATACCTAAGTTTCGTGCCACTTAATCTATAATCTTTTGCAAATGAGAGCTTCGACGACGGGAATTACGCTGAGGCATAGAAGTTCCAACGAAATTTGTTAGCACGTAGTTTTCGACCGGATGTACAAGCTTACAGAGTCGTTCGACAGGTAATGCGGGTTCGAGCTGGAAAGTTAAAGCGTCTAACCCCAAAAGTTTCGTCTAAATTGAACTCGTGGTTATCGAGTTTAACGCGCGCAAACATATAAACGAAGAGGGAGAGTGACAGAGCGAGACAGAGAGAAAGAGATAGAGAGAGCGACGTGGGAAAAAAGTAATACATCGATCCAACTGTGTTGATAAATGTGTGTCAAGAGAGAGTGATAAATTCATTCGTGAACTGAAATCGATGGATACGGGATGGGGAAAAAAATGGCAGGTGAATGGAAGCGAGGTCTCGTCGGAGTGGTGATATCGTTGGAAATAGACGCGCGGCGATTGAATTGAACCGTGATATTTTCACGCGGCGATTCCCACCGCGGAGGAAACATAATTATTGACGGAATCTCGCCGGCGCGTCAATCCCGGATTCGCCAATCGGACGGAGTCGTTCTATTTCATTCGACTCGCGTCGGATCTACAACGGAAATCGCGATAATTAGAACTCGTCCCGAGGCGGGTGCCTCCACCCTCGCAATCGCCTCCCGGATACGTCGTCCAGAATCTTTTGCAATTATCGATTGATCCAATTAGGAAATTGACCGTGCTCGATACGAGTTTCTCACGCGATCTGATTGGCGGTTCTCACGAGCCTGCTATAAATCGTCTCGGTGCTAACCCGTCCATCCTACTGGTCGAAATCGCGAATCAAGAAAAAGAATACGCTGAAAAATACCGACCTGACCAAGCGGAGAAAAAAAGTAATGAAACGAAAACGGGGATAAAACGAGAATAATGGAAAAAACGGCGATAAAACAAAATCCATAAATAACTTCAACGAAAATAGAAGTTACGGAATCGAAAGATCGTGTTGAAAAAAAAAGATCAAGGTGGGAAACGTGAGACGGAAAAAAGAGGAAGAAAACCGCGAACGAAGTAAAAATAACAAAATAAGGTGGAGAAATGTAAGAGAGGAATGAGCAAACCAAGAAGCATGGACACGGAACGACGGAACGGAAACTGAAAAGAAACAGTTGGGAAAGAAAAAAGCGAAAAAAAGCGAAGGCCTTCGAGAGTCGTGAATAGTTTTACAGCGTCGTTTGTATCACTGAATGCCAAATTTTCGAGCTAAGACACGCAGTTGGTGCGAGGCGCGAATATAGGCTCGTTGAAATATGGATTTGAAAAACATGCGGAGTGGGAGGGGGGAAACGGGGCTGCGAAGATTCGCGACTCCTTCCTCGTCACGATCCGCGTAATCCAATATTTCGCGTCGTTAAAAAGTTTCTTGGCGGAAGTTGGCGAGAAAATACATTGGCTTCCGGTGGTTTGGCGAGTTAAATCAAGGAGGAAAGTAAGTTTCGGAAGGGGAATTTGACGCCGGTGCCTATCGCCGAATAATATATTTGTTTACCTCGCTTTTCTCCCGTACGTTCAGATTCGATCATCGTCAAGAGTCTCCGGAGACGTGACCCGCGTCAGCGTTCGTCGGGATCACGACGGGACAAAAGTGGACGTCGATCGGTTAATTTTCATCCCCCGTCATGCGCGAAACGTGGGATCGTCTCGCTCCGTATTCCTGACGAATTATCGGAAGAACGTCTCACGAGTTCTGATATCGTCGTAAACATTTCATTGCTACGTTCTCGTTTCAGGCCCAGCCAAGACGTACGGCAGAGATCGATCGAGTATAGCGGCGCGTTCCTATACACAGCTCGTAAACAAGGAGCAAAGAAAACTCGGGATAATCGAGCGTCGTTTTTGCAGAAATGCCTTCGATCCGGAAATCTGGATCGCTGTGACGCAACTCTGTATCCCAAAGTTCGGGGGGCACTTTCACGGCGAAGAATCCTTTCCTGGTCCTACCTTTCCGTTTCTACCGCCAGTTCTCGCAGTCCCAACGGCGTGACAGCTTTAAGTTCGTTCGTTGAATTTAATCTGTGTAACTGTCGAGCTTACAGAGGATCCATGGAAATAATAGTATCAGACAAGACTAGCGGCTTTATCGCCTCGACAATTAATTTCAACAACTATAACGCTACCTCCTCGCCGTTGTATGCAGCGACAGTTTATTTCTCGAGAAAAAAGAAAGAAAAACGAGGAAAAGAGAACAAAAACAACGGGCGCGAACGAATTATAATTAAATTTCATCTATCTTTTCCACTCGTAATTCCAACCAGCGTGGCTGACAAATTTATCGTTGGAACGTTTCGCAGCGCTCGAATGCAACTCCGGTCTTTCTCTCTCCAGCATTCGACTCTGAATTCGGTGCATCCGAGCATTCCTCGAATAATTTACGGCTCGAGCCCGAGGCGCAAATGAGAAGCCGCGAAGACGTGGTTCAAGCGCTAAATGGTCGGACTGATACCGAGATAGTAAAGCGGACAGAGCTGCTGCGAAGCTGAATATCAAAGTCGAAGTACTGTGTTGCGACACAGCCGATCGTGGCTCGTCCGACGTATCGGCGTTGGTTTTAGTCTCGACAATGCGAACATTCGTGCCTGCGAACGCGTGTACACGAAGATGACCTCTATCAAGCTAGAAACACCACGTTGATCGAATCGAATTCTGCGATATCTGAGAATTAAGTGCTAATTAGATGCTAATTAAATGCTCCATTGCCGGATTAAGTGCTCTTCATGTTTAGAAAAATACCCGTGGTGTTGCTAGCTTGAGATCATGCTAGAAACACCACAACCGAAGGAGGACCAATTTCGAAAAACTGTTTGGGCAGGAATTAAGTGCTAATTAGATGCTCCACGAAAATCCATCGCCCGAATTAGGTGCTCCACCCCTCTGATTTTTTTTCTATGTCCGCTGGATGTCGAGAAATCCGGAAAACACGAGGAAGACCCATCGCAAAATCATGCAAAATTCATGTTTTTGCGATTCTCAATGTGTTCTGGTCGTCGGACAGCATCGGGACCATGCCCAATGGATCCAAGTCGACCCTTGCGGATCCCAAACAGTACCTGATCTTATATCTATGTCCGCTGGATGTCGAGAAATCCAGAAAAACACGAGGAAGACCCATCGCAAAATCATGCAAAATTGATGTTTTTGCGATTCTCAATGTGTTTTGGGCGTCGGACAGCATCGGGACCATGCCCAATGGATCCACGTCGACCCTTGCGGATCCCAAACAGTACCTGATCTTATATCTATGTCAGCTGGATGTCGAGAAATCCAGAAAAACACGAGGAAGACCCATCGCAACATCATGCAAAATTCATGTTTTGATATGGCGCGGGGAGAAATTAAATAGTTCCACGAGCTAGAGCATTTCATCTTCCGTCTGCACTCCTACTTTTAATTAACTCTGGCGAAAACTACGACTGTTTATCGTAATTAAAACAATTTCATTGGAGGCAAAAGCTTGTTTTTCCTTCGTTATTCAGAATCAGACGTTTGCGCGTTGCCTTTAGGAGGCGATTGTGATTTGTGGAGGAGAAATCGCTAAAAGCTTTCTCGACCGACAGGATCCAGGAGTGAGAAATTCCCCGAAATACGACTTAAATACTATCAATACGCCGCCCATAATAATAATAATAATCTACGTTGGTGCGGACCAGATTTCGGGGATACGATTGTTTTCGGCATCTTTATTTTGGCGTACGACGCAAATTGTAAATATAACGGAGCAACGTCTTTGGAAGATACGATTGAAATTTTTTTACTAAAATCTGCGCTAAAGACACGCTTGAAAGTCAGGAGAAGCAATTTATGAATAATGAATTGCCGGAATTATAAATAATTCTGGTAAGTTATTATTTATAAATTACGTCTTTTATGAATCATATTTGTCAGGGGGGAAATTGCAGCGGATAAGCGATTAACGAATATATTCTCACAATTTTGAGACGAAAAATGTTTATTCAATTGAAGTGCCTTGGCACAGGGGATTCCAATCCGTTGAGAGTGACAGGTCAGAATGTCTTACGGAAAGAGGCAATTTGTATAGCTAGAGGTTGCCAAAACTGCGCGAAAGTCACAACTGACGTCTTTATCGTAACTTTCCAGTAAATAAACCGACAACTCTGGCGCGTTTTCCTCATTGGCTTAAACTTCCAACGACAAAGCTTCTGTTTTCACCGAAAAACGGTTGCGAAGAGCTTGTTATGCTCGAAACTAGAGCCGAAACATAGAGCAAATAGATACGTGGAAACGATTGAATTCGAGACGAGTTAGTTCGCAAAACGTACAAACGCAGCCACGAGAAGGGGTCTCGTGTAATTAGCGCACAGCTTTCACGTACGACAAGGCTGGGTGTCGTACAATTGCCATTCCAGATCCGTTCAACGAATCACAGAAGAATAAAAAATCTATCTTTCATTCGGTGCATGAAAACACAAAATTTTCTACTCAGACGAATCCCAAGCTACGGAAAAATTCACAAGATCTTTCGCACCGGGGCGAAAATATTGTGCTAAAAAAAAATAATCGAAGACGTCGTTTCGCGTGGTAGCAAAATTATAGACGAAGTAGTACCAACTTTCTTGTATATCGATGAATTATTCAGTCAAGCGTCGACACAGACAGGTGCAAACTCATTTGAAATGTACTCCCGATGTAACTTTAGCATCATCACCGCAGCTTTGATGAGATGACGATTCGATAAGGTAAAGAAATCGAGTTTCTTTTCTCGGTGTAGCTTATTCGTACGAAACTTGGACGTCGCTGAACATTGCTTGTTTACCCAGTTTTCGCGAACAGGACTTAAATTCTCTTCTCAATCTGTCAGCTCGCAAACGTAATACCGCGTGATAAAGTCTAAATAATGGCACCTTCGGCGAAGTTTGCCGAGAAGGTTGAAAAGACTTTACCAACAACAACGATAATCTATTATGATTGTAAAATAAAAATTTAATGATAATTCTGTCTTCTATTTTCAAAGCGTTACGAACGAAGGAGAAACGCGATCGTATTTCGAAGATGAGATGGAGAATATTCCTGTCATAATTTCATTCGCCTCGTCGCGACGACGAAATCTCCCGGCGAAGGACGATTCGCTAAGCCATCACACTGCTAACACAGTAGCTTCGCGAATGTGAAATCCTCGAAGCTAGTCGCGGACTGGATTAATACCGAAAAGCACCGAGTATTCTCAGATATCTACTCCATGTATAATCAAGTTGCAACCCGCAAGCTTGTTTGCACTCTGCCTCAAACCCTCGACTCCTCAAACTCAGTTCACATCTGCCGATCAACTCAGTTTAATTCGAGCATCTCGGAACCAGACTTAAACTTCAGCTTATACTACACGTCTGCTCATGATCCACTCCCGGGACACAATATTTAGACTTGGCGGTAAAAATTTATCGGTTCGTTATGAAAACCCGTCGATTATGTCCGTCTAAAATTAGAATTTCAAATCTCAACGTGATGCCTTACCAGTTTCTCGTGGACTTCTGTACGTATAGGGACGAATCTTTTTTCTCCCCGTTAGATACTTTTTTCAGCGGATTCTAGAGGCATCTTTTTAAATTCGCGAAAACTAATTTTATTGATCTCGCCACGGCTACGTAGCCCGGAGAATCGTTACGAAGAGCACGGTGCGGTGAGCTCCACCGCTGACTGAAGCAACGTCCACGAAATTGCCGACGCAATTTTAATCACCAAAGGCTCGCCGATCGTCTCGACGCCCTCGCCTTAATCAGCGTCACTGAAAAGCTCCGTTATCCGTTGGACGAGTAAAGCTCGGATCGGTTATCGACCCGCAAATCACAATTCCATTCCGCTGTAGAAACCAGCTCCGCAATACCTATGAATTTTATTCGCAATACCTGTGACAACAAGTTCAGTTCGGTGGAACGTTTATCCCCACAACTCGCCGAAGACGACATTATTAGGGAAAGGGTGACACGAGAAATCCGTATTTTGAAAGAGCCAAAATCATTCGCGCGGTAGTTTTCGAACGAATGTTGCACGCGTATGAGTTTCGAAGTAGCAACACTGGCTCTTTCGCGCTGTCAACGATCTCAGCCCTGGCTTTCGTACGATTTCGCGATGGATACAAGCGATGAGAAGGGTGTTTGTTACGAGCCCACGAAGCGTGCGGATCACATATTTATCAAATAAATTTGCCCTCGTAATCACGGAATTTAATTGGACAGGGCTTGGTCTAGACATGGTTGGGTTAGCCACAGGCGACAAAGGCGCCAGGACGGGGTACGAGAGGCAGGAAGATGTCATCCCGGCGTTCGTTTGTGGGGTAATTGTCATCGCATCCCTAACAGCCAACGAGGCCGGAAATCGCGGGCAGTCGCGTGGAAATCGACAAATTTATGTATCGATCAAAATTCTCGTAAACGTGGATCGAAGGAATTTGGACGAAGAAAAAGGACGACCAATAGCTGCAGTTCTCTTTTTTTCCAAAAACTCGCGGCAACTCGCTTCTGTTTGCATCCGCGCAATTGATGCCGATGATTGCTGTTTCAACTGACAATAATTCCTATGATGTGCGAAGGTAAAAGACACGACGTCGAATGGCGCCGGAGTTCTCTTCCGCGCCAACGAGTCGTTCGCGCTCGTTAGTCGACCTGTAAATTGACTTGGTACGACGCCATAGCATTTCGAACGTCGTAACGTATGGAATTACGTACCGCAAGCCGATTATTTCCCATTATTCGGCCATGATAACACGAATGATGGAATAATATCAGCGCTTCGCGATATTACATCGGAACAAGTTACCCAAAAACACGTAAATTCGTCGAGAGCTCGTGATTTAAAAGGCATTCTTTACGCACAGTACGTAACTAACGAGGGGGATTCTCAATTCTCATTCGATTGCTTTTCAATGCATAATTTCATCCCAATTTCTACACGACACTCGAAAGAATGTTTCCATTATATGTGGGTTAGTATTTGTTTACGTTTTTGTTTCCATTGATTTGCTTTTGAAGAAGCAGAAAATAACGTAAAATCCTCTCGTTTGTGGTGGAAGAAATTTTTGCTTCGTTCCAATTAGCTCTCGTTTTACCCGAAGGCTTTGAGGCGTAAGCTTCGTTCGCGTTCAACATAATACAATAATTTCAATTCGTACGTTTTCATAACCATTCGCCCGAGATTTGCTGCCAAGGATGAGAGGAATGGAGAGCTCTCCGGAGCCTCTCTCCCTCTCTCTCTCTCTCTCTCTCTCTCTCTCTCCTTGCTCTTACATTACCAACGAAAATGAACAATTACAACCGAACGTCTTTGGTTTATCTGCGAAATTAATCTCCGCCCGTCGCCCGTAGTCCCAGAGACCGTGAAGCACCAACTTTCCAATTAATTCGCCTAACGCGAGGAGACCGTTCTTTTTTCATCGTGACAAATAGACGTGGAACAAACCGAACGAAAGTCTTTTCGAGCCCACCGTTAACCCTGATAGAAACGCCTGAAAGTTTCCTCGAAAAATAAGGAAAAATCACCCCAACGAGATTACTTCGATGATCCTTTTCTTCCGTCTACCTTTACCTCTCCCCACGGTCGTAGGAAAACTTTTTATAGTACGCAGCTACTTTTTATGGGAGCTGAAACTCGCAAAAAAATACACTTAAATCGCGTCGTTTCCACGCAAGCTTCGACATTTTTTTTTCTTCAAAACGCACCAGAACGATGGGTCGTCCGCATTTTTTCATGGATTCTCTCGTTTCGCGAAAATCGTGAAAGCGAATGTCTCTCGAAGAAGTTTCATCGAGCTCTATGGGTACATTTTTCGTGGCAAAGCTCGAACGCAAATGGAAACGTAATTTTACGGTGTGTACGTAAATATGAAATATCGCAACGGCGAGACGCTGGAATTTACCCGTGACAAAGAACCTCGAATGCCGCGTGATTGGAATAGTTGAACGGATGAACAAAACCGCCAATTAGGGAATAATGTTAGTACCGCTGGGTGTCCTGTTAACGTGATGGTGCATCGCCGGAGAATGCATGATCACGCGACAAGCGCCAGCCCGGAACTGGACAATATTCCGCAAATAACAATGCCCGAGCGTTGCCGATCGCAAACGGTGATAAAACTTTCGGGCGAGGCGCAGTTTAAATTCAGACAATGCCACCGCATCGCCAACTAATTCGATCACCGAGTCGTGATAAAAATGAACGCTATATCCGGGATGCAATGAAATAAATAGGCGATGGGATCTCGAATTGCGTACATTCGGACGTTTTCAATTCTTGTCCAATCCTTCTCCCAACTCGCGTCCACCGTGGCGATTACAAATTTTATCTCGCGTGAGTCACGAGAAATTCGAGTAGCTTCACAAAATCGTAAAAGACACGTTATTTGCAGCAAGAAATCCCGAATCGAAATATCACCTGAAATCGCGTTCCGCTTCTCAACTATTTTTGTTTAAACCATTTTTCGGAATATTTCCAAACTGCGGGTTATCGCGACGGTTTTGGAGAAATACTGCGAATAGGACGGCATAATGCTCGTTTGATAACACAGGTCTGCGATGATAAAGTTTTTTCACGTCAATACTTTCACATGGAACATACAGATTTTGACTCGCTCGTTCCCAATATACACCGCATTTCAACATAATATGTTGAAATAATATCGAGACATATTGTCACCCGCGTCTACTAAATGTGACGTGACGTGCTACTTCCTCGCACAGTTTTAGATCACTTTAGGACCACCATTATAAACATTAACACCTCGCTGAAACATTTGTACGACAAACAATTATTTCGCAGACTTGTGTAATCGTAAGAAGGGATGTAAAGTGGAGGACAGCCAATATTTCGTGACGGAAGTATCGTACAGATCCGTCGCATAACCGTATAAAACAAGGAACGGACCAATTGCTTCGTCCAATTTTAGAGGCCATTTTCTCTTCCGAGCAACGATCGGATCGCACAATTTTCACGGAAGGTTATGGATACGGCTTACGGCTATGGGTTGTCCTCGAACGACCTCCGACATCCTTGACGCCGTCGGCCGTCGTTTTTATAATTTGCGCTACGTCTCGTCCGACTTCGAACGATCGTTACTACTTCGAGCGACTGCCACCCTCTTTTTCGCCACCAGTTGCGATTATTACGACTTCCGACGAAGATTTATCGATACACGGAAGCACATGCTTCAGGGATACCCAAAGATATGGATTTTCGGCTCGAGTCGGATGTGAGATGCGATGCGTCTTGGCGGGAAGCTTCCGAAGACATTTTTCACATTTCATAGGGCAGAAATTTCTGTGATTTTTGATTCAAGTGGTTGCCTGTCGTGATTTATCGCCGTCTCGTTCACGTATCTCGTATCGTCGCGAGTGAAATATGAACCGGTTAACGAGATGGAATCCGCGACACGAGAAATTTATTTTTGAGTAATGGGAGAGGATATAGAAATAATTGACGGAAGTATTTTCAGCTAAATTTAACGGGTCACGGTGGAACGACGCTGAGAAACCGGCGTGATAATCATGACGGATACTTCGCAGCTTGTCGTCGGACTGGCAAGGAGAAAAAACTAACAAATCATCAGAATTAAAGTGTAAATTGGCAAAACGAAAAAAATCGAACGAACGAAGACAGAAGAGTAGATGCAGTTTCAAAAACAGGCAGATCTTCGAGAAAGCGAGAAGGTGAACAGCGAAGTAAAAGGAGAGAGAAAACTGAGCGGTACCAGAGATAGAAAATAGACGAGCAGCGAACGATAAGAGCGAGAATTTTGTAAAATGGTCGGAGGAAAAAATACCGGGGACGAATCGTCATCGTACATCGATCGGCGTTGTGCTCGATGAATATTTATCATCCTATAATCCCGGCGATTGAAGAGAGAAAAAGTTTACCGTTAAAGTGCGAGAAAAACAAGAAAGTTTCACGATGGAAAACGGATTATTTCACGATCCCGGTGAACGATAAAATCTTCGTCGTTATCTCGAGGCCTGTAGCTTCTAGGCGGATTAAAATCACCAGTCTAAAAGGTCCCGAGAAAATTAGACTCGTCGCGGAGAGGTAACCAAGTGCTTCGGCTTACAGTCAGCATCTCAACGAGCCGTCGGTGCTTTTGATATTTTTAAACGGCCATGTGGACTGCATATCGCTTCAGCACCCGCATCACAAGACTTCTGGCTGCTCTACAGCCAACAACAACTAGCCACGATTCGCGTCGGGCGCGTGTTGATCTTGACACGGATATCTTTGCGGTGGCATTTCCCGAGAATAACGATCAGTAGCGAACCATCGAGATCTTTCCCCGTTTCCTCGACGCTCTCCGTTCACGTCCGTGATACCTTTCTCATCGCTGTTGGTCTCGAACCGAAACGAGCTCGAACAGATTTTCGTGAAAAATGATCTAGCGAAACGACGTAAATGGCGTCGTGCGATCAAGGATCCTAAGACTATTTCGGAGACACGATCGAACACTGCATTTCTCTCGTCTAGATATTTTCATCGCGTCACGGAAATTCGGGAGGCGGGGTTTCGAAAAGTCGAGGTCGATCCTGCCACCAAGAATTCGCGTGTTCGCGCGAGGTATTAGTACCACTCGAGATAATGTAAGCAAGTTTCACTCGAGCAGCCAACTGAAATAACCAATGGGGGTCAACTCGGTTGTAAAACATTAACTTTAAGCGCCGTTACATTTGAATCTCATAGTCATCAACGTTCAAGGTCATTAAGCAGCACTATTCATGCTATAGAACGTGATTTTTGCTGGGTTTTGAAAATGATCAAAACGTTTCATCGCGTCCGATTTCCAAACTCAATTGCCACGATATCGAAACTTGGAAATCGTGGAAAAACGATTTTCAATAAATCCATTTTTTCTCACGCGGTTGGGCCGATTAATTAACTACAACGGTTACCATTGGCGAAACGGAGACCGTGGAGCCATTTCGATTTTCGAGGTATAGTTTTGATTGGTTGGAATTTTTCGTCGTTCTCGAGCTTTTTGCTCGTCGAATCGCGTTACTTAGTTGATGGCGCTGAAATGAAATCAGCGAAAGCTTTTTTTCTGCGTCTCTCTGAAAGGGCGCAGTGTAGGGTGAACGGAGGAATTATCTATCGCGCACTCGTCCGTTAAACGTCAAAGGGTAATAAATCGTAGAGGATTTATTTTCAACGAGTCTTTGACCTTCTGACCTTTCCGTAGCTTCGTGGGTCTACGAACAATCGTATACCGTCAACTACCACGCGAAGGAAAGCTCTAGCAGCCCTTGGCCCTGGTGGGCACCCACGGTCACAGCATCGTCACCTCGTACTCGACCTAATTGTTTCGACGAACGAAGAGACCTGAAGTGTTGGCTTGAAAAGCGGGCGCGGAAGTATTTTTCGCAAATTCGTCGCGGCCACCGCTTCGCAGCCGGTTTCGCGTAATTTTTCGAATATTTTTCACGGCCAGGGAAAAAGTGGAACGTAGAGGTGAGTTATTTAAAGAACGAATAGAACATTCGAAACCGAGGCGTCATCTGCCAATTTCACGCTACCACCTACGTATTTTCAGACATCAAATCCTTCCCCCGACTTTTTCCCATACCCAACTTAAATTATCGCGACGATCGGACAACGTTGCCTCTTATTTTGTAGATTTCCCCAAACGTTTTTTGCCAAACGTTTGCGCCGCTTACGAGAAAAATCCACCTTTGGACAACGCATCTCCGTTTATTATTGTTTCATCTGTCGATATTAGATTTTTACCATTGACAAAAAGTGAACCGTGGTATCGTGAGATTTTCTCAAGCTTCATTGTTTACCTTCCATATCTGCAGTCTCGATGCTTTTCGATTCGACTCTCAAATAGGTTGATATTATCAACCTGATAATAATATTACCGCTGCGGTTTTTCGGATCGATCTTTGATCACGATTGTCGTCGTTCCTTTCCTCAGAAATTGAATTTCTACGTATTTATAAGGTAAGTCCGTCCGGGGTAAGTGTGCGCACGCGCACGTCTTCTTGCACGGCGTATCAATAAATTTGTTCAAAAAAATCTGTTTAGTGTGTGCGCGCGCAGTTGTGTGTGTGTATGGGTGGGTGGGTGTGGGTGTGTATCTGATCACTGCGAATACGATTCCTCATAAAATTCCTACTGATTAATTATTATATTCTATTTTATTTTGAGTTAGTTTTTATGCAACTGATATCGATGTGATTCTTGCATTAATAAGTCGATCTCTTATTACCTATTGATAATCTTTTCAGATTATCACAGCAATAAGTCCTTGGTAAAAAAGATTTATGAATCTTCTTGAGACAATTTGCCGTTGCGACGTTTGCAACTGTAATGAAAAAAATGCGCGCACTTCTCCGCAATACGGGTTAATTGTGCGCATTCTGAACTTTGCTAATGACTCCGTTTTTTTTTTAATTGTGAAGATTTCATGAGCTATTTCTTAATTCGATTATTAGTTAAATACATACGTTATCAAATGAATTACAATGGAACGAAAGTCGATCTGATTTCTAGTTATTTTTGGCAAGCTTTCTACGGACTCTCTAAATCGCCCGTTGAATTTTTCATTTGCTTTAATGGAATGAAGTTTGGAAATCGGCGAAATACAGAGAGAGGATATTTTCGACGATGCCACGTGGGATCGAACATGCTGTTTATAGACCCTGCTTTATCATTGATCAGGTCGTGCGTATATCGCGGTTCGTTCTATTTTAAAGCGACTATCTAATACGACTTCCGAATGCTTCGAATGTTTAATAGCGCCGTGAAACGCGATATCGTATGAAATGTGCGAAAATCAAAGCCAGTTTGCCAAACGGAATTCACGCCGGGGCGATAAATCTATGGAAAAAAATGAACATCTATCAGCGTTGTATTTTATCGAAAGTAGTAGAGTCCAGAAAAAAAATCTGAATGGTCGCATCAATGATGCAAAAAATGACAAATGTTCCAATTGAAATTTGTCCAAGTATCGCGGGTCCAACTACGGCGAAGTCTATTAATGTTCACTATTTCATTTGTCTAGGCACGCGTGACGTCACATTGACGCGGGTTCCTCAAAGTGCCAACTCGGACTTTTCTAGACAAGCAACCGAGAAGTTATGGAGCTTCGCAAGTTTTCGCGGCGACGCGTCAACGAAAGAAGCAGAATAATACTTTAAAGAAATTATTTTACCAATTTCCATTCAGCTTTGTAGCCGAATCGGTGATGTCGACGAAAATCGGATGGAAATTTCGATCGTGTTTATCGATAACATGAAAAGCATATTTGGGACGGGAGGGAAAAATGACGAGAAATAAATGGCGACGAGTCTGAGTAGGTCAGCAACGTTCGTTTTGCTTTTCGAATGGTTAATCCCTGATGGAGAGACGAAGTTGGGCGACGCACAGCTGCCGCGACAATTGTGGGACGGGATCGCAGACGCGGAGGAATGCGAGAAGGGCTCGACAATATTTATGGAAAATGAGTTGGCGTAGGTTTGAGTTGGTATGCTAACGAGGGAAAATTGCGAGCGTACTTTTCAATTCCCGTTCCCAAAAAGTTGCGAACTCGGCCGAATAATGATTACCGGATGCAGGTGCGAGCCACCAGCTGCAGCTCGGAAATATGAAACACAAAGAATCGGAATACGTTGATAAAACAAAAACTGATTCGTCGGAGTAAAACGTGGATTCGAAAAATATCCATATATTATACGTCGAATCGGTGGGAATGCTGCTTATTCCGATACCAAACAAACTATGCATACGAACGCGGCACGTACGAAACGAGTGGAACGAGGAAACGCATGGGCAGACATTCGCTATCACTCCGACCATTCAAATCGGTCGGCCGCTGCGAAACTATACAGCCCACCTAGAGCAGTTCTCTAAAATCTCACTGATCGTGATTACTGCTCTAGATTTTTCCCCAATCAAAATTACTACCGTTCCATCCATAAATTTCTCAGCGATTGCATTATACAAAATTCACCCAGTTTTCTACAAAATTACGCAATTATCCAAAATGTGCGATTTTCCTCTAAATCGCAGCAATATCTACTCCAAGAATCGTAATTTCTTCCGAGGATCGGAAAAGCTAGAATTACTGGCAACCACGAGAGTGCAGAGATTGAAAATCAAAGTACAAGATTCAACGATATTGCTTGTTCGAGAGTAAATTCTTCCTTCCTGATTCGAAGGGTGAATAACGGGAAGAAAAAATCCAAAGAGTTTGCAAGAGATTTGCATAGTAAATTTACCCATTTCAATATTTAAACTCGACTACCTGATATTCCAAGTTCCGATTCTCTCACGTCTTTCCCCTCGTCTCGCGACCTTCCTTCGCACACCTACATATATATATATAGGTGTATATATTTACCAGAACGTATAAATACGCACGTCTGTATAACTACGTGTGTTTACACGCGCATACGATTCAACACGGCATTCGCCTTTCGAGCTTTCACCGAGGTTGGCATTTTTCATATTTACTATTCCTCTGTCGTTATCGCGACACCTGCGAGAGCCGAAGCTCATATAATTAGCAGATCCCAATGAATTCGCGTTTTCAAAGTCCAACAATAACTTTCAAACGCATTCAGCGAGCGGCAAATATCTACCATTTTTATTCCGTAATTGTTGTCACCGGATACAGGAGAAATAAAAAAATAGAAAAAAAGAGGTTCGAGTAAAATGCCTCGCCTCGTCACAATGAGCGTCCTCAATCCTTAGAAAATCCTGTTGACTGAATTTTATAACGACTGCCGTCGCTCGCGCCGATCTCTTAGCGACGAGAGCTTCTTACCGTGAATTGAATTCTCGTGTTCTCGTTGCTTTGATTATTCGGTTTGTCCCACCCGACTCGGTTCAGACGCTATTTCGTTAGATTTTACCAAATTTTGCCACCATTTACGACGAGAGGTTTGAAACAACCCCTCGATTCGCGATTTTTCAACGGACTCTCGTCGTACAAACCGCAACGAAGGGGACGAGACGAATGATTCGCGCGAAATTATCGAAATGAAATTCCATCAGCGACTCTCGAATATCTCGTCAGGGGGACACTCGATGCTTTTACGGTAACGAGTCACCTGCGACTCTCGTTTCAACACGGATGTTCCCTCTCGCCTCGCGAATAACGTCAAGCAATGAGAAAAGTGCGTTGCGGATCGTAAATTACTTTACATTCGGAATTTCTCAAAATGCTCGAAATCCCAGAGTTTCAGCGAAGAGGAAAAACGTACGTGAGAAATCATTTTTTTTCTTCAACCACTTGGAAGAACAATGGTGCGATAATTGCGCTGAAAGTGTAACGAAATTATATCAGCGTTTAATCTCTGTTTACCGAGTGGTAAGCGGCCAGAATTCCGAAACAACGTTACCTCGCTCGCAACAGCGTTAACGTTCCTCCAACTTTACGTGGGAAATGACAATTAAACTCTGTAAACGACTCGCAACTCATTATCACAGCAAATAATTCCAGAGTCGTTGAACGCGATACCGCAGCTTCATCGACGCGTCCATCGTAACAAGCGTATCGAACCTCCTTATAGATCCTCCCAAAAACTACATTCCGTCCCCCGTAACATTTTTGTTTCGCGTCAAGACGCTCATTTACATCATTCAGGAAAATACTTCTGGCTTTTCCACGACACTGAGACACTAAACAAACCTATTGGGACAAAGTGTCCGAAGATTTCTCCGCATTTTTGACAGGATAAAAAGGTGGCAGTTTTGGGACGTCAGCGGACTGATCAAATTTAGCCGAGATATTCACATTGTTGGAGAGAATTCGATTTTAAAGGCAGTTTTTTTAGAGGCACTTACCGAAAGATATGAGGCCGCTGTTGAGCATGGAGAGCTTTATTTGACTGGGTATCGACGCTAGACTGTGTGCCGGATTCATGTGACGTTTCCTTGGCGGTTTTTCCGGTGCCCGAGGTGCGCTGCGACTTCTATGATGATGATTATGGTGATGTTTTCTGAGCGAGTGCGAGCCTCCGGCGGTGGAGGCGACGCCGGTTCGATCCGACCCAACGCTGCTGATGCCCAAAGCTCCTCCCGTTGAATGAGTGCGTAACGACGACATTCTCTGTAAGAAAACGAGATTTGCTGTGTCAAAAGACCACGAATCTATTTCTCATCGCTCTTTTCAAACCCTTCGAGAGAAAGTAGAATCTTCATATAAATATAGAGAAAGAAGAGAAGAGAGAGAGAGAGAGAGAGAGAGAGAGAGAGAGAGAGAGAGAGAGAGAGAGAGAGAGAGAGAGAGAAACTCGCGCGAGGATCGAGAAGACGGCGGCACAAAACGACACCGCATAAAAATGGAAAGAGAAAACATCTTCCTCCGAGAATGTAAAAGAAAAAAATTCTCAGTCGTCGACCAGTTGCCAGCTGGCTCTGTTCGTTGTCTCTATTCTTTGACTCCCAGTTGTCTTTCCCAGTCCGTGCAGCTTCTCGATGCTCGCTCGGAGCCCAAGTGTCTCGCAACTCGGAGTCAAGCCCATTTTCAAAATTTCTCGATACTCCTACCCCATCGATCGGATCCTGAACCGATCGCTGCGAGCGACTCGACGACGACTCATCGAACGAATATCATCTTCGGGGAGAAAATATTTGCTCGGTGTTCAAAGTCGAACGGCATGTTAAATATTTACCCGAATTTCAACGAGCATTAGAAATTCAAGTCGAAATGAAACGCAAACATAAATTTGCAATCGCTCTTCGTATTCATACGCGGGATTTCAGGTCAACGCTGTAACATCTTTTGATCCTCGGAGGCACTTTTTTCGCCGGAATATTCGCAAACGCGCTTTTTCCCCAAAAATCGATCTTGAAATTTTAGAAAATTGAGGCCGATCTTCTTAAAATACCAACTTTTTGCCAGCTTCGTGGAAACGTACAGATTTGCTCGTGATTTCTTAGATAATGGTCGAAATTAACGTTTTAGGTAAATTCGGAAAAATCTGAGAAATCCAATGGTGTACTTTTTCACGAATTGCGATTCGATCCCACAATTTAGAGTAAAATATGCGTGCGATATGATGCGAAAACGAATGATCTACGGAGAATGTAACGCTTTTGACACTCGACTTGTAAAACAATTAAACTTCGTAATAATTCGTCGCGAAGGCGGACGTAACGCGTGCGAGTACATATTACGCCCAGGCAAGTAGCGAAAACGAGTGAATTAAATCCGACGGTGGTGTAGCGTGCTCGAGAATAATAATCGCGACTGCCTCGAAATTCGACATGCGAAGGAACTCGAGTAGGAGGCATAATCCCCCGTTGTGACGTTATAAAAACAAAGTATACAAAACGTACGAAAAAGTATGCCACAGTAAATGCGGTTGGCTCAAATTCAAACGGGTTCTCAGACTCGTTTTTCATCCTCCTCCGCGGACAACCATCCGCCAAGATTCGGGAGGTGTGTTCTTCCGTCGTCAATTTGTTGTTACGAATTAGTATTTCGCGTTGACGAGGTATAATGCAAGCTCGGGACGGGACGAGGTATGATGCAAGCGTCGGGAACGCGATCAGCGTGTGCAAAAAAAAGGTTTACTTTGTTTGGTCGTTGCTTGACGTTCGGGATAATAATTCCCGATGGTCACGGAAAGAAAGTCGCGTCGAAAATCGTCCAAATAAAAGAACCTAGTCTGGAAGCGGCTGGGAACACGGATTTTTTAAAAATAAATACTCGAGTTATATTCAACATCGCATTCTTTTTGCGCTACGCTGTGTCATTCGAGCGTCACGTAACGCTTTTTGAGATCCTTAAGCCCCGTTAACAAACCGTAGCGATTAGCGCGTCGCGCATCTCTCCGAACGTGACGTAACGTCGTTACAGCATACGAGCTATGAGAGAGCTTGCGATATCGGAGCGTCGGAATTGCGCAACGGAGCTTCGAGGATCACGGCGAAAATCCAATATTACGATCAGCTGTCTCCCACCAACGCTTCTCATCCCTCTTGAAAAAATCTAGCGACAAAATCTACAACCCAAATTTTTGTTTTTTACAGCAACCTACCGAATTGAAATGCAAAAAAATGCAAACTAATACCGGCGCGAAGCTGGAATGGCTGCCGCTCGTCAGTGTGCTCGTTTGGATGTATCGGAGTAAGCATAAGCCAGCGAGCTTTGAGCCCTCCACGTACGACGGCCCTTCAACGCTTTGGCAAACCTTCCCTTCGAGTTTTGCGTAATACGCGAACAGCTGCCCTACGTAAGCGTCACTAGACTCGAAGACTCGTTAGAAACGTCCACGTCTATTTGCACGCGTCGATGAAAGAACCGAGTCGCCGATCGAATGGGATACGAAGGACGAAGTGAAACACGCGGAAGGATGAACAGCAAGATCTCGCGTTGTGATATTCAGCCGAATCGCGTCCTGTGCGGACGTGACGTTCGCGAAACAATTACCTCTATTGTTTTAAATTCCGCGATGTAATTGAAAGCTGACACACGGGGAGCGGTACGAATTATCTGTTGCGTCGATTCCCACGTAAATGTGCCGCCACAATTCTCTTGGAAAAAAGGGAAAAATACGTAAAATACCTGTCGCTTCTAGAAAAATGTTTCACCTGCGACGAAAAAAAAATTAATCTGTCACAAAAACGTCAGCGGGTCGCGTGCAAATATCGTATATAAATGAAAAGGATACCGATTTGATTTGTAAATTTCCACCTTACGGTTCGATTGAACAGCGATTGGACGGAAAATAGCATTGAAAAAGCTTTCCATCCCAGATAAAAAGAATCATCGTGACGGATAACGTGTAATTTTCATTGAACAAAAATATAAGGTCAACGAAACAACGTGATTTTGTAAGAAGTCGTGGATGATGAAATTCGTCAAAGTCAAATGCACAGCACGCGGAAAAATCTTGTTAGGCGAATTCGCGTACTTTTCGACGACTAGCGAGTGTAGAGAATTTAAATTTGGAACGAAACGAAAAAATTGCGATGCTCGAGTAGTCCGCGGTACCTAGAAATAAATGGCTGCGTTGCCATCCCTAACGAATCACCAGAATCCGTAAAATTGTAACTCTTGAAAATTATTTTTAAATATTCCGTAAGAACTCGTAGTTTGCCAAGATTTTTGTCAGGTTCGGCGCACAAGTCTGCCGGTCAACGACCAGTTGACCTCTAAAATCCGGAGCAAATCTGGTATCGTGCCCTTCGCGTTAAAAAAAAATTGCTAAGTTCAACGAGAACGAGAAGTCGAATCGGAGAGTCGTATAAATCGGAAAGATAAAACAAAGTCGAAATGTTGGGAGTAATCGTAAGATAGAAATCCACGTGGTTGCGAAAATACGAGCGAACTACCTCGAGCTAGTCTTTTATATCGCGAGAATCTGGAAGCTTATTCCTAGAACTTCGCTGACCCAACTACGCGTGGTAACAGCTACTAATTTACAACGAGCATCAATCTGCAATCCAATACCAGTTGGCATTCTGGCGCAAAGTAGCCGAGTACTAGCTGCTCTGATCTCGGTATGCTCGTAAACTTCGGATCATACGATCCTCGCGTATAAACGCAGATTCTAAACCAGTCTGGAAACATGACGTCGGGTTACCGCCGCGCGAATCCGTTAATTATTCATTCATAATTTGAAATTCGAACGAGCAAAGCTCGGCTAAGCACGCGTGTTTAATCTCGCGAGTACGGCGTATCGATTGTATGCTATTCATCCGTGCGACCGGACAAATATGAGAATTCGAACAACATTCTCGAGTGACACGCCAAATACTTGTCCATTTCTGCTCGCCAAATTCTCGTCGGAGGTTGAATTTTCCCAAAAACGAATCTTTTCGTCGAGCTTTTTGCGATGCTACGTAATTCGCGTTTCCCGAATGTACGAAGAAAAAATTCAGCCACGTGAATTTGTAGCGCTTGTTCATTCGTCAATCCGATTCTTCGCGGCGGTCTTAACGGATGAAAAAATCTAAAACGGACGGAACAATCGCGAAATTTATGACATGGACACACGGACAGCGGGAAAATGCGGATGAATAGATAACTACCCGTACATTCGTTACGTTTCGTCGCGGTTGCTCCAAACGAGAGCGAAAGATGTATTCTCTTCCGGTTCTATTCTTCGCTGTTTGGTTAACGTCTCCGCGTCTCTTTCGCCCCATAAATTTTAGCTTTTGCTTCAAAACACACATAACGAATAGATGAAAGGAAACCGACTATAAAAGACTGGTCAAATTACGCTAACAAGCAACTCCGACCAGAAACAACGAACGTATAATAATAGCAATCAATCGTATCGCCGTAATTTTTTAGTACGTTCGTTTTTACATTATCGCTGATTCGGAACGAGAGTAAAGTGGAAAATCAGCGAAATTTGGCGTAACATCGTCAAATCTCTCAAACTAGTCGGATCGATTCCATCAAGTTTTGATTCCCGTTGGTTGGGTCGCACGAAGGGTTGCCTTTCGACTCGATTTGTACGCATGTACAAACCGCGAGTTAATCGAATTGATTGCACCGTTTTCTGTTCGAAGGGAGGTACCACCATTGCGATCGGCACCCGATGAAACACAATTTAGCCGTGTCCCGGCATAATATACCGGCAAATAAACGGAACCACAAATCAAGGCGTGTTAGTTATCCTCGCGCAAAATATCGCGAAGTCGTGCAAATCCTGCTGCGGCGAGTGTAATTTTAAAAGAATCTATTTTACGCAATCTAACGGTTTTCCCCAAAAATATCACTCGAACGAACGTTTACGCGAAAATGTCGATAACTCAGTTTCGAATCAACATTCGAAGCTCCGCGAACGTTTCGAGCAGTATATAAATACAGCGTTAAATATCCGAAAAAAAATATTTCATCCCATTTTCAATTTCCGGCGCGGCGATGCTCGTCAATAAAAGGACGTCGAGAGGTTTGAAAATTTAATGAAAATGTCACCGCAATAAAACGGTCGAAATTCGTCATTTTCGAAACTCGTTCCTGCACGGTGAGTTAGCGTTTGACATGCCCGCTGCGCTTAACCGAGAGAGACGAATGGCACCGGGTGACCAGATAATAATTTTCGAGCCATTACTTAACCAATAAATCTGTCCGGTTCAGAAAATATAGGTACATCGCATGCATTTTCACTATTTTCGAACCGTACCCGAAATTCCCGGCGGAGAACACGAGGCGTGTTAATAATACCGATTTATATCCTCGCTAGAGTGTTCCTATTCATCTCTACACGTTAATCGAAACGTTGAGACTAAATTATGATATTTTACCGCGCTGCAGAACGATCAACATCATTTCAATAGACGGTCGTAAGTGCCGCGAGAATAACCTTTTCGACGTAGCCTAACTCATTTCATTGTCGTGCCCCGCAACGAATATCGGACCTGTCACGTCCCATTTGTCACGTGTCAAAAGCTCCAGTTCATTACTCATTGACAAGATAACGAGTTGCCGTTTTGCATAGGATAACAGAACAATATCGACGCGCGCGCCCATATCGCCTCGTTGCTGTTGGTAAGCTTCGAACATCACGCTTCATGGACCAAGAAGAGTAAACAAAAAAATGAACCAAGTGCTTTTGTCTCCACAAAGAATCGCAAAATCAGCCATAAAACTTCGTATCGAAGCGATTCGGAAAGTTTAAACGGTTTTTGATTTCTCGAAAAAAAATTCAGTAACGGCTGAATTTATTTTAGCCACGTGATTTTCAAAGCATAGTTTCGTTAGGATGACGAGTTTCGTGATGCCCGAGCTCTCCGAGTAACACTCTCTATATTCAGCCCCCTGTCAGCCGGTTATTGGCTAGTTACGAAGTGCGAATGTGGTGACAGTTGAGAATCCGTTGACACGTTATAGCTTCGGCTCCCGCGATTTTCGTGTAAGACGCGATGTTATTACGCTCACGTCTGTTCGAGCTTCGGGGTGAATTTATTTTAATAACAAGTAACATCGCAAGCTCGAGACATCGCGATCGAAAGCGAAGGAGTTTCGGCGCCGCTTCGTACGCCGTTCCGCGTAAACGACAACGCTTCGCGGGTTGCCTACGAACAATAAGATTAATTTCGCTGATTTGATAAGACTCGCGTCTTTGTTTGTTCCAGTGCGGAAAACGAGCAAACGAAGCGTCGAGAAACCCGGATTCAGTCTTCCCTCTCGAGGATTCTTCCACTTTGTAACGCGCAATCTTACAACCCCTTCGGAACGTGAAGATGCGAGTGAAAAAGATTCGCTTCGTCCGGAGACCCCGCAAATTGGAATAGAGGCCAAGAGTTCTCACCTCCGCAGGCAACTCGACGCCTCGTCATACGTGCGCGACTTGCTCGCTCGCCGCGTCACGAAAACTCGAAGTCCTCGCTTTTCCGTAGTGCCCGACGCCCCCGCGATGTTCGTTCGTAAATTTGAGAAAATTGTAGGTAAAGTCGGTGGAACGACGAGACGACGAAAAAGCGTGTCAGTCGAGAGAATCTTCGGGGAACGAACTCGTATCGTTGACAAATTGATCGGTACGTGCGCTGAAATTCGTAGATTTTCAATCCTGCTTTCCGTGTCACGGGTGTTAAGGAGGCCACGACGACGCGATCAGAAGCTGAATATACATCCGGCGGCGAATATTCCCGGGTGTCCCGCATTTTCTGGACGCGTTATCCGACGATAACAAAGGAACACCTAACAAACGTGGTACCCACGCGTCAACGGGGAACGTTTGTACGAATGCAATTGAGGGTGTGGCCAGAATAACGGTAAAACGCGAAAAACGAGAAAAAACTTTGGAAAAGCGAGAAAAAACGAGGAAAATCGGAAAATCAAGTGTAATAAATCTGACTCGAGTGAAATTAATCGAAAGATCTAACGTTTATTCAAAAATGAACATATCGAGTTATACCGATTCTCCAGAGTTCGAGTCTACTTCAAGTGGTAAAAAGTGTTACTTAACGAGATTTTTTTGTTTTTGTTTCATCCTTTTCTGATTTTTTCGACCGTTTTAACAATTTTTAGGCCTGTTTTGCAGCTTTCTTACTATTTTGGTATTATTATAATTGGTTGAATGTTTCAAAGCGTAGGCTGTAACTTTTGCAAAGATACTGGTATACCGTGATTGCGTATCGGTTGTAACAAAATTCAGTAGTGATAATATATATTTTATTTTACGCAGATTTCTCGATATACCGTCAATACATATCGTGTATCGGAAGCTTCTGTTTCATATTCCGCTATAAACGCAAAAGCGTCTTAAAGCGAGTTATACCATTATTCCGCCCGTCCCTCTATTTTTCTATGGATTGTCTGAAAGTATCTTGGATAGTATTATCAAGAACCTCCTGCGATTTTTACTCGGACGCATGAAAGTGACGAACTTTGCTCGCGAGTGCGGAAAAAACGGCGTTGAATCCACGAACGTAATTGAGAATAGCCAAAAAAAAGAGGAGAAAAGCTCGGGATGTGGTCTGGTAGAGTCTGAAAAAACCTAGAAGGATGAGCCAACAGACGGGCTTGCTGCTCTTATTCTTTAAATAATAAGCTATCCCGCAAAATCCTTGCCGGTTCAACTGGACAATAGCAAGTCGCGTCAAGAACTGTTATACATTTTTTATGCTGAAGGAATCCTAGCTCGGGCAATTTCTTTTCCAGGTCAGCCTGTACCACTTTTAATGCCTTTCATGCCACAACAGGAGTTTCTAACGGAGTTTTGACCGCGTTACGCGATTAAAAGCAATGTTTGTGACAAACTTTCCCGTATAATTTAATACACAGGTCGAATTGTTCAGGATTTATTTCTTTCGCGACAATTGATGAATTGCGCTGTGAATCAGAAAAATTAGAGGCTTTTTCGCGCATTCATCAACGCGGTTGGCCCACAACGATTTCATATATCGTACGTATTTAAGGTTTGGGAGAAAAATCTCCGTTCAAGCGACTAAAATACACGTTGATTTATCGAGCAGTTTGCAGGGTTCAGCAGAGCTATTCGACTGTCAGTTATTTTCTTCGTACATCCGAGCTAATTGGCATGTTCTCGTTTTTGATGTCCCCGTTTGTTTTCCGTGCGAAAAATAACTCTCGTGAACATTTCTTATAGATACTCGTAATAATACACGGATGTGTCGTTGGTCCTCGCGGTATCGCGTAACGGAGATGAAAAAACTGCTCGTTTTTCCCAGAGTGTTTAATTAGTTCGCCATGGCAAAACTCGAAAGTTTTACCTACCGTTGATTCGACGCTTCGAATTTGAATATTTTCAAAGTTCCGTAACTCTGGTGAAACTCAATATGCAAAGCAGGATTAATGAAATTTCGGCTGGTCAGAGTCACTGCATTTAACTTGGGTAGAAAATTGAGAGATGATCGTTTCAGTTTGTAACGGAGAATGAAATTTGTCCGAGCCCACAAATAAAAACTAAAATCGAGCACAAGTGTTCCGTTGATTCGGGAAGAAATGCTCTCAGCATAAAACGCTTGACTAGAAAACATCTCGCGAAGCAGTAGGAAAAAATCCTTGCCTATTCTCATCTCTCTTCAGCAGTTGATCAAAATGTTGTTCGTTGTCGTGAGAATTTCGAGCGCCCTGTCTCACGGCAGTCTCTTGAAGATTTCAAGTGTCCCGTTTAGATTTCCATACGAATGGAACTCCAGCTATTTCGCGTCGTTTCGTTTGTCGGCAAAGAAAACGCAGAATCAAACGGATAAAAATGATAAAAAAATACAAGCGGAAATCCTCGTGACAAAGAAACAACGTCTCGAAACAGGTAATCTATTTCAAAAGCGTAACGCACGCCATCCGTGAACGTATCAATATTGGATGTTATTTGCAACGCGACGTTCCCCTTTTTTCCTTTCTTCTTCTTCTTTCTTTCTTCCCCCGTTTCCGTTCCCGATAACCGTAGCTCAAAGCTCGGGGCAAGTTTCGACTATATCGTAAATTATTCAGCCGCTTAACGCTCTTCTGTTCGCCGGAAATTTTTGGACGGAACGATAGAGCAAGAGCAAGGGAGAGAGAGAGAGAGAGAGAGAGAGAGAGAGAGAGAGAAAGGAGCTTAGACGCTGTTCTAGTTGAATTACAGCACGATGGACCACGTAATTTTGGATGATGCGAAAAGTGAAAAAATTAAAGTAGACGCAGGTAGAGGAGCTGTAAAGTTCGAAGAGGGTTCGCAAACGCAGAGTGGATCAGCTCTAAAGCATGTCTGAGAAATAAAGAAAATGAGGCCGTAAAGACAAAAAGTAGCAGGCGGAGCAAAGAGTACCTAACGATAAATGGTTATAGTGGAGTAAGAAGGGAGAATCGAGAGCACAGGCTGTTCGCGAAGAAGCGAGGGTTAATAAAAATGCGAAGGGCCAACCGCTATCGGGGGGAAGCAAGAATATCAGCGCGAAGACGAAAGAAAGCATTTAGTCAAACAAAGGGCCAGGACTAAAACTAATAGCCTGGGGAAGATGCGGAAGAGGGAAACAAATATTAGCTTGGAGAGGACGCCTACAAAAGAGCAACGCATGGTACTGAAATAACGGAAAGCATAGTGATGGCTAATAAATGCAAGGGAAAAAAGCGTGACGTTCCAAGTTTTTTAAATCCAACAGGGTATTTAATTTTGACTAGAATGGAAATTTCGTGACTATTTAACGATTTCGAAGGCAAAGAACAGGAACTTTTTCACGACTTTTCGCATCTTACCGATGCTCTTTATTCTGCTCATTGGAACAACGTGCGTTGTGTGGCAATAAAAAGTATCGGTCCACTAATAACAAGGATGAAATGATATTTTAAGATAGCGAATCTATTTTGAAAATATTAGAAATATTGGAAAACAGACTAACGATTATATTTATTCTTTTTAAATTTATAGCAAATCTGTTCCACGAGACTAGAGCTTTCAAAGCAAATCACAGATTTAAAAAAAAAAACGCAATTTATATTTATGAAGAAAAAGACATAAATGACGCTACAAATTTTCTATTTTTTCGTCGAGCTGTGCCGCTTATTGAAATCATTTTGAACAAATTCACCAAAAAATAGGCAATAGCGATGAGCGCTGCAGGAATCACAAAAAAATGCAGGTAGACTGATAATTTTCCATGCCATTTCGTAACTTTGTCAGGTCTGAGTGTAATTTCATGGAATTTAAAAATTTTCACGACTATTTAGGTCGGTAGACACCATGTGCAAGTAAAAACTGTGAACAGAACTCGCGTCCCCCGGAAACAGTCCATTATCGCGCCAAATCGAAAGAGATTCCCGCGCGCAGCTGGGCACAGGAGAGACAAGAGACCAGGGAGAACGAATAAGAACGTCCAAATCGAATCGTCGAATGATTTGACAAGACCCTAAGAAACGGGTAACACGAAACGAGGATTGAGAGACTGCGAATACGAAAATTGGCGAGACTCAAAGCTGTACAACCGAAATTAAAATGTGCTCTTTTCGCGACAACTGTGCTGGTGCACCTGTCGAGATCGTTATCGGTGACGAGAATTTTGAAAAGATGACAAAAGCGATGGGAGCGTCACGCGACAGAGTAGACGAGTGAAGAAATTACAGTTGTTTCGTCTAGCCAAATATATATTTAGTCAAATGGCCATTCGCTCCGTTGCTACTACCTTCCGACATGCGCTACAATTTCGCGCCAGGTATACCACTCCAAAAGTATTTGAAAGCTCCGTGTTTCTTAGTTGTACCGAGAAGTGGGAAATATCCAGAATATTCGAGGATTCGAATAGTTCTGGCTACGAATTCGGGAAAAAGAGAGCAGCGAGTTGCGACGCAAGTTCGAGCTTTCGTATTCCATACCAAAGCTAAAAACGATCGAGAGTCATTGTTTCAACGACGAGTTGTGCAAGATGTACGCGCGGCTCTAGAACAGTCAACAATAAACAGGACGGACGTCAGTTTTTTGTTTTCTCGAAATTTGAAAATAACCGACGTGCCAGTGTTCTGCCAATGTCCGGATGTGATAAATAAAGATCTCGTCAACGTGCTTCGAGCTACTTTGGGGTGTAACGTAACGAGATGTTACGCAGTTTCTCAATTATTTATGGCGTATTCCTCGAGGCCAACGTGCTGACAACGAGTGTATAAGATAGGACGACAAATAATTGAGTCGATTCGAGGTCGAATAAGCGATAAACGCAGGAAAACAATGAAACGGGAGCGTTCTATCGAAAAAGAGACAATGAATGAACGTATGTAAATACTATATTAGAGGTACGCAGCAACGGCATTCGCGTCGATCCTCAGGGGGATAAATAGGTGGCCATGTAACGATAACAAAGTCGAGGCGTTATCTTTTTCACGAATTGTCAAGTTGGTTGAAAATATCAACGAAATTTCCCGATATCCTCGCGCGCACAAGAGACGATTCTCCATTTTTCATGCTATTCGAGTACGGAGAAATTATCGTTGTTATTATTGTTGTTTCAGTTTCGTTTATTTTCCACCGATGTTCGTTACTCGAGCGCATCGAGGACGACTGAGATCTCGGAATATCGGCGAAAAAAGTGGCAGATTGAAAAATCGTTCCACGTGAAAAAACAGGGGTAAAGGTAAATTTGGAGTAAACATCGGTGATCTTTGAAAATATACGGAATTGGCACGTTTTACGATTTCGAAGTATAAGCGCGAATTTTTTTTTTTTACGGCATCTGGCAACGGGGCTCAAACTCGTTCGAACTGTCGGAAACGTATAAATTCGACGGGAACGAGAATGTTGAGAGCTGAAAGGAATCCGTGCGGCAACGACGGTAAATCGAATCCCCGGTATTTTTTGCTCGTCACGATTTTGACGTTTGATAAATGAACGGGGACGACGAGTTTGGAAAACAATTATTGCTACGACATTGAATTTTTCTCGGATCCTGGTTCTCGTCCATCCATCTCCACGCGCCACCACAGCTAGTCTAATTCTCTGAACGTCGAGGTGGGTACATCAGTTTTTATTACCTTTAACGCTGGTCCTTCACTTTCTGCTGCACTAGATTTTATCACTGCACACTTTCAGTCACACCCACCGGATCACTTGTATCGAATTTTCGTTTCACAGAAAATTTACGATCGAACCAATTTCGGTTTAGTCGGAGTTGCTAGCGTTATCGCCGTCAGAATTTGACCAACGACCTTGGGACGCGAGTATTTATTAGTATTGTCGTTGTTCGCAGCTACTATTTATACTCCCGTTCGCGTAGAACGGTGCTCGATGAGTTTCTTACTTCATCGACGTCGATCCGTTCAATTTACTTCTCTAACATTCGCTACCTCGCGAAAAATTGTTTCAAGCACCGGTCAAGCTCGCGATCGAGACGAACATCCCTTATCGATTTCTCATCGCTCGTACTGCGATACTATTTTCGAACTAGTCGAAATTTACAACTTTGGACACCGATGATGCTACCGACACGAGGCTCGCGCGATGAATTCTCAAAACTTTTGCCAAGCGTCGTCTAGAACAACATGCGAAGGCTAAGTCTATTCTGAAAGTGAACAACGCGACGGATAAGCTTAGTGGCTAATAATAAAGAGACACGGCGCATGAGATCCCATTTCGAAAATTCCATTCGACTATTGTAATGTAAACAAAGCCGGCCTCTCTTTAGTAGAATTCCGATACTAATTCGTTGGCCGAACCATGGAAAAACTAAAATAATACGAAGAGTTCTACAAACTCGTGCCGACCGGCTCTCCGCGTCGTATCGTTACCGGGCAGCGAAAGACTCGGGATTCATTCGTCTCTTGCGCATTTCGAATTTCAGTCGCGTCGGGAATTTGTATTTCCTCGCGTCACGGATAGACGCGAAGGACAATAAGAATTTACCCCCTTAACCCGCACATCGATCCCCGCACCCCGTACTTCCTCCGGTTTTTATAGCCTTCCCGTGTTTCTCCCCGCGCGTACGTCGCGATACTTTCGCGTCAAGTCCGAAAGTTTGCGAACTTTAACAATACCGTCATAAAATCTAGTTTGGAAAATGTTCCGAAAACTTCTCCCGAGTTCTCCTACAGTTTTTTTGCCGGGATGGAAAGAGTTCCGCGGATCGAAGTAGACGAAAGAAGTAGAACTAGAATGACGCGACTCGGCGTCGCGTGTCGACTTTTTCCACCGGGAATGCGGAAACAGCCTTTTCGGAAAAAATGAGACTGGAAAGGATGGAAAATGAAATTTCTCGCGTCGTCTCGATTATTTTGCTAACGGAATTTTTGGTGTCTAAAAACATCCGTCGCATTTGTTTGTATACGCTATGATATTGTACGTATATCGAACGATGTTACGTGACGCACTGTAGTACACCAACGTCCATGTGACACCTTTTCCTTCTCGTTTCTTGCTCCTTTCCGCTGGTTCGCAAAAATTGAATGTCTCTCCCGATATCGTTGCGGCGAGGGTACGGAAAAAAAGGAAAAAAAACAAACGAACGAAAACGACGCCGTGTAACGAGCGAACGTCGACGACGATCTCGAAACCCTTTATCGGACGCACGGAGCGGTTGCGCTTGAGCTTGCGATCACCACGACGACGATGACGGCGACGCTGTGTCGGCCGTAAGGTTGGCTCGAGACTGGCTTCGGGCTTGCCGTTCTCGCTCGTTGCCGGCCCGACGAACGGGACGCGCGGGGTCGCGTCGCGGCGCCGGACAATTCGCGAGGGCGTGGCTGCGACGCCACATGAAGAACATCGGGAGAATCGTCGTCGTATTCCGCGATATGCACGGAGATTGCTGATTGATAATCAGCTGACTACTCCGAGGCTTGACCGAGGTTAGGACTCGTCGAGTGCACCGGCTCGACGTCATCCAGTTCGCATTTAGAGACTCTTAGCAAAGCTGGCGTCGGCGTATGTCCACGCAGCGCATCCACCGCGCGCGCGACTCCCTGCGTTTGGATTATTCATCTTATTTTTTCGCGCCGCTTTCCATGACCCGTTTTGCAAGGAATGTAAATACCCTCCGCTCTTCTTGACCTAGGCCAACGTTTCGAGCGCGTGGCAAACGAAACCTTTCCACATTTCGCGCTTTCGTCGACGATGGAAGAAGAGAAAAATCCGATCTCGCGACGCAAAACACGGAGGCAACTGTATTTCGGTAAAAAAAAAAAAGTAAAAAAAAAGCGCCAGTTCAAAATATTCGGAGGATAGAGAGATCGGACGTTACGCCGTGTGTCCTAGTCCGTGGCATTCGCTGCGAGCTTTGTTTTCATCGCGAATACGTGCAGCGTTAATGGAATTGAAATTCTGAGGAAAATTCCTATCGGCTGTGGTCATTTTTGTCCCACCTTTTGTTTAGCATGGTGGTACATATTTAAAAATAATGTATATATATTCAAAAATTCCAGTTACTCGCAGTCATGCAGTTTATTATTTTATTTTAATATTTTCTTTGCCTGTTAAATTCAGGATGACAAACAAGAAGGGAAGAAAGTTGCTGTGTAAAGATGATGTCGAAGACATTATCGAGACAGATATTACTTATTGACATTTTCTCTTCTGCCCAGTAGTGATTTACGTAAAATAAACGAAATAAATGTTTATTTCATTTTTTTAATAATAAAACAAATTCTGCGCAATTGGGGTTGTTATTTACTTTAAAATAGCGTGTTTCGAGGAGTTGAAGGACGATGACGCGGTAACGACTGGGAAAGATGAAACTAGTTTACAACGTGACGCGTATGCAGTTTCTCGTAGATTCGTACGAGGATGTTTAGTTATCAAAGACATGCTCGTGCGCAACGAAAGCTCTTTTATGTCAGCTGTATCAGCTCGTTTCGGTGGACCAAATGATTGGATTAATGTACCAGAATAGCTGGAAATATCCGAGCGTGTAGATCGGTGCAAAAAGTCGAACTCGTAACACGATACCGCATCGCGAATTTCTAAAATATTATGGAGAACGGTGAATCGACGAGGATAAACATTTCTACCATAAGGATTTCTTTAAGCTCGTGCCGAAACGCTGAATAATGATTTCACGAATATGCACGTCAGCATGGTATTAAATATTGCTGACCTCGTCGTTCCTCGAAGTTGCTTTTCTTCCATCCATTTCTTGGAATTCAAACTCGGAGGCATCGATGGAGAACGATACTCGAGGACGTCGATACGCTGACTAATGATTTCACGAATGTAAACATTTTCCGGAAATCCTCTTCGAAAATTGGCACCGCGCGAGATTTTCGCGAATGTTCTCGGAATTCGCATTCGACGAGAGGAAATGCTTTCGTGTCCTACATTTCTGCTAGGGTTTACCCGTCTAGTTTTTCGCACGCCAATCTTCTACGGGGACAAAAACACGTTCGGTCAATGCACGATTGTTGCGTTTCCATCCCGGCGACCGGATTTTCTGACCACGCGGAAAAAATGACACAGTACCGCTAAATAGTGGGGGGGGGGCAGATCTACGGGGATCGCGGTGACGCGTGCACGCGCGCTTACCCGTATCCGCAACAAAATCACGCCGGATTCAAATAAACCGTAGAATCGAAAAACTTCCAATGGGATCACGAACGAATCGTCGGATTATTCAAACTCGTGTTATTCGAGTCGGCTGATCCATTAAACTTCCTTGATTTCCCTCGAGTTTAGAAGTTGACCGTAACAAGTCCAAAGCTTTGACATGTGGCGATGTGAAAAGTCGCCCGTAAAGCAATGTACGACTCGTCACGTCCCGAGGTTTTGTCAAAGGGTGAAGATAAATCCGCATCAGACCCGAGATCAAGAAGCCTTGAAACCTAAGTAACTACTCCACGGATCCTCGAGACCCCGCGGTAACAAAGGTGATGAACGTGACGTTAGAAAAAACCATGTTATCCATCAATCTAACAATCGACTCTGAGAACACTCCGCCGTTTCAGCAGAGATTACCTGACCCACGACGTGTTCGGCGACTAATGAGGAGAACGAAGAAGAAGATAGTGTCGCGTGGATAACAATCTTGCGTTGATAGCCTCGCATTTTCGTCACGCGGGTTCGCTTGTTTTTTTTTCTCCTTTTTTTGCCTGCTTTTTTGCGCCAGAGAGCGTCGACCGAGAAAATACGGCGATGATGAATTTCGTCGCCTGATTTGGTAGCGATCGAGCCGCTCGTTTTTCAAGGGAAATTTCCTGCTGAAACGGAAAATGGAACAGAGACGCATTTCCGTGCGGAACGGCGTGGCGCTAGGCAACGAGAGGGAAACGCGATGATCTGTAGCTCGGTTGGCCCTCCCAGTCTCGTCGACCCTCCCGGTGTACACAGGGCCTATTTATAAGTGCCATGGTCATCGCCTAACCTTGTCCGAGCTGGTGCGCGCGGTATGTCACCTCACGTCTAATGCGTTCCCCCGTTGCTCGATCCAATTGGGTCAAACGCAGCCGAAGACCGAAGAGTTACGCGTGTTTGTACATACGAAGCATCTCGTTGCGCTTGGTTGCGCTTTAAAGCGTCTCGTTGCATCGACGTGCGCAACGTAACACTGGCATTCGACGTCCGCGCGGAAACCGTCGATACGTTCCGAAATGACGTTCGCCAGAGAATTCTGCGAGTAGCGAAAACACCGAGAGACCGGTAGGCAATCGCTGCGATCTGATCAATTTTCGCCAATGATTCGCCACCGCGCGTCGCGATTCCAAGCGGAAATCTGCGGCTGCATCCGCGCGCATCATCGCCGAGCGCGCAGAAACAAAAAATGAAAAACAGCGAATAGCTTTTCAGAGACGAAAAAGTAAAAAATCTAAAGCTATAACAAGCTTAAATTTACTCGTACCGCTAGAAATTTGCGTGGAACGGATATTGGCTAAATCGAAACGTGGGTTCGTATTATTAAGTAATTCCGTCGAGAATTCATGCATACAGTTTTGCGCGAATTCAATGGTAAGTGTATAATTCTCGCTACGCAAAACTAGCCGACGATTAACGAACGGACCGTTCGCGACCACATTTCCGCGGAATCTGGGGAGATTTCATTATTTAGCGAATCAGAGCGAATAGCCACTGGAAATTGTATCCCAACGATTCCAATCAGCGCACAAACGAACCAACTTTTTCCCAACTAACAAATTAACCGAAGCTTTTAACGTTGAGTTCTATTAAGCGGTGTTGCCTAAATGAGAAGAAAATTAGAAGATGCAAAAGCGTGCGCGCGTTTTTGAGAAGCGGAAAAATCGTACGCAAGAACACGCGTGAAAGAAACATACGCTTGTTATTAAGCGCTCACTCAACTCTGTGAATCTAGTCTTATTTGTTGCGAAATGAATTGATAATTAATCAAAAAGATAATTAATACATCGCGCAAAATGTAGAGCAACAACTCTAGTCTTTGGAACATTGGTAAAAAGTATTTTCAAAATATGATAATTCATCGCAATTTTGTCGGAAGATATGAAAAAAAGAATATTCTAGTTTCTGAGTTCACCAAATTAAATGGGGGAATGTTCTGATAAATCGCATAACTTCGTACGATATCGAGTGACTCGGTACTTTGAAGAGTCAAGCATAAAAGTTGGATCAAACTTCGTTGCAAATTGCCCAGAGGTCTGAAGATTTTCGATAAAAGTATCGAAATTGGGTTGAGATTCCGGAGGACGGGACGAATGCGCACGGTAAATGATATTGGTCTTCGATTTTTTTGGCGGGGCACGAAACGCGACGAGGCGGACCACTCGAGGGAGAAGGCCACAGTGAAAGATGATGATAGAATTTACGATTAAAAATTACATTATACAATGCCTCCAGCCTGCTTTGCTCCGCGTTCGTCGAGGCATTAAATTGCTCGTTCGAAACAACTGCGTCGCATTTAATTGAAATCTTACGTTCGCGTTGCAGCGTATTCTTCGTGTTTGTCAAAACGAAAACGGCGAGTCTAGCAACAGCCTCGCTCGAATCCCGTGGCGAAAGGCTGAATGTTTTTCTATTTGTGATAGAAATATATCGACAAATGTGATTGAAATAATCTGCGCCAACGTTCGACGCCGCGGCGTCCCGACGAACAAAAAGCGGACGGGTCGTTCGCGCAATAAACGAATCTGGCCAATTAATCGATGAAATTCATCTCGAAATAATAACACAGACTCGATTCTGTTAACCGACGTTCCGACAGACTAGCTTCGTTGAAGACTTATCGTTTTTACCATTTACGATCAACCAACGAACGGGAACGATAAAAGCGCTTCGAAACGAATTCCGATTCGACACATTTTATTTTTAATCGCTGCCAACGAGGCAACATGCCAGCAAATATTGCGATTATTCCTTTCTCCGCGAACATCCGATCGCGATCATCGCTAGCCTTGTTCTTTTCTACGCGAACGGATGCGCGCGTACGTGCCGAATATCCTACTTCACCGTGCGTCAGAGATGCTGTCGATCATTCGGATATATTTTCATTCGAGCCGCGTACTGAGAATTATAAGACAATCTTGTCTTAGAAGCATTCCGCTTATTTATAAAGGTTATATTCACAACTTCGGCGCAAGAGTAGACCAAATAAATTAAAAATTCCAATTTCGAAGCTTTTCCCCCCCAAAAAAAAAAAAAAAGGTTAGACAAAACTGAAAAAATCGTGTACGTTAGATTGATGGGTCGAAATTTCGTTGAACTACATGCACGATGGTGTGCGAAATTCTAGCTAGCTAGTCCGACGTGTATTCAGGGGTAAGGAGTATCCGGGAAAAGTTACGGTTGTTTTGGTTTATTGTTCGCAAGAATTAATCAAGTCGTGACGGGAAAAATTCTCAGTAGATATTACGTGTCCGTTTTCAGGGTCTTCGAAGGTTGCGAACGGTTAACTAAAAAGCTCGTAATGTTTTGAAGGCGATTATTGCTATCCTTTTCAACGTAGGATTACACGCGGATTACCAAGCTTTTGCACGTGCTAATTGCGACCCGTGTTTTACGAGTGTACCGAGGAAATTTTCCTGGTTAGTTAAATACCGAAGAAATGAAATTTCATTCTCTGATCGAAGCTCCGGAAAAAACGCGATTTGTTTCCGTGAAACCTGTGTGTAGACGAGGGAAAATTTTTGCAAATTAGCAAAATCGAAGACTTTGATGATTGACGCGTTACAATGTACGTACGCGCGTACCTATTTCAGTCGTTGTCATTCGGGGAAATTTTGGGAAAGGGGTCAAGAATGCCGATCGACCGCGGATATTATTCTGGCGGTTATTAAACTCTGTCAGAAACGTCGAGTTTCTCATGGTCGGACGTGCGCCGACAAATTACCATTTTTCACGAGTGTTCCCTAACGGAAAGTATAATTAATTCGCATGCGTACGAAGAAGAGCAGACGTGGTAGTGCAGTCCGTATCCCTTTCTCGTTACAACGAGAGAAGGCATGACGAGCATGAGAAGCTTGACCATCGGTCATTGTCGAGAATTGGCTTGCGGCCAAAAAACGAAAATTCCTTGTAGCCGAGCCAGTATCGTCGCCGAATTCATAATCATTATTATTATTATTATTATTACCGACGACAAGCTTAGCAGACCCGACTTTCGAGTAACCGCGAGCTTTTCGCGACGTTCACCGACGTACCGACGAAGTTCTTTTTCAAGATAACAAAAAATCTGTAGGTACGCCCTTTTCACGCCCTTTCACCGAGAGATATTGGTCGCCGAAGATAAAGCATGCTCCGCTGACGATGCTCGCGTAAAATAGTACCGACACAACGGAGGAATTAAGAGACAGAAGACTGCTCGTTCGACACAACTGTTTCCCGTAATTTTCCTTGAAAATCCGCGAGTAGACAGTCAGAGTTGGCAGTTTTGTTCAATTAACAAAAAAACGTCCATCAGGCACTAGATTGACTATTAAACTAGTGATTTTCTTATTCCTTCGTTCTAGATGATCCAGTAAAATGTTACGATGATCACCGCAAAGCATGACAAATGTGGTGATCATTTTATCAACGATGAATATATATTTTTTATATGCTGATGAAATAAAGTTAAGATATAATATAACATCTGTGTATCATTCGTTTTATAAAATAAATCGAACTACTGCAGAAAAAATATTTAAAATAGTCGTTTTTCAAGCCTCTAAGCCCTGAATATGAAGAGTATCGTAAAATGGTCCGACCCGTTTATTGCTATCGTGGAGAATACGAAACGCTGGATATTCCATCGCCACCGTATCACTTTCGTACGCTTTTTCATCAAAGCTTTCGGATAATTCGAGGTGGGTTGGCAAAGAGCTTGCGAAAATTGGGCGACAGGGCTACGAAACGGACTCGAGGAATAAACATCTCACGAAGGATATCAGAAGATCGCATAGTGCGCAAACCAATCGATCGTACTTACGGGTGTACGTATAAACATCCATGTCGGATTACGATGAATAAATAGCGAAGAGCTCCGATTAACAAAACGCTCGATAAGTATGCAGAGCCCGCGCGATTTTATTCCCCGAACGTCGAGTTTTTACGATTAATACGGAGCGAATTCGACCAACGTTTTGCATAAGCATTGCTCCGGCAAAAATGCGACTCTGTTTTTACCACAAATATGAAATGTCTAAATTTTCGTTCATGGAGTTCCTCGGCGTCGCGTCCGAAGATAAAAAATACACGTAGCAGGTATAATGGAAGGGCGAATGAAAAAAATGAGCCGAGTCGAGAATAAACATTGATACATGTTTGTACATGGTTGGATCGATTGATATAAATGATTATATTTTATGTTACAAAATGAAATTTCAACACACCTTGTATCGCTTAACGCTAAATTTCCAAACGCTGATTCATGGTGACCATTCGAAAAAGAAAACTTTACCACGAATGAAACAAAGTTTTAAAAAATACTTGGATATCTATGTTTCGTAACAATTCCGCTATTTGCGTCTAAGTGATTATAGAAAATTAAGATTAACTTTCGCGCCTACAGGCGAAAGCTATCATCTAGTTTGGCTGCGTAACGATTCGCGATCAGAATCGTTTACGGTTATAACATTACTATAGTTGGAAATCACTCGAGTGTTCTAATTAATGGATCGATAAATTCATTAGACGATAATTATCATGTCGAAATTTCGTACAATGCTAGTTCGTGCATTTACATTATGTACAATTTCGGCCCACGCTGCTAATAATACAATCGTAACAAAAGGAAACACTCTTCGTTCAACGAGAATTAAAGTCAACGATTAAAATTCCCATACGCCGAGCGAACATTCGTATAAATCCTTTGCCAATACCCGATTACAATTGGATTCTTTCGACAATAAACAATTCATTAAAAAAAAAAACAATCGAAGAACAAATCTCGACGTAGCAATAATAATAATAACATCGGACCTACTATTTTTCACCGAATCGTTTGGCACGAGAACGTTGGAAGTTCTCTAACAAATTGGCAATAACAATCGAGGGAGGATAATAGAAATTCGCGAACAAAATTACCACAATTTCCAGTTTTCTACGCAATCGGAGTGATCGAATGAAAATGAATCAACGAGATGTGTAAAGTACGCCGATAATCGAAGATGATCCAAGATTGCTCGCCGGAAGCGAGGTGCAAATTCGTATTACAGATTATTACTCGTAAATCAGATACGAGAAATAATCTCGAAATTTGTTCACACTCCTCGGGTTTTGGTGGCAGAGTAAACGTAAAATTTGCTTAACATGATACATGATAAACTGTCAATGATTAAAACGAGCGTGGAAACAGCAAGGACCTCGTCTAGTGCAACACAGTCGAACCTCCCGAGGCGATACACACGTAATACGATAGTAATTTTCATAATATTTCGTCGTTACAATTAGTTAATATTCATTAAATATCCAATAATTATTCATTATTATCATTATTGTTGTTGTTGTTGTTATTATTAATATTAATCTATACCAAACCACACCACCGCAAGGATTCCATTTATTGGAAAGGACGCAATTGGAGCTTGGAAAGCTTTGAGCAAAATTAATTTGATTCAAAATGACTTTATCCGCGAGCCCGTCCGAAATACAAATATATTTCCACGACCGATCGTTCGTTCGATTCTTGACGCTCCTCGTATCGAATATATAGCATTCGAATAGTCAATTCCTTTGGTAATTCTCATCTCCACGGATGCGATCAACTCGATCAATTGTACGCGATATAGGGGGCTCGAGAAAAGCAACGATATTTTCTATCATACAAAATCTAAAACAGTGCTGCCAAGGAACTTTGCAAAGGACGCGAAAACGTTGCGGAGGACAGATCAGATCTCGAACAGTTTTATACAACGTTGACGCACGTACGTTGATTACGAAGGCTGCGTCGACGGGAATTTTCGTCGCGTGGATCGACGAACGACTCGTAGGTACGTAACAACCGAACAGATTCGACGTGTCGAAAGCGCAAACGGGTAGACAGATTATCAGATTATCCTAGCGGTGGTGTGAACAGGGGGAAGGGACGGTGGTCTGAGGCTGGCTCGGTTCATGGATACAACATGGCTTAGCCTGTGTCTAACACCATCGACTAAAAGAAAATATTTATATTAACATTCTTTTTCTCAACCTCTCAAAACACTCGAAGCGCCCGTGTTTCACACCTCGACTCGGGCGCTTTGCTACTCAATAATGAAAACTCTCGCGACGGACTCGCGAGAGAATATCTATAGTTAGGGACGCGAGACAAAATTTAACGAACAGCCGTGTAAACATTAAGCACGGTTTGACAAATACCAGTTAATAGCCCTTACGCTAGGATAGATTAGTCTTTAAACATATAATTGGTCGAAAACAATGATCACAAGTTTGAAGAAATCTTGTTGATAGGTATTTCTCAATATTTCGACTACAAACAAACAAACAAACAGAGTGTTTAAATAACGTCAAGTAAAATCTTATTCTAGTTTCCGCAGTCTCGGAAGGTGCAAATTTCAAAAAATAGGTACCGAGTACCGGGGGCTCGTTTTCGTTCGATAATTCTAGCATACACGCGCTTCGTAAAGCTGATTTAAAATCCAATGTTTGATAACGCGTCGAACGCGTGATAATTTTTGGATAAGGTAAAACGTTTCGCTTCTTTGAAAAATAACGTCGCAGTTATAGTGCTCGGGGTCAGTTTCGTGCCAATCGTGACGATGAGATAAAAATAAATCAAAGAAACAAGGTGAAATAAAATTATCGACAAAATACTTTATTCAACAGAAAAAAAACGAACGAAAACCGACGTCTGGCTAAAAATTAGTGTATAGACACAGGCAATATAATATATAATACAAATAAAATAGACAATCAATAGATTATTAATTGCGTCGACAATAGCGTAGAAATTCATACACTTCGTGGGATTTTTTGTTGTCGTTTGTTTGTGTTTAGGTACTTTTTGGTTGGTAAGTCACGAAATCCAAGAAAAACTTGTTTCCATAACGATGATTCTCGTATGTAAACAATATATTTACGAACATGCAGAAATATATTAAAAAATGAGAAAATTCGTGGACTCGTTTTTAACAGATTTCGTTTTTATTATGCATTCGACACGCTTTTTTTTTTCGGTATGGTAAAAATCTCTTTACCGACGATTGAAATTGATTGATTAAAAAAACATGATATTTTCATGACACGTCATTCTCGTATATAATACTTTGAATAAATACTCGTCTGTTTCTAAAATACGATCGAAAATGATAATAAAAATATTTTCGAAAGAGGAATCGGACATTAAAATATATATATATATATATACACACACACACATATTATACGCGGATGTATCGTCATTGATTCGTCGTGATTTTTGTAAATATAACGGTCTTTGAAGCTGCCCGAAAAACCATAAAAAGTATCATGAAAATGAAAACACGATTAAAAAACGAAGTACGGATAAAATTGAGACTTATAAATTATAACCTGGATTATAGATTTAGTAATATTAAAACAAAGTTTCTTTTCATTTAAAACTAACCGTTAATTAGCTTCGACTGCCAAATCCCACTTAAGGCTAATTCAGACCGCGTCGTAAAAGCCCGTGCGACGCGGTGTTCAAAATTTACACGATGAAAAAATATCTTCTCTTCGTAGCATGGCGCGAGGTAAAAATCCAAAACAGTGCGCCGCACGAGTCATAGCTGCCAAAAAAATTGCAAAAGCCCATTTTTTTTCTTTTATTCTTGGCCGTCGGTTTGTGATAGAGTTAAAATGCACGTTAGATTAAAATGAAACAATGACATATCATTTGTTTTGTTCGCCAACAAATCTGGATATATCCTTTTTTTTAGTCTTTAGAATTAGGGGACGATTTGGAATGGTTTTTTCACTCGTTTCTACCGTTATGCTCCTTCCATTCTGGTAAATTTGGAAAACTATCTGGCTACTCCGGTTACAACCAACATGGTCTTGGTATATTGTCTCCTAATGCGTTTAAGTAGTTTGATATAAGTAAAACTCTACTTGTTTTTTCAATTTTTTTTTTTCCCTAAAACGTGACTTTATCTAAATTTCATTTAAATGTTCTTCGTACATTTTTACCACGAACGACGCTTCGATTTTCTCTACTTATGGACCGTCATTTAAGTATACTCTAGTCTGTTACTTTATCCCGTAACTTGAGACCGCGTCGCTCATTTCATTGAAGAGTAAAAAGTACAAATGGAGCTGTGATATGGATGTCCGTTGTCAATTGGATTAAGATGAACAACATTGTGTACGATTGGACAAACGAAACGAAAACAATCTTTCAGTGGGCGGTAAGGACTAATCTCGCAGCGGTAACGTTCAAATGTGCGAAAATACGTTTGACAGCGAATACTTTTTACTGTTCAACGAAAGCACCTAGCAGCATTCGACACAACATTCGCGCGCGGTACCGTGTCCTTTTCCTTACACAGATTGACTCAGCAGTGGTCAACGACCCTCTAATTCGCAATTTACATTAATATTCGTCAAACACTGACGCCCGCATCAATAATTCACCAGAAAATTATCGATTTTCTTACGTCACACCGAACAATATGGAGAAGATACATCGTAGAGAATAATAAAATTTGGGAATTTATTTTCAAGCGACGAACAGTATCTTTTCAACGGGTTGTTTCGCTACATTCTGACACATTCTGTTCCAGAATTTCAGAAATTTCAACGAATTCCAAAATATCCATCTCGAAAAACGCCGCTAACCATCCTGTTCAAAACATTTGTCAGAAAATCAATTTCCAAATTTTGCGTTCTCTCAAAATATCTTACCCCACATTTTTCTTAACTTCTAGAAAAAATCTCTACCCTGATGCGTGCGGTTTGCGGGCTGCTGAAAACGATTCTTGCCACGTCCATTTCCACCCATCACGCTTCTCCGTGCGTTCCTCATTTCTTTGTCTACTTCTAACTCTTCTAGTCTTTGCGTCAGACCTAGCTTCTGCTGGACGGCCAATCGTAGTAATTGATTCAACGTTTTCTTCTCATCTTGGTCGGCTGCTAGTTGACGTTCGAGCTCGTCAACCTGAGTTACGTATTCCTCGCAGCGAGCAGCGAACATAGCTCGCAAACCTGAGAAGTGTATGGTTAGGTAGGTTTAAACACGATAGAGAGGAAGAGCGAGAAAGAAAGAGGCAGATGTAGTGGCGCTTATCCGGGTCGAGAATAGAACCTCGTGTAATGTGCTCCATGTCCACAGGCACTTTGTTAGAATGTCACGATAGGAATTGAAATCAGGTACCAGTCCATCAATGAAATTATATGGTATATCAAATTGGAATGTTCGTTATCAATTAATACTGTGTTATAATTACAAAAAATACAGTATAAAAATCTTTACATGACTGCGTTGGTCGCAATACAAACGAAAGTACCGAATTGTTCGCGCGACGGGCAAGCTATCAACGCATCGCAAGTATCGAAGCATACTAATAGCGTATTCGACAGTTATGGAAACAAAATCACACGAGCAAAATTCACAGGTGCGCATGAAAAAATAATACAGCCTTAAAAATATTGTAGAAAACTAGTAGTCTAAGTTTGAGCATTGATACTAATTTATCATCAAGTACACCTACCCGAAAAGAAAGTACAACTATTCAACCAACAGATAACAAGTATTCAACCAACAGATAAATCGACTTAACAAAAATTACACTTTCAAGATTTTTTTTCTCTAAATTGGCACATTGATTCGTGATTTCATTCGAGCATGACGAGTAAATTTACCATGACCTGATTTTTGTTTGAAAAAAATTGAATGACGAATGAATCTCAAGTAACGTGAATATTATTAGTGATACATGCATAAATAAGCTCTAAGCAGATCGTCAACGAATGACTTGTTTTATCGCAAAAATCGTCAGCGAAACGAATGATTTCAAAGTGAATTAAAATCGAAGTTTGAATGCACGTATAAGTTTACGTAATGTACAATTATGTACAATGATTATTCGTTATGATTATTGGCACTCATGGTCACCGTTATAGCATGCCGATGTTTCGTGACAATTTGACAGAATGGCTCTATCGAAATAGACTTGAGGAAAAAAATCAAGAAGCAGGTGATTCGGATACTGGTAGGGCCAAAAAACACCTGGCAAATAATCTGTTATTGATAATACTGAGAAACGACCAAGTATTATACTGATCAATTTCAAGATGTTTAGTCAATGTTATTTTTCAACAAGAATCACCCTAACGCGAATGTCTCGCTTGAGTGTGATGGCGAGAGAAATGCAACTTTTAATACATAGCATAGCAGCATTTTCGAAAGCAGACAGCAAGTGCGACCATAAAGTCCACGGAAGTACAGGTCAACATTAGTAAAGAAATATCTGTTAATACTGTGTTAATTTCAGTTAGTGAGAAAAAAAACAGAAAATTTAAATTACTAAAGCTCTTTGGCTGGTAGATATAGTATAAAAACAAATACAGGCGGTTCAGATGTGCGGTAGAAAGAACAAAATTAATAGAAATCTGAATAATCGTAAGTTTAACACGTTAAACGTTGTTATTGAAAAAATAGGATTACAAAATTCAAATACATCTAAGCCGTCGCTATATTGTACTTTGCAAAATGAAAAAAAATATGAAAACATAAACGGGATGATGTTTGGTGACCTGGAGCAACATTACAGTCTTTGTAAAGAAAAATGTAGCAACGCGTGAAACAAAAATCATGACGATGATGAATCAAAGTACAATATAAAATTGTAAACGTACAAATAGAATACGTGGCGGACCAAACTTACTTGAAAACGTTGCGGCATCCTCTTTGAGAACTCTCAGTTCGTTCCTTAATTTCATCATTGTTTCGCTAACGATACTCTTCTCGTTCTCGTATTTGCTCTTCAAGTTAGTCAGAGCCACCTCTGCTGTATTCTTGTTGGATTTCAATACTGTGCGCAACGTCGCGATTTGCTCTCGTTTCGTAGAAAGCAGAGCTTTCAGTTTGATCACTTGTTCTTGAAGATCCGCGATTTCCTCCTTACTATCATTAGCTGCAGAAAAAAGAATTTTGATTTAGACACAGCTACCTTCGCTACCTAATTACACGCCACAACGTATTGACTCGTATCGCAATAGTATTACAACACATTACATGATTACCAGAGTATGCATAACAATTAATAACAGCTAGTGCAAATACAGGATTCGGGAACTTTGCGATCGAAACAAATAAAATGATAGGGAATACAGGGAACAATGGTTTATTGGGATGATTCATACAGGACAAGGTATACAGGGATTACATTAAACTATGTTAATACAAGACATGCGTAACTATACCAATAATTAATTTAAATAATTTACCCTCCGTCATATTCACTCTCGTTCCCTTGATCTTCGAGAGCTCAATCGTATGTTCGACTGCGTTTGAGAGGTGTTTTATTTGATCGGCGACAGTTTCAATGTGTTTTCCGATCTCTTTAGCTTCGCTAAGGCTTTCCAAGTTTCGGATTTTAATGTCGGTTTTCAAACGGGCTTTGAGCGATTCGATCTTCGCGTTTTCTTTCTCAGGTATAATCTTCTCATGATCCAATAGAACACGAGACGGGGTTTCACCGTTAACCGTACACACGTGATGATATAGTTGAGCGAGTTCATCAGAAATATTCTGGAGATTATTTTGAGCAGAATCTAGCGAGCTTCCCGCATCGGCAGCCAGTTCAGACAGAATTGCAATATCAGATTGCAATTCTAAGCTTCGTTGTTCAGTGTCCAGAAGCTGGAATAAAATCGGTAATGCGTTATACCTTCTCGTTGGTCTTTAAACTTTCCCAAAAGTCTTATCTCCGCGACGATATATGAGATCACAGACCGAGCAAATATTTTTCGCCCCGCAAGCTGAGAAACATTACGCGAAAAGATGAATATCCTTGAATTTCATATTTCGTGGACTGGAAGTCTCGCAACAGCCGAGCCCGAACGGATGATTCATGCTTGTCTGTACAGAATACATGCCATGGTAGTTGTGTCTCGATTAATTGTTGTCGTACTAGATGGAAATCAAATAGTTTTTTCATTTCTTATCGACATTCAAGCAGCATTCATTTAAGAGACTGGCTGTTTTATGCGACTGGCAACTATCAGAAAAGCGAAACAATTGTTCTTCCCAAGACCTATTTATTTATCGCCACGGAGTATTTTCAGTTTCATGTTGCAGAGGAACGTTCGCTTATCACGGTCGCATTTGCTCGACTATTGGATTTACGTTCGAGTAGTACACTGATCAAACAAAGAAATGATCTCAGTAATATTGTCGGTACGTAAATATTTGCAGACTCCTTCGCAATGTACGATTCCTGTTTCTAATATGAACAACCCATACATCACCGGTTCACGTAAATCCTTAGTCTTTACAATGTGGCCTATAAGGGTGACGAAAGTACGGTTTCATGTCGTGAACACGTCTGTTAAAGTACGTATAAATAAGCGTAGGCGCAGTTAGGACAACGAAAGCTATTCGTACAGATCATTAGAGGAGCCAAACAAGTCATTAATAATGAGAATATAGTTATAATAAATAAATACATCGGGGACACACGCTCCAACCTGGTTTCGGAGATTCTGCTCTGACAGGGGAATCTGAAATGCCAAGGTCCTATTCAAAGATTTGTAGGGATAAACCATTTACGTGCTGTGATATAAGACTTTTGTATGCTTCATATCGTATATTGAGTCTACGAAATAGTCCAAAATACTATCAAAGGCCAATTTTTCAACGCGATCGAACAGAAGGATATAGCGAAACGCAACTCCAGTAAACCGTCATGGTTTTGGTAATGTAGATTTGACCACTGATAATAAAAGGTAGCAGTTGGAATGTGCACACGAGGGTTTTAGCAAAATCTGCTGGGACGATAAGAAAAATACTATATACCGTATATACCGTATAAAAACCAGTCAAAAAAAATCTTGAATCATTGCTAATCAATCGGCCTCTTTTGACGTATCATGTGCCATCGCGCAAACAGCGACAGGTTTGTACACACATTTGGACAATAAAAAAGAATTGACTGATCGATCGATGATACTTGAAACAAATACGAGTTTGGCTGAGATCAATCACAAAGAGCACGTATCAACTTGTGCATCATAGTTTACCTTGTTCTTCAGATTAGTCAATTCGGATCTGAGTTGCTGGGTAGAATCGGATATGGTCAAACCCTTTTCGAGCTCCGCCAAATCTTTCTGAAGCTGTTCCACTTCGCGCGCCGACATCGTACTCCACTGATGATATTGCACTACGGCCTATTTGGGAAAAACAACACGTGTTTCGGTTATCCTCACGCTCGTTATCGATTTGGTGAATTCTGATGGACATTACTAAAATTATTCCACGATACCTGAGTTAATTTGTCCAATGCGACTTCTTCGTTTTGTGTCTTTGGTAATTTTGAATGCAAATGATGAAGCGATTGGACACGGGCAGCCAAATGTACAATTCTTGCAACGAACGATTGCAACTCGCCCTGACTTTTTTCCACAGCTGCTTGAGATTCTCTTAGATTCTGTGTCAGCAACGCCTTATCTCCTTCGGCTTGCTCTAATTGTTTTTCTAATTTTTTCAACTCATTAAGGTGAATCTCAGAGAATAAATCGACTTGTTTTCCGTCGACTGGGGTACCGGGTTCCTGGGTCTTTAGGTCCGCTACGATTCGTCGTAATGCTGGAGAATCGTCCTCACCATCACTGCCCATAGCTTGATCATCCGTAATACCTCTGATGGAATACGCCAAATTGCTCAGGTTATAAATGGATTCGCTATTGATACGTTGATCCAGTTCCTTCTTCAAAGCATATTTCGCCTCTCGTTCAGCCTGCAAAGACTCCAACGCGTCTTCCATTTGTTTTTCTGCTATGTTTTTTAAGCTGGTCAACTCTTCGACTTGACTGTTTAACAAGTCGACTTCATCCGTGAGCCTCCTAATCTCATGTTTGGCACCCTCAAACTCAACTTGACTCGAACGAAGGACGGAAACTTGTTTTTGTAACGAAATATTTTCTTCTTCCAATTCCGAATAATCTTGCAAAAGTCGCGTTTCCCGAAATTTGCATTCCCTAAGTTCACCCCGAAGGTGTTTTCGCTCCGAGTCGATTTGATGATAATCTTTGCTTTCATGTTCACGTTCCTGGAGCGAATGATCTCGTTCTGCTTGTACACGTTCCAATTCGTGCCGTAACTATTGGATTAAAAGTACACGAATTTTAGCTATTTCTATGACGAATGTCGTTGAACAAAAATCAAATCTCAGATAATACTTACTAGTTTTACTTCATTTTCCAAATCAATTATCTGGGTTTGTAGCGAAGTCTCTCGTGCAGCACTTTCGTTAAGAAGGCTCTCTTCTTGTTCGATACCGCTTTTTGTAGTTAATTTGGTAGTCGTTTGAAACTTTGCAAGCGCCTGAAAATAGTGTAGAAGACATTCGTGAGAAATTTTTCATACAATATCAGATATTCCAGCAACTATGAATAGCAGCTTCACCATATTTTTAATAACATGAATACCATATCAATTGTTTTTTTTAATAATCACAACACTGCAGCGATAGACAATTACTTCGTTGCCTGTTCGGAAAACTTCTTATCCCGGGTCATCCAACTACGACGAAATATGTTTGAAAACTGTAAGTCTGCCGAGCGCTTGCTCCCTCGTTTGAGGAAAGGTAAAGAACACGTAAACATTGCACATCTGTTTCCTTCGGGCATAAAGTATGCGTCCCAGACGTATAATGTGGTTGCTTGTTTATGTAAGAATATTAGGATATTTCGAGCGAATAGGCTACAAGAAATGTATCATAGAGAGCGCTTTGTAACATTCGATGTAAGCTCGATATATAATTCAACGTAAGAAATGCACTTGGTACAACTGTATTATTTGATTGCTGACAAAAATCATTTGTTTACCTGCGCATCGAGGAAAATTTTAAAGCAAGTAAGTAATCTGTAATTAACTTATACGTGTTTTTTGGGTATCATTTTATGAAATGATAATATTACTGTAAAACACAGACGCTATCAACTACAAAAAAATGGATTCAAGTAACACAAAAATTTTTGTCTTATAAATATATTCAATTGAGTATAATAGCAGCTCTTACTGCAAAAACCGATTCTTCACGTTATATTGAAATGTCTGTGAGAAAATAACATGAAACCATACAACAATCATTCAATTGATTTCTGGGAAGCACGTTCTTAATCCAAGTTAATCCTATTGCCTTGATTCGATTACCGTTATCAAATGATTGATAGTTTTCGACAAAGATTTTGAAAAAGGTTTCACAAAACGAAACAAAGCAAAATATAAGGACAAGAGTTCTGAAAGAAGTTGCCAAATTGTAGGTACAAAGTTATTATCAAATTACAGAATCGCTTTCCACTTTGGTCGAATCATCGGTTCTCGACAAAGTCCAGTGACGTTCGTCTCTATTTTGATTAATGGTAATCAAGTCTAGAAAAACAGCGGTATCATTTTGACGTCAGTGACGGGTAAAGTTGAACAGCAGCAAATGGAAATCCAGGACACGTGAATGAATTAATTACGTCATCGGCAACTGTTTGTGATAGAAATAAAAATAGGTATTCCAATTTGAAAATTAAACGGGGTGTTTATTGTGATAATAGATCGGACCAGTCTTACAGTGAACATAAAACTAATAGCTACGACTCAAAACCCAAAGGTTGGAAATTTGAAAGGAACATCTGACAATAATTAACGTCGGTACCAAAAAGGAGTCAGAGAGCTCCGGGTGCCAGCAACAGACGACCAAAACCCATTCTTGCTACATCGATTCCTAATCATTCGTACTTTGCGCTACTCGATCAACAACGAATAAAAATCTGACGTAACGTAGAAGCAAAGTTCCAATATGAGGAATATCAGAATGACGTCAGGTAATAAAAATTCTCAACATACATCGAATACGTGAAAGGAAGTGGTCGGGCATGCAGGAGCCAGATCGGGCAAGTTCGGGCCACGGGACTTTGGCACAGGGTTAGACACTAACCTCTTGCGTAATATTGAGATCGTGCCGCGCGTTCTCGTAAAGCGTTTCTAGATCGTCGCATCTTTGCTGCAAGCTCGATTTCTCTTCTAACAATGCCAATCCGTATTGCGCCGATTGTATCTTCTCGGTTGACGCTAAATCCAGCTCTCTGGAAAGCCTTTCGATCTCGGCTCGAAGCTCGGCGATCGAAACTCCATCGGCGACGGCAGCCATTTGTAGAAAATAAAGTCACTTAATGGAATAGTATTGTTTAACCGTTACCGCAAACGACGCGAAGCTTTTGAAGCTGGAAAAATAAAATCTGAATGATCGGTCATCGTTCGTCGAATCGTTATTTGTCTCAGCTCTTCACTAGTCTTCACATAATTAACGAAACGTCAAGCATTTGACAGACGGCACTATGCTCGCACGGTGAAAAATCACGGCGCTACCGACATCTCGCGAACCGGAAGCTAGATTCACGCTGGTACGGTCGCACGGCGAGTGAGATCTGTCGCTGATCGACTGATTGATTTTTCATAACCCCGATAAGGATCCGACCAACCGATGACCGCGTCCGCGCTCCCTTCTCGACCGTTTAATCGGGGTTCGATTACTCTCGAATTAATTGCGATGGCCGATCCGATTCGACGACGAATTCTCGTCGAGAGAATTGACGTCGACGAAAAGTAAATTTGAGACAACTTCCGACCGCGAATTTTGAATCAACCAGATATTTCCAAAACTCGATAGAAAAGTCGTCGAACGGGAATCATGCAACCGCGTGACGAACAACAATGTCTGTTACGATCACCTCACCTGACTTACGACTACCTCGCTTCAACATTTGTCACAATATTTCAACGGTACATGATTGAATATATTTCGCATAAGTTATACATCTTTTACAGTTACGACTTCGTCCGTTCTTCCGAAGTAGAATACGCTTCGTACAGTTTATTAATGATCGTTATGATCGATGTGATTATACGTAACGATTAAAGTTTGAGAGTAGATAGAAACTATATATTGTAAGGGAAGAACTGCCAAATTTTTACCAAACCAGCAATTGTCGATGGGTAATACCTTTCTGTTCGGAAAGCACTCCTAATTTATAACTACTTTGCGAGATAAAAATGACCCACATTTTTCCGCTCACAATCATTGAGTATTATTATTAATAATAATGATAAAAATATTAACAATAATGAATAATACTCTGTGTTCACAATATCTGGTCATGTTTGGAAATCGCATGGTAGTTTATATTATGTGCATTGACGTTTGGAAACAGACTCAACATAATTGTCAGTTAAAATTGATACCCGTGCACATTTCACAAACTGTCGAATTGATATTGGCTTATTCGCAGTTTAAAATGCTATCTTCGCGGGGTGAATTAAAATTATCGGAATACATTGTGATCTGATTTAACAATTTTGCGAAATTGGCAAATACAGAATTGATCAATTTTAAACTATGTCAATTACAATAGAATTCTGTTAGATTTTTTGGGAAAATCCAGCAAGCTTTTACCTCCGAAAGGCTTATAACACGGTTAATAATAATCTGTACACTCCAGTTAATATAATTATAAGAACAGAAAAAAAAAATCGTAAAAATCACATTCGCAAAATTATCATTATTAAGTAGAACCACTTATGATTAAAGCTTAAATATAGAATAGTAAAATGTATTAGTATAGTTGAAAATTAGAAACTTATTCATCTTTACCTCCATCATAGGATACGTGGAATAAACATCATTTTTATCTGACGATGCATGTAGTAATGATTATCAGATTTAAGGTGAATCTATGATGGAGTAGCTACTGAATATTTTGACAAGAATAATTTACTTGCGATAATTAAATATGATTACGATAATTATATCACATTTCGATGTTTACAATACCATTTACATTACCTTAACAAACTTCATTACGAAAGGTATCAAATTACGAGAAGAATGTTGAGGTCAGTTGAGTTTTCGATTAATCTTTAAAAACCGCATTTAGAAAATAGAGTCAAAAGTGGCTAGATGCAAGATTTAAGAAACAGATTTAAGATTGATAAATGTAATAGTAATTTGCAAATAATTTGAGTTGTTTGACACAATTACATGCAAATATAAAATTACAGCTACGTGGTCTATAATAATGACGCATCAACGTTCTACACATCTTGAAATCACATTTCTTAAATATTCCGCTTGTATTTGGTAAAAATGCAGAAGCTCCAATTCAAAATATGAAACGTTACATTTGAAACTGAAGACAAGTGTATATCCTGAGACTGAAAGTTGTTAATGTGAATACGAAAAGTATGCCATGTGGCCTCGAGAAATCGGTTTATGTACAGAAAACTGGCCATGCAAAATCTTTCAAAATTGTAGAAAAATGCACGAATAAAGAGTTGAAGTTAAATTCTTCGCATTTGAAGCACAGATAAAATGTGAGCATAAATGCAATTTCAAAGAATGGGAGGACAACTGTACGTGGCAAGAGATGAATTTCACGAATGACTTTGTAGAGCAATGCGAGAAAATAGCTTCGTATTCGTATTCTTTATTGACCTGGTTTTCAATCCGGACTCTTTTTTATGGACAATGCATAATTGTCTAGACTTTAGATTGCTAAGAAATATGTACAGAGCTATATGATACAAAATATCACTTATTATAATAGTTGTAACATATCTAGACGTCTAATTGTAATTGGTTATTATGGCATTCAAGCTAAAAGTCATTCGTTCTTAAAACTATCATGCATCTAAAACTCGGAAGCGTGACAGAGTTGCGCCAATATTACATTTTTGGAACTATGTCAGGTCTCGAGATTCGAAGCAATGCTGCCTGAAGCGGTTTGCTCAAGAATAGTAAATTGAGTTACAGAGAGCGGAAGGTTGAATAAAATAATCAGAAATCGAACAATGCGCGAAATGACCAAGTTTTCCAGTCAGAAATAAACGATACACGATCAGCTAGTCAAACATTGGAATATGGCATCGTAAAAACAATATCAACAGTCTCGTTGACATAAGAATAGTTCTGTTTCAGAGTGTAAGAAAACAGCATTGTTGCTGACATTTTGCCAATGTCAGAAAAAAAATATAACGTAAACAGGGTGTTTCTATGTATATAATGTGAACCGAATAACTCAAACTCTTCGAAAAGTATTACAGGATAGTCCAATTAGAGAATCGGAAAGATGTCTTCGTGAAAATGAAGAAAAATACTAAATAACGTATGAACTAAAAACTGGAAAATTGAAAAGTTCAAAAAGTAGAAAATATACGACTTGTAAGTGACAATCCTGACGTTCATTACGTACTGGAATGAATTACTTCGACGATGGGAGACAACAGAAGTCAAAGGCGAAGCCGAAGCAACAAGTTCCCAGTTTGGAAAAAAAGTCAATCTCTAAGAACATGAAATAAAGAAGAAAAAAGAGAAGTCTGGAAAAGTATAATCATCTTGCAAGATCAGTATTGATATATTATTACTGATTGAAACGTCATTTGGTGTACAGAGTAAACTCGAAGTGCTAGATTCTTATTTTTATACAAGTAAAACAAAACGGTTGAATACCAGGTAGTAATGCGTACGTACTCCGATCGTTTGGCTGTACATTTGGTATATTCGAGATCAAGAGTACAGAGCTGAAAACGCGGTTTATAACATTGTGATTCAACGTCAAGTATTGAACGTGTTTCACTCTGTACACCCATTATATAACATATTTGTCTGATAATTTTTGCTGAATGGGTACAAATAAAACTTCTTAGAATAACGAGTAACGACACATCGGCTGTGAAAATGTTTTCGGAAAAAGTATCGAAAATTGCATGAATCTCAATTTCATCAGCATTAACGATGATAATATCACAATGGCAAAAGGTCGATAAGATTAGTGCGGGGTTGCGTGAGCTCCTCGGGGAAAAATTCTACAAGCTTGTCATATAACTCAATTCTTCGACTATGGAGATTGCACGATGTTGTACTTCCCGAAATCGAGGGAGATGTGCTGATATTTGAGTTCATGGCTGTCAATGAATCTAAATCTGCATGTTCATCCTTGGAACCTTCGTGCTCCCGGAACAAAACCGAGGCTAATAACTGGAACTATGATATATGAATGTTAATTTCAAACGTTTTCAGTGAGAGAGACCGTACGCTGTTACTGAAGATTATTTGGAATTAACAAATACAGTACACGGATGTTGAGATCAAGAACAGGATCCGAACCACGTCGTAATTCTTATTTTTCTATTCGTGTTTTGCATCATCATACCTCTTTGGTTTGCTCAAGATCATCGTGGTCAATAATTTCACAGACTTCAGTTTGAAGATACTCTAGTGCTTCAATACTATTATTCATAGCTAGTTCCTCAAATTTATGCTTCCGTATTATGAGTTTACATTTTCTCAGCACTTGCTCGTGCAATGGTCTGCACAATTTGAGCTTCCAAAAATCGTCCAATCTCAATTTTGGTAAACATGATCGTCCTGGATTTCCTCCAAATAAATAGTGTACCTGTATCGATTATCAGTATTTTTACGTTAATTATTTTCCACAATTTCCAGAAAAAGGATCACATTACAGCTGATTTGATGAAGCATCTTTCTCACCTTCTGTATATGATCATAGACAAGTTGGTGGGCAAATCGTGGGCAGGGTTCATAGTCTTGCATTTTAGTCCAATATGCTTCTCCAACGTTTTCATTACGATAAATACACGACCATCGATTTTCTTTGATGTTATATACCCAAAAAGAATTTCGGACGTTGTCATCCCTCTTGTCTTTGTCCTTGCTTAAGCCCTAGGAGAAAAAAATATCCCCGTCTTTTGAAATTTCTGTTAAACATTATGACATTTTCGAAAGTATATGAGTTGAGGGTATTTAATTACAGATAAAACGTAGATTTCACCAAGTTCTGGATCAATGGTAGCCCTTTGTGTGAATCCAGCAGCAGGAACGTGATTCGAATCCCTATTACCCATGTTACTTAGATTTATATGCTCTAACAATTGAGTGTCAACTTCGTACGTGAAAAAGTCATTCAGGTATTCTTTACTCCTTTGTCCAGCAAAAATATACAATTTTCTAGATTCCTAAGAAAGGTAAAGATTAGCGTGAACGTATTTACAATCGCTGATTTGGTAGAAGGGGGATATGGAACACAATACATACAGGGTGAAATAACATGGAATGACCAACTCGAGATCTGATCGTGGGTATGTTTGGTGGGCTCGGTCGTGCAATGTCGCACGCAAGTCTGTTCCAAGTGCCAGTCGGTACATGATAGGAATACAGTCCGGAAAATATTGGTTCCGTCGAATTGACGGCGACACCATGATTGTCTTCAGTACTGTTACATTAACATTTGTTGAGATTCGAAAAGTGAGACCCGATAGAATTAAGTAATTCAAGATATCCACCTGGAAGGCGCAATGAGAACACGACCACCAAAGACGTATATAGTTCGTTTGTCGACGTCCATAGACATTTGATGATCAAAGATCAACTGTGGTCCACCAACTGTTCCCGTATCTTCCGATATCTGTGTCCATGTATTAGATTCAATGTCATACACATAAAAATCGCTCTTCAAATTTTCTGCTGTTCGGAACTGAGTATCTATATACCTCCCAAGCGTAAATAATTGACGCCTTTCTGGGTCCAAGCACATTTTGTGACAAGACCGGGCAGTTGGACCACCCTGAAATATAGATTATGTTAAGAGAAAGTTAGAATTGTAAAACTAAACATGTTTCTGTTCAACTAACCACTGCCTCTGTATCCTTGCAAATAAGATGCCATTCGTCAGCAGCAACGTTATACGTCCACAAGTCAGCCAAATCCTGATTCCCATCCCAACCACCAAATAAATACAAAGTTTCATCGGATGGATCCAATACCATTTGATGACCCCCTCTCATCCCAGGTTTTGGATTTTTTGAAAATACTTTTGTCCATATCGCTCGGTACGATTGAGCATTTATGTAGTCATTAAGAAGTCCCACTGTTAAATAATATTATAATAGTTCAAGAAAATTATACTAATTAATTTGACTTGTTCGCAATCGAAAAATACACAATTCATAGAAATAAATTATTATTTGATATATATGCATATTCCTCACTGTTTACAGCATTTGCGATAAACTTCTCGGCTTGATTATGATCGCCTTTTGTCACCAGCATATCGTAAAGCACGGATAATCTTGGATCTTCTAGGGGGACTCCGGTGAATCTTTGAAGTGTTGTTACAATCTCAGGTTGCTCCAATCGGCGGAAATGTTTCATACACAACCGTATGACTTCTTTCTGACGGTACTATAACATTCGGAATAAGACAATGATTATTTGAGATTCATAATAAAACTGCAATCTATAAGACTTGGTAAAAGAAAAAGATACGTACCGAATTGAAACGTTCGATACTCAATCTGACAATTTTGGGATCATCTATGCCAGTGAGCTGAACATGCCAAATGGAAAAATTGAAGCTCGGTCCCCAGGATTGTAATGGAAGAATTTTTAAGTATTTTATCGGAAAGAAGTTTCCCTCATTACCGATAACGTGTTTCAGCTCGAACGTTTCTGGGATGGAGTCATTTTTCAAGCCGCTAAATAGAGTGATTCACTATATTATCCTGATATACAAAGGTCTTCTGGACATATAAATTATGCTATGATTCATAGAAAGACAACAGAAGTTACAATAAAAACAAATTAAAATTGAGAAAGACAGAATAAAATGAGTATAAAACAATTTATTACACGTTGAAACACAATAACAATACAAACGAGCTAATCAATACACCTAGATGGAATAGGTTCCACAGAGTAAGGATTAGAGGACAATTATGTCAAATGCAAAAATATAACTGTATACATCCATGGAACACAGCGGGAACAAACATAACAAATGATACATGAACGAATACAACACGAAATAAACTATAAAACAATGGAATTGTATGCTGTAAAAATGAAGGCTAAGATCTTTGTTTCACGATATATTGTAATCCTAATGCGAAAGAATTGTTCGTAAGTACGTACGTGTTTTATATGATATTACCGATGTGAGCGGTTGAGAATTTGCAAAAGTAAAACAAAACAATAAATAACTTGCGAACAATACCATTCTAATAACTCCATCATGTTTTCAGGTTCCAATCCACCGTATACTTTGAATTTCTTGATATTACAGACATGTGTTTTCTCATATTTTCCAAACGTGATTGCATGAGCAATGGATTGTCGTTGAAGTTTGAGAATAATGTACTAAAATTATAACCAGACAAGTATTAACAAGAGATGTAACAGAAAGTTCATTTCGTATTAAATTATCAATTATAAGAAACACCTGTGGGTGATTGTCATTGTCAGAGGACCAACGTGATGTCTGATCCGATGGTTTGTCCACGAGAATGTTTCTGCAATTGAAAAACGGCCGTTTAATAAGATTCGCCGAATTTCATCGATTGGCCGTTTTGAATAACGGAAAAACTTCAAACGCTTAAATTTTCCTTGTCACCAGAATGACTTTGTAGGGTTAGGAACATGCAGCGTCGAAAGCAGCCGCTCGTTCGTCGTTATTTTCGCAATGACATACGATACTTTTATCAAATTCGAAACGTATTACTTCGCGAATACTCACTCAGGTACGTAGGTTGACGAGTAACTGGAACATCTGAAGATTCTGTACTCCAAAATCTTCTGAAAATCGCCTCCCTCGCACGACGCCATGTTACAAAAGTGACATAACCTTGCAACTCGACATTTAATTGTATACCTATCTACCTACATGCACGCAGTTTCGCGTCGTGGATCGTACCACGTTCGTACATACACGCGGCAATCGGAACGTGTTTCGACACACACTCAACTTCACTTCGATATATTTTTCCCTGGTACTTATTGGGCGAAATGCTTCAAATATGTTTTTCCCCGAGCAAATGGATGTACGAATGATGAAATATTTATGTACACACAACGGTTATTGAGAAGCTCAAAGGTCATATATGTCATACGCAGACGATGAATACGTTGGCATGGTTGGCATCGTCACTTAGGACTAACTTTGGGAATTGCATTGCTGAAAGCTTGGTCACTAAAATTTCCTCAATTTTTTTTGTGATTTATTTATCGCCGATGAACATTCATTTCTCAACTTTTTCATTTTCATTCGTTCAACGGAATTGATGAATGTGATTTATCGTCGTGTAATCAGTGCGATGACAACCGAATTAAATCAAATTACCTGATATTATTATCAGCTCGGTTTGGAAGAAAACGTATCTAATCGTTTTTTAACATGCTTTCAAACCGTAGATAACTTCCTTGCCACAATATCAGGCGAGAAAGTTTTCGCTAAGGTCATCCAGAGCAGAAAATGTTTGTTTCGCACAATATTTTTACTCACATATTCAACACACATGATTACCCATAATCATTTATCAGGGAATAATATTTTTTTTGTATGTTTCAGAGTGAGAACTATATGACAGTTCTTCTGATCAAATTATTTTTATTATAGAAGTCTGTACACTAATAAATATGTACATGCTGATGAAACTGAAGACAGTATTGGCGGTTTATCATTATCGTTAATAATTGTGTGTATGGTATTATTGAATGTAATAAAACTATCCTATCGGGCTGCTTGTATGGAATATTTGAAGCAATGGATCACTTACCACTAAAGTAACACTATTTCAAAACAACTTTCAATTAATGAAAACTAGACATCTTCGTAATGATTCCGATGAAAGCTCACCGGTTCAAGTTTGTGACAATTGCTCTCATTGTCTGTGGGAATGAAAGCGATGCTGTGATGACTTTGTTATGGACAACACAATCAAAATAACAAAACTTCGAAAGAAATTATCGCAACTGAAAAAAAGGTTACAAAATAAAGACGTCTAGGTGCAGATATCAAAGTTTTGATAATGAATACACCTTAAAAATGACAGATGAGATTAAATTTTAATCGTTTTCTTACATTTCTCAATATGGAATAACTTTATTCCATTTGATTGCATATATTGTAGTTATGATTACTAATGGCAGCATGTATGACTCACAGTACATTTAACAATTGTGAAAATAGTTGAATCTTGAATCATGACGTCAATGACAAGAAAACATCAATTTTCATATATAAATCCAAAAAGTACCAGACGATTGTTTTTCTTCAAAATGGCTAAAGGTTAGCGACCAAGGACGAAAGATAAAAGCCATTTCTCAGCTAATTACTCTAACCACAATTCTGCAACTGCAGTGTAATCATTGTACGGCAAATTTACATTGCTGTAAAACGTAAATATTTTGTCGTTTTGATATTATTACTCAAAATGTTAAATTCAGCCCAAGGAACAGATTCTCGTGCTCAGAAATAGAAGAAATTTGCAATTCGTCGTGGATACGTATCTGACAACAGACAGTTTTTCCTCAGAAGATCGTGAGTAAGGTCTACACTTCTTCATTAATTCTAAAACAAAACATGTACACAATTAAACGAACCAAATAAGGTTGTTTGCCTGGGAAACGCAAGGTAGAACCCTAAAAACCGATAACTACTCAAAATTTGATCAAGGTTACTCCAAATTGATATTCGATTATTTCATCATTATATAATAACATCGCCATTAGTTGACCTCCACGAAACCTAGCAATTTGTATCTGAAACATTTGTCGCGATGTCGCTTACTTTTGAGTTATTTAGATATCTCAAGACAAAAAATTCAGCCTCTATTGGCGCATGTGTCGGTGAAAAAAATGATACTTTCACAAATCACAAGAATTATTTTCAACCGTCCAAGACTATTTAAAGACAATAATTTGTTCAAGATAAACTTAAATGTTATTTAAGACTCAAGTAGAGTTCATTACAATGAAGCTCCAATGACACAAGTAGCAACATGTATTTTTAGCCATGAAATTACACCTCCATACTTTTTACTTAGAAAAAGAATACGTATCCGTATTTCTTTTTTTCATACAAATGGAACTGTTCAAATTCCTCCTGAATTAATTGGAACATAAAAAACCACCATTTACCTCAAATTTAATCTCGAATATCTCATCTTACAAAAGCGATAATATAAAAATATGAAAAGGTTGTATGCTATTTCTCTTAAAAAAACAATAGCATGTGGTCACATATCGACGTGCTTTTGACTCATTCAATTTCTCACAGCCCTTACGAGTGCACTTATGAATTTTGTGTTACATTTCACGTTTCTTAATCTATGAAATCGTTTGCGTATGAAGTGCTTTGAGCCCATTGCAATGGCGTTGACAAAAATGATCAATATTTCAACACATGTGTTATAATAGGTTCTCAAACCTCCAAAAATTGGTAAATAAACGCGTAAGAAAATTGTCTTCTTTTAATATTGTTCGCGTACGGAATTTGTCCACATTGGATTGAGAAAAATACTGGCCAACTGAAATGTATTTATGTGAAAACTAATTGGTTTTCTTGATGATAGCATGATACAAAATGTGACATACATTCTGTCAGTATTTGCTATCCGTAGTTGGTCATTGCTTCAGATCATTAAGATGCCAGCTTACCCAGGCTCGTAATAAATTCATGGTAATCGCCATCGTTACAACATCCATCTTTATAACCTTGAAATTTCAAAAAAAAAAAACAAAAAAACTTAGACCACTTATCGCTGGAACTATTTTTCTCATACAATACAAGATTTTACGTTTATAATTCATATAAAAATTATATGTTTGTATTCTATATTAATGGAATGCTACTCCCAAGAACTGTCACAAATCTGATTATCTTATAACTGCTATATAATGTTGCATAATAGAGCTGTACCATAAATTTGATACACTCAGGTCATTCAACCTTTCCATGTCCCAATGTATGTCTTACAATTGGGACATGAATGATGCACACTCATAAATGCGGTCATGCAGTATGGCAGACAGGAACACAGGCAACATCTGAAACAATAACACATGTTCAACTTTTACATATGAGCTTGGTATAGTATTCTTTTCCGCAAATTTTTCCCCTTTCATGGATAGATACATATTTGCATAATGTATCATAATATTACAATTATCTACACGAGTATTCCCAGACAAATGGAAAACGATTTTTGGCCAACCCATATTTCCCTATTTTATGACTCCATGCTCCGACTATCCAAACAGTGCAACTACTTGCTGTGATAAAACGGCATTCTGAGCACAAGTTCCTTTAATGCAGCTAGCGTTAAATATATTTTGTAATAGCTTATAATTCATTTTGACACACAACTGTCCGATATATATCACATGTTAGGTCTACAAAAATGATGTAACATTCCGAGAAGTTAGGGAAAACTACATTTATAAGAATTGCAGAAAATTGAAACTGAAGAAATTATTTCGTCATCAAAAGTATGCTACATTTGGAAAAGTAGCATAAAACCTCACCCGAGCAAGCATAGAATCATACAGCAAATATGAGCACTAGGTTGATGATCGGAAACAGTTGCTGTCTTGATATCAGCTCGGCAAGTGGGACATGTCATTTTGCTTGGATGGGGGCCCAGCGCATAAGTGGCATTCTGTTGTACAATTTGCACTTGCGTAGGTGGTGGATAGCTTTGAGGAGCAACTTGAGGCTGTGGATTATATTGTTGAGGGTACGGAGAGGTATGAGCTGTGGATATTGGTCCAGGCATTGGTGTTGGCATCGGTGTTGGCATTGGCATTGATGGCTGAGTATCTGTGGAAAGATGAATAAACAGTATTGATTGTTATTCGACAGATGAACAATTTTCTGGTAATGAAAAACGAAGTTTTATGGGGCTACTCACAAGGGTTTGGCATTGGCATTGGCGAACCTGACACTGGATATGGGGCTGGTTGTGACATGGGATATGGTCTAACTGGAGCTCCAGTATTAGCAACTGCTTCTTCATAAGATGGTGGAGCCGTAGGAGGTGGTGCCATTGGCATATCTCTAACAGTTCCTGCCATTTCTTGTTGTTTTACCATATTCTGTTAACAAAAACATGAAAATTATTACTTTGGTAAATTACAACAAATATATGATATAAGTAAAATTAACTAATTCAATTTACAACAATATTCTACAGAAACACTATGACATCTGTACAAAAAACGTCCCTGCATCAATATTCATGGCCAAGAGAATGTAAATAGAAAGTTGGTGGAATTTACAAGGAACCTGATACGTATATATTTAATTTATACACGAGTCCTAATTTTACACCAACAACTCCATTAGTTTTAGTTTTGTCGATAGCCCATATATTTGCAGTCGTTCGACTATTGTGTATGGTTACAATTAAAACTGGCTGTACATTTTGAATAATCCGTCTCAAGACATTACATAAATTATAACCTTTTTTTGTAGAAGCACATTTAAAGACTCTGAGAAAACCAAGAATCAAAGAAAATAAACCAGTATTTTTGGAAATGAAATTTATAAAATTTTATAGGACACTTAGAATTTTAAAATACGATGCACAACGTTGATGAGGTAGGCTTTGAAAATACAATTTAAAAATAGAAAAAGTGATTCTAACACAGTCAGTTAAAAAAATTGACGGAATACATCTGCAGATTCAGCGTCTGACTAAATATCATAAAGCTTATCATGTAAGCTATCTTCAAGATGAAACATATTATATAGTTTTTACAAATGCTTGAAATTTACCATCGCAATAGGTGAATCGTAGGAATCATCATGCGGGAAAACCTATAAATGTTTACATGATCATTAGAAGTAATTAATGGTAGGTATTATGAATGATGACTGGCTTTGTGCGATTCTGATACATGGTTGTTGATTAGTTGATGCTTATACCTACTGAATACTTGTAGTAGAATTGGAGTATCTAAATTTGACTGATAAGGCTTTATCTCACGGTATATATTGAAACAGGTATTATTTGCCCATTGAGCGATCGTTATCAAATGTTCACACATAAAGCGCGACCAACTCAATTTGACTTGCGTCGAGTGGCTTGCCATTTCTCGATGTTAGGGTAACAAAAGCATGCAATTCGTGAAACAGCGTCAATAATCATTAAATATACCGTATAGTATATAGAAGCCATATGCGTGTATATATAAGCATGAGTGTTACAAAAATCAATGCAAATATACTTATAAGTGATATATGCTTATTTACTTGGACACGGATTTTCCTCTTCACTCACAAAGGATAAAGACAGTTATACATCAATGTGTTGAGTTGCGAAATCAAGACCTTGCAATAATTTGTATCATCTCCCGAACTTTCTCATCAACGCGAAGCATACAGCCCGTTCAACTTGAACTGACTTGAACGTACTGAACTACACTAATCACTGATTGTGAATAACACCAACCACACTGAATTACACTCGATGTATACTGATCATCAGTCTCATCAAACAGTTATATACATATACATATATACCTATGTATATCATTGACTCGTCACTGCTCACTGCTTTCGCAAATCTATACAATGATAACGTGTTTTAAAATCATCTATGGTTACTGTGGCCGCGAGTGACGTGATCTCCCCCAATCTCACCTCCAACCGGACCAAAGTATATGTCATAGATACGTGACTGTCGATTTCTTGCAGTTTACACTGGTTACAGCAAGTTTACAGCCTACAGTACAATACTAGTACTAACGCCATATATTTGTATCGACTTTGATAAAGTTGTGTGTTACTAGCTACGGTTACTAGGTACGAGATTGCACTCCGCTTAAGGCAAGTCGAGCTTTCAGTTGTGTTCGATTCGATTTTCTCTGTAATTCGAAAGGCAATCGACACAGCAAAATACATTCGACATTACGCATGCGAATATTTCCAGATCAAATACACAACCACGAACTCAGGAATTATTGTTCGCGGTAACTTTTCAGCTCTTGCATATTCTATATGACATATTTGATAATTTTCATTGAAGATATCGTGAGGCTATCATAGGCTCTGTATCCATCGTACACATGGAGCGCGATGTAGTGTATGACGTCAATGTGACGTCGGTAATTTCTATAATTCCGGTAATTCCGGTAATTTCATGACTCATTTGGGATAGTTCATATCACCTTGAGCGATCTAATGTGAACGTCCAAAAACTTCTTGAAATTGAATATTTTAAAATAATGCCTATATGACCACGATGATGACATAGCGCGCGAGAGAAACTCAAGGACAATTCCTTCAGTTTCATAATTACCAAATTTCCAATTTTTGCTATTTAAACTACGATCAAACAGAACGAGTTTATCAACTACGTTTCTTTTTGTACTGACATATTCCGGTAAGAGCTATCAAATGCTCCGAAAAATCGTATAGTTGCTTATCATATATTATTAGCGTATTAATAATGGGTATCAATAGCTCCGAATCGTTTATAATAATTTTGTTGTTTCATTCGTTACATTTCCGACAACCCGCGAAAAAAAAAATCATAGTAGAGATCAGTACACTATTCTCTATAGAGACCATGCAAAAGAATTTATCGGTCTGGTCATTGGGCCATAGAGGTCGACACTGAATCGGAATTGGACAAGGAAACAGATTACTATACGTCAAAGGTTATCAGTACTTGACATATAAAGTATCTTTGTGTAGAACTCACAGCTTACAGAAGGTTATTCGTGACGCTCAATTGGACTTAGCAAATCGACAACTACAAATTTTGCGTGTATTGGGCAACTGAATCATCGACGAACTTTCGAACTACTACAATTTTAAATGCAGCATTACCAACTAAGCAGCTCCTGTATCGAGCCGCGTGTGACGTACTTCAAGTTTCACCACCCATAGTGGCGGCAGAACGGGGTACGAGCTGTACTAACTGAATCTGAATATTTATTGATCTCTACCAATCTCTACGTATCAGACATTTGCTCATAGCATAGAAGTGTGATTCGAATTTGCTGCGCGATGTATAAAATGGCACCACGGTTGAAAGACGTTACCTAAATTTGGGCGAACGAAGCTATTGTGTTTCCTGCTCTAGATTGGACGTAACATTCCCCTTAAAAGAGAGAAATGTTTTCACGCGTCATTGACGATGGTACTTGATGTAGACAATGTTGTGATCATAGACAATGAACTTTGATGCGCTGCCGTGAAAAACCTGTAATTATAACTGTCATGTTACATAAATTTGAGCAAACATCTAAATTCCAATGTACGGAACAGTAATACATCGGAACAATGAGATGGTACTTTTCATCAGTCTATTAAAACGTAGTCATGGTTTTTACTTAACACCATATACGTTCGCAGCTAGAATTTGATGTGAATTTTCCGAAGATGATGCATTACGGTCCTTGGGTTCATCAGCAGGCAATGTTGGACAATCATCAGTGCTACCGTCAATATATTGATGACATACAAGTATTGTCGCAACCACAGGCACAAGTAGAAGAAGAAAGTGAAAAAGCTGGGGATGATGTGCCACAAACATTGGAAATGGAAGTTACAGCATCTGGAGATCGTAGTACTAGCGCAGATCTCTTCAGATTGGAATTCGCCGCTACGCAGTGGTCGAAATTAGTATCAAATGCCGAGGGATTGTTCAATAAACTCGTCATAAGTAATGTACTTCCGCATACAGAACAGGATCAGATTGAACAGTGGTTGTGCATGAAGCAAGAATATGAAGAATGTATTGCTAGCGATGACGCGGTAAGTCTTCACGGTTTCACAGACACAGCTCGAAGATCTTTGGAAAGAATTGAAGAAGTCACAGAAACGGATGAAAAAACTGATGATTCCGCTGGTCGTGTAGAATTTGCTAATGAATCGGAGAGTAGTTGTAATTCGGAGACTGAAGATTTGTCAGAGGAAGAGAGCGATGTAAGCTCTGGGAATCCAGATTTTTTGGAAAAATTGGATGAATTGATGACAAAGTTTAAAAATGATACCGACAAAGTCATCGATTCCAAGTTGGATGAGTTTCGGAACCTGGATATAATTATTGATACATCAGCAGCAGAGTCTTTGAACAACGGTAATGATTATGTACCTATGATCAAACCAACTCCAATCAGAAATGCTAATTCTCGGAGGAATTCGATGCTGCCAGGATCTGATATGTGTAATGGCATTTTGGCATTTAATGGTGGTTTTAAACCGTTGCATGATGCTAATTTTAATCATGCGTTGTACGATCTAGCTCCAGCTAACACGACGGAGAATCCTGATGTCGATTTCAGATTCGAAAATAACATCAACATCACAAATATTCAGAAAGAATACTCACCCGATTTTTTAATAGATACGATAAAAAATGAAGAAGTTCCTGAACCAATAAAAGTATTGAAAACATTGACACTAACCAATGAAGCAAAACAAACGCAAGTGAAAAAAATTCAGTCGGACTTGGAAGGTGCTCACAAACGGATCGAGGAACTTCAAACGACTATACAAATCAAAGAACAATTTATCGCGGATATGATAAAAAATTCAGATGCTAGATCTAGTGCTAAGCAGAAATTTCAACGGAAACGCAGTAAGTTAGAGGAGGAGTACTATAACACTAGGACACAACTTGCTCAAGCTGAAAATGCATCGTTATACAAAGATCCTGATGAAAAATCGGCACATAAAAAAGAAATTGAACTGTACAAACATATGGCAATACATTATGAGAAACGTTTGATGGATATTGAGATGATAAAACAAATAGCTGGAGATTCTGCAAAAAAAGTTTTAGAATTGGAAGGATCGTTGAATTCTTCGAAGAAGCAGATGGAGAAACTAAAAAGGCAGTTGAAAAAGGAAGATGAGCACAAAAAGCAGCTGGAAAATGAATTAGTGGAAGATCAACGGAAAATAAGAGAGCTGGAAGAAAAGTATAATTTGACCGCATCGAAGTTGAAGGAAATGCAGTCGGAAAGCGAGGATGAGAGAAAAAATATGAAGTCCCAAACTGATAATTCTGGCCAGAAAAAAAATTTATTAGAAGATAGGATTTCGCACTTGGATCATGTACTCAAAGCAAAATCTATGGATCTAGAGAAAACAGCGGATACGGATGAGAAAGAAGCATTGAGACACGAAATACGAAATCTGAGAAGGACCAGAGATTGTCTGGTAGAGGAAAAATGTAATTTGGATGAAAAACTCCAGAAGGAAAAGACTCTGACAATAATCGAAGAACGAAAGCTTTTGGAATGTGGAGAAACGATAGAAGCTATCGATGCCATGATCGAACATAAAAACGAAATGATATGTGGTAGGAAAGGTTTTGATGAAAATCAAATCAACCGTGAAAAGGGGGAGCAAATGCTGATGGAAAGATTGATGAAATTATCCGATGGTGAAATGAGGACTTTGTTTTATAAATATTTTCTGAAAGTGATTGATCTGAAGGAAAGTTCGAAAAATCTCGAGATACAAGCAGCCGAGCTTGAAGCGCACGCGGAAACTCAGGAGTGGCGAATTCAAACGCTCACTAATGCTTTGAAACAGACGAAATTAGAAGCTGAACGTCGAATTGTTTTGATGCAAAGAGAAAACGAGGATAAATTACATCTGATGTTTAGACATTTTGCAGAAGAGACAAGTAGTTCTGGTCACGAACGCCTGGATAAGGACTCAGAATTGGCAAGATGTAAACGAGAAAACAGAAGCTTGAGACGGAGGCTAGCAGACGTCGAGGTGCTTCTGAAAGGGCCTGTTACACCCAGAGCAACCAGTCCCACAAAAATACCGAAACAGGGATTGAAACAGATCGCCCCACCTATGCAGCCTACGACCAAAGTAACCAGGCAAAGAAATAAACTAATTATTCAAAAAACAACAGATAGTGATAAAAGAAAAAAGTAGACTTACGAAATAATCAAATGCATTCGCTTTTGTCCATAACTCTATATATTACATGACAGGAGACACTTAATTTAGATTCCCACTTTTAATATTTAGGACCAATGTTATCTTTTCTTTTGTCGAAGAAAAAATATTGTGATATTCTTTACAAACGTTTCCACATTCTTCGTTATTTCGAATAGAGATGTAGCAATTTATTTCACATCCGATTGTTCGTTAAACTCAGACTGAATCGTGATTTTCAAGCGTAGGATAAAAAGTGACTAGAAAGATATGTTAGAATATCAAAACGAATCAGTGAAAGATATAATATAAACCTGTAATGACTTAACGTAACGTAGAAGTAAATCGAATTACATTACTTGACGATGAAAACAGCACTTTCAACGCGTCAGCTTAATATTTAGAAATATATGTGTCGCCTAGCTAAGAGGGTCATAATTAATTTAACGATGTATCAAACCATGTTAGCATTGTAAGAGTAGGGTATAAGGTAAACTATGTTACAAATAGTTACAACATCCAATGCCGCATACTATTGAATGAGAGCAATTAAATCATCGTAATATATTAAGTATACAAACATTGCACAAGGCAATCACGAATTTATCTTTTGTAGCAGCCACAAGCACAAGCGTGCTTCGTTTAATTGATAATTCGTACGAATCACTTGCATCGTGCATCAATGCATACGTGTCTCGCAAAAACTTTGCAAATTAAAATATTATATTTCGAAACGGAATCATTACCACGAACTGCCTGAAATAAATCAAACGATATTGCTCATGCTATGGAATCTCGAACAATCTATTTAAATTATTTATTGTACTTTTTTTTGTAAATAAATTAAGATTATGTTAATCAGCGTTTTCAATGCTTACACTCGATGGTGGTTCCCGGCGCGCCAAAAACTCCCAATAATTCACTCTCGTCCCTTCTAGTTTCTGGCGTGATGTACACGAAGACCTTCTACAGACCTAATTATCCAATCTCTATGAATACCGGTTGTTTGCAATATGACATTTTTGAATTCTCGTGCATTCAAAATGTTTCACGATATTCAATTTTTGCCACAGCCGTAATGGATCCGATGGTAGCATGGAACGTCTCTCATTGGTTGATTAAAAACTAAATTGGAAAGTTACTAGATTCCCGATCCGTATGATCGGGACAAATTTCGTCGCCCAGATTATCACAGTGCCGTGCCCGCGAAAAATGTTCTGCTGCAATCGCGAAACGATATTCCATTGGTTATTACAATGCCATGTGATGCGAGTGCGTAGTTTTTAGTCCAGTCCAGAAGATCTATCTCTGCCTCCTGAGTTCCAAATCTTGTAGGTTACTTTTGGCAAGCACCGTGAACTACCGTGAACCGTATAGCATGCGCCGCTTATTTCTTTGTTACGTTAATTAATCTTTAATAGTTTTTGCAACTATTGTTCGTCCACTATGAGTATGGCTGATGGAGCGTTTACGCGTAGCGAAATTATCGGACTTGTGGTTAGATTATCTTTCGTCACCGCTGTCACTTACATCAGCATAAGATGCCTAATGAACCAACTCGACCCGACAACGAAATCGAAGAAAAAGGCTAAAAAGAAGGTGAATATTATATGATTGATGATTTGTCCTTAATGACTGTGGTCATATATCTTATGTCGAGAGTCTTCTCTGCAAAATTAATGTGTATCAATCGTTTAAAATTTCAAGTTATCTGGTGAACCACAGATAAGCGCAGGTGATTTAAACCCAATTATTATATTTCGTTTGTATATTTGATAATATTTAATTGCTATCGATTAACCATCAGCACACAGATCGAGCAATAGGTTCTACAAAACCAAAAATGATGAGTAAAATTACTCTAATCGAGGGTTTACCGGTGTTCGATATCGAAGCTATTTATGTAATGCCGATCGAATAATTTTGCCAATGTAATTTATACGAATGTCAATCCCAGTGGCTGACTGTCCTTTTCCATTTGATTTATTTTTGCCATTATATTGGTCCAATATATTTCAATTGTTATGTAATAAGGCAATTTGTTTCATCAGATAGTTAACTGTTATATCTTGAACAATTCACAACTCAGGCTCAAGAACAATTACGTAGATTGGGCATGGAAGACAATGTTTCGATAGCCATTGAACAATTGACCGATTATGAAATGATGATTGCCAGTCATTTGGTTGATCCCAAAGACATCACGGTATCATGGAAAGATATCGCAGGTCTTGAGAATGTTATTCAGGAACTGAGAGAAACTGTTATATTACCCATCCAACGAAAAGAATTATTTGCTGATTCTCAATTGACACAAGCACCTAAGGTTTGTAAATTTTGTTTCAGCGATTTTGCATTATTCTATTGGCTCTTATTGCAAGCTATGTTTTTTCAGGGCGTGTTACTTCACGGGCCACCTGGCTGTGGTAAGACTTTGATTGCCAAAGCTACAGCGAAAGAGGCTGGTACACGATTCATAAACTTGGATGTAAGCATTCTAACTGACAAATGGTATGGCGAGAGTCAAAAGCTGGCTGCTGCCGTTTTTACATTGGCAGTGAAGCTGCAGCCATGTATTATTTTTATAGACGAGATAGGTATGTGATTGTATTAGGCTTCCAAACTATTCATGACACCGTGTATAGAGTTGAATAATCATCTCGTCAAACTTGGCTTTTTCAAGATTCATTTTTACGAATGAGAAACTCACACGACCATGAAGCAACTGCAATGATGAAAGCACAATTCATGTCATTATGGGATGGACTCATCACTGACCCCGCGTGTACTGTTATTGTGATGGGAGCTACAAATCGGCCCCAAGATTTAGATAAAGCTATACTCCGACGTATGCCTGCAACATTCCACATCAGTATGCCTGTAAGTTCGTATCTATAAAGTTCACATTTCATTTTCGCAATAATGGAATAATGTGTTAACTTTTTCTGTTCAAGAATCTCCTGCAACGAGCACAGGTATTAAAATTGATTCTTGACAAAGAACCAATAGCGGATGACGTTGATCCTGCTGAATTGAGTAAGAAAACAGAGGGATTCTCTGGTTCTGATTTGCGAGAATTATGTCGAAATGCTTCCGTATATCGCGTGAGAGATTTTGTACGACATCAAAAACAGTACGTGAATGTATTTCAATATTATGTTCTAACGTCTGGTAATTTACGGCAAATTCAGCTACTGAATTTAACAAAATTGGAAAATTCTCTTTTTTCTCCATGCAGAACTGTCCAGACAGAGGCTGGTGTAAGCACGGATGATGAAGAGTTTCACGATGCTTTGCGTCCCATCACTATGGAAGATCTAATAATTTCTGTTAACAAAATGAAAGAGTCCAAAGTTCATACGGGAACTCTATATGCTGGGAAATTAGATCTAGATTAGGAGGTGAGATTTCAAACGATGAAACTGTTGAAGCGATTGACAACATTTTATTTGATCTATTATTGATTTTTCATATATTGGATGTGATCAATAGCCAACGAGCTCGAGTTCCGTAAATCGGTTATTGGGCACCTATTTTCTTTGATGGCAGTGTAAGTGTAGTGTGAATATAGACTATCCCGAATATCAAACATCATTGAAAGAATATCCCTATGTATGATATATGAGTCAATTTATAAGCATTAAATTTTTTCTAACATATCTGTGCCTTTGTTAATTCATTAACTTGCTGCAGGTTGATACCATAAATTTTACGGATCTCAGTCTGCGAAAATTGTACGAAGTTCTCGAGTTCCTTTCAAGGATTTCAGAAATCCATTATATTTTTACTGAATACTATGCCTCGTATAGCGCATCGTAGTTGATATTGCTCAGCGGATAACTAATGTATGTACTTGCAGATTGCTTATTGTTAGGTCGGACCAGCATGGTTCCAAGCTTGTTGCGTTATACTCACCGCTCAGAATTTAAATTCTGTTGTGGAAACTGTACATGTGTTATGAAGAGCACAGCGCATTTGATTTATGTTAGTATAAATTATACGGCAAAAGCTTCGTTTACATGATTTCATACTAGCTTGGTGCACTTTAATCTTAACTTTATTTATTATAGTGGTTATTAAAAAATAAACTTTACAGAAAAGACTTTTTCATGAGCACACAAATTGATATAATCAATTTGGAAAGCGTCAACGTTGATATTTGGTCGCATGGAAAGTTTATTCTTTGATTCCCTAAGATTGAAACTGCTTCTGTAAAAAAAAAGTTCCGAATACGATGTAAGATTTATTCGTGTTTTGAATGATGTGATCTTATTATTAGTTGCTAAATAGATTATAGGTGCTGGTAAATTAGAAAACCTGGAGTCACATCCAAATCATGAGATACAGATTTATTTGATTGTAGATCGGTTTTCCACCAAGTAATAATACTTGATCCAACTGTATGTACTTGGATACCGAAAATCGTAGTATGTCTGGAAGATAATTCATAGCACATTCATAGTTATGTATTAATATGTAATATAGAGAGCAGTTGCTAGTAAAGTTGTATTTTGGACTGAAGTTCACGTTACAAATGAAGAATATCTCTTTTTCAATAAAATCTCACGCAAGACACTGGTTGTCAATTGATTTATCAGATTGGTTGTAAGTCCTGAAAATTTGCTTGTTTAGAGAACAAACACTCACGAGAGTTGTACATTCGAACGGTTTCGTGACTACTAGTAAGGACCCAAGAAATACACATCCTTTTGCTTATTTATGTGTATCTGAGTATATTTTAAGAATAATACCACTTTGAAGCTGCAGACCTGATGTAATTAGCATGTACTAGAATTGCATCACACATCATGCACATAGGTTCAACCTATGCCAGTCAGTTAAAAGTTGATAATCAATATACAGAGCGATGATAGCCAATGGTACGTCATGCTGCTAAGTATGTTTTTATCATTTCATCTTACCGTAATATGATTTTGTTAGGGATGAGTATTACTTCGGCAAGTATAATATCCGTAATACAGAAGAGAAATTAAACATAAAAATAGAATCATTCAAAGAGATTTCCAAAGCATGCTCCAGTCTGGAATTTCACGGCCGAGGACAACCTCCCATTAGCTTATTGTAGTTAGCAGAAATCCATTCTCGAATAAGACCAAGTAATCGAGTGATAATTCATTGGCAATTATGCACTTGATTGACACCAGTGTGTACAATATATCTATGTGTATACTAGTGTTGGGGCGACGACTATGATGATGTGTAGCAGCGCGTTAACAAATTATTTTAATCGTCGTATTACATTCGTCTTGATGATCGTTCAAAAAAGAAGAAAAAACAATAAAAAACAAAATTCAAATAATAAACGATTCGAAATAAATGAATGTCATGAATTTTCGCGGTGAGCAAATAATATTCTATTATCGATATAAAAACGACGCAGCTGAAAATAGTGCCGACGTGACAGCTAGGTCAAGGACGTTTATCCATCGACACTGATTTCAACCGACAGCAAATTACTCGTGCTGATGAAAATATTTTTCGGTTATCTAAGGTGGATTATCGGAGGAAAATACACTCTGGACATAGCAGATATCAAATGTATAAAGCGGATAAAAAGCACGTGGATCCGTGTCTTGAGACAAGTAGTGGCCGATAGACCATGCTCCATAGAGATAAGGATTCTTCGCGCACGTAGTACAACACTGAGAGCGCATTCAGAAATAAATTGGAAGGACTGGTTTTCTATAATTTACGTGACGCAGACTATAGAAAACCAGTACTGTCAGTCAATTTACGAATACGCTCCGAGACGCGGATTGTTCATGGAACTGTCAGCAACGATTAGCTGCGTGCATCGCAATGATTCCGTATTATTGTTAATCCAGAACGATATTGGCATATTCGCGTGGCAATGCATGATTCCAAAGAATCTTTATTGCCGACTTACACGTGATGCGATCCCTCGGTTGCCCTCGATGTCGCGTGAGCCGAAGTTGGTCCGCCTGATTGTCCACCGATAGGCAACCCGATCTACGATAGCATGTGTCGTATCGTTAGTCGAAGACCGAAATATTATACGATCGAGACAGTGTTTTGTTCAGAATTTTATGGCAGCAAGCATACCGGCGCCGTGACATGTGAAAGGTAATTCCTATTAAGCGACATTTTCCGCAAGATACTTCTCTGACTGAGTAGCGCTATGTCTAGTAATTCAAACAACCTGCAACACTACACGAACCTTGTGCGCGACGGTCGGAGCGTGATACAGTGCGCATTGCGCGGACACCTCGTTCGAGGATCTCGAGCGTCGCGAGTCGTGATCAGCGGTGAGAGTTTCCGGAAATGAAACTCGCAACAGGACAAAGCCCGTGCCCTCCCTTGTGATGCTGCAGGGCTCGTGGCACTCTCGAGATTCGTTTTCCTCCGAAAAAAAACGCATGTCATAACGGCAAGTTACACCATGTTCGTGCCGACGTAAATATATCGTGAATCAGTGGTTTGGCAGAAATGTACTAACGAACAGTCGTGGAGACAGATCGGTCGGGTCGGACGGTAATGTGCCTGAGATGGACGCTACAAAGGCGACTTCCGTTAGCTAATTAAACGCGAATATTTCCTCGCGGTGTGCTCTTGTACGAAAATGATCGGGACAGTGGGTGTTCGCCTTTAGCTATCGCGCCACGAAGTGTGTATTAGTTCTCTCTGGAACTCGACTTCAACGCGAGGCACCCGATGCATTGTTGGTGAGTGACTTGACGCAGTGACATGTTGAGAACGGCTAGTGATCGTGGCACACCAGGGCTTTTGTACGCGCGTTCTCTGTCCTGGGTGTAACGTTTTGCAAAATGGGATCACGTTGACGCGAGGTGGGAGTTTCGTTTAGTTATAGTTTCATTCGGACGTGGTATCAGACAAAGACAAAACGAAAAAAAGTCTTGCACCGTTCACGTCGGTGAAATGAAAAAGATAGCCCTCTCGAGTTGAAAAAGAAATTCGTCCGCTAACCCCAATTTGTGAAAAGTTAGCCCGTGTGTCGTCGTTTATGTAAATGTGATCGTCTTGTCCATGGTGATGGTGTTGAGAAAACTCTACCTGTTGTATCCTACTATTTACTCTACTTGGGTCAATGTTGATTCTCGATACTTGGTGTTGGGTTAGTTTGTGGATTGTCAAGTTAAACAGTGCACAATTAGTGATAACGATCTTTGCAAACGATTTATAATTTTATACCTGTTTCTATGCTGATGTTCTTCGCTTCTACGATATCTCGAATATGTATTTCACGCAACGTGAGAAACGGTGTTCGTGTCACGCCGTTCTTTCGGAGGTTATAAATATTACCTTTATGTAAACTTGTGCTCTCGTTATTGTGACGTGCGACGGGGTGACAGTTGTGCTGTGATTGGGCTATGATCGAGCAACTTTAGTCACGGAAAAACTACGCCAGGCCTCCACAAAAGGCTGGGTGCAACGGGCCTATGTTCTGCGAATTGATGGGTATATGCTTTTCCTGCAGGAGACCCACGACTAGCCGACTAAACAACAAAATCTCAGAGCATATTTCGGCATCGGTAACACCCCTCCATGTTTGTCTGGAGGAACAGAGAGGACCAGATCTGGGCTCGTGTGACATCGCGACTCGGAAGCCACAGGTATAGCACTCGATACTGCTGTTATTCCGATGGAATGCTATGGATCGAGCAAAATTAAGCACGTTATCAGTCATTTCTGTACGAAGGTTAAAAGTGTCAGTGACGGCGGCGGAACGAGGGAAAGTAACAGCGGTGGAGGAGACGGAGAGAGGGAGGCCGAAACAGAGGCGGACGGGGAGGGTGAGCTAAAGCATAGCCAGCCTAGTATGGCCAACACCATTAGCAACATGAAGATGACCAACCCTATAAAAGGGCTAGTCAGCAAACGAAGAAAACGCTTCACCGAAGATGGCTTTGATCTTGACCTGACTTGTATCCTTTTCCTACGTTATTCAAAATATTGTCGAGGTAATCCTTGACAATTTGAATTTGCCCAAGAATTTATTATATTGCATCATGCAGCTTGCTCAGCTGCAACACACATCGTTATCATTTTGTTTTATCGACCGATCTTGCGCTAATGATGCTGACCAGGAAATTGCGCTGAGCTTGTGGTTTTGGGATGATAACGTGATCGTATGTGGCAGGATCTTAATAAGATTATAAGATGGTATTTCCTATAAGCAAATCGAATCAACCTTACGAGAGGTTGACGTCATTATTGACACGGTTGGACATTTCCACAACGTCAGTGTATTCATCTGTCCGCAAGTCGCAAGACCATATGATACATTTCCTGTGCAAATCCAACATAAGTTTGCGATGCAAAATTGACGCCTAAACGTAAAATGATTTGATTTGATATTTTGGTAATCACGCTAAGAATGTTCATCTTACCGCATCGAGTATATTCAGATAACATTATTTTCCTTAACTGAATTTTCTTTTATAATAACAGATATAAAGGATAATTTGATAGCTATGGGTTTCCCTGCTGAGAAGCTGGAGGGAGTGTATCGAAATCATATCGACGATGTTGTTAAATTTCTTGAATCGAAGCACAAGGATCATTATTGGATTTATAATCTGTAAGAATTTCACGAACAATCAAGTTTTATAATTATTACCTGTTTAAACAACTCACGTGTGTGATTGATGTAACCTTGGAACTTATACGATTCTTCTTTTCCTGTGATTACAGCTGTTCAGAAAGGTCATACGACTGTAAAAAATTTAAACAAAGAGTATCTACTTACGCGTTTGACGATCATAATCCACCCATGCTCGAGCTGATCAGGCCTTTCTGCGAAGATGTTCATAATTGGTTGTCGCAGCATAGAGAGAATATCGCAGTTGTTCATTGCAAGGCAGGAAAAGGTCGTACCGGTGTTATGGTCAGTTGCTATCTGTTACATAGTAAGCAATGCTCCACAGCTATAGATGCACTCAACTTTTATGGAATGAAGCGAACGCACGATAGGTATGATAAATCATCATGTACAGTAAACAATATTAATACTTAGACGTTGGATACATTGTGAGTGAGACAATTTAGTAAAACTTGTGATTTGATAATTACAGGAAAGGAGTGACAATACCATCGCAAAGAAGGTACGTGGGTTACTACGCCTCTTTAGTTCAAGAAGAGCTCAGGTACGAGCCAATTGATCTGATTTTACATCAAATTCGGTTGGATCCTGTTCCAATGCTTAATGGAGGGCAAGGCTGTGAGTATTCAATTTCAGATTATCAATTTTAATGGAAGCAAAATGTATCTGTTTGGCAAAATTTCGATTTCTTTTGCATCCAAACACGACTTATTCTATTAGATTTGATTTCACTGCTTGTCCGATTAATCGCTTTGATATTAACGATAAACTAGCCATTCGTTGACAACCTTTCCCAAGTTTTCGTTTATTTGCCTAACCTTGTCCGTTGATAATCTTATTTTTTGTGTATTGCAGACCTCTACTTTGAGATCTTCGAGTCCAGCAAGAGAATATTTAGCTCGGAACAGTATGAAGTTCGGAAAGGCATGCATTCTATATCTATTCCCTTATCACTTGAAAATATTCGACTAAGCGGGGACGTTAGAATAGATTTCTTCAACAGGCCGAAAATGAAGAGAAAAGTAAGTTCAACGGGTTATAATATTTGCCTATAAACACGAATTGGCCAAATTCTTGTCCGTACCTTTTTCTTTTTCTCAGGCATGTAGCGAAAACTCGTATAATCTGTTTTTTTTCCCGTCCAATGATATTGTGTTGTTCTTTCTATTGCTTTCATCTTGTCGAGATTATTGTATATCGTAAATAATCATGTCATCGAATATTATAAAATTGTTGCCTGTTTGTCAGGAAAAAATGTTCCACTTTTGGTTCAACACATTTTTCGTGCGAGAACACGTGGCCATGGATTTTGATCATGGAGACGTACCAATGGAAAGGTCAGCACGAGCGCTGAGCTGTGATGGAACGGCAATGGAATTGCCAATGGTCACAGCAAACTCAAAACCGAGAACAGGATCTTTAGCTAGTCTTGGCCCTATGCAACCCACTCTGGTTTTGACCATCGATAAGGAAGGTTTAGATGATGCTCACAAGGATAAGCATCATAAACTGTATAGTTCCGATTTCAAAGTGAGTTGTAACAATATTGTTGTCGTCTTGGTTCAAACATCAGAATTTGGCAAGTTCATGTTCGAGTTTGTCAAATTTAGATGCCACAGCTCGCGCCTCATATTTTTACCATTATTTTCTGTTATTTTCCGTTGCAGGTGAGTTTGTTCATGTACAAAGCAGGTTGTAGCATCCAGACATCAGTGACCGATACAGTAACCAGAACGGGAGAGAGTGTGCCGTTGAGAGTGAGAATTGACGATCCGGAAACACCAAGCGAGTCCAGCGATGTATCTAGCAGTGATGACTGTGACACGACCGGCGACGAAGAGGGCTGGGAGTCGGGTGAGTCTTCTGCATCTCTGGTGGCCAGTCATCATCCACTCACACACAACTCTAGCCACACACACGCCAATACCCACCACAGGGCTAGTCTCAGGGAAACTGCAAAAAGCTTACTGTCTCGTGGGGAGAAGGGTAGGAGTAGTCACAGAGAAAGTACTACCAGTGTGAAACGTTCGTCCACGTTTGTTCGATCGTCTACATTAGACACGTAGTTCATCTGTTTGTTTTTGGTAATTGAAAAAAAATCTGAAAAACGAATACATGTGTATGTGTAAGGAACTCTGCTTAAAAGTGTCGAATATTCGACGACTTCTTGTCACGAAATATCCTACACGAGATTCGTTTCTAGATTAACGTCACAATCTAAGTAACCGATAATCCTCAGGTCTATTAGACACGGGCATGAATTATCATGATTTATGATATTTTCAAACAATGGGAAGGAAGTATGAGATGCTTCTGTGAGTTTTCATGTACTAGGGATGTTACTTCGACCTGGGCAATTCTGACATAAAGGAGCGTCATCAAAAGTAGATGCCCAAAAGAAGTGACGTTTCATTTAATTCTTCTCTCAGTCACCAACAACCATGCGTATGAGTGGATAGTCGCATATTGATCTCTAATCTTCGAGACTGGTCCAATGTTTGAGTTATACGCGTGTGATTTCACACGAGATTGAAAAGACTTTCTGTAGAAGTGTTGCACAGATTTGAGAATGGTTCTTCAACGAGATATGAAATGAGAGGGCACGGCAATTTTTGCAATTTATCAAATAAGGAAGCATTTTGAAACAACTTCAATCATTACGTGATTTTCATTGTGGTTCAGATAACCATGCAGTTCAAGCCGCGTCCCTTGTCTGTATTTTTCTCTCGACCAGGTCCCGTCACGTGTTCACTAGCAATTTCATAATCCTCAGAAAAAAGCGGGGCACACAGCAGAAAACTCTAGAAAAGCCCACCAGCTCGTCTGATCAGCTATGATTGTTGGCTTCCCTCGTTGCATTGCAAGTTGATGCGAGCATTTCATAGTTGTAATTCTGTTTTTTTTGCAGTGTTTTCGCGTGATACGACGGGAGAAATGAATTGAAAAACACTGTAAAATGAATGAGACTTTCATAGTGTTTATTTCTACACCTGCATATAGTCGAGAGTAGTACTATACTATCATTGAAAAATTGGTGTGAATTAAAAATTGTTTGAATATGTATGTACTTTAATTTTTGCTTTTTTAAATCATTTGCTTCGTTTACATATTCATAGAGAGATTGTTCGTGACAAGTGTTTTAACTTGAAAATTTCATTTAATTTTGACTTAGGAGAGTCGTATTGATTCGCTGAAATCGAACGGAATTCCAATATAATTTATTACGAGATTAGGTTCGTTATATTTTTACACTATCAGGGCAGATAGCTTTGAACGCGTTATGATTGCCGACTGAACAGTCACATCATCGATCACTGCTGCATGAATATCCCGCATATGTGGTCTACATCTAATCCTCTTAGAATGTGGATATTTACCGTGATTGGGACTGTTAAAAAAACAAATCCCCTTATTTGTGAACGTTTTTCCACTTCGTTCTCTTTTACATTGTTCATTCATTTGGCAACGAAATTATCAGCAGACACAACATTGCATAAATATTTGCCTGTGTACTCGAGTACGTACAAGAATCCACATAAAGGTAGTCTTTAACTTAACATATTATATACCAACAATTGGAATGCATGCGGTTTGATAGAAAATTAGATTTAAGCTTACGATTACTCATGACGAAGAAAAAGAGAAATTGTAGAAGTCTCAACAATTGAAATCAGTCTGTGGTCTGCACATCGGTCAACGTAATATTCGTTGGATGATTTTCATTGGCGATAGATGACCTGTAAATGCTAAACATTGAATTATCTCTCGTTACGTTTCATTCATCATTATTTTTTGTCACTTTTACGAGCTTTAATTTACTGGTTTTCATTTCATGGTAGTATTCTATGCTACATATGTATTCGTACGTATATTCTGACACGCGACGATGTTTCGAACCAATTTAGTAGGATTTTCCTTGCACATTTGAACCGTTCGAAACAGAAATTTTTCTCTCTGGAAAACAAAAATTGGATTGCATTTCTGGAGAAAACTTTTCCCTTGAGAAATTCATTTCCGTGATCAAAAGTCTTATAAATTTATACAAATATGGTCTTCGAGGGCAGAAAACATTTTTTTCTCTTCATCGATTCATGGTAATGATTATTAGGCAGAAGTTTTTCTTTGATATCCGGTAAGATCGAGACTCGTCGAGTGGTTGTTTGCTTTGAGAATATTTTGAGATGATTGTAAAATTCGTTTGGCATGCATCTTGAATGGTTTTTCATCGATGGAACGAGGAGCTATATTTCCCACGTTATAGATTTTTATTCGTGGATCAAGAGGTGTACGGTCATAACTATATTATGCTGTAGTTTGCCAAATATCGCCTTCTACACAACAAGAGAAATTATACGTGATATTCTCGAATCGACGAATATTATATAACTTCTCCGTTTCCAATGTGGTCTTTCAATTTCTAAATTATGGTGTGATTTTTGGTTAAGGCGATAAGGATTGTGTCCGACGTTGCGTAACACTGGTAGTACTTTATTACCTGGTGTACCTGAATATTTTTCACGTCTGTCGATTGAACGATGTACAATTAATTCTGGGTCAAGATTTCTCAGATTACGATACGATTGAATTATCAAAAAAAAAAAAAAAAAAAAAAAAAAAAACATATTGAAAGAGATGTTGCTAGGTATACATTGATGGGCGTTGAATATTTTTTGCTACTCTTCACTAATTACAGGATAATCCTTCGACTACGAGCGGTTATCTTTACACCGGATTTCATATTTCTCCGATGCACTATTTCACTTCGTAACTACTGGTGTTCGTGATACAAGCGCGAGGCTTGCCGTGGAGGGTTTAAGAAAATGTAATCAACTTCGACGCTAAATTATACCAAATTCGTGACAAGACACATTTTGATTTTACTAAGCGGTCATAAAATCAAAATATTTTGTCAGCAATCATCTGCCGAAAAGTGATGAAAGTTTTGGAAGATCCTAGTTGAATGTCTGCGGTCTCGTTTATCTTCCTAATGTCGATATTCGTTGTATTTTTCGGGCTCACTTTCCTTACTTTTTTGCTATCGGAATGAAAATTCGGCGCCACTATTTGAAGGAAAAAAATATATGTACATATATCTATATATGACAGCTGGAAATAGGATCCTCCGCATACGACGAAAAAATGGGGGAAGATCCGTTCGCGATTCCCCGTAGCGGAACGTAGAATCGATGAATTCTCTTTGAATGCAGTTGAATGATTTAGAAAGAATCTTTTTTTTTCTCTTTTTCATAATACCGGGAAACCAAAAAACCCACAGATGAACCGACTTGTTCGAAAGCAGAAAGTTTAAACAGAAGAAAAAAGCAACACAATGTACAAACACAACACTGATTGTCTTTCTACATTATACATTTTTTCTAAACGATGTATCGAAAGTTTATATATTTTTAGCGTAAAATTAGTTCTACACGTAATTATTGTTATGATGTTAATATATTATTAATTCAGTATAAAGGAAATATTAAACAAAAGCATTCGGGTGAACTAGTTTCGGGATACAAATTGGAATGGATCTCAGAATTATAGCACCGAGTTACACACGTAAAAGTACAATCAAAACATGATAATATAACATTTCTCCAATTCGTACGATATCGTTCGTCTTTGGATTGGAATGTTTCATTCGAATTTGTTGTTGGAATAGTTGAGTACATAGTTTGGTAGATATCCAAACCATACCGCGTCATTGATCCGCAAAGCTCTTAATTAATCAACGAGAAAAACAACATCGGCGCTGTCCTCTTCTTTCTTCGATCGAGCCCGGCATTATTCATTGATATGACGCGTGCCAATTTGTACCGAATTTCTCGACGGACCGTCAATATCGCCTACGTCGGTGGTTCGTCGCGTTTCCGTCGACTTTTGCGCATCCGAATGCCACGCGAATCGTAGCGCTCGGCAGTGGCTTGCGACGACACCGGTAAAAAAAAGAAGAAAAAAAAGAAGAAAAAAAAGAGAAAAAAGCGTCGAGCAATTCTGACGAGCGAAAAGAAAAATACGTGTCGATATTGATCGAAGTCAAGGAAATAGCGTACGAATCCGTACTTAGCTTCAATCGGAAGACAGCTGCGTATCACGTTCGTTGTAAAGTTTCGTCGTTTGTCAAATGTTCAATCATCAAACGCGATGTAACTTCTGGTTTTATTCGAGCGGTCGTAAAACTAAAAGTTTATCCCGATCGACGATTCGAGCATCGAATGTCGGTACCATTTATTGATTGACGCGTGATGGCGCAATATCTTCGTATATTTCGCGAAAATATCCTGTTACCTATTTTTAAGATTAATTTATTCCGTTATATTCTTAACTGACAGATCTCATACGCGCGGCGATGATCGTAGTATCGATCGAGGAAAGAAAAACCGATACGTGACGGACGATGACGGTGATGTCGGCGTGTCTCGCGGGTCTCGCGCGTCATCGCGATGATAGATGACGATTCGCGCGAACGGCGTGCGGATTATGAAAATGAAGTTTGAAAAGTAAATTTGTGTCTTATATTCGTATCGGATTCGTCGTCGGAAGGAGAGAGAGAAAATAAATTCGAAAACTACGAAACGAAATATCTCATACGTGATTCAAGGGAACGTAAGGTTATGCCATTGTGATTATTAATTATTTCTGGTCGCTGAAAACTATGTGATAAGCTGGACGAGCGAGGGAGCTCGATCGCGTCCTGTCTATTGTTGTTACAACAGTATCCGCGAAACTAGTTTTGCCTGCTGCTCGAATATATAGATTTTGTAAATAATAGTCGTTAGCGATTGCCATTGATGTAACGACAATAATTAATTTCACCATAAATTGTATAGAATAAAGATTGTAGGGTCTTGATATTTAAATTTTCCTTATTTTATTTGATCATTTCACGAACACGCACTTTGGTCACATGGAATAAACTTTGCCCGTTTTCGAGAGTATCACACCTACTCGCCGCACATCGCTCGTCCGCGAGGACGAATCGATCGACGGAATAAAGAGATCTTTCAAATTGCGAACGCAACCTACCGAATCTTACGGTAGTATTTTGCAATAATCGAGACGAGTTGGGGGAACAAAACGTTTCGCGTTTACGATGCCAGTTTCATACTTCTATGTGACTAAATTTCTTGGTTACCTAGCATACAAATTGTCACTTATTATTAATGATTCAGCTCTAGAATATTATATATCGAACATCGACGATATTGCTTACACTCTCATCGAACATTACCGTTTTCTCATTTCTCTTTTTCTTTACTCCACTCTCTTCTTTCGTATCAACGCATGCTGATAATTCATCTGATCGAATCGAAAATTCCCATATTGACAAAATCATATAGAATCTAGTTACAATAATGTTTATAATGTGATATTATTATACTGATTACTATTATTGTTATTATCATTATTACGTTAATCATTTTTAAACATACTTCTATACTACTACTACTACTACTACTACTACTACTACCACTACTACCACTACTACTGTATTTCTGTAATTGATATTTTCACCACAAGATTGCATATTATAATTACATAATGGCACCCCTTTTTTTTCGTAGTAATTTCTCATTGTCTACTAGCCCCTCTGTTATATACACACACCTATATTTATGTACGTAGTATATATATATATATATATATATATATATATATATATATATATATATATCTTTCTCTCTCTATCTGAACAGCGTATTCGAAAACTGTTGCATCACGACGACTACGACTATATTAACACTTCAGACCATACGTCTCCCACACCACAGTCGTTGCTATCGTGATGAGAGAAAATCTCACGCCTATTGCGCAAGCGCAAACAGTGAAATTTAAAATTTCAATTAATTGTAACCTACATAGTAAATATTTAGAACGAAATATTCGAGCTAATTAAATCAAGATATTATTCTTAATTGATAAATGTTGATAAAGAATCACATTTGAAGTGTCACATATTTTTAGGTTATATACGTATTTGTAGCAGAAAAAGATTAACATAAATATTTGTTTCACATTTACTTACTGTATCGATACACTTATTGAAGAATAACCCTTATTAACTAGAATAATTAATAATTTTTATTAATTATTACATTTTTATTGATAATAAAACTATTAACACACTAGTAAACAACTTTTAGAATATAATAATATCTGTATATCTATATACATTCGACATGGCGGCTAAAATTTACGGAGACAGCCGAAACGGAACGAAGTCATACGAACGGCAATTTTTTTTGTGCCTGACTTATCTCACGCGATGAGAGAAACTCTCACAGTTGACAAATAAATAATTTTTTTTTTTATTTTTCAAATTTAATAAATTTTATTTTGTTTGTTTCTTTTAAAGCATTGAATTTTAGGAAGGTAAAAAAATTTTCAAGGGGTCATTCCATTTGAAATTAAAAAGAAAAAAAGTTTTAAAAATAGTGTGAGAGAATCTCTCTACACGATACGTCTGAAGGGTTAATCATCATCCGCCCTGCCAAGAGAATAGCTAACGCGGAACGCGATTTCGATCCATCATCGAAGTTTTCAGCTCGATCACATATTTCTAGGTACTCGGCAACCTTTCGATCAATTCCAAACGCCCGCGGTCTCGGTTGCCCGCAGAATTACCCTGATACGCAAATGATTCGAAATTCATCGTAATCGTTGACTTTCTTTCAGCAATTTCAGAACGTTTTACTATCTTATCTTGACACTTGTTCTCCTTTCGTGTGATAATTGACTGACGGATTTGACGAATGCTACGAACTCAACGACGACACGCAACTGGATGCAACATTTTGAGAATACCCCATGTATGTATGTATGTATACACGTATTACAGATACAGGCGTATACTTACATGAATATCTATCTATTGGTGTCATTCGTACGCTACCTCTGTTCGACTTTAGCGTGGTTTTATTATCTTTATCACCTTTAAAGTGTTATATTATTAGCATTGGACTCGCGTACGAAAATGTTTTTTTCGCGACAGCTTATAGCGTAATCGTTAAGATAGTTCGTTACGATCGAGCATGAACCGACTTGTTCGCTTATTCTGATTATTTGGTCAGTACTAATCTTTTATATGTAACGTATAATTTACTGGTTTCTTGTTATATCGTCGATTCGCTCGACAAAATCATTTGGATGGAATTCGTCGGGAAGTCGAGTTTTTACCTGGAATTCCAAGTTGTACGTCGAGTACAAGTTAGAATTAGTAGAATCAATTCGTCGTCGTCAGGTCTGTTCGAGCAGCCATCTCGATCAGGCATACGAGCCGTAGAAACGAAAAATCGATCTCGAAAGCGATGAATAATTTATCGTAATTGTTCGAATTTCTCGACTTAAATAAAGATTCCAACTGTCGTTGAAAATGCTCAGACACGTTTTTCTTTCTTTCTTTTCTTATTTATATCTGCCATTGATACATCTCGATACTTACCTCGTCGCACGTTCGTACCGCATGTCGTATGCTTGCGCGTAGTGTTGTGATAATTAGTTGGAAATGAATCGTTGGTGTTGCGTAGTGAGTGTATAATATACTATCTAGTCCGGTGCATCGAAAGCAAAGTGCTGTTTTCGGCGATATCGTTCGGAGCTTCGAAAGTGTACGATTGGGCAGTTCTGCGTGGTACATTTTCACGTTCAAGCATCACGATTACCGGAGGAGTGTCGCGTCATACTCCATTTCCGTTTCTTCCCCTTCGTTGTTATCGCCATCGTATACCGCCCCGAAGCTACGGACGAGCGAGAAATCGGTCGATCGGTTTTTTTTCCACTCCGATCATCCTAGTTGTGTAGTATTTGTTGGTGTGAAATGTTTTTCGGTAAATGATCAACATCTGTGTATCTATGGGCCCCCAGTGGATTTGGATCAACGTGTGGGACGTTACCGTCTGCTCTCCGACGGAGGAATGATAGATCTTTTGTGAACACCTCGCCCCTGCGTTTCTCTTCAGGCTACGCGGTACCGTTGATGGGCATATATGTAAATAGCCTACACGAACGACACGGATCTATTGCAAATAGATCGGCATCATCGAGCGAAGATCGTGAACGATATGCACACTGATCTCTGCGGAGCTCGTCGATGCTCCGTCGCGAGATCAACTCCCTCGCGAGTTCGATTCGAACATGTAAAACGTCGAATGAATAATAATAGAAAAATCGTCCCGTTTACGATAACTGGTCCGAGAAGTAGCGTCAATCAATAGCGTTATCGAAAACGATGCGTCGATGCATTTTTCCAACAAAAAGAATTAAAAATAAAAATGTGAGGATGCGCAGAGAGTCGCAGAGTCGTCGGACGAAATCAAATCCGACGTTTACTCCGACAAGTCGGATGAAACGAGTTGTTCGCGAAAACGTTGTCGATTCAATATTTTCGATTCAATAATCGATGGCGTCTGACTGCTCCGCGTACCGCACATACCTACAGGGAAGAACACGACGGGAGAATATAAAACGATAGAAAATTTCATACCTCGCGTTAGGCTGAACGTCTCTGCGTAAGAAATACTACAGGATTCGAAATACTACAAATCGTGATTGCGCGGTAAATAAATGTATTGCGCGATACGAAGACCCAAACAACACTCCTCCCTCCTCATCGTTCAAAGAAGCCTACTACTCCTGCGTATTCCGAGTAGAACGCATCGCAATAAAGCAGTACAATCATCGGATAAAAAAAGATATCAAACATACTACGCGTATACACGTCATAATTTTTGTACAACAAACATACGAAATATTCAGAGGTAATTACAACGATGCGAATCTCAGAGCGTCGATGTACGCGTTGCGGTCCGAAAAAAGCGTCCGTAAGCCTGTCGTCCGCCTCGAAACACACATCGTATCTGAATTATTTATTTATTTATTGATTTTCCATTCCCTTCGAATGCGGGTAATTTCGTCTGGCAAACGCTACCTATTACTGTAATAATATGTATAATAATAACGAATATCCAACTGATTCAGGAATAAGTTTTTTGATAATTGGAACCAACAGACTGTATGTAATTTTAAACATCGATAATGTTCTCTGCGGAAAAGGAACATTTCGCTCGAACGATTTGTCGGGACGTGGAAGCAAAAAAAGCCGTGTTTTATATAAAATGAAACGAGTATCGAACGAAGAGTACATTAAAAAGAAAATATTATATTTTCGTAAGGAATAAATAAGTGTAAGTCAATAATAATTATAGAGAGGGCAGCGTTCGTCTCTCCTTATTGGCTAGGAATAGGTTTTCATGCGTCGATCTCTCGCTTACACTTACCGTTAGCGCACTATGTTATAGAGATTCCGAGAACGAGAGGGATTTTAAACGTACGAATTATTGCCTAATTCGCAGACCGAAATATCTCCCGACGTTCAACGAACTTGGATCCGAAATTTCTGTGAATCGGGAATATTGGCTTTCGCGATTTAACGCGCAGCCTGTACAAACATGGAAATCTTTCGTTTTGTTAGATTAAGGATATTAGAGTAATGCTTAGCGTCCGTGTTTTGCCGAAAAGTTTCGTTGCTGAATACGCATTAGTTGTGTATTTTTCCTTTCCTTTTTTTTTTTTGTTTTGTTTTTTCTCTCTCGACAAATTCCGCGCGTATTCGAATCGCTGCGCGGATACGCGTGTCACTTCTGCAGCTCCAAAAGATATTTCTCCATGTTAGGGGAAACCAACAAATTCTTGCTGTAGCGCACTCGGATGGCGTTCCAGCCTCGCGTTTTAGTTGTTGAAGAACGTATATTCAACGTCACGTAGAGTACAGAGCATGCAACACCAGATAATTGTATCGAACGCGAGGAAAAGAACGCGTCTGACACGTTTCGTTTCAATTCGGTTGTTCCCCTCATTTTTATCAAATCCTCGTCGTAGTTGCTTTATTATCGTCAGCGGTTCGTCACCTTGATTTTCGCCGAATCGTTACAAATCTGTCGCATAGTATTGAAGATACGCGTATTACGTTCAATGTATACATTTTCTTCTCATTCAAAATTTACGTAGCGCTACTATGTTACTCCATTTTTGTAGGAGAACCGACAATGTAGTCGATCGAATTTGTTAAAAGCCGATGATCCGCTTTCTCCAATAGCTGAGGTCAAATTTCTGAACCTACGTGTCGATATCTTTGACGAATCCTCACAAAATTAGCATGACTTCACCGTTTGTCACCTGGCGCCGCTACGTGCGAACGATTCGAAAGAAAAATGGTAAAAATTGAATCTCTCCTCGGCCTGAAACGGAACAATAGATTCTCATAGGAAGATCGACGTCAAACTTTATTCTTAGTTAGCTGCTCTCGTATTATTCGTCGTAGATATCGTCGGAACCCGCGTGCTGCGACGCTTTTCGCTCGCTCTTTCAGCGTCGAAATACATTTTTTACCATACAGTACGGTCACATTCGAATAACGATTATTGCACAAACGTTAAACCAAGTACTACCCCAACTGCGTTGACGATGCGACGAAACGAACCTCACCGAAGTTTCATCAGATCGTTTTTTACAGCTCTCGCGACGGGATGAATAAAAAAATGCATTTTTATTCGCTAAAGAACGGTCTGGTGAAACAATGTCTCGATTACTTAGTTACAAATGAACAAGAATGTTTATCACGATTGACATTATTATTATTATTATTATTATTATTATTATTATTATTATTATTATTATTATTATTATTATTATTATTATGATTATTATTATTACTATTATTATTCGAGTACCTAAATGTTAATAGATTTTAACAGTTCTCATAGAATTATGAAATGATAGGTATTAGTTATTGAGAAATGATTGTTACTACGCAGTTTATATAAGAATGTTTGAATCGTGTATCGAAGTAGCTTCCTACCCTTATATTTCGAGCCATAACGTGTCTGTGACTCTCGTAGAGTCATTCGCGAAAATATTTGAGTATCAGGCTGAAAATCAATGGACACGAAACGACGGTTGCGAAAAGAAGAAACGAAATTTGACTCGAGGATTTCGCCTAGGTATGGGCGTATTTGGGCGAAGAACGAAAATTGTTGAGAATATAAGTACTCGTAATGCCGGAAAAAAACAACGTTTCCGACGCGTGCGGAGCGTCGGACGCGATTGCCTTAACGCATTCCGCTCCTCTGGGAAACTGATCTCGGTGATTTTGTCAAATCAAAAGACTACGAGTAGCTACGAGCGAATATAATTATAATTCGGCAATGGTTTATCCGATTCGGGTCGACGAACAACAATTCGAAGCGCCAAACCTTCGGTCGAAAATGCAAAGCAAAATTAGCCTGCGCGAGCGTATCGGGCGATTCGAACGGGCATGGTCACCGATAATTTCTCGGCGTCGCCCTCACGCGAAAGACTTTCCTCGGTGCTGGAAAATAAATCTACACTTGTCTTTAGAAATAAAGGAAAAATGTTCTGATCCTACGACCCGCATCCTACTTTTTCCACGCTGTCACCGTGTCCGTGTAACAAAGGCAACGCTTTCGCGAGCGATCCGTCGACCGATGATCATATTAATCGCACCCCTTTCTTCCATACTTGTAACATTTGAAATTTGTATTAATTTACGTATCGTTTTATTTGGTTTCTCCTCTCCACTCTCGCCGGTGTTGGTATCACACGCTTGTATTCACTATTGTTTCTTCATCCTTGATCGATGATAACGCCGCAGCTCCGTCGTTCCCTACACGTTCACGTTCGACAGGCACATCTGATTAAAGATCGAAAACTCATCGAAATTTCCAAATTCTCGTGGATCTTCGCTTCTGCGTAGTACGGCTTCTCCGCGAAATTGCACGTCCTCGAGACTTGCGGCACGCGGATATTCACGAGTTTCAGACCCATCGGCGATCCTCGTTATCGCTCGAGATTCGAACGCACCTGTACGATATGCGGGCGAAACGAGGGAGAGAGAAATTGCGAGGGGGGAGGCGGCGGCGGAAGGAGAAATATAAAAATACTTTGCATTGTGACTGACGCTGGGTTTGCATTACAGGGGAGTCGACGTACTTGTGACTATGAGACTTGACTGATGGCGGGCCAATCAGAGCTTAATTCTCACAAAAGATTGTCAACCCCCGACTGCAACGGACAACTGCTTGACTGCCAATCGATCAATCCAATCAATCGACATATCAACCATCGCATCTTGCCTGACACCCGTTGCGCGTGCATGCCTCCTTATTTGCCGGTATACAACCTCACGTTGCATCGTTACATCCATTATTATTATTATTAATATCATTATTATTATTATTATCATTATTATTATTATTATTATTATCGTTATTACTGCCATCATTATTATTATTAACGTTGTTAGTGTTATCATTATCATTATTATTATTATTATTATTATTATTATTATTATTATTATTATTATTATTATTATTATTATTATTACCATTATTATTACCATTATTATCATTATTTGCCCGTCAAAGATGAAGACTAATTTTAATTTATACTCGAAACACTTTTGTATACAAGAATTTCTTTCAGATGCAAATTATCATTCGCATTTTACCGGGGAACGGAGCAGCGGCGCGGATAAGGATCACCGACGACTGGGAAACCCTGCGAGGAAAAGTGCATTCGCGTACCGGATTCTTTAGTTGTTGAAATCGTCGTTTGTCCTGTCATTTATACCTGTCGTTTCGATCACGACGCTTCGTCGCAGGGTTTTCCACGCGTCGATCATTTTTGTTCCCTACGACGCTCGCGTTTCTCGAATCGATAGCCAAAACAAATGTACACACCCACGTACACGCGCGCGCGCGCGCACACGTGCAGGTATCATTGACGATTAGTCGTGTTACCGAACGTTTTGCAAACTTAGACTGTAAGCAGGTAGTAGACGCACTCGTACGAGAAACTTAATTTATTTATTTATAAAAATCAAGGCACAAGCGATTTATAATGTAACAGCGTTAACGTTGCCTCGCTCGTTGTAGAACGACGAAAGCTCGGACTTGTCGTTTTCTCTGCGCGCTCCACTTCCGACAGCGTTGTAGAAAGGCGGGCAAAGGAGTAAATTCGACAGTTTTTAGTTTTCAAAATATGACAAACGTTTGAACGGCATAACAAATGACTTTTATTTTTCTATTTTTTTTTTTTTAACGGAGCTCTTGCATGCGCGCAGGACGTCGGGATGTCAGGTAAAAAACGTGCCGTTATCACTCGAGAGATGACGATGACGATGATGATTATGATGATGATGAGGATCGATCGATCTCGAGTTTGACGATCGAAGAAAGATGGATCTTTGCTTTTATTTTATCCGGTTATAACGAGCGTTGATAATTCGACGGTTTATATTTTTAATCAAGGAATAATTGGACGACAACGTGATATATTTCCAGTGGTGTGTGATCGGCGCACGAAGTAATCGTGCCTCGATGCATTTTACGTTTTGTTTTTTTTTTCTGTTTTTTTTCTCTTTTGTTAGATTTAGCGGCTGTGCGAGAGTGGCAAGACGAAACCCTCGGTTTCTCCCGCATTTCGTCTCCGTGCGATTGTGAAACGAACCGCACGAATCGCCGGTACGAACGCGTGGTTAAGAAATATAATGCATTATTTACGATCGACCGATGGATCTTCGCAACTGCGCGATGACTAACGTTAATGAAACGATTTTTATTTGTGCCTTCGTTTTTAATTTTCAATTGATACGTTGTTATCCGTAATCGAGTACAAATCCCAACGATTGATTAGCTGCTAATCGACGCGTTGCTTTCTCATTTTTAGTTACGTTTTCGCCACGTTATTCGTACGCGATTTGAACATTTCGGAATATCATTCCCCGAAATAACGTTGCCTCCGTTACGAATTTCCGCGTGGTTTTAGGTTTCACTGATACGAATTGACTTGTGCGAGGAAAGAAAAATGGAAGAAATGAAAAAAAGATGAGAGAATTGTTGACGACGGATAATTCGTCGTTCGATTATCGTGTCTGCTTTTAGATTCGCGAGACTCATCCGATTTATCTACTGCTCCGTGCGCTCTTTGCTCGAAGAAGCGAAATAATTTCCGTTAATTCGTTGAATTACGCGGTTGAACTTGTCGTTTTCTTTGATCAAAGACAATCTGCAACGTTATTTTTAATATTGTTCATCTCGCCTCGAGGCGAGGCTTCGTACGCGTCGAAGTTTGATTTGCGGATTCCATGTTTAATTTTAATTAGTGCAAATTTTTACCTCGATTCGCGGTCAGCGAATGCCTAAGCTCGGTTATAGGATTGATGTTTAATCAGGCCTGTAAGAATGATTCGTTACACGGTATTTGTTTGTTATCGTATCTCAATCTAATGATAGTTACATTGCCAATTAATACTAGATTTCTTATTCACCGTGGATTTACCAACGCGCGAAGATTTTTCCAAAACAGTTTTCCACGTGAAAATCAAATCAATTACCCCGTAGAGAGATAGACTCGACCGTCGCGTTGACGGAACAATGATGATCGCTAGAGAGAATTCGTATCAAGGATCGAACGAACCGTGCGCAAATTATAAAGCTGGTAAATCCTCGTCGATAACGGATCAGAGCTGTGAATCGAGTATTTCTACTTATTATGAATTATAGCTATTTTCATATTACCGTATCGTTCAATTCAACCTATAGAGTACAAACAAGTTGACTTGATCTCACATAGACTAAAAAGAAAAATTACTCTTCCCCTCTAGGTATTCGAAAAGATTATCTAGAGCTCGTTCTTATTATTCTGTAAATTGTTTCTACGGATTGAAGTGGTCCACAGTTGATTTAGTTAGTCGGCTTTCACCGACCGACGCTGCTGCCGTTTAAGCCAAAGGTACGGTGTACCTTCCATGTGCGGCAATCCGCGTACGAAAAGCTGCGAGTTGTAATATTGTAATAATTGATTTTGTGTTCAGTAAATAACTTATTAATTTCTCAATCATAGATTAACATTTTATTGCTAATGCCTTTTGCAATGGTGCAAAGAGCGGTCGATGCACGTTTGCAAAGCAGACGCTATATAATATATGAGTTTAGTGTAAAAGTGCAGGATACCAATGGAAATACTAGGCGCAAGTGACTGCGCTGAGCTTTCTATTCGTCCAAATATTATCCGGCGCGCCACGTTTCTTTTCAATATTTATTTATGTCTTTTCAACGAAGCGGCGACGCCATTGTTTGTAATTAAAAAAAGCTGCGAGCTGATTTACCAGTGTTTTATCCGAGTTCCACGCGTCAGAGCTGCTACGCAACGGGAACTATTCGAACGGCTCTGCGTCGGGTCTTGTATTTCTATTGGAATCTGGCATTTCTAGTGTCATACTCATGATCTAACTTAAGAGAATTTTATATATTGATTTTTAACCCCTTAGCATCTAAACGAATAAACTTGATCAAAAATTCTCACCAATTGTCATTTTGTGGAACGATTTATTTTTAATCTTACATAAACGTAGCGTTAAATAAGAATTATTGTTAGTAATTATAGCAAAGCTGAAAAGACTACGCGTTGATTCAGGGATTTTTTGCAGCGATTATGTCAATTCTTCGTCAACTTGCAGGCTTTTTCAACTTCCAATTTGCAAAGATTATAATAGGCACCATTTTATATTAATTAAGTAAAAATTAATAAAACTATGTTTGAACATCAATTACATTTTATTCATCCATCAAACGAATAGCTTTCACTTTGCAAACGTGTTTTGTTTTCATTAATGTCGCACATATTTTACGTTGTCAAGTATTTCAAACTGTGTTAAAAAATTTCGTCTATTGCTCGAACTATCGGCACTTCAATTCGTTCTGAAATCAATCTGGTCTACCATCCTTTTTCTCTCTCAAATTGTTGGAGAACGGTCGTTTGTTTCAATTTTTGTTATGGACGTTATTGCAAATTTTCGTCGTAGCAAATGCAGCGTACTTCGAGCCTGAGTCACCTCAGAATTATCAACGTCGATCGTGATGCCATCATTCGTACGAATTACATTTGTCATTCTACAATTAGCCTCCACGTATGCGAAATGCACGTTCGTGTCAAACAACTAAAACTACACAATTTACGCTGTCCAAATTATTCTCATATGAATTATCTTCCTCGTCCTCTCCCTCGATTGAAGCCACCTCTTCCGCGTCCGGAAACTTTGCCCTTGGGCGGTGGCGATTTTGGTCTCAAAGCTTCTATTCTTTCGGTGCATCCGGTCGTGATTTGACCACTCGCGAAGTAACTAGCGTGGAGGTCCGTGTTGAAATTTGTATTGGTTAATTCTGGACCAACGGTAAGCCAACCCGGTCTGATCGTACTATCTCGTCCGAATAGATGTAACCTGAAAAGAAATCCATAGTATCTTTAGCTTAAATTATCATTCGAATAGAAATATGCTTACCGCCTTCGACCGAGACAAAAGTGTTCAATGATATGGAATATCTCTACGGGTTTTTCGATGGAGCCATACTCTGGCTCCTCCGAAATTATCAAATCGATATCAACGTTTGCGTGAATGAAGTCTCCGTCGGTAGATCTTCTCACGGTTCCTTTGATTCCCATAAGACAGTGTTCCTTGGTTCTTTGTAATACGGCTTTGGTGTCTAAATTTTTACTATGTCCGGGATTATTGATGTTAGTACGTATCCAACAAATATCTTCGCATCTTCTAAAACCCCACTTACGTAGACAGAAACGTCCCATATCTAATCCGTCGCTACTACCGCACCAAAGAAATACAAAACTGCGACTCGCTGCCACTTCTCCGATGTCAAGTTCCATAATCTGAGAACAGCAAGCGGTCCATGTTCGTTAAATTTGTCATAAATGTCACAAAGTTTTTTTCAAAAAATAGTACCCAACCTGATCCCAATTCCATAATTGTACGTTCGTGGCTCCGCAAGTTCTTTGATATTCCTCCAGCGGTGGTTCGATGAGAATAACGTCAAATTTACAGTTGAGATCTTTTAGATTGTACGTCAAGAGGTCAGTTTTCAGATACATTGGCGGGGTCGCCGTCTCAGCAATTAAATCATCTTTGAGCTTTATGAGTTCTCTCAATTTCGGATACTCTTCGAACCGGTCAGCAAGTCCAACGTCCCGGATGAAATTCTGAGGCCTCTGTCCAGTGTCGATGAAATGTTGACAGTAATCGTTGTGCGGATTTGACGATTGTGTCCCCTGAATAAAATATAGAATCGTTGGAACGTTAATGACACAAGCCTGCTAAAACGACCGTGTGCTCGTAATGTTTCAATCGATTGTTAGAATGATAAATTTACCTTGAGAAACGTGGACGAATCCTTGTAAACAATTTCGTTCGTGGAGACCGAATCTTCATTTTGTTCTCTATTTTCATCGGACTTGGAGGTGCCGATTTTATCTCGTTTCTTATGCAAATCGTCAATATCAGTTCCTAAAACTTGTCGCAGTTCATCGACACTCGATACACCGAGCTGGAACGTAGAATGATGATAATTGTTTATATCGTATATAACCTCAATTGCGAAAACGTTCATTTATACGTTGCAGAATATCCACCTGAGAACTTACCGTTTGAGCTAGTAATTTCTTACGTTTCCTAGATCGTTCTCGAAGCGTTTGCAACATTATTAACCCTCTTGTTATTCAGCTAATGAACTTCATTTGGCAGGTGGTAGAGCTGTCCCAGTCCCCCAGCTGCCCCCAGCAATGGAACCGTATGCTGCCCAATATTGTATGAGATAATGATAATATAATGCGATCAACAGCGCCACCTGGAGACTGAACATCGTATTTATTGACGAATTTCGAATAGACAACCGAGTTGCAACCTGTCACTGCGCTCAAATTTTGTCAATGCGAAAAATTCGTTTCCGGCGCTGAGAAACGGCTGAATGTTGCCAGAGTCAACAATAATCAGGTATGCGTTGCGTTCATACGGAGTTCTCTTCACAAGACGAGTTATCCGAAAGAATGTCAAGTAAAAACCGACTCCTCTGCACGACGAACACGTATACCCGAGGTAAATTTGACCGACTGGAATACATATCATATCCTCGATGACATTAACGAAAAATCGTCCAGTTACGTAAGTCTTCCCATCTATTCTTCCAATCACGAGTGGATGATATGCTAATGCGTATTGAACTTAAATATTATTTTTTTTTTGGCAATTATCGGTGTCGATAGTCGGAGATACGAACAATTGCATGCTCCTTACAAAGTTGCCATTTTGTTTTATATCACCTGTTTTCAATGGGACTCGAAATGTACAGCCCGGTCCATGGAATCATGATGTGTCTGCAACAACATTGGCAAATGACATAGATTTCTACAAGATAATGTTTAAAACACGATACTGGCATTTCTGGCGAATCTCGGTTACCCCGATGGTTTGTCCGTTTCAGAATTATGTCAGCTCGTTAAAGGCGGAAAAGGATAAAAAACAATGGTAGGGCTAATCGAGATTTGGATGGTAGATGAATTTTTTTTCAGAGAAGTTCTCCGTAGAGAATAAGTAACAACACGTTTTACACGTGCAACGGAGGTTAACCATGACAATAATTGTCACTATTGAAGTTGGGCAACGCACACGGAATGGACAATGCTCACTTGTTGCGCGGTAGGCAACTCGACACACACTGGCGTGAGTAGGTTCTGATTGGAATTCGTATGTTGGTTTTCGATTGTTTCTAATAACTTGAACGTTCAGCAAAACAGTTCGTTGCGATGTCAGTGATAATACAATGGCGGCAATGTTCAAAGATCGATTGGTGGATTCTGTTTCTACGATTAGTTTTCAGATCCGAAACATTGTCTTTTTATGAGAATTCGTCTCTAACGATAGATGCAGTCGTGTTTGACGGTGTCAATGCAACGATCCTGATGGAATATTTGCACGTTACGACGCGTTATCAACGATTCACTACTCGAGACGTTGCTAATTTCGGAGGGTAAGTACATGACACGAGTCGGAAATGATATTAACATGATCATTCACGGATAAAGAACAAAACCTAACCTAACTCCGAACGCGTTGATCGAGCGAAATGGGATATTTTTTCTTCGACTGAATTCCCGAGATGTGTAGTTACGTATCTCGTGATAATGTATCCACGACCGTCCAGCGACACGACGATATCGTCGAACTCGTGCGATAGCCGAAGCGTATCGCAGTGTCGTGCGGTCGTAAATGAATCCACGAGTAGTTCGCTTATGATTCGAAGAAAGAAAAAAGAAGGAGAAGGCAGAGGATTTTTGATAATACGAGTTCCCGAGACCCGGGTAATCGGGAGAGTCGCGATGCGTCGACGAATGTAAGAAAGTAATAATTTCTTTTTCAGAAGTCGCGTGAAAACGATGTTGTGACCACGATATACGGGCGTTGCGTGTCAGACGACGCGCAAGACGCTAGCACGAGGCCGAGTCACGACGCAACTGGCATGTGACAGTCGGGTTGAAAACAGCGCGACAACGCTAGTAGTGGGATTACAGGCTGGCTACGGTCGAGTTCGCGCGAGTCGTGCGAAGATAGAGGCTTGGGGCACCGGGAGAAGAACGAGCAGACACTGATAAAGGGCGAGCGAGCACGACGAGAAGGGAGGTGACTGCGGAAAAAACGGGTGATGTTGAGCTGACGAACTGAGTTAACTCGAGCACCCTCGGGGCTGCTGCATCGCCGCGCCGTTCCATCGTGTGTATAAATCGCCTGCGGATCTTAGCAATAGTTTATCGTGATTTGGCGATCGTGTCGCGCGGGGTGGTTGTGTGCCGCGTGTGAGTGCGCGGTACGCAAAGGTGTGTTATTGTCGTGACGGTTCGAAGGAGGTGTACCTGTCGCAACGGAAATAAGGTCAATTGTTGTACGCTCTGTTATCGTTGTATTAATTGTTTTCAAATTTTTTTCCTCTTTTTTATTCCCTCAGCGTGTACAGATGAAAAGCGCGATAGTCTGCTCTAACCGCGACGTTATTTTCAACCATATGAAACCGTTCGGCGATCATTGTTATTGATATTTTCAAACTCCCCTTTCATTGTTCGTTGGAAAACAAGTACATACCGCACATAAATACTTTTATATCAATTCCTAGGTGCACGCGCACGATTCTGCGTACAAGACGTGTTCAGATTTTCAATCGTTGCTTTCAATTGTCATTCCCAATTCCAACTTTCCACGAGTATGCGACGAGGAAAAAATCACGTGGTTTCAAAGTAAAACAATTCGTTTTCCTTTTTCGCGACGCACGCGCGTTTCTATAACACGTATCTCTTAAATTTGAAACTTTCGACCGAATAATATCGTTCGATTTTCAATTCTTCGTGATGTAATACATATAGAGTACGGTTTCTTGTGTCGCGATCGCCGGTGTTCAACCGCTTTCGAGCTCTCGGTAATGATTTACCGGCTTACCGAAATCACGGACTATTTTCTTTCCACCCACCTTGAAAAATTCTATAAGGTGCCACAAACATTATTAACCTTGATATATCGGTGTACATCTCGACTTGGTTGTTTTTTTTTTGCAATTGAAACAAACGTGCTCGTCTCTAATCGAGGAGATATTTCAATCCGACTCGTTGTATTCGAAATTCAAATTCTAATCCGATCAGTAATAGTCTCTGTAAGAGTTCGCTGGTAAACAGGTAAAATGTCGCCAGCTCGTACGCGCTTCTACGAATATTGGAAACGACCTTGACACGTGCTAACCAATCATTATTCTCCGGCTGAATATTTAATATCAGTCTAGACAACATTTTCACGAATTACCGTGATTCTTATATTAATTTATCTTCCGTTTGCCATTTTTCTTCGATGCAAACGATGCCACGATTCGAGTAGTTCGAAAATCAGAACGCGGTAAAATATCGCGCAAAAACACGACGCGAACTTGGAAATAACGAAGAAAATACGATTCACTCGCGCTGTAAAGAACTCAAGTTCCACAACATTCGTTTTTTTAGTCCAAAAAAATCCGATACGCGTTTTAATGTAGTCGGTGTTTCGCGACAGAAAAAAACAACAACAAAAACAAACAACAAAAAAACATCAACAATATTCGAGTCATCGAATGCTACCATCATTTCACCCGACAGATGTTATTCCGAATTGGAAATTTCTTCGCTCCTATCGAATGAGAATTCAAGTTCGACCTACGCAACTTTTGTCACGTCGCCTTCGCGTATCGACGCATCCTGGTTCGTACCTCGTCGTCGTCGTCGTTGTTGTTGTTGTTGTTGTTATTGTTGGGAAAGCGGAAAAAGTGGAATTCAATAAGAAATGCCCGCATGACGATCTATTTTTTTCCATTAAAATACCGCAAAGATAACGCAATCGCGCCCTGTTCGTGCCAACATGGTCGCGGTCGCTCGATCGGCTGGTCGGCGTTAGCCGGTCGCGATCGCCGCGTGCCTACAAAGCTGTCGCCTAAAATATCTGCCGTTTGCCTTATTCTCCTCATCGATGTTTTGTTGCGGTGTTGGTCAGAGGAAATCGGCCGCCACTTCTAGTCGTCGTGGCCAGAACCGCGCCTATCGTGACGCTTCACTGGTTACAAAAACGTGGGAATGAATCACACGTTTCTCTTGTATCCACTTATTACCTGGCAACGTTTACTTTCCTGAATACGCGACCTCCGACATATCGCTTCGCGTGATTCCTACCTTAATGTGAGCCCATTTGTTTACGCTTTTTCCTTCCTTTTTTTCTCCCGTCGCGTGAGTTTGCGTTGCTTACCAAGAATTTGACCGCCTTTTCTTCGAACCGTCATTCTCGAGCGGCACGGCTCTGTCGCGCGGGTATTTAACGATTGATTTCATATTTTAATGGATCCGAAGGGGTTTCCTTCTCGCGCGCGAGAAGTTTCCTGCCACGAATTTGTATAGAGTCACGTTATTCGAAGCTTCGTCATAATTTCGCACGCTGCGTTTTTATCCGCGCCTAATTGATGAAAGCTTATGGTTTCAGAAGGAGGGACGTGACGATAATTTAATTCGTAAAAATGAGACCGGAAGAATTGGTGAGGAGTGCCAGAGCGGCGGAGACAATGTCCGAGACGTCGGAAGGTACAGCGACGACCAGTGTATCCGGCAAGTCGGGTTTCGATAGTCGAGAAGAACTGCGAGATCTTGCGGCTTTGCTTGGTATTGTGGATCCCGAGGAAATATACCAGGATAGATTCCGCGTCGATCGTCGGAAACTCGAGCAAATGCTTCTTGGTAGGTGTGATTGTTTTGAAAGTTCATAATTCTTTCACGATTCCAACGGAAATACAAATACTGTCCAAATATGGATGAATTTGCTTTACAAAGTTGCCAAATCGAATTTGCATTCCCATACCGATTTAATATTACACTTCCACGCTGCGAGACTATTGATTTCAAACGTTTTCCAGACTACCCGTTCTATGGAACGTGATAGAAGGGTGAAATTCGCGAATGATAAAAATCATCCTAGGACATCGAATCTGCGGCGCTCGTACGCAATCTGATCTGTCGTTGAAAATATCTTTTCAGTCCACGATACAGTAAAGTTGGTTGTTGCGCATCGAAGCGACGGAAATTTACCACGAATCACGAGATAACGAAAGGAAACCTATGAAATCGACCTGATTTACTTTCGATCGGTGGATCTTCTAGCCAATCGATTAACCACTTTCAGAACCTTGATCAATCTGATAATCACAACAGCAGCACTCGTTATTTATAACCGTGGGTCTTCGGCCTTGTTCCTGACCTGAGCCAACCCGAATCGACTTGATTTTAAATCATTTCCTCTCCGTGCCGATGCGAGTCGAAACAATTTCCCACCATTTACAAACGCGAGTCGTTGTTTCGTCGCGAATCGCTTCGTGAAAATTCGATCATCACGTTGCCTGGCTGACGACGAAAAATGATTTCCACTATTTCGGATGCAAAACTGATTACGTCCGAAGGAACGTCTCGGACACGTCGAAAGTTCACATTCTAAGAGGCACGTAATGCCCAAAATACAACCGTGATCGGTATGCGTCGAGCGTTCGCTTGTTAGTATCGAAGATTTGGCAACAAACCTCCCCCTTGTTATCGTCATTAATCGTCCAAGAATGCTGTGACAAGGAACTTTCGAGCTGATGCTACACGATTGTATTTCACACCCGTCTCAATCAAACGTGTACGTGCGAGCGAAATCGATCACGCCGAGCCAACGATGATGGGAACTTTCTCTGCTGATAGATCGGTCGATAGATATCATTACCAACCTTGGATTTCAACGAACAGGCTTCTATATTCGCGCGTCGATCGGCATCGCTACTCCCACGTGAATTTTTCCGTACGATTACGGAAAATTAAAAAATGTTAGCGTATCGACGTTCGTGAATCGCATCAAATTTATGGAGCGTGAAATTGACGCGCGATATTCGTCATTCGATATTCGAGTCTTATTTGACAATTTCGCGCTCTTTGTTGTTCCTCGAATTATGTCATCTCTCGTATTACGTCAGCCACAGAGCTACCTGTAACCGTCGGAGCGTTTGAAGCGCAGCATACGTACGAGTCTGCCGTAATTTCTGGAGTAAAACGATCGTACTCGTTTGTCGCATTGCGACCAGTTTGTTCGCAAAAAAGTAGTAGTATGGTTTTCGGTGAGCCAGAAAATTTTGATTCGATGTTCAGATTGAACTCGACGTTCAGGATCGGCGAGCCTGCGTACGTGTACATGCGCGAGCATAAATAAATCACCGATGGGTTAACCTCGCTAGTTCGAAAGTCGTGAAAAACGTCGTAATTCTCCGCGTAATTTTGCAAACGTTCTTACAAATTGAGATTTCGTCCGAATGTCTTACCACTGGGTTGGAATCGATCATCATCGCTGCAGTTTTCCAAAAAAATCATCAAACAAATGACGGACGATCGTTCGACGGACTCACCTCGCCGTGTCATCGAACGTTATTACGTCAGGTATACGCTGACTCACCGAATTTTCTCGTTCCGTTGGTTGAGCTATATTTAAAAATAACCTTCCTGTTCTTAAAAGGAAAAGGAATCATCGTTTTCTGGCGAGTGCAGCGCACGTCTTCGCCGTCGCGTCGTGTGGCTGCGGTCGCTCGGTTCCCGTTCTTACGTAACGCCTCGAGCGCAGCCAATGCGACGCGACGATATGCGATGTAATCAAATTCCACGTGAAACAACTGAATATATCAACTCCGTTTTATCCGACCATAAACTTGATCTCATTCGTCACGTGTGTTTCAATCTTCAACTTTTATCTTTGCAGGTGACAACGAGGGCCAGGAATCAGCAGGCACGTTTTTCCAGAAGGTAAATCGATAATTTATTTCCCCCCAAACGTACAAAACTCTAAGTCCCCGTGAAATTTCCAATCGTCGAGTCACCGTCGAACGTTCGGACATTTCTCAGTCTCCTCTGAAACTCTCAATTATATTTCTTTCCTCGCGAACGGCGTTATCTGTTTTTTTCACCTGTTAGACGAAATTTCGCGTAGTCATCCAATGAAATCATTGCTCCGCTTGGATTTGGTTTATCGCTGAACGTACCGCTTTGTTAATGGTAGTGATAGGTCGTTGAAATCATTCGTTACGACGTTCCACGTGGACAATGCCGTGTATCAGTTTCGACACAGCGTAAAATTTCAGCGCGCTGCGAAGCATGTAACGAACTTGGTTTCTGCAAAATTCGTCATTTAAACTGTAGAAATATGTTCTCGCGGTCCGCGATCAAGTATTTTACCAGAGAAAAACAATACCCAAACTTACGCGCGTTATAAATTAAGCAGCACTTTTTTTTCTCGACCTCCGCGCAACGATACGCGTATTTTTCAATTTTTATCGTGCTTTTCTGATTTCGGTTTACTAATCGTGCCATTCGAAAGATAGCTTTCGAAGATTTGCCGTATCATTCGAGAAAATATGTCCATCTATCATCGCCATGGATTCCAATACTCGATATCATTTGCCGTATGTCGCGTACAGTAATCGAGCATCGGCAAACCGTAACGCGAAACGATCGAGTCTATGATGAGATACGAGGCGGCCGGGCGATCGGTATGGAAATGTTTGGTCAGCTACAATTTATTCCACGTCACTTCTCTTATCATTTGCTCAATTTTCCGCTGCAATATTGTTGCTAAGTAGTCGGTTGTTCAGCTTCAAGAACATTCTGACCAATTACGAAACGACCTTTTCGCGTCGGATGTCAAAGTTCGCGCGTGCGTGTAATCAATCCAGATAGATGGATGCGGCACCATCCACACCGACGATACTCGCGTAACGAGCGTATTTTATGAAACTTGGAAACATAACTACCAATTTACCACTACAATCTTCGACTTGCTATTCGACACTATTAAATCAATGCGCCCAATCGAGCTAGTCGGATTCCTCTTGAAACAAACATCCCTCGGCACAAATTCTAAAAAAGAAAACATAATATCGAATTCCTCTCGCTTGCCCACCGATTTTCAGAGATCGTGTCTTGGAATTGTCATTTTCGTTCGTGGTGAGAATCTCTGTTTTATCGAACGAATCGTTTACGAGTAAGTCGATACGACGCCGAGGATACGGATTTAGGTATTCTTTTTAAACTCGAAACACGTAATGAGCCTTACCACTCCGCGTCGTTGGCAGACATCCAGTCTGGCGAACTATAGCATTGTCGGGATGTAGGCTATATAACCCGTATTAGAATTTGTTGTACAGATGCAAAGACGTAGGACAAATGACGAGGCACAGCTTTGAACGATTGCTCGTCGTCGTTGAGCATTCACAACGCGTTATTGTTAGGATAGGACAGTGTCGGCGGCGGGCTGCCGTTCGCGATTATTGATATCGCGTGGCCCGAGTACGCTTACGTATTGCGTGGCATGCGTAGGCGTGCGGCTCGGAAATAGGGCGCGCAGAGGGCCGGGGTTGAATGGAAAAAAATTAAAAAAATTAAAAAAAAAAAAAAAAAAAAATTGACGAACCTTGGTAACAATTCTGCTGCGAAATTGTCAGCCCGTGACTCGAGTCTCCTGTTGTTCGTCGGCGCAGCATTTCGTTGCGCGTAGCTCGTGAAAAATGAAATCAGTACAGAATTAGTTTTCACTTTCTACGGTCGTTGGATCAGCAGCGAGCTGAAAACAGCTGATACTTCGCGGGGCGACGACTCAGAAATCCGTGACGATAAGCGAACGCGTGATTTTCGCCCCGATGCAAAAGAGGTGCGCGCGAACGGCGAACCTTATCTGCGTGCCGTAGGCGTGGAAAGACGCCTGGAAATACATCGCTCGTAGCTAATTATAAACTTACAACGCTTCGGTTTGTCACTACGTTGAGATGTATGCTATTCTCGTCGCCTCCCCCCCCGGATTTCACATTTTAGACAATTCTATGAAAACGTCGTCGTCGTTCTCGGCGAATTCGTTGATTTTTCGCATTTACGAAAATATCCACGAGCGTTGCACAATATTTATAAATTCGTCGACGAATGACTCTTGGTCGAGGACGAAGCGCGACTCTGATCCGAGCAGATGTCTCAATCGATTCGTATCTAACGCAGGTATCGCGTGTTTTCCCGAAATTGGTCGTCGCTCGAAAATTCCTCGCATAAAACGCAAATAAGCCTGGTTTACTAGCGAGCTGGAATAGATACGGGAACGTAAATTGTGTAAATACAGGGACAGTTATTTTAACGGTATCACACTTCGAGCGATGTTCGTGAACTCGCGTTTGCTTTACACTCGTTCCACGCACTACGCTCGACGAGAACTTTTTCCGCTCGTAAATCAATCGCCTCCAAAATTACGCACCTATCAAGCGTACATCACGCGTCTGTCTACCTCGCGATTTCATCGAGTCATAGATCCAACGTCGGTGTTACCATGTTTTCGGAGAAAATCTCCCACGTCTATTGTCTCCCATCGATTTTGCATCGACGATCGCGGAAACTTTCGACGATTACGCGACGAAGTGAAACGCCAAAAAGTCACGATATCGTACAACGATCTCGTTGTCAGATTGATAAGCGGAACGTTTTCGAGGTTGGATTAAAAAGAAACTAAAGAAACCATCATTCGACAAGTTTTTTGTCACCCTACCGTTTTCGATGCGCGCGCGTCCGTTGCGTAACATCGTCGTACGCGTTGGCTGATCGAACCCACGAAACGTCATGCGCAACCATGTTACCTATACCGACTTTCATTGAGCCGGGAGTAAAATTTTCCACGCTCGTTACACAACGTCGGTTGGCTGCAACAATTCAACTCGTTGGTGTCATCAAGGACTGGTTCGTCGTAATCGTAGCTAGACGCTTCCCAGATCATTCGTGCCGCGAAGCATCGACGAGATTCGCTAATCGTAATTCATTGTGGAGGATCGCGGGGACGCGAAATCGATTCGTCGATAATTCGTAAAATTTACCTATTGTTTCTCTTGCTCTTGATTTCGAGGAATGAAAATGATCGGTCGCAACGACTCGTGGCGAGGCAAATATTATTGCAGTTGCAATTGCCAACGAAAACGACGAGTGGCAGAGAGTATCGCGAGAGAAAAGTTTACGCTCGGTACTTTTCCACCAGATCCACGTCGACGGCGCCCACCTGTGGCGTCCGCGCTCCCCACGTTGGTACGATCGAAAAAGACAACAGAGTATAGAAAAAAACAACACCACTTTATCTGAGAGTAACAAGTGTTCCTTTCTTTCCTTTCCGTGCGCCAAGATATCGGAAGAATTCGCGTCGCGTTCGAATATTTCCATTGCCGTTGACGTCCCATCGAAATTAGTCGCAGCATCGTGTAGGGAGAGGAGAGACAGTGGACATTACCGCGATCTATTCATACCGAAACCGGTGAAACGTTCTCGCACGAGAATCAGCGACGAAATTAGACGAAAGCTATCGTATTGGGAAATTACTCGCTGTACGAGGATACGTCGTTTGTTTTCCCGCGAACTTCGCCGCTCCAGTATTTCCCATTGCGTCGAATTTCATACTGGGATTTTTTACTCATCGCGTGACGTATCGCGCCTCGGTCGGACATTTTATACGTGTTAAATTTATCAGCCGCGTTATTTCCTATCGAAGTCTTACGAACATGCGTCACTTTTACGAAATTAAACGATTACGTTTATTCCGGTACCGATATAGCGGTGAACTCAATCTTTTCGAAGCCGATCTTTCGACCGATTCGAACCGAAAAATAAAATAGACAAAAAAAAAACGAATTATTTGTGGACGCGCGACGCCCACGAAAAAAAAGGTGACCATTATCGTCATTTCCGTCGTACGGAGCGGCATAAATAAATTTATAAGCAAGCAAACAAGCTCGGTTATACAAACGTGTATTCCGCTACGTCGTTATCTCGAATCACGATACGATGAAACTCAGTTTTCCACATTGTTGCGAATGTAGGTACATCGTCAGTTTTGTCGAGTAGTGAAAAACCAGTGCATCATCGATCAAGATAGGATAAGAAGAGATATAAAATAATTGATGGAATTCTCTGTCGCTTGGTAGCGTCGACGCTAAGGTACCTACATATGTATTCGTACAAATATCGCAACGCGTTGATTGACTAATCCAACAAACTACGACCGAGTTCAACGTTGTCCAAAACATTCCTTCCGTCTCGCGATTCGCGTTTAAATTCCGTTCGGGTTTTTGCCGAGAATTACGGTGATGTCAGTAAACAGCAGAGCGCGTCGCCCGAACGGCAGGCAACCCAACGCGCAACGCGCAAAGGTCGGCGTTGATCAAAAACGTTGTTACATTTTAATGCGCCGGTAGTGAAACGTTTTACGGTGATTTTCATAGTTATTTTATCGCCACTTGAATCGCACTAAAAGATTTACGGCTTGTTCATAATTTTCGCGGCTTTGTGTGAAGAAGAACGGAAATGGCATAGATTTGTTTTATCGATTGACCCGACGAGAGGCTAATGAAGTCGCGTTAAATTTGGTTTACGAAAGTGTTAAGCTGTCCTTCAACGCGTATGTATGTAAGTATCGGAGGGTCGACTCGGAAGCCTAGTTTTCCTGCTACGCGCGAAGCCTTATCGCGCGTGTTTAATAATTTCCGTCGAGATCGCGCTAATTTTTCCCCCGAACACGACGAAAACCGACGCCGCGAAAAACTGACCTCGCACGACGTGCAACGTCGGAAGCGATTTAACAGCGCGGTAATTCTCTTTATCTTCGAACCTATCGAGTATCGATTCTTCATCGGCCAACCAATCTATCGCGTTTCGAGTAGTTTCACCTAGATTCAAGCTCTGTCGTTGACACGTGCGTAGTTCAGATATCGTTCACCGCACACGGATCGAATAGTTGTTCCGTTTTTTACTTTTTTCAGGCTACCTCGTCGTTTCGCGTTCGATAGAATTTCCAGATTGAAAATTCCATGTAATTTTTGCAAGAGACTCGTGTGATCGTATTATTTCGTTGAGTAATCGCTTCTGATTTTCACTGACGAACAGAACCACGATTCGTTCGCGGATAACTGCGATATCGAATCTATCGTAGCGAAATCTCCATTTTACATATCGTCTATCATCTCGCAAGCGTCATACTTATTTGGAATTTTTATCGACCAAAAATCCTACCAACGATCTTGTAGACATCTAAAAATAGCATATTACCGCCCTCCATTCGCTTCCGACACTTGGACAAATCCGCAAAAACGCAGCTTCTTTCCAATTTCCTCAGCTTGAACGTTTCTTTCGAACACAGAGTTCAATTTGCAAACTGGTGACATAAATAATTTAAATAAATTCTTCCGAGCAATCAATTCTGCGAGATGGAATATTTTCGGTCAAGCCCATTCATTTTTTTTTTGGTTCTTTTTTCCATCGTCCGAGGTCGATTAGTTAGTTTAGGTTAATCTTTTGGCTATTGTATCGTAGAGTGTTCCAACGTTCCCCCGTTATCGGAGCAGTAGCGATAAAATAACATTTGTCGCAAGGAAATCATTCGACGCGTTTATTTCCACGTAGCAGCGTTATCCTGGTCGTGCAACGAGTCCGTGTTACACGTAGCGTCTCTGACCGGGGCACCCATTTGAATATGCAGAGAACGAATCGTGAAAATTAAGCGTGACTCGCGATTAGATACGATATCAATGAGCGAACGCTCGATCTTTCGTAGTTTTTTTTCGGCCTGCATGTTTCCCACTATTTCTGTAACCCCGCAAATGAATTGTTCGTTGACGCCGAAAACATATACATTTATACGTATGCATATCCGTAACGTAAAAACGGCCATGAAGACGTAGCAGATTTATCGTTACTATAGCTTATCATTGACGTAAAATATGATCTAACACGCCATTTATCACGATCGACGCGACTTATCCGTTACCACGTAACCATCAGTTGTTTTCTTGCGATTCTACTTCTTCAAATTTTTCCACAACTTTCAGAAGCTAAAAAAAATTCACTTCTTCGGGTTTCAGGTGGATCGACGCGTTTCCCCTCGAAAACCTAGGAACGCATTTATCGGCGAGGTAGCAAAGAACCGTTATCAATCTCGCGTTATCCAGCGTACGCGTGTATGGTAAAATGGTCGAATCGATGTGAACGCGGAAACAGCGTTATCGCTTATGGAATTCATATGTATCAAGAATGTGAAACGGTCGAGAAATACCCTGAAATGAGAAAAACATGCAAACATTTATGTTTCGCGGTTTGAAAATGTCTGCATGTGTCACACGCGAAAGTAAACATTGATATACATCACACCGATACGTAAGACGAGAAAAATTGCAAAGAATCGCACCTGTTCGCGACAGATCCAGCTGGCGAAAAGACACGTCTCGCGAGTATTCGATCATAACAATGGTAGTAGGAGTCGTTGCAATTATTCGCGAGTGAAATTATCCTTGGCACAAAATTCGTGCGATGGAAAAACGAGGGAATCGAATTAGTAGTTTCGGTGCGGTTTTCGGGTAAAATCGTTGCTCGTTCCTCGCGTCTTCGTCATTCGCGCGAATAGGTACGTTTTTTCGCCTACTATCACCGATTTCATCCTTCAGGCGATCGATGCGCTCTTCTCGCGTGCTCGTACGTTCGAAACGAAGGGAATCTCGTTGTCAGTCGAATTCTCCTCCGTTTATTCATTCCGACATGAAAACACGGCGCTAGCTGGACGAAAGCTCGATCGGCGCGATTTACTCGCATTTTTTGTCCACGTTGGACACACCGTTGTTATACATCATTCGGACGCTCGCGATGTTCGTACGGAAATTCTCCCGTCGATTCGGTGACTCGACGCCGGACACGTGGAAGACCTCACCACGGTCCGCGCGTAGCTTTATGCACACATGCAGCGTCTACCTCGGAGCTTTCCGCGGTCATTTAAACGTCGTAGATTGCCAGCTGTACAGGAGGTAGGGGATTTGTTGTAGCGAATAGTCCGCGCGGGTGGGAGGATCGGGTGGAGGCGGAAGGGGAACTCGATCGGTGGCGGGGGTCTTTCCTCGAGGCGAGCATCGGGAGCGCGAGAGAGAATATCGTCGGGAGACGTAGGAGTTCAAGGAAGATGGAAAGCGCGGAAAGAGAGAGAGAGAGAGAGAGAGCGAGAGAGAGTAGGAGTTCGGCCGGGAGGGAGGGAGGGAGAGAGAGAGACTCTCCTCCGCTTCCTCAGCCCGTTATATTATCTTGGATATTAGTCAGTCAGTCTTGTCTGTGTGCTCGTCGCGGACTATGCGTGCTCTCCCACGTTCCTCGAGGAACGGTAGTCAGTACTCGAGTTTACCCTTCCAAGTTTCTCGTCGCGTTCTCTCCTCTGCCTCTTTCATCGACGTTTCCGTACGCGAGTGCGAGAGTTGACCGAGTTTAGGGACACGATGAGATCGAGGCTTCAGCGCAAGGGTGTCAATTAGACGAGTGGAAGTTTAATTTCGAAGCAAACTGTCTATAAATATCCACACACGCGTATATATATGCATGTGCGAGTGCGTGCGTGCGTGTGTATAAATATATATAAATATATATGTACATAGGTACACGAGCGCGCGCAGTGAAATGCGGATGAAATAATCGAGTGTCCGTGTGTTTTTTTTTCTAATTGGATATTTTAGTTTTTCACCGGTGTTGTGCGAATTGTTTGTAATTTTTCCGTCGAAGAGCTGTAATAAAATTATACCCGTTCGATCGTTGGCCAATGACGAAGTTATTCGTGGAAGTACGATGCTAATTCGTCGAAACTTCACGTCCCAATAATTTCTGCGAGTGGCCTTGAAAAGTTGATTTTTCGCTAATTATCACGCTAACGTGACGCCGTTTAATCTCGAGCTCGACTGTGTGTAATAGCATCGTTGCGCAAAGTAAACGAATAGTCGCGGTACTTTCTAAAGTGACATCACCTCGTTTCAAAGTAATCCACTGCCGCGAAAACTTCGAGGCTTGGCGGAAAATTTAGCGACACGTTGTCGGATACGAGTCGAGGAGAGTTGTCCCATCGCGTCCGCATCTCGGGAACCATCGTTTGGCCATCAACATTCGACAATGACCGTGGTAATGACAAAAACTTGACCCGATAACGACCACGACGTCGATAACGAACGGTCGACCGGATGATGACGAACGTGAGAACAATTTTTTTATTCGTATTTAACGCACGTATTTTCGTTCCAGGTTATGGAAGATACGAACACCTACGTCACGTGGCCTTCGCGATTGAAAATTGGAGCCAAGTCGAAGAAAGGTGAGTCAAGACGCTCTTGAAACGTGACGTAATTTTGTGATAAAGTAACGATTCCGTCGCGCAGATTACTCAAAACGGAAAGCAGCGGTAGGTCGGATGCGTCACGGTACGACGTTTCGCCGAGTCTACTTATCATATCGGCAACTGCAACGAAACTCGGAAAATCAAGGTCGCACGGAGACGAAATCGCGATCGGAACGCGTTACGCGATTCGCGCGGCCCTACCGAAATTTCGGAAGGACTGCTTTCGTCCGACCCATCGACTGCTCTTACTACTTACTCGTTCCTCGCGTCGCACGCGTGACACTTTGACTCGCGTTCGCTGACCGAGAAACAGAGACGGAAACGTGGAGAACCGGCAGCAGAAGACGTAGACAGAGGATGCGGAGAGAACCGAATGCCGTGCAGAAAGAGAGTGACGAGGAAGCTCGCGGAAACTTTTCGGTGACTCGCTTCCTCCGCGTCCTCCGACGCAACGCACCGCGCGATACACAGCGGCGCGCGTTCGTCTCTGTATCTCGTCGCCCGCGACAAACCCTTTCGAGACACCGAAGAGCCCCGAGAACGATCCATGATCCTCGTAGCGTTGCCTCACATTTTTATAGTATTTCTACTCGATTCCCGTCGTTTTTCCCTTTTTTTCACCAACTTCGACGAGAATAGGCGAGCGAAACAATGAACAGGGATAACGGGGACTGAAAATGCGACGGGCTTGCGAAATTGTAATGTTTTTTGTTTTTTTCTCGCGCAAACTGTTTTCCTTGTTGTCGCAATGCCGTCACGTTTCGTCGACACTTCCGGAACGTTCGTTGAACCTGATCACGCAGCAGCATTCCTGTAACGCGAAACGAACCGTGCCGAGTGTCGAATATCATTCGATTCGCGGATCATTTTCGACGGTAGTCGTTCACTTATGGTTTGACAAATATTTATTTACTTGTCTCTTTCGCTGCTGTTGTCACGGTTCGAATCTTGTACAAACTTCCGTCGCTCCCCTTCGAAATCGACGACGCTGTACAAACAGAACGGGGAAGAGAGAGGAAAACGAAGCGAAGAGGAAAAAACTACGCGCGGCATCCACGTAAATTACTTACCTGAAACTCGAGCGTAAAGTTTCACCGCGAGGCGTATCTTGACACGTTTGTTGAAACCCGCTAGTCTCGCGTGTTTGAACGTCACGTGAAACTACAGTTTCGAAAACATTCCCGCACCTTTTCACGTATTTTATTTTATGATACGCGCAACGCTGACGTTTTCTAGACGCCGGATGAAAACGTAATAAATAAAACTGCGCTTGCACGTAGATCGTAGAATATTCGAACGCAAACTCGTCAACCAAAACGTGACGATTTCCCCAGATCAAACGACTCCACAATTCTCAAATCTTCCACGCTCGCCCCCCCTGTTTTCATTGCGTATCGTACAGATCACAAAGCCAAGGCGAGATTTTCCCAACGCTTACGATACAAAAGGCGAAATTCAGCTCGGTACGAAATACACTTGTCGTCATCAAATTGCGAAAAATGTTTATCGATGGTCGTACAGCTGCTGAAAATGTCGACCAAGCTGCGCGAAACTATTAGAAATTCTGTTTTCCGCTCGGCTCACAAGTTTTTTCCCCGTTACAAAATACTTTTCTCGGTGCCGCTCAATTAGCGTACTACGATAAAATCATCGACGAATACTATCATTATCCTCGGTATTTCGGCGCGTTAAGTCGATTCATTTGCTTTCTCGATCACAGCAATCACAGTTTCTCAATAATTCTCATTACGATTTTAACAAGTTGATTGGCCTTTTCTCGCACCTTTGGCTCAGCTAAAAGAATCGGCAATTAAAATAATATCACGGCCGAATAATATTTCATCGGGCGATTCAACGACGAGATTGCCCACCGTCTTCGAAGATTTATTACCTATTGAGACGAAATTCGTCGAACAACATTTCTACGCAAACTCGTCGGTTATATCTTATTCTCTACGTGCTCCTGGAATTTATCACTTCGAGCCGAATCCTCGACTCGCCATAGCAATCGAATAACGGAAACTAATTCATGCTCTTCCGATCAACTCTCCATCGACAACCATTCCGTACAGCGATCGCGACCGTGACACTTTCTGTCAACGCATGCGCGCACCTTTTTTGTCCGCCGTGGCAACGTGATTCTCGCGTTGATGCGGAGAATCAGCGTCGATGCGCGGGACGGTGCAAGAAAAAGGGGGAAAAACGAGAAACACCGAGAGAAAGAGGGAGAATAGGAAATTTTGGAAAACTGGTCAGATTCGAGCTTACGGTTAAATCGCATCCTCGCCAACGCGATCGGCTTCGATTCGTAGCGTTTCGCGGAGCGTATCGAGATATTCATACATACAACGCGGGTTTATCGGTATTGCAATGACGTAGATAAGCATCGAGTAGGAGGTACGGACCGCGTCGCGTCGTGAAAGGACACAAACGTTTGGTAGTTTTTAATATTCGTTGGGAGGGAAGGTCACGCGATTGAAATAGCAAATAGCCGTGGAATTTAGAGCAGTAGGTCCGCGATACGTAATAACAGCGAGCCCGGGTCTCGAAAACGCCGAAGCTCGGCGTTGACATTATTCGCACGATGCGACGACGATAGGAGATACGCTTTATTTCGGTTTCGATCGCCGAACCGATTACTCCGGCGAAAATGAATCTCGGTCGAAATGTTGCCAGCTGCAATTTCGCAACGTCGTCGTTTACCTTTTTTTTGCCACCGCTCGTTATCGCCGGACAAATCAACGACCGTGAATTTATTCGTCGCAAATGTATATTTGTGTGTTTCTTATCACTCTCGATTTATTCTTAGCGAACGAAAGCCACGACCCGCGTGCCGAGAACGTACGGGTCACTTCGTTTACACGGGTCGCGCGACGAGTTTCATTGTCGGGCTCCTCTACGACGGGGGGGTACTCGTCAGGCGCCGTAATATTGGAATTCTCACCTTGAATATTCACGGTAAAAACGCCAACGATACGCGTCGGCGTGCGACATCGGCGCGTTTCCATTTGCCGATTGCCTCATCGCATCTTTTCGTTCGAATATCATCCGATTACTCCGCTCGAGTGACGCGATCGTTCCTCCTCGATCACCACGATTTACGTAATTTTCAACCAACTACGCCACGACCAACGATAACGAGGTACGAACGAAACAACGTCGATCAAATTAAATTCACCGGTAGGAAAATTTCATCGGAAAACAACTGCTCGTATGATAATATCGTAATATCGTTATCGATGCTCGTACGACGAGGGCTGGTCGTCGATCCGAAAGGAGAAAAATAAATACGACCTCGATATCGGAGCCGGTAGCGTCGTGATCCTGCTATCGGTGTAACGATGATATCGTCGGGTTCGTATCTCGTTTCACTCCTTCAATTTTCGGATACTTGCACGAGCTCGCGGTGGGGGCACGATATCTACGTAACTACGCGAACAGGCGACCTCCAACTACCGAGCATGATTTCGACTCGATTACATTTGCTGCCGGTTATTTTCCAGGCACTTTACACCACGAGCAATTGCTTCGCGCGTGATGCATCGTTACCGAATAAGACGCCGTTCGTCACGGGATTTCAGCATCGTCGACCGTCTGTTCGAGAGCCACGACGGTTTCGCGATTATTTTCAGCACCGAAACAATGAACTTTGTACGGATCTGTTGAAATACCGTCCGATCAACGAAGTTTTCGATCGAGGTCGAAGAAATTGCCAAATTTGAGAAATCGAACGGGGATTTGGAGGAGTTATTACCACGACGTCGCGTTATTGTCTACGATGAAAATTCAGACTCGTTCTAAATTATTTCATCGCGAGGCGCGAGTAAAATAATTATAATCGATGATATGTTTATAAATGTATTATATAAATAATGCGATTGGCGCATCTATTAGCGAAGTTCTAGACGGGGTTGGAAAACATTTCACTACGAGCATTTCTATCCTTGGTGGTCGTATCTGTAACATCTGCGCTTTCGAAACGGACAGACGAAAAGCGATGGGAATAGTAGACGCAGGTATTCGAGAGCACGGCGAAACGATCGATTCGCCGCGTACTTCGCGCGACAAATCTCGCGTACTCGACGCATTCGGAAAGTTTTCGTCTCTATTTCAGGACGAGTCTTCGAAATAAACTCCCTCGTTGCGCGTGCTTTTAGATCTCGAGAGTGGAAAGCGACGCGCGCGCGCGCGCGCGCGAGACTCGAAATGTTCTAGCGATCCAACAAACGCGGACAATGGAAGCGGCGCGATGCGAGAATAGATCCCGTCACGTTCGCGTACAACCATCCAAATTCCCACGACGCGTGTCCGATGTTTCGCTACACTTTTCTACCGCTCCGCTGACCCGATTTGCTAAATTGACTTGGGGCAGCTAGACGTTCGAACGCGAACGTTCGAAAAAACGAGAGAAAAGTCCTTGATCCCATTTCTCGCAATGGCAACAACATTTCAGCGACGTCTCTCGCGTCGACGCCTTGTAAAATTGCTCTCCGATTAGTTTTGTCATTTTCTTCTACTTTATTTACCATAAAAATCGTGCGTTTTTCAATTTTCATCGAATTTCCCCCTCGCAACGCGAGTTTCGTCGAATTCGAACCGAAGACAAAATCCTATCGAATTCGAGCGACGAATTTGCTTTTCGTATACTCGGAAACGTTCGTAGAAATCGAGAGAGCGATCCTGGCTCGTTCCGAAGCTCGGAACCTCCGCTGTACGATTCCACTCGGTGATTCAGCCTTCGGAAATCTGGTAGAAAAACAATGAAATTAATGCGCCCGTTGCGCAAATAGGATTGGTGACGCAATCGTTTCTTTCTCGATCGAAATTTCGACAATTTTGCTGTACACGGGGATTACTAATCTCTGTATCATCGCTTGTCTCTTCGCAGATCCACACATAAAGGTCGCGGGTCGTCGGGATGACGTAAAAGCAGCTAAAGAGAAGATTATGCAAGTGTTGGACACGCGGGTAAGAAAGAGACGCCACTTTGTTCCTAACCGATAATGTTATTTTGTAAAGTTCCAGCGGCGTGCAACTGCGCACGTACCACGGTCTCCGGAGACACCAGATGCTGTTGCCTCTTTAGATTCAGTACGGTACTTTCGCGCAGTCACGCTGTCGGATAAAGAGATTGCCCCTTGGAAAGAGACGGATCGCGAGCGAATCGTACGAAGCCAGGTTACTAAATACCCGCACGGACCGCGCATACGTCTCGTACGCGTTACAACGCGTATTTCGCACACGCGTCTCGTTCGAATCGCTCGCAACTCGGCGGGACGCTCGGCCTCTCCGCGCGCGAGGCAAAGAGAAAAAAAGCCGGAAACAATGTCGGGAAGATGGCGCAAATCTGATAGCCGATAATTTTTCAATGGGACAAAAAAAATTCAGCCTGTAACATTTATCAGGACGAACGAACGCCGATAATTGCTTTTCCATCGTTGTTACTCTTCGAATGGACAAGCATCTTTAAAACTAAAACTAAACCGATGCCATCCGTTACTTTTTGCTTACATCTTCCAAGTCGCTGGAAATCAGGCTGTTTGTTTCAGTTCCGGCAGTTTTATTCGTTTCCATTGATGCGTGAATTTATATTTTCGCCTTTACGTTTACGGTCTCCGTATTTCACAATCTAGCATGTTTTTATCTAAGACGGTTATTTTCCCATTTATCAAAACGCTACGGCGAAGCTATGCGACAAACCGAGTACAATGTTCGTTGGCCGCGATTAAGAAATCCAGATTCCAGAGGCGTCAGTTTCGGGGACCGGCGAGGTTTTGTCGTCGAATCAGCAGTAGATACACGCATCGTTCAAATGTTATCCGAGTAAGTGCCACGAGTGTGCACCTATACACACGTGTGTACTAGGGTGTTTCATCTTAAAGCCATATTTTTTTTGGTCCTACCTGAAAATCTGCAAATTCATTTTTTTTTTTCAAAGTATATTCCCGCTGGACATTTTTTTTGGTAAATTAGAGGCTTTGTTCCTTCAAAATCTCGATTTCCCATGAAAATGACACAGGAACATTTTTTTTCGGTTTGAACTCGATTTTTCCGTATTCAATGAAATATTGTGGGAAAAACGATTATACATCTTTTGTAGGGCATTAAATTTGCTACAAAAAAGTTCCTTTGAGCAAACGCTGTCCGACCAACAGTTTTTGAGTTATGAAGCTGGAAAGGTGAATGTTAATGACGAGAAATCGTCTTTAAATAGACGAAGTCAAAAACAACGCCACGGTGGTGTGATAAAACTAGAAACGTTTGAAAATTAAAATATGCGCGAAAATTTGAATTTTAGTCCGTTGGTATTATGATTTCGTATTAAATAATCGATCAAAATTTATCGTTACTTGCTAAATACGAAAAGGAGTTTCTAGAATTGAAGATTTAATAGCTTTATACTCATTTTTCCCACCAAAATTGTTTGCATACCGAAAATTCGAGTTGAAACCGAAAAAAAATCCCCGTGTTATTTAGATGGAAAGTCGAATTTTTGAATTTTTTCCAGCAGCTATATGTTTTTCTAATAATGAATTGTCAGATTTTCAGGTAGGACGAAAAAAAATATCCGCTAAAAATGTAACACGCTAGTGCGTACACAAGCGTGGGAAACGAAAGGAAAATAGATTCCTCGGATTGATTTTGTTATTTTGTTACGTTTTCGAGATGGTAAAAAATGGAGAAAAAACGGTGAACTTCGGTGAACGATAAAATCGGGCAGTTTCGGAATTGTAACGTCGCATCGATGTTTTCCGCGGACGGAAAATTGACGGAAGGCAGGTGAAAAACGCGTTCCGTTTCGTTTCGTTTGGTTTCGTTTGGTTTCGTCGGTGTATCGACGTCGAGACTTTTCGCGAAGCGGTTACGTGGGCGGGTGGCAGACTCGCCGGCGCCGTGGTCCCCGCGTCCGCGTGTCGTACGTGCAGCGTAATTGTACCCGCAACCGAGGTATCGCCGCGGTCGCGAGCGCGAAGCCGCAGCCACAGCTGGTCAGAGCCTAGAGTCTCGCACGGCCGTGGCTCACGTTACGTGACATTTATCGTGGGCGGAGCGGCGACGGCGACGACGACGCGACGTTGGAAGAGTGGAACGCGCACCCTCGAGGTGGGGGATGCGGCGATGATAGCAGGGATAATATCAGCGGGGATATTTGGATCGGTTCGGGTCGCGCGTTCGCGTACGGGCGGAGAACGAGCGGGCGGCGGGGACTCGGGAAATAGTGGGGACGCGGCAGTTCCTCCAAATATTCCACGGATTCGGTACGTTTCCGTTTCGATTAGCATCCGACCTCGAGCTCGGAGTTGCAGAATATCGCATCGTATCTCGAGCTGCGCGTCCATATTTCGAAAAAAGCACCTCGTCACTCTTCCTATTCCTAGACGAGGAGCTTTTTTCGCGAAAACAATTTTTTTTCGCCGGTAGAAAAAACCGCGCTGGTTCTGCATGCTCCCACGTATCTAACTCTGCAACCGTTCGTCGTCCAGTTTCTTTCGTCCAGAATTGGCAACCGAATTCAAAGGTGTTCGACTCTGTTCGTTTATCTTCGAACCGCGTTTAGCTGCGCGCCAGTCAGCGTGGGGAGAATCGTCGGTCCGCAACTTACAAAGTAAATTTCTCGCGCATCGATGGCTGGACATGTTTATTTCGAGTCGAGAAAAAAATGAGACCCGTTTTCGGCGTGACGATTGATGCCGGCTCGGGAGAATTTTGTCCACATGTTCCGCGAAAGGAACCACCTACACAGCTCCGTTGCATCCGGCTACCGGAGTCGATCGCGCGGTTATGAACAATTGCACCACTCGTCGAGGAACTTTTCAACGATTTTGTCTAACGCGCTACGTAACGCAAATATGATAAGTGCACGGTGTACGCGATTAGCGCCGACAGCGTAGCAAAAGGGTTAGTTGAGTGGGTAAATTAATCGTGACGTTTCAATTTCATCGAAGTTATGTCACGGCCCTCGTTTTGTTTCCCTCGATTTTTACTTCGTTTTTTCTTTTTTTTCCACCCGATCTATTCTCGGTTCTCCGGTGAGGTAACAGCGCGCGAATTCGACGCGTTGCCGAGGAGGTAAAACGAGTCGTGTATCAAATTAACGACGGTAACGGATCTCCGAGGCTGATGACGCAACTTCGATTATTCGATCACTCGAATCCCGTGGTAATTGTCGACATGTCTCGCCGGTAGTCGGAAAGGGTTCGAGGAAGATGTACTACCCGAGTATTATCTTCGCCGAGTAGTAGCATCGTTGCGCAATACGATAGCCGACGGTCAGGAGCATCGAGAGTTGCGAAAGTCCGTGATACGTCGGCTACGTAATTGTAGTTCTGAGAAACGTGTACGTTTCGACGTCTGATCCGCCGACTCTGAAACTTCCTCGATGAATTGATCGCATCTCGAATCGTTTTTTCCCCCCGAGCTCATTTTTCACCCGTCTTGCAACGCGTCAACGTTCGTGGATTCGGAATCTGCTGCGTATATTTACCAGCGTCACGAAAGAATTATACAGCTACTTCTCGCGCCTAAAAATCGTTACCTCTATTTACTACCGATGTCTCGTCGATTCGCTCGTCAGCTTTTTCCGACTTGGATAATCGGATTCGACGAAATTACGTCGGTATCGTGGAATATTTCGAATCACCTTTGCTTCGCAGATAGAATTATTCCTTGTTATTGTTGTTGTTAATCGCCTGCAAGATTTGGCTCTCGATATTCGACGTAACGGAATGGATCGGTTGTAAATTTCAATCGTGACATTCACGACGCTTCGAGACGACGTCGACGAGACGGGAAAAAATGTTGGCAGTCTGGCGGTCTCCTTTAAATTTTTGCTCAATTTCCTGTTCTCGCGTTCTTTTCATCATAACAATATCGCGGACGGGTTCGAACCTGCCTTCTGCTCGAAGTACCGTTACGAACGTTTCCCCATCCCGTTACCTCCGCGTTTCAAGCCTGAATTCTCAAGGCCACGGCGATTATCCTTTCTCGAACGGAGCCCGGAATTCGCGATACGTACGGAGAGATTACCCCGTCGTACGAGATTCGTGATCCGAATTTTGTCCCGCGTACCTACGTAACGCGAGACGTGACGTTGTCGTTTCACTTCTGTCAATTTTTCTCCAACAGCAGAGCAATCGAGTCACGATGAAACTGGACGTCAGCTATACCGATCATTCCCATATCATTGGAAAGGGCGGCCTCACCATTAAACGAGTCATGGAAGAGACCGGTTGTCACATTCATTTCCCCGACAGTAATCGTAGCAACGCTCAAGAGAAGAGCAACCAAGTTTCCATCGCCGGAGAAATGGACGGCGTTGAACGAGCACGCGCCAGAGTCCGCGTGAGTCGATGATGATGATGATGATGATGATGATTATTCCAAGTCAAGCGTCACTGGAAGTCGTTTCCCAAAGTCTTATCCCAAAGAAAGTGTCATTGGAATCTGTTTCTTAAATTCTCCATCCGAGAAATATTTTTCATTGTCATTCGTTTCCCAGAGGGTATTCGGAAATCGACTGGCGGTACTGATTTTCTACGATCTACGCGACGCGAGCTATGGAAAACCAGCACTGTCGGTCAATTTCCGAATACGCTTCTAGTTGGTCGTATCGACGAACTTGCGTTTGCCTAGCTTGCCAATTGCTATGTGCCAATGAAGGTGCCGTTGGAATTCGCTTACCGTTACCGATTATTCGCAGGAAATCTACTCATCGCGAGCTCGCAGACGCGCGTCGTTGACCTGAAAATCCATTTTTTTCTTTCAGAATCTGACACCGTTGATATTTTCGTTCGAATTGCCAATAATGAGCGCGATGCAGACGCCGCCCGACTCGACATCCCCGTACGTCGTCAAGATCCAAGAACGGTACAACGTTCAAGTGATGTTCAGAACCCGACCGAAGCTACACGCTACTTTGGTAGTGGTGAAGGGTTGCGAATGGGAAGTTTCTCAGGTGAAGGACGCCACGGTTCTGCTGATCCGTCACATGTGCGAGAACCTGGCCGTAAGTGTATCCCGTTGATTATCATCTGACCTCTTTGTCGTTACACCTACCTCGTCGTGCCGCTCGTCTACGCGAGGAGGCATATTTCAATCGCATTAGCCTTTCGCTCGCCGACTCCGACGTCTTTCGAATCCGTTCTTCCAATGCTTATTTATTATTACAGAATCAGATCCAGATTCACATGTCCGTCGAAATATCGCCTCAGCATCACACCGTCGTCCTCGGCAAACACAGCTGCAACCTGAAATTGATAATGCAACGTACCGGCACGCAAATCATGTTCCCCGATGCTGGTGATCCGAATATTCCTAGCCTGAAGAAGAGCAACGTTACGATTACCGGTGGAATTCACAACGTTTATTTGGCTCGTCAACAACTCGTGGTAAGAAGGCGACGCGCGAGTCGATGCCTCGCTCCTGGGAATATCACGCGAATCGTTCGTCAAATCTCACGAATTAGTAACTCGAGGCTATCGATGCTCGTGATGTGTAGTACGAGTTGTGTACCCAAGTGTTTCTTCGTCGTTAATCATTAGCATTTATTACCCGCGTAATTAAGAACATTTACGAACGACTTCGGAGACGGGAGATATGTTTTGTGTGAACCGACGTTCGTAACAACTTCACGTCTCGAACGTTGTGAAATATTACCGACTGTTTTTAAATATTGACAAATGTCCTCAGCTTTTACCAAACATTGTTCAACGACACCGAACCTCGTTATTTCTCGTTTCACAATCGTTCTTCACCTCAATTCGGATTCATACTACGCCGCGGTATCTCCGTATTTGTAAACGAACGGCGGCGGGGGGGGGGGGGGGGGGGTCGCTGTTTCGGTGAAATCTTCCTTAGACTTCTTTGGTCCGTCGATCATTGGCCCTGTCCGTTATCGAGGAGAAGGGTTAGGCAAAAAAGAAGAAGAAAAACAATCGAAAGCCTCAACGACTCTCCCGCTGTTTCAGGGATCTTTGCCTCTCGTCTTGATGTTCGATCTCCCAGAAGATTCGATGAACTCCGTAGATACGGAGAACATTTCTCAGCTGATGCAATCACTCGACGTATTTATAAACGTTCGCCACAAACCGAAGCAGAGTACGCTCTCCGTGGTTATCAAAGGTATCGAGAGAAATGCAAGCAATATCTACGAGGCTAGGAAACAACTTCTCGGTCTTCACGAACCGCGAGTTCACGCGGAGATACCAGCAACTTATCACATTCCGAATGCGAGCAACGTCTTTCAAGGAAACGCTACGCCTGCTGGAACTGGTAATTCTCATTATTATCTTCCCTCGCAGTTTCCCGTCATTTTCAAACGGGTTTCCCCAACAATTTCCAGCCTACCCGCCAAGACGTCCTTATCACGGTATTATCACCTTCCTGCTGCCTGCCTACCTATGTAGCTAATTGCCAACTGATTTCGCAGGATCCAACAACATCAGCGCGTTGAGCGACAACTTCACGAGTCTTCTGAGCGTGAACACGAGTAACAATCCTTACACCATGTCACCGTTGCCGAGTACGCCGTCTCCATTTTCTCCGCACTGGGGACTGCCGTCGTTTAATCCGATCTTCTCGCCTTTGCCGAACCATCATCACGCTACCTATCCTTATCCGCATCTCAATCATCTGCTGTCTCAACAACATCTGATGCATCTGGGTACTACCAACACTATGCTGCCATCGCCGTACAGCCTGATCAACGCGAGTCCGTTGAACGGGAGTCACAGTCGTCAGAGTTTGGGAAATGGTTTGGGAACGAGCATGGGGAACGGCATGAGCTCTACCATGAGTAGCAGCGGATATCACACGTTGAACGCCTCCTCGTTGACCGACGGCAAAGACAGTGGAAGCGGTACGTAACCGAATTGCGGATGCATAATTACGTTCGTGTACGAATTACGAATAAGAAGGGTCTTCTGTTTTTCAGCCTGTTCCGAATTGAGCAGTATCGCCAGCTCGCTCTCCAGTCCCGCGATAAGTCCACGGAACGCGTCACCGGTAAATCCTCCAGAAACTAGTCCAAATTTAGGTAAGACACGCGAAGATAGAGCAGAGGCGGCTCTATTTTCCTTGCATCGGATGAGCGATCATCGACCTCCTATTTCCTGCCGACAGATCTATCGACCATGTTCTCGGATATTTCCGATCGACGAGCACCTGGCTGCGAGAAAAAAACTTTGGAGATGGCAGCGCAGAGTAATCTTACGCCGTTCGACTACGAGCAGAAGAAGATGTTGGCCGTCAAAGCGATACAGACGAAACCATCCTCGACCGAGTACAGAGTGCCGACGTCATCTTGGTCCGGTTACGGACTGAGTCAGACAGTTCCGTATAACATGCCGTCTATGAGCGAGCAGAGCACGGTGAGCCCGCAGCGTAACGCTGGAGGATACATCGCGTTTTATTTATCTATTCATTTGCTTACTTATTTAGTCGCTTATTTATTCATGAATTTATTTGATTGGTTAAGGATACCGCGTCAGGTACATCTGATCCGTGGAAGGAACCTACGACTCCGATTTTCAACACGGTAATGGACTTTGGACTTCCGGGAAGCACGGAGAAAGAACGACTCGGAATGGCATCGAACTACATGGACCACACACCCACCGGTCATCTGAACAAAATCATGTCCCAACGCTACTCGGACCTCGGCGGAATGCTGGCCAGCATCGGTTTGGAAAAATACATACGTGAGTTTCGATTAACGAGGATGAAATTTCATGCCCGCTAGGAATATGCTTCCCTTCATTTTTTTCCAACGATCTTTGAAATCGGACGCGTTTGCTTTGGGTGGAGGAACGTAGCTTGCCATATTTTTTTCTTTCTTTCTCAAAAGCTGTGAGAAATGCTTTTATCGCTGGACGTTGCATGCACGGACTAGCCGACGAAGTGCTCGATTTCTTTTCTCTTTCTCTCGTCTCTCTCTTTCTCCGTGCATTCGGATTTTCAGCTCCGTGAGACGGAGATTGATTTCGCAATGCGATCTTTTCTGCGCAAGAGTTCGGACGATATATGCGAATAATGCGGATACACTAACCACCATTGATAAGAATGTCACACGATTAATACAATTTGGTGAACGCTTCGTGGTTGTTTGTTTGATCGACAGGCCTGTTCACGTCTCACGAAGTGGACATGGCGACATTTCCCTCTTTGACCGAAAAGGACTTGTGCGAAATTGGCGTCACGGCTTGGGGTGCTCGTCGCAAAATCATGCTTCTCATTTCCGGTGCGTAAGTTTGGATATTTCTGTGATTTCACGTTCGCTTCTCCTTCGCTTGTCTTTCCTTACTTTCGTTTCATCGATCTCTTACATCCTCGAGTTAAACGCTCACCGACGACGCGCAGTCACGTAATCCTGGTCTTCTTCTACCTTTCAGAAATGAACAAAAGATCTAGTCCGTTTTCTGGGAGCGCCGCGCCTGGAGCCGAACGAAAGAGTTCGACCTTGGGCCTCACCGCGTCCGTTGGCAAATGCGGCCTCGACAGCTGGTAGCAATTTGTCCGGGATTCCAGCGTCCTGCGAAAATCCTGTTCGATCGGAGGAGAGAATAACGAAAACGTTGGAACGAGGGAACAAGGAAGCGATCACGCACAGGTAACCGGATACCGAGAAAAAAAAAACACCGAATCGTTGCCAAAACGTTGAAATCAATGCACAGGTTCCGTTCCGACAGAATTTGAAAGAGACAGCGACGTGCAATGAATAGTGACAATACTCTGTCGAAAAACAGTTTCTATGGAAACTGAAAGGTACTTAAATTTAATGATATACGGTGACGCGCAGAAAGACGCGGATAGTGATACGATATTCGGGAAATCGGCGATAAAAGAAGAAAAATACCGTTTGACGTGAAAAAAAAGGAAACCAAAAAAAGGAAACAAAAACGAAAAAACAATGCATGCTACGAGAATAAGAATGATAGAAATGGTTACGTGATTATTTTTCTAACAGAGAGTTGGTGTTGGCTTGAGATGGTGTATTTCCACGAACATGTTATTTTTTTTTTATATTTTTTTTTTGCTACGCTTACATTTTTTTTGCTCTCGATCTATTCATTCGATTCTTTGGAATCCGTTGTCGTGGCGCGCAGAGACTCGTTTACGCCACCATGTCCCGTTAGTTTAAGGAGATAATTGTAACTATTTTCGAATGCTGTTTGGTTCCCAGATTTCATTTTTTCCTTGTAGCCGAGAGACTTTTCCCTCCGCCCATCCCACACGATTATGCTCAACGAATCGTTTACGCGTGCGACTGACAATCGTAACGGTGACGACGTCGACAATAATATATATATATATGTATAGGAGAGCGAACGAATGAGATATGTGAGACACGTATACACGCAAACATATATCTAATTGTTGCAACACGATTAACACGAAACTCAGTATGATTCGATCCGATTATTGCCTCGAACTTTTTTTTTTTAATTTTTTTTTGGCTGGCTTCCGCCTTCGGACGATCGTTTGATCGGCCGATCGATTTATCATATATTTATTTTCCGATCGATCCCCCGACCAATCGATAAACCTACACGAGGCGCGATCTAACGCCATCTAACGCGATCTATTGATTTACATCCTGTTATTGTGTTCAACGCGAATTATCTTAGAGGTGGAGTAGACCTCCGCCGTAGTGAAGTGCGAGCGAACGTCGAGTGATATCGAAGAATTCTATGCAAAGCGATAATTTATTATTGAAGTTGAGGAGTCGTGCGACGTTTGGAGACTCGAACGTTACGAGAGGCTCCCCGTAGGCAATTGCATTTAGCGTCGTTCAATCGCCTTAGATAATGGAAATATTTAATTCAGACTAAACTCGAGAATCACTTGACGACATCGAGGGGTTCAAACGAAAAATCATCATTTGCGAAGCCACGTTTCTTCGCTCGATGCTTTTCTCGAACGAATTCGTTCGCGATGCCGCGGCAATAACAACAACAACAACAACGACAACACCAACAACAACCACGTCGATCCCCATCAGTTTGACCTTTTGAATTTTTTGAACAAAAATTCATCCCTCCGCTCGTTTTTGCGAATGCGTCGCGAGCATCGGTAGCAGCTGCCTCGTTGTCTCGATCGACACGCCACCTTGGAACGCGATAAATGTTTCTTTACTTTTTTTTCTGATTTTTTTTTACCATTTCTCTCCGCAGTTCTGATCCGATCGTTATCGCGTTCGCGAAGGAAACTCTTTTTTTGCGACGCACATTAGAAAAGCGGAGGAACCAAGACTGAACGCCTCTATTACTGACTGGATCAGACTAGGATCATCCCGTCGTGATATCGATAGTTATTCCTGGTTATTCGTGGTTATTCGTGGTTATTCGTCTTCGCAACGATCATTTGCCAGACCTTTCTCTGTCGCTGTTCGATCGGGACTAACGCATTTTTCGTACGACGAAGAGAAACGGCGGCGGTAATTGCGAAGACCGAGAAAAGTATCGACGGAAATTCGGACGAGTGATAATCGTCACCTGTTCATTTGAACGCTTCGATGTCAATTGCTTTCGAGTTTTATAAAGTAACCAAGTATTTATTAATAATCGAAGAACGGCGCTGGATGCACGCCGCTCAACGAGCGCAATTTAACAACGTGTATATTGTATATTGATATAACAGAAATGAAAAGAAAAAGAAATATAAGCAAACGAGCGAATGTTTCACGATGCGAAGTACGAAATGTGTTTACTAATTTTACCGATGCGTTGGCAGCACATTTTAACGAAAATCCATCGTACGAATCGGTTGTTGCTTCGTTCGGATGAAAGCAGAAGCATTCGAGGCTGATTAAACGAATAGTTATATAAAGCAACAGCAAAATATATCCACGCGGATACGTAAGAACGTGCGCATATGCTGATACATTGCGTCCTTCTTCGTTCGTACACCCAACTTAAAACCGCGCTCGGATGTGTAAAAGAAAAAGAAAAAAATTCAAACGAACGAATTCATCAACTCGTAATTAGTAGTCGTCGAACAATGAAAATCCACGCACATACAGTTATACTTCGAGTTAAACAAAAAAAATAAAAAAATAACGTAATGATATTGATAATATTGTTTTACGAAAGTCGGATTATTCCATTTTCTAACTGAACTAAATTATTTCAGATTTTAATACGCTCGGGAAAGTTTTTTTTTCTTGTTTTTTTTTCGCGAACCGAAGAATGCGTTAGGTATCGAGCTCTGCTCACGAACGCGCGCTCGCAGTGACTCGCTCCGAAGGGTGACTTGCAGTGTGTAACAAGGGTGTCGTGCGAACGGAGAACATCAGTTTGCGATTTGGCCGGCTCGACGCTCGTTGTTGTGTTATTTTTTTTGTTTTTTTTTTACATTTTTTTTTCACCCTCGTTCCTAGTCGTCGCTTCACGCCGCCAAAAATTTGCTCGCGTTGGGAAAAGTCACCCGCGTCAATACGAAGGCGTGGCGCGATCGTCACCAGATTGGGACGAGCGAATTTGAAACTGACGTTCCCCGTTTCCACGACGATGCAAACCTACCAGCTAGCCTCGAGAGAAAGAAAGTCGGGAAGGCATTTTGCACGAGCTTCATTGTGCCTAGCGATCGATTTTACCGCTGAGAGTTCTTGACTAAACTTGTGAAGTTTTAAGCCGTAAATTATTCTATTGAAAAAAACTAAAGTAATAATAATAAGGAAATTCGATAAATATTTAATAAGTAAGCAAAGGAAAATGTGCCCCGTGTGATCGTCGAATGCCGTTGATATTTTTTTTTCTTTTTTTTCTCTTCCTCCGATTATTTTCGTTTATAGACGTAATTTTTCGTGTAGTGAGTGTAGAAAAATAATACTGTTGTTATAATGATGTTTACCAATTGTTTCCAATCGAATCGAGAGAAATGCAAACAAATAAACAAAAAAAGAAACGAACACGAATGAATCGAAGATGAGAAACAACGATTGCATGGACTTAAAAAGAGACGGATTTATCGGAATGGAGGAGCAAGCAAACGCAGATGAATCGTGGAAAGAAAAATGAATGTTCGTTTGCTCGACAATAATCAATCGACAATGTCCGTTTCGACTTGGCATAGATGGAAATAAGTCATTTTGATTATAAGATTTTCTGTAGTGTGTACGAACGAATATGCCTTCACGTCTTCGAGGCCTTATTATTAGTAACGAGAATAGCTTTTGCACGAATGTTGAAATGAAAGGCGGAAAAACTGAGAAAACAAAGAAAAAGGCGCGAGGCAGAAAGGCAACAAAAAAAAAAAAAACAAAAATGCAACAAAAAAAAACCAAAAAAAAAACAAAACCGGAGAGATGAGATAAGTAAAGAAAACTTGCGTACGACTTGCTCGACGAACGTTAATTAACGCGCGCTCTGTCGCTGTCAGATGCCAAAGCTGCTTGGATATGACGGATCCAATGAATATAATGTTCCTATAATTAGTTGCTTAATAATTAGCCGAAGAGTAAATGATTGATAATAATGTGTACCTTTACATATTTCGTATATGTATATATTTACATGTCTATGTATGCACATACTTATATACATGTATAATATATACATATGTAAATGATATATATTTTCGAAAGTTGATCCGAAATGAGAACTGATATAACACGAGATCCGATATAACGATACGATTATTTACTTTAGTCCATTGTTACGTATATACGCGATGTACCTTCTCGATTATCCCTTCGGCGGCGAGACTATAATGATAACTTTGTGTACGAAGAGTTGACGAACGAACATATATGCATATGCAACAGTCCCAGTTTCTATTATTCAATTTCCAGTCGAGCGAAGTAAATGTTTCGAGATTTTTCATTTTCGATATCGTTTCAACGATGGCGAGCAAACGAATGGAACGGATAACGCGCGTTACTTTTCAACACTTACTGTTATTAGTCTTATTCGCGAGCATCGACTGTCCATTGATCCTCGCCTGGTTGTAATCGTAATTGTGCTTAGCCATGTAATAATTGCTGCTCGATGAATCGTTACCTGTTCTGCAATATTCAGTGTCGCGAGAAGCGAGAGTCACGTTATACAATCGAATCGTTGTCACGTCGCTTTGTTTTTGCCTGTGCAGCTTTTTTTTCTCCCTCGAACGACGAAACAGATCTGATGAAAAAAAAACGGAGAAAATTCGGCAGACCATTTCTTGCAACATTCAAACTTGAGGATTGATTTCTCCCTTTCCAATTTTATCAAACTCTACGGAGGCCAGCGATTCGCGGTCGTCTCTCGAGATTTCATAAAATGAAAGGACTCGCTCGTTTTGAATTTTGACGGAAAATGATCGCTGCGATCGAGTTTCTTTTTCGTTTTCGATCAATCGGATCCACTGATGGTTCTCGTCCATCCTGACAATCGAACAGTATTCCCACGATAGACGCGATTTATTTTCGTAAAACGGGTCTTTTTTCCGTGTAGTATTCACGTTACGAACGTAGTTGACAATCTAACGAGTCATGTTCACTAATCAACGAACGTAACTCACCGTTTATTCGCGTAACGAGGAAACGTGGCGTCGTTCCATTTGATAACGACAATTACAACGTATCGTTCGACACTCATTAGTGAAACGGGGAATAAAATCGAGTCCAACTTTAATTCGATCGAAATTTCCACGTTCACGAGAGAAAGTACCGATATAAACGCATACTCGAATGATATTCCAAATGTATACGTTCGATATTTGTTTGAAAAAGAACGTCGTTTTAACAATAGCATCGACGAGCATCGATATCGTCAATTTCAAACGCCTACTTATTTATTGGAAACTTACACAGCGATACTTAAAAGCGAAACAATAATAATACAACAAGTTGTAAATATATTTGACAGTTATCAATCTTTCACCGAACGCATTGGCAGCACGAATTGTGTCGGAAAAAGAAATGAGAATTAGGAATGACAAATCGTTCGTAATCCATTCGTTTGTTACGCGTGTTATTATCATAATAATAACAATTATAATAACTATAACAATAACAACAATAATAATAACGGTAATAACAACATTAACAATAATAACAACAACAGTAATCATACAGATACTAACGTTTATAGTAATGATATTGCTCCACACGATATTATGTATATGGGAAGTCTTGTTCGCTCGACTCCCGCGAAATTGTATTATATACGTATCACGCGTGTATGTGTATAGAAATACGCGCATATACGGGCAACATTCCCCCCACGAGTTATGATAAAATTGTCAATATTTATAGAGTCGAATCGACCGATCAATTTGTCGCGAGGTAGGTGTCTAAAAGTTTATTTGAAATACGAATATATCGAAACGTGATATGTAATTAATGAAGAATGCCATCGTTGTTGCGCGGGGGCGTGCCTGCTCGTTTCGCAGCTGCAGAGCAATCATGATGAAGTATTTGTACCGTTTGATAATGATCTATACGATGAGAGCGAGAGGAACCCCGTTTGATAAGAAAACAGATTGATATTTTTGTACGGTTATAGTAGTAATGTGTAATATTTTCCTCGACAACGATTAGGTATGTATATGTATGTATATATGCATGTTTATACCATATGCATACATATACATACGCAGCCTATATTTCTTTCATTTATAAAAGGAGAAGATAAATCCGAAAATGTGATCGTTAAAATAAATGAGAAATTTTGTATTGAAATTTTTAATAAAATAATCAGTCTACAGATAGATCTGCGTTACTCTACGCTGTATGTGCACGTTTTTCGTTCTATACCCTGAAATCACTGCATGTGCGCGGCGATTTTTCATGTGACAACGTTCATGTGAATCGTCATTCGAATTTGACGAGCGCCGGTAAATACGTCATCGACAGTCGATGATCGCTTCTCGGTCGGTAAGCTCAACGATGTTCACTTGGAAGAAGTGGCGGTTCCCCGAAGCTTGTCACATTCAAATCTACGTCCCATCGCATCGGACTTTCCCGCCACGAATCGCTGTGACTGTGGCGTGTGATTTGTCTCGATAACTTCCCGAATGCGGAAGATGGATCGTCGACAAGCGACGAGGTGAGTTGCATCCGGATTTCTCAGTTACCATGTTAGTTTGATTCGTGCTGTGTGCTTGCGTCAAGTGGCATCAGACTAATGAGCATCTTTCATCGAGAGTTCGCTGACCGGTTCGGACATTTGCCAATCGAGACCATTTCCCTTCGGTTACTTTATTAGTGAAACCGGTTTTCAGGTAACCTTTGAAACGTTAGCTGATTTAAAACATTGCATCGTGAGATTATTTCGTGAGAATTGTTCGTGGCCATTTGCAATCGCCATTAGGTACGTCGAAAGACGTTACGCGATGTTTCACGAATTACGTTCGTGCCCGAGCCAGTGGGCGTCTCTAACGAAATTTAATAATATTTATTTTATCCCTGCACGAGATGCATTTATTTTGATATCTTGGCGATTGCCCCAATATCTTGTTTATTTTCTTGGATAAGGACTTAGGCCTGTGTAATCCTCATAGATAAAATAAATAATCATGCATTCTGACCATTCGAACTTCATGCTGATCGTGTATTGTTCGCGTTGCTATGAAACTAAATGAACAAGAATCTTAATTCATGAGAAATTGTTGTAGCTTTCAGCGTTCTGGTGCCAACGATTATCGACGAACGTGTCATCGAGTCCCCTACGCAGATTCATCACGCCAAAAATGGAAGGGAAAAATCGTACGTAACGTACTTTTCATTATCGCTTTGTCATATTGTTGTAATGTTGCTGACCTAATTTGCCACTGTGGCATCAAATCTGGGTGGGTAATTTCATTGCTAATTTGACATGCTTACGGGTATGTATGATTTTTTCATATTTCCCCATTACCAATTTGTATTTCCAAGTACAATGAAGGGATGCATCGTAGCATTTTTGTACAAAATTTCCACGACTTATGATTAGCAAATGAGGTAGCAAGAATCAAACAGTTCTATCCAGTACGAAACTTCCGTGGCAACGAAGCGAATACATGATTCTATTCTGTTATGTGCCCAAGGCTCCATTAATTATGGGGACCATGTGGGATATCGTTTCATTTCCTGAGTAGAAATGAACAGTCATTAATGGTTCAAGTCCGTAGGGCTGGGAGGCAACAATTTTTGGAAGTTATATAATAGTGGAGAACATTTATTCCTCCGTAGGTATAGAATCAGTCAATAGAACGTACAATATAGTATCAAAAAATATATTACATTGATCGCTATTTATGATCACATCGCCCATCATCTGTATACTTCAATAATTTGTACAACCCCTATTATGTTACAACTATATGTGCTGGGAGATGATTACTTTCTAACGTACTGCACATATATCGTGCTACTTTGTTACAGTATCGTACATATTCAAAGCTCTTTTCAGCAACATTTTCGCATTATTGATGCTGTTATCGTACTTTACAATGTTTTCATTCGACTGGAATGTAACTCTGTTCCGCATACTGGACAGTCAAATATGGAATCAGCGGTAAATCGAGCCTTCATGCAATAGTAGCAGAATATATGTTCACAACCAGCGTGTCGTGGTAAATTTGGACTAAGATCACACTCGGCACATCTCGTGTTAATTTCCATTTTTGGCAATACTAAAACATCCATTTTTTTCTTCTCGGACCACAGGCGCTTGATCCTTTGTTTTATAAAGTGGAGATTCAACATTGGCAGACCAGTTGTAAATAGTTCGATAAAACTGTGCCATAAAAGTTCTCTGGTCATGTATGTATAGCCGATATTCCTTGGCTTATTAGCAATCGTCGGTTGATGATATATTCCTAGTATACGCTCGATGATATTCGGTTGGTGTCCGCGGTTAAGGAAGAGTAAAATATTTACAAAACTCAACAGCTGTACAGACGTTTCTATCCAGTCTGCGTATCGTATTATGCTTCTATTTACTCCCGTACGACTGATCACTCTCTCACGAATGTATTTGGGGACAACGGTTAGTATAACATAGAGAATTGCCTTTTTCTCGTTAAGTTTTTCATAGTGCAAATTGAGAAGTTGTTGACCCCACGTTGAATTCCCAGATTTGAGCGTCGAAACCCAAATAGCGATTTTCAACAGAGCATCGATTTCTGGCTGCCATTTCCCAACTTGACCAGGTGTACAGAACTTCAATATTTCGTTGCTTTGACGATGAAATATATTGTATATTTCCTTATCCAGCTGCCACGCATCCACCTGATTAATTCGCGACACGTACGGCATAACTCCCATGCTCAGTTTTGGTTCACAAACTGAAAATAGGAAAGTTTTTCAGTTTGCATTCGAAAAAGTCACCAATATTTTTTGTGTAACGCCTTATTTCAACTTGATTTATTCCTTACATTGAAAATAAATCAACGTTTGTACAAATATTTCGATGTTTAGTCACGACGTTCGTACGTCAATGAAAAAAGTCATTTTGCTTACTTATCTTAAAATTTAAGATATTCACGACGTCGTTTCATGCAAATTTTATATACCGTTACGTAAATGGTCAGGTTGCCATCGAGTAACATTCTGAGGTATTCTCATCTTTCCGCGACAAGGTTTATGAAATAGCGTAAAATGTTTAAATTCTCATTGATCTATTCGAGTCTATTGTTATCAAGGGAATAACGACGAACGAGCAATTTGTTTTTCGACAAATGCTCGCTCGAAATTCGAATTTCCCGCTCCGAGCGTTCAGTTTATCTACCGTCAGACGTACTTACCCAGTCGATAATTTGACCAGGTATTCGAACAATCGCGCGGGTAAACTATACGGTACGTACCCATGCTCCGAAACAATTGACACTCGATCACTTTCCATGCCTTCGTTAAACGTGTATCCGCGTGTATCCACCAGCGTGCGCGAGTAAGATTAACGTCGTCACCGAGCATCGGCCATTATTCCCTGCTACGCTAGTCAATCGCGCTCGCCAACCTCGCGGAACTCTCGTCGAGTAAGAATGATTTCTCGGCGAGAACGAACAAGTTCGAGAACGAACAAGTTCGAGATCGTATTTGTTGTAAAGATTCGAGAATCAAAGTGTTTTTAAACAATAGCATACGATGATCGAACATGGGGGATAACTGACACGTGGTAGAGCCGTACCGTGAAACGAGTCGCGTACACCAATTGGATGCTCGTACGAGGGAGTCGCGAGGAACTTTCGTCGAACGTAGCGTAGGCATAGGTAGCTGTTTCGGGATCCATGTTGCCGCCGCTGTTGGCTGTGGTGTGACGTCACGGAGTGTTGGTGCAAGTGGGTCGTTCTGCCTCTTGGAAGTTTTCGATAATGTTTTCGTGATAATATTGACTTTTCAGTGGGATTTTTCGTTTTAAAGTGACTCTCGATCGTTTCAGTTTGTGCACGGTATACCTCTGTGGAGATAAATCGCGGTCGAGCGACGAGGTACGTTGAAAAATGACATAATATAGCGATTACGGATCCGCGGAGACGACTAGTACGTTTCATTGATCTGCCAAGTGACAGGTTAACCTCCAAACACATCGAATCCCACCTTTTTCGATACCTACGAACCTAAATCGTAACTCGTCGACGATCGTGTTCTCTCCTTTCGCGGTACGAAGGTCAAATATGAAACGTATCTCATAATATCGTAGGAATTAACGTGCAGCCTCGCCCGGCGCATTGCGCCGAGTCTCGCACATGTCAGTTCTCATTTTAAAAGCCACTTGCTTCTCGTTTACGTGCCAACCTGACGAACTCGCCTCCGCGGAATTCGGTCGTGACATAAATCAAACTCGCGTGTTCCTTTACCGTTCCCTGTACCCTACGATAACAATCGCGATTCGTAGGTAAAAAACGTGTAGAACATTTTTTGACGCCGTGCACGCTGCAAAATTGCGATAGTATCGACGAAAGCTACCTACATATACGCCGATCGTCATTTTCGTCTCCATCGACGGTAGATGTCTGTCCATCTCTGTCTTCGACTACTTAAGTACGAGTGCCTAGCCGTGACCGTGATTTCTGTGGGGACAAAACTCCGCACTTAGTGGCGAGCATGAGTCAGATGATTCTTTGTAATTGCGAAAACTCTAACAACTATAACAATATTATATCTGATTAGTTCTCGAGCCATGGGTTTACGGTCGATGCGTCATTTCCATGTAATTTCGTTTTTCGGACAATTTCTGTCGAACATTTCGATAATATCTTACGTGAAATACGAAATTATATTACGCGATCGATTCGTGGAATGTAGACAGTCAAGTTTCGTTAGTTTTGCGGATCGATTTTCGGCGCCAGCAGACTATTCCAGGACACTTCGCGTTCTTGAGGGAGATCACGCCACGACTGACGATTTGCTTTGTTTCTAACCAACGAATCATCGTATTTTTTCGTCAAATCAGATTATTCGTTGGCTGGGGGCGAAGAAGAAACTCGCTTGTCGCGTTTCGGGCGTAAAATCAGCGACGAATAACTTTTGCGAATTCGTAATTCGCATATGTTGTTAGGTACAAACTTCATTGCCGTCCAGAACACGTTACCGTGCACGCGGGTCGATGGACGTACGAGGTAAACTCTATTCTTACCGTCTACCAGCAAATTAATAGTACAAATATCGCGTGTTACGTAACTGATCGATTCTTGATTGTGAAGTTTTCATCTGTATTGGCATTTTACCATCATTCGAAAGCGATGAACATCGTAACTTGTTCAGATACGTTTAATCGCACCGTAAATCGTATGATAACTCGTCGACATTTTTTTGTCTACTGAACTAGAATCCTAGAATTATATTTATTTCGATCGCTCGTTACACCGAGCATCCAACGATTTTCAAACCAATTTCTCGTCTATTTTCTTTCATCTTCGTTTTCATCGTATAAATTATATCTACCCAAATAAATTTTGCCCATTATTCACACCGCATTCATTCAACGCGATGTATCAATTTTCATCAAGCCAATTCATCAGTGCTGATCTAATAAACGATCAATGCACCGTGAAAAATGATTTGCAATCACAAATAAAAATCACCCAGCCGAGAAAATATTGATTTATTGACGTAAACTGACGATAAAAAACGGTCAATAAAGCGAGTGAAAATAGACGATAGTCCGTCGTGTGTTTACATTCCTGACGTCGTATGTAAATCACACAAAACAGTCGGGTAAGTATTCTTTGTACGTTTTGATCGATTGCTCGGGATATTTCCAGAGTAGATAACGAAGTAGTAATCAGAGATGGAAAAACCAGCGTGGCGCGATGCGCGAGTCTAGGCACGGATCTTGTCAGCAGCCGCCTCGAGGCTGATAGTATACTCGATCGCGAATCGCTGTCGTCTGGCTCGCCCACGATAACTTTGCAACGAATGTAACGACCCTGAGATTTTTAGGCTGATCAGCGAAAGTCACTGTCGCCCCGCATAAGTTACAACTTATCTGGCATGCGTACATATATTTCTCCGAGCCCCGACCACCTTTCGTCGAAGATGCGTATCGAGCTACTCGCGAATTTGAAGAAATTTTCTCCAATATCATTGGAAACCGATAATCGTTCTCTCTCTATTTTCACCGCATCGTTCCCACCATTGTTACGTCTTGATTACGCGACGATTGTTTTTCTCGAGGACTCGTTTCGTCGCGGAACAGAGAAATATCGTATCGCCGAGTTTGAATATCTCGTAAATTTGTCTCCAGTTTCAACATCGCATCAGCTGATCCTCGTTATTATCCGTCCATGCGTTTCGGCTCGAAAAATGTGTCGAGAGTAACGTTTCAAATTTTTGTTTCAAATCCACGGAATAACGAGATTTCGCATAGTCACAATTTTGTATTTTGACATTTAATACTTCTATTCCGATAAACTCTCGAGACAGGTCTGTCATGTTATATTCTCAATTCATCCAACAGACTCTAATCTCGTTACGTAATGTAAAACGTTCAGCGAAGTAGTTCGCCTAAAATTTTATTTTTCCATCGACCTCGTCGACTTCATCACCGTTGCGTAACGCGTATTTTGAAAATCGGAATTTCGGTGGCAAGCCAGCGTGTATGGATTCGTTTCCGAAATATTCGCCCACCGTTCTCAACGGTGCAATAACGTGAACGTGAATGCTCGAGAGTAATCGCGCTGCAAAGCAACTTCGAGTCGTCGCATCACGTCCACATGCTATAAAAAATGTATCGTCATTGTATAAAGCGTACAAATTTGTGTGTAGAATATTTAACATTTTAGCGTGTTGTTCTCACAGTCCGTTTTTCAACGCACACAAATGTTATTTCATATTAAAGTAACACTTTTTATATGTTACTCTTAACACAGAGCTATGTTACTTTCAACACAGAGCTACAGCATCAGTACACGCGGAGTGTATTGAAATAACACTAATTTTGTGTAAAAAAAATTGTCAACGCAAATATGTGTTAAATTTGATGGAAGGTTTTTGACTGCGAACTCGATTACGCGGCGAACGTCGCGCCACGACGACGTTGAAGAGTGAGCCACGTAAATATCAGTAATGGGTTCTCGATACGTATTATATGTATATCGCTACGTTCATCTCTCTACGATCGAAACGTCCAACCCTCGGCATCTCCGTTCCAAAATCTCGCAACGCATTGATTGGGATTAAATGGGTCTGCGCACCGCGGGTGTGCGTGAGCGCGCGGGTGAATAGACTGCGGCACGCTCGGGAGCTTGCGAAATACATACGCGCAAAGAGAAGGCGCCCGCGCGTTTCCATTGACCGATCGCCAGACGGATCGTCCTTCGACGATCGCGGGGGGCTGACTGGGGAAGACAAAGCGTGTCCTAGTAGCGTCACTTCCGCCATTCTTCTCGCGTTATATCAGTCGAGTACGAGCCAGCGTCTCCATCATCGTTGTCACGAATCTTCCGCCTCGTCAAATCGATGCGCCGTCCAAACAGACGTCGCGAAGGGATGAGCGAAGGAAAGAAAAAAACAGGGCTGAAAAACGAGAAATGTCACCGACGGACAACGAACCTCGATCCCGTAACTCGCAACAATTCGGCACCAATGTTTCGCGAATCTCGGAGGAAAATTAATCCCGGGTCACCATGGAAAATACTCACTCGCGCGAACCGTTGTTTATGTTCTGCGCGTATCGTTCTCGATTCATCGTTCTACCTCTTCTAGTTCGTTCGTTCGACCAATCGAGTAAAATTTGTATCGAATCGAATCACGTTTATCGCGTGTTTCCTCCTGCTGGTGATTTATTTCGTTAAAAAATAAATAAAACAGCAGATTTTAGATGCTACGAATGTTGTAATTATATATTGAGTAAAGAAAGGGTGAAAAAAGAGTAAAATTCGCATCGGTTTTAAGAAGCACAAGGGAACAGGCTAGATACTCAGAATTAACGAATATATTTGCGCTGAGAAATACATTAATTAAGACAATCATTTATTGCAAATATTACAACATTCGAAATATATCGAAGCTTAAGTCCACCTCCCGCTAAATTTCAATCTATGGAACTAGTTCGTATTTATGCTAGTATTCGCGACGAGGTGGGATCATTGATCGCCGTATGTAAATGACATCGCGTTCGCGAATCTCTACGCGATCCAATTATTCGACGAATCGTCGATAATCGACGATGATTATTCTCATACGCGACGTTTCGAACGTGAACTCGAGTAATCAGCTGTGACTCTCGGATCCGCGCTCCCCGACGACGACGACGACGCGTGGTCTTCTCTCTTCGTCCGACCGAGCTCAGCGCACGCGTATATCTCTAAGCACTCGCATGCAGTTCCGCGGACCACGGGGGTCCGGAGTTTTGCTCTTTGCGCTCGTGGTTCTACCTTCGCGTCCGCGATTGATGGTCGATGAGCACACGAGACGCTTTAGTCCGTGTTAACGTTGCCGTAACGCGTGTTTACAACTACGATTCTGCCCTGTCTACACTACTCGCCGAGTTTGGCTTTGTTCCCACCGCGAATGATCCAATTATTTATTATTTACGACGCGAAACATTCTCACGCCCCTCGTATCTCTCTCTCTCTCTCTCTCTCTCTCTCTCTCTCTCTCTCTCGCTCTCTCTCTCGCACTCGCTGTACCTCGCGCCGGTTCCCAGCTAATTTTCCAAAAGCCGAGCTTCGCTACCGGCGCGCTTATCAGCCGGCATGCTAATATCGTAGGCCGGACGAATATCGTCGATGCCAATTTAGTAACGCGCTGCTAAAAGTGCCCGTTGAATTGATATTTCCGATGGTGGACTGTCGATATAAACGAATGAAGGCTTCACGTCGAACACCGTCGTTCTTTCGGGCGTGCGAAATTCTACGCGAACGCAGCCGGACGAATTCCGATGAAACGCGCGTACTCGCAAGAAAACTGCGCGAACAAATTTCGTATTCTCAATACAATGGGTGATGAAATTAGCAGATCGGTGGTCAATCGATCGAAGTCTGCCGCGTACCGACTCGAGTTTCTCGGCGTATCGTTTGCCAGTAAATCCAGCACTTTGGTAATTACACCGTGTAATTCGCGAAACGAAACGTGGGATTAATTGCATTGGCTGAAAGCTTTTTTCAGCTTTGATTCCGCTACTAGAGTTCCATTTGGCTTATCGCGATTTTTATTTTATACGCGAATATTCGCGCGTGACAAATAAAAACGGTGGACGACCGCGACGCGTAAAAAATCGCCTTCCATCCACGGTTTAATTCTTTTTCGTAAATTCAAGCTAGTCTACCGTTTTTTCATTCCATCGAACGTGTATTTTCGAATTCTACACGGTACATGCATCACATCGCAACTGCAAACCGCGATCTATAAATATTTTTCTTGCGACGGAAACGCAAACGACTTCGTCGACCGCAACTGCGTCTAGGATTAACATTCCTGGAGACATGAAAAGCCAACCTGTTTCGTTCACGTCTCGATAAATTTTGCTCGATGCGAGGAATTTTACAATTGTCGGTAGCTCACTCGCGATCTGGAAAGCCTGTAAAATACATTTTTTTCGAACGCGAGTGTAAGATCCGGTCTTAAAACGACACCGAGCAGTAAATCGCGTATGCTTGTACTTTTCAACGTCGATAAGCTCTCCGCGAATTTCATCGCGTTCTCTTCGCTACAGAGCTAGCGCTAATTGGTCAAATATTTGCATCGTTTATTTGCGTGGAACGAACCGTTCGATACCTGCCGATCGTTTCGCTATCCCGCTCCTATTAATCGTCGGAGGACGATTTAATTCGTTCGAAAAGTCAGCGACCCGTTCGGAGGCTCGATCACCGAGCGGAAGCTCGCCCTCGGTCGGTCGATAATTATGATCCGGGTGTCGGTATCACTGCCAGCGATTAATTATCCGTCCGATCGCAAACTGATTCGAATCTACTCGGAGAAATCGACTTTCGCGAATCGAGAGTTGAGAAATATTCTCGGCTCTTCGTCGCATCTGCCTCCCTACTTCGGCGTTGGTAGACACGCGAGGAGGCGAAAAAAAAAAAAAAAAAAAAAAAAAAACAACTAACAACGATACGGAATTGCGGTGTTCCGTACTAGGTCCTACCACAGAGCGTCGAACTCTCTGATATCAGATGTAGCGTAATCTACACCTCTTCCATACGTCAGTGCGTCCCGGAAAAGAGTCCTCCGGCAGCATTTGGGTGCCGCTGTCCCGAGGCGTGGCGAGGTATTGATCGCCGGGGTGGATTCTCTTCTCTGTCCACCACGGCCGACGTCATTCGGGACGCCTCCACGCATCCCCATGCGACGCCTCACCCTCCGCGCTCTCGCTCCCTCTCTCTTCCCCCTTATCCTCGGTCGCAGCTACGTTATGCCACCCTTGCCCCGAGAACCCACCGCCGAACTATGTACACCCGACGTTTCTATACCTTTGCGTACGTATATATGTATAGCGCGCCCGCTACGCGCTTCTCTCTATATCCCTCGGTCGACGGTTTTCGACAAAGCGATACGTACCTCTACACCCGCTCGCACGCGTACAAGCGCGACTACTCTCCGCGTCTCTGCTTTTATGGCGGACGAAAGGATACAAATGTGGAAAAAAGAATAAGGCTATGGTATTACCGACCATCGTGTTATCTGCCGATGCGGCTCGTGTCATTTCGCAACTCGAGTGCCGAAACCGCGTCGAGCGCATGCTAAAAGATTTTCCCGCATTAGGTAAAGTGTAAACATTTTTATGCATTTTACCGCGTTGATTAGTGTCCGACGCACAAAAGTTTTATTCGATGCTAAAGTAACACTTTTAAATGTAAGTCTACCATTGCTTTGTGTTACTCTCCACACAGAGACGTTCTTACCCCATCGCTACACGCGAATTGTGTCGAAATAACACTAATTTTGTGTAAAATAGAGTCGTCAACGCAAATATCTGTATTCAACTTGACTAAACTTTTTTTATGGCGTTTCTTCTCGAATTTCTACTGACCTACATGCTTCTTCCGATAATTGTTCACACTGCTGGACGCCATTTTTCATCTTCTATGGCCACAACTCGCGTACAAGAATCTTACACGGTAAAATTTTTTACCAATTATCAGAGGCAGGTTTTTTATTTCATTCCGTTCTCGAGATCGCCACGAGACGAAGATCGCACCTTTTCGAAGCGCAGCCCTCGGTTTTGAGACCTCGTCGTGACAGTGCCGCGTTTTGGTCAGAATTCCTATCGCTTGCCGAGAATTTGATAAAGTTTGCCGGAAGTCGCGAGAAAATTTGCGAGAGATTTTTGCGATTTTCCCGAGGATTTGCTACGAGGTGGCCGATTTCGATGCGATCGCACGTACACGTTTCACTGCAGTCTATATGATAGAGCGGTTCGCGATCCATTGGGAGTCCGCAGTCTCGCGTCGGAGTCGCGACGCTCGCCGCAAACTTGCCGCGAGATTTACGAGCTTCCACGTCGCTCGTCGCCAATTACTTTGGTCATTGGTTCCAGAACCCATGTTTTCCGCGACACGCGAGTTCCATACGTCTTTTTCGAACAGTGCCTGAATCCGTCGATAATCGTATTCAATTATCCCGAACGGAATAAAACAGAATCCAGCGCGAATGTCGTCCAGATTTGTCTTCGTCGCCCCGAAACTCGCTACATTTTGTTACATAAGGATATAAACTCTCGCAGTAAACTCGGCGATGCCGACGAAACTCCGAATCGATGAAAACTAAATGAATCCAATAAATTTACCAACATTTACGAATGTTCGATCTCCGTCGTGCGTTTGGAACCCGAAACCTACAAAGATTTCGCGTCGGTCGGAAATTATCTTGGCCCCGCGGGATAAACTTTGAAGTTTCGCCTGTTCCCGCGACGACCGAAACGGAAATAACCGATCGGGGATGACCGAGCGCGACACGCTCGCTTCTGACGATAATCTCACGGCCAAGTGAACCGTCACTAATTACGATTGATAAAAAGATAAAAAAAGGGGGGAAAAACTAGGCACGTCTTTTGTCGGGGACCTCCTGCGTTCGGGATCGAATTCCCATCGAAGCGGACATCCTTTCTTTCAAACTCGCATTTCTTCGCACATTCCATTTTCCTCGGATCCTTTGATAAAGCAGTTATTCGTTACGAATGGTAAGAGAATTCGTAGCGATTCGTTCCCGTCGCTTTCGCGATGTTTCCTTTCCCCACCAAAATGACACCAAACGATTAGGTACATACACTAATGCCAGGTAGGAAGGAATCGGCCATTCGCTCTTACAATGCTCGAACTTTGGCACAACCGTTAGTCCAAGCCTTGGAACAATCCCTGGGGCCTGGTCACGGAAAACAAAAGAAGCGGGGTTTGGGCCCAGTTTTGGACGAAACAAAACAGTACTGGCTCAAGCCTTGGAAAACGAAAAGTCGGTACTGCCCCAAGCGGGGACCTTGGAATATCAACATTGACTCGATTAATTATATTTATATACGTACAAGTTAGCTATGTAACAAATGTTCCGTTTCCCACACTCGCGAGTCCGAAAATGGCGCCAAAAGTACCCAAGCAATTAGGTAACAGCTATGTTCCGATACATATACTGCGAGCACTGGGCATCACTCTTCTTCTTCTTCATCTATCTTTTCTGGTTAGAAGCAGAAGGAAAGTACTGCCCGGTGTATATCGGAACATGGCCAATATCTCACACCCAATCTGCACGCACGAAGTAAATAACCCGTGATTGATCGCTTATTGACCGAAGCCAGCAGCTAATAATTTTTTCGTGAATTACACTTGGCGTCAAGTGAATAAATACATTTGTTTTGTTGAGGTACGTTTATTCGGTTTGTTATTTTATAAATAACTTCCACTTTTCATTGCTAAAAATTCGCATAATCTATTGCCAATGCGATTCTCAAAAAAACGCGAATATCCGTTACATCACTATAGTCCAAATAGAAATATAAATACGTGGAAAAAAATGTTGAGCATTTCAAGTAGCGCAACATGAAAATCAAGTTTCAACCGAAGCTCGCGCCGAGAATTGATCAATGCTCAGTTTTTGAGGCCAATGCTTAGCTGTCGAGGCTCGGTAAATAACAAAGGGCCCGGGACCGGACCAAACCCAGAGCAAAACGAAATATTCTTCTTTTCCTTTTGCTTGGAGGATTTCAGCAATTTTGGAGTTCCCGAATCGCGTTAACGACTCGTTTCAAGCTTGGCAGAGTTCGATCGTGATATCGGGTAGATTGCAAATTGGCCGTGGAGCCAGATGGATATGGGATCGTGTCGCCTGGGCCAAGGAGTGCAGTCAACGAGATAATCGCCCCATCTTGAGATTAGCTCTCACCTTCCTCGCTCCCCCTCGAAGCTGCTGCGTACTCCTCCTTCGCCATTGGGGTTACAGGTAACCCGAATTATTGTGCTTAACGAGCGCGTAACGGGATAGATAAGCGAGACTAACTGCATAGCTACCTCGACCGGTTCGTCCGACGTCGTTTTTACCCCGGAATAATTCGCTCGCCGTCCGAAAAATCTCCAACGTTTTTTCTGACCCCAATTTTTCAATCACCATTCAACGCACGAAGACGCAACAATCACCGAATTCGTTGGATTCCACGTGTTTTTCGAGATCAGTTTTCTTCGAATGCTCGGTAGAAAATTAGCGATACAGCGACTCAATCGCGGGCAGCTGCCTTGTCGATCCTTTCGCGCGCAGAGTGGCCACTCTGCTCGTAACTATCGCGAAACTGTATACGCCATGGCGGAAATTAAATATTTTGCACCAGACTTTGTTCTCGCCAGGTGCTCATCGCCGGCTTCTCGTGCTTTTTAATTTCACACTTGATTAGCATCACGCTCGCGCAATACCCGTTTCTTATATTTTTTCCGTCTTTTTATCCCCGCGTTAGCACCGGACTTCGTTGCTGAAAGTGCGCCGACCTCCCCTTCGCCGTTTTTCCCAACGTTCTAGTCACCATTCTTCATTTTCTACCACTTCCAACTATTTTATTCAATTTTCCGCAGCGTTCCTCTCAAAAAACAATTTTTTTCTTTACCTATTTATTGTTCGCTTCCGCCGATTTTTTTTTTTTCAAATTTCTAGCCAACGAAATTTTTGGTTTACTCCTACATTTTTACCGAGCTTCTTTCTCGGGAACAGAAATTCGTTTTCCTTTCTGCTTCCGATTTTTTTCCTCCCCGCAATTCGATCCAGGTGCGACGTCACGTGTACTCATTCGGAACGACGCTTCTTAGCGGTGCGGTGTATAAAAATTTCCTCGACCTTTTAGAGGAAAAGCTTCGGCCTCGAGGTTTCTAACCGCGAGAGCTATACGGCGTCGAAGGCCACGTTCGAGGTTAACGCTCAGATTTCCGATAACATCCCCCGAGAGTCCGACCCTCTCCTTCGAGAATCGCGGCACGGACCTCGCGCCCCGCCACCACATCGACTTCGTACGGGAGGCGACGCGGATGCTCGAATGCGGCGAGAACGCCTCTCTACCGATCGTTAGTACGCGTACCTCGAAACGGTTTCACCTTTACAATTACCCCGCTAATGAATCGGCGTTGAGATTATCGCCGCTAACGAATCCGCGGCGCAAAATTGTCGTTAAAATACGCCGCGACCAATTATTACGGCTCGGACCATCGTCGCGAAATTTCCTTCGCTTTTCCGCGATTAACCCGATTATACTTATCGACGAGCCGATAGTCGGCATCTATCCGGCAATTGTCGGATAAAACTCCGTCAGCTGCGGGAATTTGCGAAAAAAAGGCGCATTGTCGCCTCGACTTTTTATTTCCTCGGTAGCCGAATAACGTAAAAATTACGGCTAAAAACGGCCGACAGAGGCAAAACTGGACGGCGGATTTCCTCGCACGCGCTCGTACAGCGCAGCTCGCAATCGCTAACGAGGTACGAATTCCCGGGCTCAATTAAAGGCCAGCTGACTGACGAATCAGCTTTCTCCCCGGCGTCGGTGATCCGTTCGCGTCCCGTCACTCGACCGTACGGAAACAATGTTCCTACCAATTATAAGCGAATCTCTCGACAGTGCGCGCAGATTCGAGTGAATCGCACAACGTTCGCCGAGTCTTTGTTATCTTAGCCAACTATCCGTAATTGATTCGACTGACGAGTCGCATTCTTCCCGAACACGCTCGTTCGTTCGTTCGTTCGTTCGTTTTCCCCTCGACCGTTATTTTGCCACTGCGAAATTGTTACCAATTGCGACAAAAATCCCCGACCGTCCCATTCGCTCCCTTCGACCACGTATTCCCGTTTGTTCCACGTATTCCACATCTCTTTATACCAATTCCGTTCGGTTTTCCGATCTACTCGACTCTCACTCCGATTCGCTTATTCATCGTCATTCTAATTTTTTCATGCCAATCTTCTTTTTGCTCCATCTATTTCCCGATTTTTCCCCTCCCATCTTTTTTTTCTCCCGCAGACGCAATCTCCGATCTCCTTTCTTCTCTTCTTTATCCCAGTATTTCTCCAATTTTTACCACAAAAACTTACCTGTTTTTATATTCAGTCATCCGAATATACACTTTTATAAATTCGCGTTCCGAAACGACGTATTATTTTTCCTATCGTTATCGCCGCACTTTTCGACGACGATTCGTCGATCATCGCCGTTATACTTCGTGAAGCGAGCGTGTTGTTCCCTGGTTTGCAAACAGAGCTGCGTCTACCAAATAATGCAATATTTCGATAACGCGATGCTCGTTGCATCTCTCGACTACACGTAACGTTTTGTAATTCACAACGCGCTCCTCGTAGCTACATGTTTACATGTTACATGTTCCTCACGCACGACCGTACAGCTTCTCCTGTGAAAATGTCAAAAAATGAAATTACTTCCATCGCGGACACGAATAAACGAATTTTTCTCAACAAAGCGAAAATTGAATCAGATCTGATTGAAAAAAAAAAAATGAAAATCGAGTGTCTAATTGAACAAAGTCAAACGAGATTACGTCTCGGTGAAAAGTTTTTAATCGGTTTACGTCGCGTTAAGAATTTTTAATCGTATTACATCGAATTAAAAACGGTCGATGCATTTCATTAGAATGAAAATTAAGTCCTATCTCCACGGGAAAGTGCCGTAGAATAAAACTACACGGCGAGTCGTGCGACAACAAGTACGCTTTTGCCGAGAGCTAACGAGGCGAGATCCTGGCGCGGGTCAGATAATTTTTTATTATTATTATTATCGTCATTTGAAAAAAAAAAATGTGGTTGATAGGAGAAACACACGGTTTGGACGAAGGAGTGGAAATAAAATGAAACCCGGTATCCCGGCCGCACGTGTTTCAACTCCGACGCTACGGACGCCGCGTTGCTCTTTCGAGGCCAAAGGTGACAATACAAATGGCCAATAAATTCAACGCCACGCTTCGTTCTATCTGGAAACTTATTGCTAGGCGACTCCGTATGATCAGGCTGCGTCGCCGCGTGATTTCATATTCCATCCCGAAACGAGTATTGATCTCCATTTTTTTCTGTGATTTCTGGAAATCAGAACGAAATGTATTTTCACGTGGATATTTTGCGCGACCAGAATTTTTTTTATTTTTTTCATTTCGGCAGTTCCAGAGCGAAGGTTTCTCTCGAAATTGCTGCTTGTATATAACTTCGGAATTTAATTTTGAATTCCGCTAAATCCGCGCGTTTCGATCTTCGCTCTTCGTGCTTCTTCCTCCCACCCGTTTATTTTATTTTCTCGGCGCGGTGACGGATATTTTGTAAATATTCGTGTCGCGATCCAGATGGACGATCGTAGGCTCGACGTTTGTTTCGTCGTCGCACTGATATACGGACGACGCGCCGTGATAGGCCAGCGTCGCCGACAGGAGTCGAAGAGCGCGCCGTGTTCTCGGAGGACGGGAAAGATGTAACGACGCTGCTGTTTTCCCTCGCTCTTGTCTCGCTCCTGCGAGAGAAATCGAGTCGCGCTTCGAAATTTCATCGTTTATCGCTCGCTCGAAACGTCGCACGCGCGAACGCTGGCAGACGGATATCGAGCCTCGGAACGCGCCGGGGAAGGTACGACAGATGCGCGACATAAATTAGAGATATCCCGCCCGCGAGCGAACTGTTTATACCTACTCGCATCTCGGACAACGTTCGCCCGCGATTTATCCGCGCATAAAACTTTCGACCTGACCGAAACAACAAGAACAACCTCCAAACCCATTCGTCACTCGTTCAGCCGCATCGATTTTTCCAATCCGAATGCGTTTCCCCGCGAAATTCCCCAAAGCCAACACTTCTGAACGCGCTGGCACGGCCGCAACCCGCAACGAGACTCTCTAATCCCTTTTTCCCGAACGTAGCCCGACCCCTCTCAAAACTGCACAGCCGTCCCAAACCCCCATGGCACGACTCCTCTCATATCACCGGTGGACTTACCTTGGCAGAAAAAGCTTCACGCATTGCCTTGTCATCGTCATACGTATATATTAGATACAAATCTGCAATTTACACAAATACGTAAAATAATCAATACTTAATCAATATGGCAAAACGAAAAATAATCGAGCGTGTAGTAGAATCGAAATATCAAACTGGACATTGGGGAGAATTTTTTTTATACCGTAGAGAGCCTTTTGAGATGATAGGACAAAGCTTTTTTTCTGGACCACTCTAGTGTATATATTAGGTAATCAAGGTCGTGCGAAAAGCTCGTGAGAATAAAAAAAATAACAGCAAACGAGGTCTCGTATTGAGGTGCCGATTGTTTCGACGATCAGTGACGTAGGCTGCGCGCGAGGGATGGAAACAGGTTGTTGACTTGAGAGGAGTCAGGCTATCGTGTTGCAAGCTCGTAAGATTATGTTTTTGGAGGAGACGGGTTATTTTTGCACGAAGGGAGTATTGTTGAGAGGAGACGTGCCATGCCTATGAATTCGAGGCCATTGATCGAACAAAAAGGTTTCGTTCGTAGTCTGGCGGCAAAACGTCTGGTCATCTACGTTTTTTCCTACGTTTTTGGATCATTACGTATGCGCAAAGCGCGCTGAGATAATGCTCCGGTGGCTCTGTTATCGCGCACCGCGAATTTCGACTAGTTTCTAGATAAAGCGTTGGTACTGCTACCCTGGGCAACATCTGCGCGTGAGGAAAATCCTGGAATCCATTACATCAGAGATGAACGAGCGCGATAATCAACGTAACCATCTATCCCGGCGACTGCGCGTCGTTTCTCTCCAAAAGCGGGAGGATACATCCTACAACATCGTTTGAAAAATCTACCAAATTTTTTGCTCCCCTAAATTTACTATAAAGCGACCCCAGATCGATCCAATTTTAGATTTCGCGTACAAAATCTAATCTTGCACGCGGTTTGTTCGAGAATACGCAGAGACGGGTTGACTTCGAGCCAAAAAATCTGGCTTCGAACGATCTTGATTCGCGGGTTCGGTAAGAAAACAAGCGAGGATACGATTTTCACGTATCTCATCGAGACACTCGCAATCATTTTGCTGCGTCAACGGGCATACAGGATAGATGACGCCGCGCGTAGCAGTCTGCCGCGTCGCAATCGTAACGCCGGATCAGCGTCCATCCTAACTACAAATCACGATCAACGGATCGTTGTTACGTTGCCATGCGTGTGGTAGGCGATAGCCTCGGTATTCCGCGAGTCGAGGGGAAGAACAAACTTCGCTGCGCAGCTTGAAGGGTTTCGTTGGTGTCGAAACCAAAAAACCGGTTTTCTTCACACTACATATAAACTATTTCATTCAAAATGATAGGTAAATCAAAGAATAACATTTTAACGGTACCTTAGAAAAACTTCATCCAAAAATATTGGAAATTCAGTCAATAGGATCTGGTTTTCGAAGACCCCTAAAAAATGTCCTCGCGTGGACACGATAACTCGTCGTAGCTTTATTTGAAGGAAAAAAAAAAAACAAATATTTTCTAGTAGTAAATAAGTGCAGCTAGTTATTCAATTAAGGATTTAAAAAAAAAATGAAATTTCAATTTTTGGCAGAGTTGAACGCGAAATAGTACGCGTTTTTGACAATGTACGCTACGTATGGCCTTGTAAAGTGTCTGTAATCAAAAAAATTGAAAGAATCCCTCGTTCGATCGCTGATCAATGCTATTTTGTAGAAGCGTGCGAGTTTTCAAGAAAATCGATGCGTTAGCTTGTGACAAATCCAGTCCATCGGCTGCGAGCCTAGTGTTTCGAGGAAAACGTGATGTTACTTCCATATTACCAGCTGGTCCTCGGTGATTGGCACTACATTCTGCACTGCATTACTTTCTTCTTAAACGCTCTTGCCATTTTCCGAATTCCGCCCAATGTATACGTTTCTTCAAAGTGTTACGTGTTTCGTAATGAGCTTCTCAGAAACACGTGTCAAACTTTCCATAATAATAGCCAATCAACGCTGTTGTAGAGTTTTATTCCGATTTTCGTAAAAATTTGGGGGATATTCTAGGCACATTGTATCATTAGATAACATTTTTAAAAAATTGTTTTTTGATGTCTACCCGATCGCGGGGCTGTTTCGTTTCATTTGAGCTGATATTTCAGCCCGACATCGTTAGGTCGCATTACGCGACTGGCTCTCCGGATTAGTGTTTCGCTAATGATGAAATTGTAAAGGAGATTTAGCCAAGGAGCGACGATTGTTGTGCGACGACTGGTTATAGCTGACGCACAGGACGGCTATCGGCTGCAAATTAATGCGTCGTCTTTGTACCTCGGCAGAAAGAGCAGAGAGCTCGTAATCTGGTCCGTTTTGCGACGAGTGTCACTGCGACAACTTCGTTAAATAACCTGATTAAATTTCTGTCCTCGGGTTTACGCCCTGCCTGCTTTTTTCATTTCGTTTCGTCTCGTTTAATAACGTCGCCCGGGGATGCTCTACGCAAAACATTCGTATTTTATTTCGCCTCCCGAAACGAATGAATTCCTGGAAGAGAAGAATAAATCGCATCGGAAAGAAACGCTCAATCTGGCGACTGAAAAAAAGCACGAAACGCGAGTCGAAAAAAAATGTGTTGCGATCTATTTTCTCTGAATCTGACTCTTGGCCCACTCTCACGCTCAACTGAAAAACTTCTCTCCGTCGCATAATTTAACTGAAATTTTTTTCGCGAAAAAAAAAATTGTCGAAATGAAAAGTGTTAGTAAACGCGTAACTTCGGCGTGTATGCTCGAACAATTTTTAAAAAAATCACAGAGAGTCTAACCAACGCGTAGAGAAGTACAGAATTTTTTCAGAATTTTCAGAATTATGGAAAAAATCGGGTCGTCGAATGCTTCGTGCGAGACACAAGTGCGATGATGCGAATCCCATCGGACATGAAATTGTCACAGATAGCAAATTGGTGATCGACTGCAACTTTATGCAAGGCGTTTGGCGCGCACTATTCGTAGTGCTTGCGAATTGGCTACGTGAAGCGATAGGAAAGCACGTGTTGCGTTACGTTTGCTCGGCACGTTCGACGCATCGGCGAGCGCATTAAAGAAATTGTTTCCGTTCTCTTTCGATTCGTTTCGCCGGGATGGTCGAAACCTCCGCGAAATTCGAGTTCCCCGTAGCGAAATATGTAGGTACCATCGTTCGTGTATTTATTCATCGCTCGAGAATTCAGCAGCGCGGATGGAAATCGAAATTGAAAAGTACAGTGGAAGTTGGGAAAAAATTTGATCAACAAACTCCTGACGAAACGGTTTGGATTCCGTGAAAAAGTTTGCTTTTCCTTCGCTCTGCGTTGTACATCCCACGCAAATTCAGTCAGATTTGCACGTCCCAATGAAATTGGGAGCGATAAGAACAACGCTGCGCATTTGCAATTCCTGTCGTTGACAGCTGACGATCCCATTCTAATTCGACACGTTCCAGTCAAACGGCGATTCGAGCGTTATAAATTCCCAGAAAATTCAATATTCCTCGTTCCTCCTGGAATACCTTCCGCCGAACTTGCTGCAAAAGCTTTGGCTCGTTAGAAAATTCTCCGAAAATAATTCTCCTTCGATTAATATCGCCGTCGATTTTTCTTCGTAGCTACTCGTTGAAAAACGAATGAGATTTCCCGCTTCTCGTCCACCTCGGCGACCCAGTAACCGGCGAGGTGCGTTTATATACTCTACGGAAATCAAGCTCGATCGAATTCTCCGTCAGTCTCGAGTACCTTGCTTCTTCTTGGACAGGAAATTGAGTGAAGGTTGCTTCCGCACGAGCTCGTTCTGCCAAGAGTGTCCGTCGGTGCTTCCCGCCGAGGATACCTGTCAATGCCCGCCTAAATGAACTACGCCTCGTGCTAATCTGAAAGCAAAACCGTGCGACGGTAAAAAAACAACAAAAAAAAAACGAAACACGGACGCGTACGTCGTTCTACCGAAAAAAATACGACGCGTACCTCCGTTACGCTATTGCTGTTGCAGTTATTGCTGCTATTGCTGTTGCAACGGCGCTGCAGCAGCTCGCCCGAATTGCGTTTTTATGCACTCCCATTCGAGCAACGATCACCCGTTTTGCGCAGTCGACGTTTTACAATTAGACCGGAAATTCCACCGCGTTCCCCGTAAATTTCTGTGCTGGTGAAAAACTGTTTCGTTTCCGAATATTCACGCTGCACGAGAAACGTGAGAATCTCAAAAAACAAGAAAAAACCTGCATTTTTCAAATTACAACAATAAAAACTGCCAACGAGCGCAAATTCAGCGTTAGAAAAAATAAATGAATGGGTCAAACATCAAATTTTATTTTCCCCATGCAGAAAAATTATGATTTTTTTCGATAAAGCGGAGAAAATAAAGTGTTTGTTTTATTTGATGAACATCTTTCGAGATGCGGTGTTCGTAATCAAAAATTGAAAATCCTGAACGGACGACTACAAAAATGTTTAAGGAATCACAGTCGGTCCTTTTGACTAATATTTCGAAGTGGAAGATTTTGGAAATAATTGGAGAGGTGGAAAAAAAAGTGGCGCGGTGATGAAGAATGCCTCCGATACTGCGGAGACGTTCGCTTGTCAACACGCGACTGCGAATTCGGTGGGAATAGTTGCTTGGTCCCCAACCTTCGCTTCACACTTCCGGATTTTGTATCCGGGATCGGATTAGAAGAAAAGAGGATAAACCGCTCGCATTTCGGTTCGGCCAATTTGGAGAATTCGAGGTTCTATTTCGGGCCTCGACAGCCTTGTTGCGGCACGGTCTAGGGGTTGTCGAGAAAGCGGTCCAGCCGAGGCATGTTTAGCCTAAATTCCAGCAACGCCTCGCATCGATGGTCCACGATGGTACGAATCGACCGTCGACGATCGTCAGGGTGACGGAGAGATTCGCTGCGGCGAGAACTCGCGAGAATCGAAGATGCAAATAGAGTCGAAAGAACTTGGCGGGAATAACCAGCTGAAGAATGCAAATTGAAAAGGTTTCGTTCGTTACGCAACATTTTCATGCGGATCGGTATTATTATACAATCGCGAGATCCTCTCGTTCGTTCTCCTTTGTGAAGTAACGCAGTCTCGACGTTTGTTGCGAAGCCAAAGTTCGCTCGTTATATCAGGCGAGGAGAGACGAGAATGAGAGAGGCGAGGCGCAATGGAAATAATTTCCCTCGGAACTCGTGGCAACGAGGACAAAGCGGAAAGTGGTTTGGGAAGGTGACTCGCAACGAAGGTGAATCATTTTTTACGCGGAGACACTCGTAGAAACGGAATGAAAAATGCTAGACGCGAAGCGAGAAAACGAAGAGGGAGTCGCGTTCGCGTTTGATGTGCACGCCGATCCACCCCGTTTGATAACGAAAGTAAAAAGCGAAAATATGGAGCCCAATTTAAACCCTTTATCTCGATTAGAAGGGGTGCCTCTAGAGGTTTATTTATTTGTACTGATCTAACTTCACTTTGGCCTACTCTTTCGTTAATCATGTATTTCGATACCTCGCGAATCATTGAAAAATCTAAAAGCCGTACAAATCCTTCGTTCATATCTGTAAATATAAAAAAAAAAAACATACGTGACCTCCAAACTCTGTGGGGAAGCCGTCAATCACGACTTAAAACGAGAAATTGAGAAAAATTGAGAAATTCGCTATATCAGCAAAACTATCCGCGAACCGTCATTCCACAAGCCTCGTTCGATCAATTTCCAGTGTCCTCGAGTGGGAAATAAAAGTATTCTCATCAAGTTTAACGATTTATGTAATTATCTGCCCTAGGTAAATGATAATCCTGTCATAAATCGGGTAAACTAGGATAAGTATATTTCGTTCAAGATGAATTATCGATAAATATCTTTAAAATCAGAGGATGTAGCGAACTTTTCATCTGGACTTTTTTGTAGCTTCCATGTCGCTTTATAAAAAAGGTTCGTATAAAAATGTCTCTACCTCCCATTATTCACGAGATATTTGGGAATAACTTAACCTAAGCAAAATGCACTTTAGCAACTTGGTTTTTTTTTGCCTGTCAGCAAATGAGAGGGAGGGGGGAGGGTGGATCGGATTCCAAAATTATTATATTAACGACCACCCTGACACTCGATCCTGTTGATGCAGACTACTGTGACGTTCTCTTCGCGGATCGATTGTTTTCCAAGATTACTCGCTGCTGAATTTTTTCATCACGATCCCGATAAGACTATAAATCAACTCTCGATCATCGGTCGAACGCAGCGCGGAACTCGCGGATTATTTGGGAGTTTCGTATAGTCGGTAAAATTCTTCGTCGCGAATAAATCGACGATTTTTCAGGCTTAAGGATGATATATTTTTTGAAAAACTTCTACCCTTCGAACGACCGTATCGCTTTGCTGTCACCTCGGCATGAATCAAGACGTAGTCGCCTCGCCTCGCCTTCGCAGCTTCCGAAACCCGCGATATGTTCGGTCATCCGCGATGAAAGCGCGGATTGTCAGTCGACGCGAGCCAAAAAGCATTTCAGTTTTTATTCCCAGTCTCGGCATTCGCCCCTTTCCTTTGATGTCGGATGCTTTGACGTCGCTCATCCGGAACGCGTCGAAGTTTCGCGACTCGGCACGATTTCGGGGCTTAGCCTTAAGTAGCTCGGTTTGTCACGCGTCAGAGGTACATCGTCGTCATCGGCTCCCTTAATCCGCGGAAATCGCTCGTTGACGTTTCAATTCTTCTTCGCTCGCCAAAAAACTATTTTCCTCCGCAGAATCTGCTCTACGATCGCCAACTCTCGCTCCCATCGATCGTCCACCGATCTGGAAAAAAAACATCGTCCAGCTGCGTCGATTATCAAAAGAAACAGAACTTCCACAGTCACATCTACTATTCTACCCTTTTTACCGTTTTATCATACGGTAATTAGCGTTATTCGCGTATTATTTGTTCAAAATAGCTGTTGTAGTTTTTTTTAAAGTTATTCGGTCCGAAATAATCAAAAAAAAAATCCGTTTTGCGTACTTTTATTGTAAACACATTTTTTTATAAAGAAGAAATAAATAGCTCAGCTCTCGCAACTTATTGCCTAATATCCCGAATACTTGCTCTTTAATACGAAAAATACCAATAAAATCTGTTACTAATTACTTGCGAGAGCAAAAAAAAAAATAGGTGAACCAAAAAATATGAAAATCTGTGTGCCGTCTTCGGTAATTTGGCGGACGTACTGCGAGCAAGATGGTTCGAGTAGTACAGCTCCGAGTTCGGTCGGACGCGCCGCGCCGCGACCTCCGGTGACCGTGCTATTCGGTTGATACGCGAGCCGCGATGATTTCCATCCGCACGTGAAATACCTTTCGTGTTCGTGGAATCGCTGGTGACCGATAATGAGAAAAATAGGATATCAGAAGAATATCGCGAACCGTCGACTTTTCTACCGTCGATCGAGCGATAATCGCCGGCAGCTCGCAGTTCTACTGCGCCGAGTCTACTCCGACGGATGGATTTTTAGTCGGAATCCCACTGCAATTTCCAGTCCCGTTGTTCGTTGAAGTCTTGATAGCAGTGCCGATGTTTTTCCTTTCCCCTCATCGTTGACTTCCACGGGGAGGGCGAAAGAAAATAGGCGGAAAGTTGATAGCGCGCAACGATGCTAGCGATGCGAATCGATTCCCCGGTGGAAATACTTCGACGTCCGCTCACCACGTGGCATCAACATGCAAATAAACCGAGCTCATTTTTTCCAGTCAGCTCATTCGCGGACCGATAATTTCCCTTGCCATTTTCACCGGATAACAATATCATATCACCTCGAAATCCGTGCGACTCGCGAGACTGATTCACATTTTGGTTTTTCATTATCATCCTCGCTGTCTGTTGCCTCGCGACCTTCAGGCGCGACTCGGTTCGAAGAATCGTTTCTCCTTCAGCTTCCACGTTGCTCGTTCGTCGATTGGAAAGCAAAAAATCGGGAGTAAACCGGAGCTCCGGTGCGAAAATAAAAAACACTCCGTGTAGGGAGCAGACGTGGAATTTTTTGAACGTTTCTTTGGCAGTGATTCGTTTTTTCAAGAGGAAACTAAAAAAACGGTCGGACGCATTTTTTTGGAATTAACGAAGACAATATTTTTTCGGAGCGAAATTCGATGAATTGAGAACCATTGATTCGCGAATCATTCTCGACACTTTTTACGGTCTATAGCTTCGAGAGAAATTGGTCGGAGTTCAATTTTCTGTGTAAAAGCTTCCAGCGGAGACGAAGTTCTCCGTCGAGATCGGAACGCCACGAGTGAATCGCGCCGCACGCAGCGCGAACGCGCTACGAATCCAATCGAACTCGCACGGGAGAGCGACTTGGTTTTCCGCATTCGCGCGTAAATGCATCCGCATTCATTTTCGAAGCGTATTAATTTGCGCGCCTCGGATCAGCGTCGCGCGTCGAGGACAAACGCGAGCGAGACGAGGCGGACAGGAAATCTGGAAGGAAGGGTGAAGGGTGAAGGGTTTTACGTCGAGAGCATCCGTCGCTCGTCCACCGAGGGTTGTTTTCTTTGCCGATATTCCCTCTTTTATACTCTCCTCGTCCCACCTCGCGAGCTATTCGAGCGCCTCGAGTATCGCGCGCGAGCGAGAGAGAGAGAGACACCGAGAGAGACAATATTACGGTGCGAGTTGAATAAAATCCACGGACGGAAATTATCACGTAAATAGGGTCGTCGTTCGAGCGCTGGGCATATCCTTGTTTGTCGAATATGAAAATCGCGGAGAATAAAACGAGCGCGCGATTTTCGTCCCGATGGAACTCGGCGAACTTCGTTTCTCGTCTGACGTCGGAATTTTCGCAAACTCCAGATGCAGGGAAAGCTGCAGGGAGAGTCGATGCGAATTGACGAGATCAACCGAAGCTTGAAACAATTGAAATATTCATTATGAATCCACTTGGCCAGACGGAACGCAACGAGCCAGATGGAGCGGTAAATAATTAACTGGCATCTCTTCGCTGCATTGCTGTCGTGCTGTCACCTCTCTCTCTCTCTCTCTCTCTCTCCATCTGACGCTTATTCGTTTCTCGATTTTCCGGAATTACGTTCGTCCGTCTGCCAATCGAGCTGCTTGCTCGATCTCCCTTTCCGACAGCCTTCGCCTCCCCGTCTCCTCTACATATCGGGAAAACACGTGATTATTAAAAGACTAAAAGAAAATACACAAAACACCAATGAAATTTTGTCTACGCAGGCAAAAATTGTTCATCGTTTTGTAGTGTTAAAATTGTTGACGTGGAATGTTTAACATTTTAGCGTGCTGATTCAGCACACAATCGTTAGTGTTCATTTTTTAACACGCGAAAATGTTAATTTACCTATTCTCGTTTCAGAGAATTGCGACTAGGTTTGTGTTATTTTTATACACAAAGCCGTGCTACTTTTGTCCACACAAACGGAGTAACACGAATTTTGTGCAGAAAGCAAGTTATGGTTTCAAATTGTACAAAAAATGTGGTACGCTTCAGCAATATACGTCGTGTGTCGCGAGGAGTACAACGACGAAAGTGCATTTCTATTCGCGCAGCGTGGTTCGAATAAGTCAAGGCAATAAGTCGAGAGAGAAAGAGACGTCTGCGACGGACCATCCCATCGTTGTCAAAAGGTCCGGACTAATAAATGGCACTGCGCAAAAGTATTGGTTGATTCGGTGGCGAGTTTTCCCCGTAATCGAGACAGAAACCCTTCGACGTCAACCCACTCACGGACGGTACCCACATCATGGCAATTATTTAGATTGGCGTGTTTGCCGAGCGAAGCGGTCGGCGAGGGATCCTCGTGACTCCCGTCGCTGCTCTCGAAACCACGTTCGACTCTCTTTCCTCGCTAATAATGCACCTACCGCGTCCGTAGCTGCGAATATGATCGAACGTGGCGTAAATATGTGGCGTATATACCCAGTTCGCCGACGTCGCGACCCACAACTAATCGCGAGATGTTTTAAAACTGCGAAAACTTCGGCCTTTTCGATTGCCGCACGCGGATAGACAAAGACAAGGCGTCGCGCTTTTTCCGCTACAATTTTCAACAAATGGAGGGAAATTGGTAGGATATTTCGATTCGCGTCACTGTCGTGCCCGAAAGCGAGGCTATCTTCCATGCCAGGCACGAGAGTCGTGCCCGCATGTTGGAAGCTCGACGATTCCGACTGACATCTTTGTACGTATGATATAAGTGACCTTTTAGACTTCCCTCGACGCTGCACGGATACAAAGGGTTCCCGGTTAATGGAGAGCTTGTATAACGCCGGAGACAGTTTCCTCGTATCAAGTTTTCTCTCGAAATTTATACGCCTGCGCGCGGACGCCGCTGCGTCAAGCGTACGCGAGCGACTATCCATGCCGTGCAGGTAATGTGCTTCTCGAAGTTTGGCACGTACGCGTGATACGATCGAATTTACCCGTTTGACCAACCTAATATCGCCGTTAGTGGAAAGTTTTTCGGAACCGGAAGTTTTCCTTCTTAATTTCCAGCTTGGTTCGTCCGTTTTGCTCTCAGATTTGTAGAGTTCGTACTCGACGACGCGGCAGGTACGGTAAGAGCTTGGAAACAGGCTGCAGGCTTGCGAAATTGTCACCAAACAACCCTCTAACCACCTTACTGATCGTCGACTATGTCGACTGTTGCATCGATATTCGGTGGTGTCCCTGCGAGTTGAAACGGGGAAACGGATTTCCCCCGAGTAATAAATCGTCGTGATCCATGGAGCTGTCCATTTTGGAGAACGGAATAGACGGGGCAGGTTTACTTCCGATTTCCAAGACGAATAGACACGAATTCGATACGATTTCGTTGATCGTGCGCCCAATATTTAATTAATCTCTGATTACAATTGACACGGTTTGTCGTGCGCCGCAGCCCGATACACCGCGACGCCTCTGTAGATCCGGGATTTTCATACTCTCTTTCTTTCTCTCTCTCTCTCTCTCTCTCTTTCTCTCTCTCTCTCTCTCTCTCTCTCTCGGTACCTACACCTCGATTCGAGGACTGGATCGAATTCGTTCTCTTCTTTCGCGTAATTGTCGACGAATCCCGCGCACTCGTACGATTACGCGCGCATCGACTATATTCGAACTCGGATACGCGAGCTACTAGAATCAACCCTACGTTTTCTGAAGAGCAGACGACCCTCGACGATACCACGAACGGCGACGACGCGTAATCCACTGCCGCGGATGTTGCCGCCTATTTCGTGTAGCCTGGCTCGATGCTTGTCGCCACAGCATCCCCGATCCCCGATCACGTCAATTTCAATCTGATTTCTCTTCCAGGGATCCCGGCCATTCGATTATTATGGAGTGATCTTCAAAATTCGGTGAGTTTTTCCTCTTCGCATGGGCGAATCGCCATTCCATATACATAATTTCTCGTATTCTTACCCGAGAAAAATCATCAGAATAATTTGGCTGTATGACTGTCGAAAAAACACAAAACGCGGATCATATTTGAGCAAATTTCGAATGACAGTTTTTCCTTCGGGCAGAAGAATTCCATCGTTCGTACGTCCAAATTTTATTCGTTTATTTCAACACAAAGTTCAGTCCGCTCTCTCGATAATAAAAAGACCGAATTAGTCTCGTAATTTTTTTTTTATCTTTCCCACAAACGCCCATTTTCATATCGGCAATTAATTCTCGCGCCGTGCGAAACTCCAGGAATCATCTTGTTTTTAATTTTCTCGAACTTCGCTTCTGGTCTTCGGAGAAACTTTCGGCATTTTTCCTTCTGATCTCAGGCAATACTTCCAGCGTTTTAATTAAGGACTATAAAGCGCCTGGCGTCTTTGACAGTATGAAAACGGCAGACTCGCCGAGCTTTTGTGCTTTCATTCCTCGGCATTTTTTATTCTCCCTCGACCCTCGAGTTCGACTCCAAGGCCGGGCTCAGCGGCTAACAAGTCGTACCGATCGCGTTTTCCTTTCGCGCGCGTGTCCGTCGCGAGATCGCGACAGGTTTTTCGCGACGTGGTTGTAATTAAAGTCCGTCACTTCGAGGGTCGCCGGATGCGGGAATAGAAATGATTAATGGTTCGCCGCTCGGTTTCGCGCCGTGGATGTCCAGACGCCCGCGTAAAGAATGATCGCCGACGTAATATTACAACGCGTTGCGCGCACGGAATTGCACTTCGCTCGTGAAATATTGCTTGTTTAACGCTCGTTAAAACGCCGAATGGCAGACGATCGCTGGGACACTTGCCGACGAGTATTTTTTCATCGAGATGCCGAGCAGAAGCACGGACAAACGACGAGTTACTCGAACGACGCGTAAAACCGTGACGATCGCGAGGACCAACAATAAGGAACGACGAATAAAAGCATCGTGGCCAATTTCCAGAGCATCCGGCGCTTCGATGTCGCCACTCTCGAATTTCTCGCCAACTCTGCTTGATTTTTCGAAAAATCGAAAATCGACCCGATCGTTTCCCATCTGCACTTACGTTTCACGATCGTCCTCTCCGCGCAGATGCAAACGAACGCGCGTTCCAATTGTTTTTTACCTCTCGTCGCTCGCAGAATTAATTTTACAGCACAATTTTCAACGAAATAAATTATGATTTATTTATTTATTACCAGAAATGAAATAAGAAAAAATTACGCCGATGCACTTGGGAATAAAAAAGCTGTAGGAATTTTGTTGCGGAATTTTGGAGTGAAATCTGAAAAAAAAATACGTCTCAGTAGCTACATCAGTTGGGAGGTGCCTCGTTTAGGGTTGAAACTTGCAAATTAGCCCACCAATTCGAAACGTAATTTTGGGGGACCACGCGCCGAACACCCTGCGCGGCGCGCGGGAATCCTTCGGTATTCCGAGGCACCCCGACGAAAATGAACCCGCTCGTTTTCAACGAGTCGCGAGTCACACCTGCGTTTTTATTTTTATTACAATACTCTCCACCCCGGGCTTCTTTACGACCTCGGCACTGATTATAACCAGCGCCGTGTACATCGGGGCTTAATGACGCTCCCGCCGCGACGAAACACGGGGTCAATACGCGTACAATCCTCGATTCGCGCCCCTACCGCAACAATACCCCTGCGGCTTCGCAGCCGACGAGCGAGGTCTGCCCGATTGTTCCTGCGATCTTTCCCTTAACGATCCCAATTAGGCAACGCCACTTTGTGGAACACGATGCTACGTATCTTCGGACCGATTGACGATCAATTGTCAACGTACGGTCGTGGTCCCGTTTTCGCTCGTCGTACTCGCGCACTCGCCTCGATACTTTTATCGTTAATTCCTCTTCGCAAATATACCGAATACCCTGCTCTCGTGCCGCTCAAAGGCTTCCTTCGACGACGAAACATCCACCCATCGACTACTCTGTTCACCCCTCGACAATAAAATGGCGTGCGCGCCGAGAATCGACGCGATCGCGCCAATGTGAACATTGAATTGTTGCGATGCGTTGTTGTGGATACCTGTGACAGAATTACGCGTTGTTTCCGGAAAAATTACACGCTAAACTGCGAATCAATCTAATTTCGTTGATCACAAAATGACGAATATCGATTTACATTCGCGGCGCACGGTGTCAAAAATAAATTGCGCATTATTTTGTCACATTCTTGTATTTGACCATTTCTCATTGTCAGCTGAATTTCCATGTTCTCCCTCGGCTGCCAACGTATTGTCGGGTAAAATGCAGCATCCAATCATCTAATTTTTCCAATTATTCCGATTTTATCGACAAAACGCTTCAGAAATATTCGTTATTCCCGAAATTGCGCGAGAAATATCACACCTGGGAGGAAAGTTTACATAACTTGTTTTGCGGAGAAACGTCGCGGCTTCATTTTTTGTTAGACGTGTTTTTTCGAAAAACCCGTCGTTTTCGAAATATACCTCCAAACGTCGGGAAAAATAAAAAAATTGAATGAGAAATGATCTGGCGAGAATGAAAACATTTTTACACGTTTGACGCGAACGGGTTAAAAATATTTGCATGAATCTTTCGAGTCGCGTCAACGAGAACAAACGATATTCAATTGAAAGTCCCTCGCATTTTAATACTTCCCTTCGATTCGAACGAATCGAAATCGCAGCGGGTTCGATGAATTGATTTGTCCGCGCGCGTGACAAATGGCAGAATAAGAGGGCTGATACTCCTCGTCGGAAAACCGGACGCCACGAATTTCCCGGGGGGAAAGGGGAAATAAAAAAGTCGATGCCGTCAAAAGAATCCAGCGTCACGTTTTAATGGCCCTCCAATTCCTAACCACCGCAGCTCTCTCTCTCTCTCTCTCTCTCTCTCTCTCTCTCTCCCCACGACTTTGCCAGATATTTTCAGATAATTACGAAATTCCGTGAGGTGGAGCGTTGCGTCACGCCCGACCGTGACCCTAGTCGAGGTCTATGTACAGGGTGGCCATTGTCCACCTCTCTATAATTTCATTTCATTCGCGGCAGGGAAAAAACTTTCGCGTCGCTCGTCACGCGATCGCCTCGAATGCCCTCGTATCTTCATCGCAGACCCGGCAAACCGGTGCGTTCTCGATGAACGTTTCGAGGGATCATTATCGAGAAGAAAACCGTAGTCTTCGACAACGACGCCTGATTTATTTGCCAGCTCGTTCGAAACTCCACCTCTATCAAGCTAGAAACACCACATGATCGAATCGAATTCTGCGATATCTGAGAATTAAGTGCTAATTAGATGCTAATTAAATGCTCTATTGCCGAATTAAGTGCTCTTCATCTTTTGAAAAATACCCGTGGTGTTGCTAGCTTGAGATCATGCTACAAAATCATGCAAAATTGATGTTTTTGCGATTCTCGATGTGTTCTGGTCGTCGGACAGCATCGGGACCATGCCCAATGGATCCAAGTCGACCCTTGCGGATCCCAAACCGTACCTGATCTTATATCTATGTCGCCTGGATGTCGAGAAATCCGGGAAACACAAGGAAGACCCATCGCAAAATCATGCGAAATTGATGTTTTTGCGATTCACGATGTGTTTTGGTCGTCGGACAGCATCGGGACCATGCCCAATGGATCCAAGTCGACCCTTGCGTATCCCAAACAGTACCTGATCTTATATCTATGTCCGCTGGATGTCGAGAAATCCGGAAAACACGAGGAAGACCCATCGCAAAATCATGCAAAATTGATGTTTTTGCGATTCTCGATGTGTTCTGGTCGTCGGACAGCATCGGGACCATGCCCAATGGATCCAAGTCGACCCTTGCGGATCCCAAACAGTACCTGATCTTATATCTATGTCGCCTGGATGTCGAGAAATCCGGGAAACACAAGGAAGACCCATCGCAAAATCATGCGAAATTGATGTTTTTGCGATTCACGATGTGTTTTGGTCGTCGGACAGCATCGGGACCATGCCCAATGGATCCAAGTCGACCCTTGCGTATCCCAAACAGTACCTGATCTTATATCTATGTCCGCTGGATGTCGAGAAATCCGGAAAACACGAGGAAGACCCATCGCAAAATCATGCAAAATTGATGTTTTTGCGATTCTCGATGGGTTCTGGTCGTCGGACAGCATCGGGACCATGCCCAATGGATCCAAGTCGTCCCTTGCGGATCCCAAACAGTACCTGATCTTATATCTATGTCCGCTGGATGTCGACAAATCCGGAAAACACGAGGAAGACCCATCGCAAAATCGTGCAAAATTGATGTTTTTGCGATTCTCGATGGGTTCTGGTCGTCGGACAGCATCGGGATCATGCCCAATGGATCCAAGTCGACCCTTGCGGATCCCAAACAGTACCTGATCTTATATCTATGTCCGCTGGATGTCGAGAAATCCGGAAAACACGAGGAAGACCCATCGCAAAATCATGCAAAATTGATGTTTTTGCGATTCTCGATGGGTTCTGGTCGTCGGACAGCATCGGGACCATGCCCAATGGATCCAAGTCGACCCTTGCGGATTCCAAACAGTACCTGATCTTATATCTATGTCCGCTGGATGTCGAGAGATCCGGAAAACACGAGGAAGACCCATCGCAAAATCATGCAAAAGATTTGCGGTATTTTTATCTGTAATTAAAACTTTAAACGTGTTTTTCTCAAAGCCACATTTTCGAAATCGACAGGACACGTTATATCAACAATTTCAATCGATTCACATGTTTCCTGCCTGACATGAAAGATAACTAAACTATCTAACAAAGTACCTACACACAATTTTCGAGCGAGGTGATTAAGAACCTTTTTTCCAAAGCTTTACAGACCCATTTTTTTTTGCTGAGAAAAAAATTATTATATAGAATCTGATGCGTAATAATAAAATCCTAAAAACCAAATGGCTTCCATATTTTTTCAAATTTCCGTATAAAAAACAAAAAAAATACACGTTTTGGGGCCAACAGCTCGCGTTACCCTACGATCGACGCTCGGTCTTGCGATCTGAATTTAATGGGGGGACGTGTCTCGCAGTGCGCGCGAAGAAAATGGTCGGCGACGTTCATCGCGTATTCATCGAGCGTCAAGGCTTTCCGCGATCAACGAGCCTAATTAATTGATCGCTAAATTCCTCGCGACCTCGGGAACAATTTTACGTAGCGACGAAATCGCCAACTCGGCTCACCCCGCGAGAAAAACTCGCTACCCGCAATTTTTTGCACCCTAAGCGACGAAATTTCCTAGCATTCGCGTTTTTTTCGTCCCACACGCTTCTTCCAGCTAACAATTCTTATCATTTCGTCGCGTCAATGTATTTTGTTCTCCTCGTCGAATGATATCTTCGGACTTGGAATATTTCCTTTCCCTTCGTGCACATTTTTTTGATACAGTTGCCGCGTGACGTAGAATCGTCGAGCAGTTTTTTTGGTTCGGGCGAAACATAAATCCGCACTTCTCTCGTCTTTGCTACGAGTTTGTCGAACTTTCACGATTCTCTTCGAAAAACAGTCTTCGTTCGCTCGTTTTTGGCTCCGTCGCATCGCCGGAAATCCTTCACAATGCTGTCTAATCAACAAAAGGTCCGAGCTCTTCTCACGTTTCCGCGAAAGCTCGGCAATTTTCTCCCAAATTTAACAGCATCCTAACTATTTCCAGTTCGCCTGAAAAAAGGGGAGAAAACATTCCGAGGCTAAAAAAAATTGGGCAGATTTTTCGTAATTATTCGGAAAAATCGAGGATCGGTGGCAAAAATTTAACGTTGAATCGTCTCTCCGACGGATATTCGATGATCCAATGTCGGGAAATGAGCGCTCGAGGACGCGAGCCGGGAAAAACTCGTTGTGTTTCGAAGTTTCCGGAACTCGAGAGAAATTCGTTTCGCTGGCGTTTTGGTGGATGCGGTATTCTGCGGCACTGTGCGTCGCCATCTTGCTTTATCGATTTCGCGTACCCCGCACTCTTCGCCCTCTAGCCAACCCCGCCGCACCCCGCCTCGCTCGCGAGCCCAAGGAACACCTTGGCCCCCGTGCGCGCACACGCGCGCGCGAACAAACACGCGACACTGCCGCGAGTACTTACAGTTCGTCGCGTGTTTCTTCTCCCGACTCGCCGAATCGAGTTTCTCGTTAGATTCCGCGATACAGAAATACAACCGGCGAGATCCGGCGATTTCGCGTGACGTAATGAGAAAATTCACCCGGCGATGCGGACGCGCGGCGTGATTTCCGGTGCTGCGACGAACGACGTAAGAAGGAAAGAAGAGCATTTTCGCTTCGTATCCCGTATCTCGCCTCTTGTCCGTTTCGCTCGCTCATTTCGTCGCGTTTTCCCCACACGTTTCCCTCTTTCCCATCGTGCACGATTCCTTCTGGCAACATATTTCTCCCAAAAAACCATTCAGTCGCGCGCACTTTTCCAAACTCTGGACATACTGTCCTCATTTCTCTGGCTCCATTGACGGAACGTTACTCTCAACATATAAAAAAAATTCTTACCAAAGATGAGCAACGTAAATCTTAAAAAAAAAATTCTTCAACTATCCATAACTACGCGGTACTTCGCGTTATTCCATTGCTCATAGGCGGAAATTGTACAGGAATATTTGCATTTCAAAAGTGCATAAAGCAGATTCACGTTCCGTAAACCGCGTTACAGATAAAAAATCTTAAACTCGATTTTCTACCAAATTTCCTGTTTTTTTTTCGCTTTTTCTCGCGAACCATTAACTTTACAGCAAAATCATATCAATGCTTTTTTTGTTAAGAATTCAATTTTCTACAAAAAAGATCTGGTGAGCCCAAACCGTAGCGCTAACAGTTTCCGAGATAAATCCAATTAAACGTAGGAAAATTTAGAACATCGGTCTTATTCAGATTTTCTACTGGTGACACGGTTTACTGAACGTAAATCAGCTGTAGACACTTTTAAAGAGCAAAGATTCCGCTACCATTTCTGCCTATGACCCATCGTATAACGTAACATTGAAAATAAAAACGGTTCGCTTCTTTTTTGTTTCCGTTTTCTCCTCGAGGTCGAAACGAAGCGTGCAATGAATTTGGAAACGGCGAATGCGGCAAGCTGGTGTTTCGATACTCCGCGGTTCGTTCTGCCATTCCGTGGCAAAGTAGAAGCAGCTGTGCTTTCGTCCGATAGGAATGCCGTTGAAAACAGGCCGAAAAACGTATGCAAACAGCGGGAAGCGATGCTCCGCAAACGTTTCCCGAGAATTCAATGGTCCGCGGAGTTTGGCGAGGACGCGAAGACCGGAGGAATGAATGGACGTAGGGAGATACGCCGGTGAAGGAAAAGTAACGAGAGCGCGCTTTTTGTCCGCTTGAATCGCTAACGAAGCGCAACCGTAGGTCCGTTCGTTCGGCCCGCGTCGAAATAGACGCGAGCTTCATCGCCGCCAATTACAAACCGACGAAGATTACGCATCTCCGTTGAAAATCCACGTCCAACGGGCCTGGAAAAATCGAAGAAATCCGACGCGAACGGACAAATAATAAATAATAAATAAGACAAACCAAGCAGCGCCAAAAATGTCGGAGCCTCCTTCTCGTGCCTTTTTCGCACCTAATTTTTTCATCTCTCCTCGCCGTCGAGGAGAAAACGTTGCCACTTTCATCGAGCAATCAAAACTACCTCGCGATAAATAACCGAAGCGTTGTTTTTTCGCCTCCTGGTTTTTTTCGACCGCGGAGCCGAAAAGCCTACGCGTCTATCCCACACCACCGCATCCGTTTCCTTCCTCCTCGCGGCCTTCGTGCTTTCCTACCCAAGATTGATTATTCCCATCACAGCGGAGCTTCCGCCTTCTTACCCCTCGACTCGACTCTTACCGCTCCGCCGAAAGCTACCACCTTTGACTTATCACCGATCGAGCTGGCCAACTTCGCCGCGAGCTTTTTACCCAGTTTCCTCTCTCGAATCTCGTACTTCGCCCGCATCGAACGGCTTGCGATGTTTGCACCTCTGTGTTTTTCAATATCGTCTACTTATATACACTTCTGTGCATAAAAACAAGAGCGATGACCGCTATCATATTACTCGTGTGGGCTACTGCTTGCCAGACACTTTTCTGTCGTCCTGATTTCCCACTTCTTCATTCTCTGCTGGACAAATTCTTCCGGATATATTATCACCAATACGTCTAATTCTATTTCCTCTTTTATTTTTATCCCATTTTGGCTGTACGACGCATGAATTTGAACACAAAAGAAAGCACGAGCTTCATTCCCAATATATCGAAATCTGCCCATTTCTACCCACTGCTACCTCGAAGTTACAGAACTGTACCGTATAAAAACAGTAACAGAATCATAATTGAAATGCAAACCAATAAACTTTCCTTGTATACGCAAACTCGGAACTTTTATGTACACTTTTTTTTTGTTCGGTCAACAATGATAGAACCACGAATAATATTAATGGGAACCAACGGTTTCGGTTACTTCTACTGCAGACAAGTCGCATGATATTGCTTTGCTGATGGTACTGCCAACCGTCATTAGTATTGGTGTACCGGTTGTCTCAGAGATATTATAGAATCGAGACGTGTACGCCGTCTCGTAAAAAAAAGTAAAATTATTTGGTAAAACGTCGATATATTAGTACGTGACCCGACGTTGCGCGGGTTAAATTCGTCGAATATGCATAAATGCGTTCAAATAGAAGCGGACGCTCGGGTTTCATTCGAATGCACACAAAAAATGGTCCATTTGAATTTGCACCCGTTTGTATTTGTAGCATACGAAAGTGAAACGAGCATTGACGCGGAATTGTCGATGGATATGATATTTTCTAGAATTTTCGAGTTGGCAATGATTATTTTCGATGGGAGGAATGACGAAAGAGCTCGTTTATTTGGTGTATGCATCGAGGATGGAGCGACGCGCGGTCCGGGGAAGATCCCCGATGCTCCGGGTCCAACTGACTCAAGGTGGGTAAACTAGCTCGGCCGTGATAATCTGGATGCGCGACCGTCGTGCCTCTGAGCCGGTTTTTAAGCCGGCGCGTAACAGCAGATTAGAGCGAAATGGAAAGGAACACGTTGGCATATACGCGCGCGGCAAAGTGTCCGCGTCGTTCCCGACTTCCCGGCTCGTTGCACCGCGAAAATGACAATTATTTACGAATAAGAACGGGGATGAGGGGATAGAATGGTCCGTGATTATGTGTCCTATCCGAGGCGAAAGTACCGCGAAAGGGAGATAAAGCGAGCGAGAGGGTGAATATTTTGAAACGAAGGCGAACCTGCGAGGGAGGAGTGCTGGGATTAAGGGACGAAGTCAGGATCGGTGGGAGCGCGGAGCTTTGGATACCGAGAGAACAGCGCGGAGTGTTTATTAATTAATGAAGCGACTGCCGCACGAGTCGAATGGCAAGCAGAGCGGATCGCTCGAAGGGTTGAGAGAGGGAGAGCGAGAGAGAGCGAGAGAGAGAGAGAGAGAGAGAGAGAGAGCCGTTCGGAAGCGGAAAGCGAAAGCAACGAAGAGTTTCGGCCGGAGTATCGATCGGCGAACAGGGGGAGCGATTACTTCGAGAAAGCGTCGAGCTTGTCGCAAGCTCCGTGCATAAATCACGGATGCAAAGGAACGACAGGTGAAAAAATTCGAGTGTCGACGACGAGGAGCCGAGTCGCGTCGATGGGAGTAAGAATCTATGGGATTGTCCTTGAAAAATTGCAGACAGGGCGCGATTCCTTCCTCGGGCTGCGACCCAACTCAGGTGAGAAAGAAATTACGTCGCTAATTGAAAAGTCGCGTGTGGAGTGATTAGAACTTTGCCCATCCGTTTAGCCTCCTTCCTCGTTACGTTGACCCTAGCTTTCGGGTCCAGTGCCGCCGTCGATCCGGCGCGTCGGGCGCGTTCGTTCCTTACGAATCCATCTTCGAGTAGAAAGCAAACTTTCATCCAATAAAGACCCTCTTCGCACTCCTCTCCCGCGAGATACATCCGCCGACGGTTGACGCGAAACAAATCACACGCCGACGTTAGCTTATTGACGACGGTCCGACAACACCTTCCTCCGACCACGAATCTACCCCTCACCCCCGCGTTGCTATTACTCTGCCGAAAAATTTCGCAACGCTATTCGTCTTATCCAACGGCTCGGATCGTTCCTGTATATTTTTGCGTACGTCGATCAACGTCCTCCGTTCCTTGGGATAAGCACCATTCGCGAAACAATACCCAGCACTGTACACATTTTTTATTATCTATTAATAGACAACTTCTGTGTTCGTATTTTAAGGATATAATACGAAAAAAGTATTGTAGTCTTATGGAAAAACGCGTAGTCTTATGGGAAAATCGAATTATTGGGTATATTTTGAATAATGTCCATATTTCTAGCGACGAGATTTTTATATCTACTCGTTAGAAATATGCAGATGTTAATTTTTGAATAATTTTTCTTATAAACGTGCTTCTAAAAATTTCATAATTTTCACGGCATGCTTGGACGATAATATGCTACGCATCTACAAAGTTCGAACGAAATTTTTGTGTGTTCAGTTTTTGGGAAAAACTCCCTTAATGCTGTTCGGCAAAAGGGGTGTGCAGTTTTTATGCGCGCGGGATGAGTTACCCGCGAGGTAACGCGACACCGATCCGGGTTCTCTTTCAAGGTGCCGACCTTGTTAATTATAGACAGAGTTCTCTTGAACGGAAAGTCATGTACCCGTCAGCCTCGGTGTTTCGAATCTGAGTCGAAGCCCGAGGATATTAGACCGGAGTAGCATCAGCATCAGCATCAGCAGCAGCAGCAGCAGCAGCCACTCGAGTCTTCGCGTGAATGGCTACTCTTTGGAATTTCCCTCTCGGAATCTCTCAGCCGGTTGATACGGCACGCGCTATCCTTCGGTATTCATGACTGCGAAGTCTCGTAATTTTCATTTGTCCGGGCTTGTTTTATTCCCCGTCGCTGAATCGCTGATCCCGCTACGTCGCAGCCAATTAATTCCACCGTCTTCGCTTTTCTCCTAGACGAGCATGGAAAATGGGAAAAAATGTAATTTAGTCGTTGCGACGCTCCGCCAGTTTCTCCGCCCGCGTCGACCGTAATATCGGTGTCTTCGGAATTTTCTCGCAGGATTCAGCGGCGAGTCGCGACGGCGAAATAATTGCTCGTGAATTTCCCTTCGCCGTCCGACCGATTCTCGCGGTTCTCCCGAAAATTCGTTCGATTCCGCAACCCTCGCGGGGGGAGGGCAGCGCGGTCGAGCAGTTGCTCGCGAATCCCGCAATTCGCAGGCTGGATTAGGCGAGAAACGGGAGCAGGAGCCGGAAGTGGCGCACTGTTTGGCGAGCTCTCGGTGAGTGGTCAGTTCCGTAAGCCGAACACGCGAATAGCGGATTAAAGCTCGCAGCGAAAAAGCGCCGCAGACTTCTGCATCGACCGACAACGAGGAATTCGGAATTTTGAATTTCCCCCACTAAACTGACGGACAAAAAACATCACGCGGCTCGCAACAACGAAGGGAAGAAAAATGAAAGAAAGAAAAAAGAACGAAACCGAAAAATCGTGGGACGAAAAAATTAGCTGGCATTTTCCACGCGTCCCGTCCGTGATCGAATTACTCCGTGCACCTGGCGTCGAATTAGCTCCACTTCTCCTAGTAGAAAAATAATCAAGTTTTATCTCTACTCCGAACCAGAAACTAGCGATGTGGAGTAGAAACTAAAAATCGCGTCAGCTGCAGTTGCGACGTAAACATTGCACGCGCTAAATTTTTTTGATACTATCCTATAGCATCGAAAATCACAGCAATATATATTGCGAATCAGTGAAATTAAATATAAATCTGTATCTATCAACATGTAAATAATTTTATGATCAAAAAGTTATCGTGCATGTTTAAGAATGGATGCAAGAAAAAGAATAAATACAACAAGCGAACTGCGACTATGGACAGTTTAAATAAATATTGCGCGTTATACAAAATTTCACAACGCGCCTTAGTTCCAGAATTGACGATATCGGTAAAATGATTCTATTTTTTTTTTCTATAAGGACAAGCAAACAATTTTAATAATACTAAAACGGACAATTTACAAGTAACAGATATTGACGGAGGCTCTTTCACGTATTCCAAAGTCAAGCAAGTCTAAGAAGCTTTTGTAAAATGAGCTTTCGAAATTCGCGAGGAGAAGTTATAAAATAATTATTCTTAACCAAAGGATAAAAAAAACGTTGGATTTTTTGGGTTTTATTATTTTTTGAATTTGAAATTTTCAACAAATCTTCACGGCTCCCCCTATGAAATGTGACTGCAATTCATTCAGCGTGGTTTTCTTTACAAACTTGTACACACGTTTCTCTACTTGTCAAAGATAATGAAAGTATTTCCTTGAGAGCCCCCGCGTTTCATTGGAACTCCAGTCAAAGTGGCCAGCGACTAGACAAGAACTCGATTTCATTTGTACTAACGTCGGAGACGGGTGGGAAAATCAAGTCGTCGAGATTGCCTCGCGAATCGGCAATTTGATCGGTCGTGGAGACGCGAGAGCTCGTCGAACGTTACGCCACGATACGGATACTTCAGAGTTGAGCGCAGATGAGTCAAACGGAACGGGAGACATCCATATTTCAGCTGGTTCGCAGTGCAACTTGCGGCAAGCGCAGCTGTCCAGTAGATCGTTTGTTCCGAACATTGACGTTGGCCTCGCGTTCCCTGAGTGCTTACCAGACACCTGGGGCACTCGTCGCCGTCGCCGCGCCGCGGGACGACCGACCGGCAACTACTTTACTACAATGAAACCAGAAACACTCGGAACATGGCTCAAATGCTGATATCTGATGGTTGCGTGATAATAATAATAAACCAGAAACGTGTCTGCGTTCTGGCGTCACCCCGAGCTCGCGAGATTATGGTCTCTTTCGCGAAACACACCGCATCAAATGAACATCGATCGCTTTTGATCCAGCCTCGCCCCGGATATATTTCGATATTTTGGAAACGAGGAATATATCAGCGCGGATCGGAAAAATATCAGCGCGAGAATTTCGTTGAAAGGTTTCCGGATGAGATTTTCCTCCGAATTCGGTAGGCTCCACGCAGAAGCGTGATCCCGTGGCTATATGCGCGCGTGTATGTACGCCGTATATAGAAAATGTGATCGGGAATCCTGCTTCTCGCGGAGAGTATGAAAACAAAAATGTTAAAAAGCTATCGATAGTCGCGAGGCAACGGATCCGAATTTCAAAGCCGCAGCTCTCACTTTGCCAAAACAAGATTATCGAGGAAAACGTGAAACGAGGCGCCCTTCGCGCGAGAAATTTATAAGGGATCTAAAAAATGTAGAAAAAAAATATAGCGAAGGAAAATCAACGTGAAAAGTGAATTGATCGCAGCTAAACTTTCTCCTCCTTACAACAAACCTCCGAACTCGTATCTTCAGCCTGTATATCAGGGTGTTTCATTTTTAGGCAATATTTTTTTTGTATTACCAAAAAATCCGATAATTTACTTTTAAAAAAATATCCCCGCCCAATTTTTTTTTAAAAAGTTGACACCGTAAAAAAATTCCCCGCGTTATTTACGTGGGAAATCGAATTTTTGAAAGACGGAAACCTCTACTTTACTTGAAGAAAAATTTCCATGGGAAATATATTTTAAAAAAAATTAGATTTCCAGGTAAGACGAAAAGAAATATTGCCGAAAAATGAAACACCCTGATGTGTATGCATAGGCGCTGCCAATCTGAGCTACCGAAATTCGTTGGGGTGTCGAAAATCTTATTTATAATTATCCCGTGTCCCAAACTTTGGTCAGATTCCGGATTGGTCGTCGATTGGTCAGGCTTTACATTCCGTCCATCGGAATCGAATTATTCTTACTGTTATTGTCGCGGAGCGGATCGCGCGAAGTATCGGGGTATTTCCTTCCGGTTATACGCGATCGTCGAGCGAAGTGGATCGTAGCACGGATCGTTCGGTTTAAAGTTTCCAGGTTATCAGCTTACGCGCAGTGACCATCGTCGCTCACCTCCGACGCGGAGCGCCGTCGTCGTACGTTACGACGACCATTCGCTCTCTCCCTCGCCTCGTATCTCTCTCCCCCGGCCCTTCCATCGGTCTCCAGGAATTGTTGTCTCGAATTCGATAAGCAGATCGCGCACGGGCCTCTTTTCTATTCTCTTAAACTGGTCTCGGCGAAGCAACGCTTATTCATATTTACATCGTATCGCGATCGAACAACTTCATATCGGCTCCGAAACCAATAAACTTTTATTGGCCACTCGATCAAATATTTATTCAAATCGTACAATATTTCTCCGCATTGGGAATTAAATCAATATTTGAATTCCATGAATTCGTTAAATCGATCCGCGGTCGGCTAAGCGAATTATTTTCCCCCGAGGAGGTTCGATCGATCGGAAACCTATTACGAATTTTTCCACCACCGTTGCGATGGATTTCCAACCGATACCGTTCCCCCCTTTTGCGAAAATCGCTCGAAATTCTCATCATCTCGCGTCGTTTGCGATGGAAGCGAAACGCGTTGTTTACCGGGAAAATAATTTTTTACACTTTTTTTTATATCTCCTTCGCTCGTCCGAAAACTTCTCCAATAAGAGCTATCGCCACTGAATTCGAGTCGATCGAAATACCTCGAGAATCCGAGTTCTCGTACAGCTTTCCGCCACGTATCGTCTTCCCCACTCGGATTCCCAAAAAGCAGCAGTTTCTCCGTCCTCGAAGTTCTGCTATCTTTTGCCATTTTGGAATTCCCAAGTCGCGGTGGTCGAAAAATTGGTCGTCGGGTAAAGCTAAATCTGTGATTTATTTTTCGGCGAAATTTCGACCGCTTACCAGACAAACGGTATGGAAATCGAGGAACGTTCTCGCGGAGTAAGAATATCCTTCATGCAAACCCAAAATCGAGACATCGGTGTCAGACTCGCGTAAAAATCAAGACGAACGACGAGATCCACTTTTTTGTGCGCACAGTTTCAGATTCGCAGATAAACTCCGTTTAATTTTATTATCATCGAGATTCTGACATTTTTTTAAAATTAATTTTAGCAACAAGAGAATTAGTTACTTGAGAAAATTTTGGTAATTTAAATTGTTGGAAAAGTTCGAACTATTCAAAGAGTTCGAACCAGTCGAATACTATTCGCGCACCCCTATTCTTAATTGTTGCAAGTATCTTGCCGCGCGATGACGATAACCGCGTTTCGATTAGCTTTTCAATTTTCATGCTAACAACGATCATGCCGCGCGAGCGACGTTTGACGAGGAGAGAAGAGAGGGAGCGACACGTGCTCGGTACACGACCTCGCATAGAACAACGCAGTCGAGGGATTGTTCTACCCCGCTCATGCATATTTACGCCCGTTCTACATTCTCTCCGTCTCTCTCTCCTCGGAGGCACGCGCGAACAGAGCCAGAGGCTTTGCTCCATCGATTCCCGAGCGAAAACCTATTTTTTTTTCGTTCCCAGAGGCCAGAAATTCGAAGAGACGAGAGAATTTTACAGCTGTCGATCGAATTCTCGTAGAAATGGATATTTAGCTCGGAATCAGCAGCCCGCTTCGCTGCGAAACGTATCGCCCGATTCGCGGTTGGTAACGAAGAGGTTTGGCGATTCGGGGACGGCGGCTCTTTTTTCCGGGACATTGCGCTTCGATCGAAGATTTCGCCTCGTTCCTCGTTCTGCTTTCGACAAAACGTGGGTCAGATAACGTCAGATCCACCGGTACTTTTCCCATTGTCGAGCGAGACCAATAAAATTTCACTCCGAGATTTATAGTTATCGGCGATCAAACGACGTGGAAGGACGAAAAAACCGGCGGGCAGAGATGATGTACCTACTAGTATGTCTCGCGTGGTTTTTTGGATTTCGATGTGCCGGCGAACGACGCGCTTTAGTCGAGGGTGCTTCGATCGAATGTCAATTTGGGGCCGACGATAATTTGGATTAAACAGCGAAGTTGTTCGAGGCAAGTGCTTATCGTCCTCAAAGCACCGAGCCACGACGACGCACCTACCCACTTCCCATCTACATGCCTCTGTAACGTATTTAGGAGAAACTCCTGGAACAGTTTCGTCGTCGGATGAGAGCTGAATTCGTGATCATACGTGTCTAGTTAATTGCAAAATGAAACTTCCAACGAGCCAAAGAATAAGCACATCGACGTGCCTCGATTCTTAACGAGCAACTTCCTGTCGCGCGTATATCTTTTTGTAACTCGAGTAACTCTCCCCAACGCGAACACATCACTTCGCTTTTCCGAAATCATTTTCCGCTCCGCGTGCTTATTAATCTCATCATTAGAAAAAAAAACAAAATATACCCACCACTCGCAGAAAATCGCGTACGCATTTTCCTCATCAAATCCGGTGCGCGATTCCTACTCTTATCTTAGCTTACAGAAGAGCGTTAAAATGCCTAAAATTCAATTTTTCGAATCGTGGATCCATCAATTTTTTTTGACTCGTCGCAATATTTTGAAAATATTCGTTGATAAATCTGTTTGCTGTGACGCGCAGTGCCAGATTTTGCATTCGGTCGGTCTTAACCTCGCTGACCCTGCGATTCTCAACCGACTTAAATTATTCTGGTTTTAGAATATTTGTTAGCAGTTGTACTCGTCGACAGTTTTGCTCCTTTCCGGTTTTGGTTCGTCGAATCGTCAGAAATTGACGGAAGCTAGCACGACCTTGAAGCGTGTGCTGATCGTAGGCTGTAACCAGCGCGAAATTGACCATTGAATTCGAAAACAAGTTCAAAAAACAACTATACCCGTATTTTCCTCTCACTTTGAATCAGAAAAACAAAAATTGTCTAAACAAATTATCAAATAAGGAAGAAATTGAAAAAGACGTGAAATGGACGTGAATAGTAGCTCGATTCCTGTCAGTCACCGAATTTCTGACGTTCCCTGACGATTCGGCGAACCTAATCGCAAAGGAGCGAGACTCTTGGCGAGTACAATTGCTGACAAGTATTTTGAAACTGGAATGGTTTAATTGGGTGAGAATTGCATTGTCGGCGGGGTTAAAACCGACCGAATCCAAAATCGCCCACTGTACGACGTTCGTTAACGGCGCGTGCGGCGACGTCGCGCTCGGGAGGAGAGAATCAGGGCGAAGCTGGGATTCCTCGTAAATAACGAGGTTCTTATCGAGCTGCGGAACGCGTCTTATTTTTTCATTTCCTCGACGCGCACGCTTGACTTTCGCGTAATTGATCGGACCAGGCTTGTTTATTTTTCATCTCGATTCAATTATTCGACCGGTTTTGTTCAACGGTTGCGGCGACCGACTTCGACGATCGTCGCCCTCGACCCCGAAGACATTCGATGGAGGGACGAGAGTGACGCGGTGAAGAAGGAGAAATTGATAAAGATACGAGACGAGGGGCCGCTGCCGACAGACTTTGTTATTACTTTCCAAGTTTCAACGAGCGGCGCGTCTAATCGACAGCTTACGAAGAAAAGGACGTAGAGATTTGATGGCGAGTCGTGTCACTAATTTATTTCCCTTTTACTCCTCGTAAATAAGCGCTGCTACCTGCCGTCTCGTACCAACTTCCGTCCAACTCCATTAGCCAGATTAAATATCTGCCCGGCCGATGCGGAAAACAAAATGACATGTCATCGGAGAACGAGAATTCTTATTCCACGGGGAGCGAGGCAGTCATCTCTCGCGACTCCCTTGAAATACACGAGCCTAGGTATCCAATTTTCACAAATTGACGATCACTCCCGAGAAATCAATGCTCCTTTTCCCAAGATCGCCTTTTATCCTATTCGAAATTTCGCTGGCCGAATACAGCATTTTTCCCCCTCGCCTCGCAAATCGACCACGTTCGACGATGCGTGACAGGGTAAAAAAAAGACAAAAAAAAACAACCACAATGACAAAAACGCGCGTTGCTCGGAGAGAGTTTTTCGAAATATTCTTTCGGATTTGACGTTCGGACCCCGAGACGCGAGGGATCGTCGTTAGAACGAGACCGCGTCGAAATTGGGAACCCATGCTTGAGCTTCGACTGCCAAGGAAAAATGACGACCCGTTGCTATTTCGAGCTTTCGAAAACTCGGAATTTCGGCTTTTGTAATGGTAATTTTAAAAATTTGTTCTACGATTTTTTATCGCCCACTTATTCGGCCAGCATCGTCGGGAAATTCCGGCGACGAATGAAAGTACCGAGAGCGCGATGCGTTATGTTTCGTCGTCGTTTCTCCGGAGGCTTTTCTCGTCAATGCCGATTTCTCGCTCGACGCGGATCACCCGGCGACTCGAGCGAGATGGGAAAATGTTTTACGTAATCGAAAATCCTGAATAATCGAGGGGCATAAATTGTCTCGTGACTTGCGCTTTTTCCCCGGAGTGCAACTAGTGTCGTGGCTCTTCCTCCGATGCTGTAACAGAAACGGGAAGCGCTCGTCGCCTGGCGTCGAGCAGCTCGTGAAATTTTTAAAGCAAACGCCGCCAACGGATGCGACTCGAAATCGCGGTGCCAAAATGGTACTCCGAGCTAATTTCACGACCCCGCAACGTTCGTAACCACCGGAGCTTTCGTTCGCGAATCGACGCGTGAAATTGCAACATTTCGACGCACGTGTATCGAATCATCCTTCCCTCCTTTTTTCCCCTTCTCTTTTCATCTCTTAAACGCTGAATTCTCCGTATTGTAAACGGCGATAGCTAATTTCGCGATAAGTCGCCAATATCCAGCCGATTATATCCGGGCGGTGCAAAAAATCGAACTATACGAATAATTTGAGTACCTTTACAGCAAGTCTACCGAATTTTAGGTTCGGTATAAGAAAATTGAATTTAAAAATACCCCAAATTCTAAGTTACTGCAAATTATTAAAAATAAGTGCAAAGATGATAGATTACAATTTAATAAATAATTAAAAACAAAATAGTTCCAACAAAAAAGCGACAATTTCCCAATTGATTTTTTTACATAAGAGTTTAGCATAAACTCAACCTAATGAAATTAATATTTAGAATATAAAGATTCGATTTTTTCCATAAAGAACTTTATTATTTTACAAACATTAATTTTTCGGAATTATTTGAATAGTTCCAAAAACTTGTTTTGGACTATGAAAAAAACGTTGGATAAATGCGACTAAAATTTGAAAGTTGAATCGATAAAGAAACGTGATCTCGTTTTTTCGATTTTCAATTTCAATTTGGCTTGGGAGAATGTAAGAAGAAGCGTCGACGGTTCCGCGTCACGTTTGATGGCTGACATCGACCGACTTTTTCTACTCGCATCGATCGACTTACCGAGTTTCCTCTCGAGATCAGACATGGTTTTAGTCTCGTACCCAAGTTTGTGGAAAGTTTTCCTTTCGTTTTTCCGTACGCAACGCTGGAAATGTACGTTCGACACCGACCGCGTTTCGCGAACCGCGGCCATTGTCCTCTTGTGCGTGACCAGGTTACGGCACAGTTTCGAAAAAAACAGATCACCTGTCGCGATAGGCTCGCTAGAGTTGTTCCGTTTTTCCATTTGGTCGAGGAAAAAACTGCACGCGTTTCCCAATGAGCAAAACTTTTTACTCGCCTCGTAGAGACACGCTCGCGATCGCATTCCCACGAAATCGATTGTCGCGGGCACATCTTCGTGTCTATTTAATAATCTCTACGACTATCTATCCATCACTTTTTCATTCCACTGGCTTTTCCTCTTTTCACGCTTTCGTTACCATTGCCCCCCACCAAGAGTGCTCAAAAATGGTTAGAAATTGCCCAGTAAATATCGCTGAGCTTAGTGAAGGTCATTCTAGAATCGGAAGAGTTGAAACAAAATTTTGATTTTATTTGCAAATTTACAGAAAGTTGTAAAGTTGGGCAAAAATCGCAAAACGAAATGTCTCTCTGTTCCTCCATTCAAAAATGTTCGAAAAGGGTTGCAAAGTGCATAACAGACCTTGCTAACTTCATTGAAGATAATTTAGGGTGGAGAAAGTTGAAATAAATCGGTGACTTACGCGTGAGGGCAATCAATATTTGACTACAAAATTTGCACACAGTGAATGGGGCACGAGCAACGACGCTATCAAGGACTGGAAAAATTGGGTCCGGGAGGTGTGTGCCCAGAAGTTATCGCGCCGAATTGGAAAATTATCATTATTATCATTAATATTATTATTCGGCAGGGAAGTGCGGCGGGGGGGGAGGCACAACAGAAGAAGCACGTCGAGAAGGGAGATGCAAAGTAAAAACTTGGACGGACACGCGTGATCGTCGTAATTAATGTAAAAATGTTGCGTCGCGATGAATTCTAATCACGCGACGTCGTAAATTTCCGCTGCCGAGTCGAATGTTTTGTCGGCGAATAGAGGAGAAACGAAACTCAAGAAACGACGAATCAATCCTCGGGAAGTAAAGCGAGGCCGAAAAAGTTTTTCGGTGGGCAGACACGACGGAATACGGTAATCCCAGGCGTCGCCGGGCTTTTGTTTCCGCGTGACGGATTTTGATATCCTCGAGCCGTGGCGCGCGGTAGGTAGGTAGGTAGGTAGGTAGGCAGGCAGGCAGGCAGGCAGGCAGGCAGGCAGGCAGGCAGCAGTAAGTAGGCAGGAGGAGGCAGGCGGAGGCAGTAGGTAGGTAGGCAGGCAGGCAGGCAGGTAGGTAGGTATAGAGTAGCGAGCAGGGCTCGAAGCATGACCGGGCGGGGGAGTCGAGGGTGCGCGACGTCTCGTCGCCGGGGCGCCGGGGGGCGCTCGATCAGCGACGTCGAGGCGCCGGCGCAGCGCTTCCCCCACGATCGGCAGTCGCGCGCTGCCTCTGAACCGCGGCGCGTCTCTTCGCGTTCGTGTCTCGTCCGTCGCATCGCCGCCGTTCGCAACCACCTCGCCGTCGAGGAAAAACCGTGGCGCGCCGAGGAGAGTAATTCGGGAAAAAGCAGCAGATTCGTAAGACAGACAAGAACAAAAAATTGAGGCAAGCGAATACTTCGACGAACGAACGGGAAGAAGTCGTCGTTCGGTCGCGAGAAACTATTCAGTTTTGATTACGGGGTGTCGTTCGCGAGTCCAATATTTGGCGTGATTTTTGCGGATAAACAAGTAATCGCAAATCAAAGGGAAACGGTCGCGACGATAAACGGTGACAATAAACGATCGAAGCCGAAGTGCGCGAATCGAGATAATCTCGGGGGGCTCGTTCGCTCGAACTAACCAACCAATCATCCGACCATTTGTTAGAACCAACTATATAAACGCTAGTCGAGTTACATCTACGCAATATCTACGCGAGTGACACGGCGATCGTCCGCGATATATTCGTCGGACCGCTGCGCGGTGTGCCGAGTGTACTTCCATTCCGTTTCACGTCCGTCCGTCCAAAATTTCAACCTTTTTCGCCGACCTTTTACCCCGCTTCTAGCCGTTTTCTCTATCATCGATCGTCCCACCTCTCTCTCTGTTTGCCGTTTCGAGGAGCACGGAAGAACACGTTCGAGGCGCACCGGCTGACTTTTTCGTCGCACGAACAGAGGTAAGAACGCGTCGAGGTCGCGCGACGTAACGACGAAATTCCACGAATCCCGAACAAAACAGTTTCAAACATCGCAATCAGTTTTTTCTCACTTCGACTTCGCTCGACGGTGCGACCTCGCAACAGATACGCGGACGACGAATATATCCGCATATTTTGAACGACGATTCCGTTTCGTTACGATCACCTCTTCCGATATTTCCAAGCATTCTTTCTTCTTTTTTGAAACGTTGCGAAAATCATGACGAACTCAACGTAGCACTTTCATTGATATAGCCTATTGAAAAAAATATACTCGTCGATCTCCGATCGGTGAGATCTTTATGTTTCGTTTTCCTCCGAGTCATTTTTTCAAGGCTCGTTTCGTCTACATCATACCGAGATTTCGACAAGAATGCGAGGCCGTGAAAATTCGATCTTCCACTTCCGATGCTAGTTATGCAGAAAAAAAAATTTGCGTAAATTTTGATCTTTGAGTTGCATCGATGGAACGAGTAAATATCGCTAAGATGACAACGCTAAAAACGATAAATCAACGAGTGATGAACGTTATACCCCCGGGGCCTGTGTTTTTACCGTTGTTATTGACACCAGTCTACTAAAGACCGATTGCGCTGCTGCGTGAAAGATATCGATAACTCTGTGGGAAATAACGACGTTCGTGGGATATTCTCCCTTCTGAGATTCCATTTCGGTATTTTGTAAATTCCATAATTTGATTGAAATCTGTGGATAATCTTCGAAATTTGGACCGAAAATTGTTCACCATTTTGTAATTCTGTTCCACTTACGGCTAGTATTATTGCTGGTTCTTTACAATATTCGGCATCGTCAAAGATCATTCGAATCTTTGAACGTATTTTCGGAAATAGGTGGGAGCCAACGGCAACGCGTTTATCTACGAATTATTGGTGTTTGCTAATGATTCGTGAGAAACTAATCGTAAGAAGAGAGTTTCTCGCGACTCGTCGCTATTAATCGAGGATGCGCCAATAACACTGGGATGCGGGGATCGAATAATCGCTCCGTGTAAACATGATCGATTCAATTCCACCTTCCCCGATTCTCGAGCTCGAAACCCTCGACTCCGGAGGCCACGATTTGCCTACACACGGGACGAGGACTCGCGATTATTCGAGTGGAGGCGTGCCTTTCGAATTTCCGATTGATCGGCCGAGAGAACAGAGAATAAGCTCTCCGATGACCTTGAAGTTCTCAGATCCCAAGTCTCACATCCCGTATCATCCGCAGCGTTTTTCACCTCGGGGAGAAACAAAGCTCCGTGAATATCATGAAATTCGAAAAACAAACACGCGTTCGAATTTTCGCAAAAATCTGCTCGATTCGCACTTTCTACAAAATATACCTCGCGCTAACGTGCGGCGAGTCTCTACCGCAGCATTTATTTAACGTTGAGAATTTCCTCGTAAACATATGTCGCCAGAATTTTTGCCACATTTCTCCAATGATTACACGCATTTTTCGTCTTAAAAAAACGCCAATTTAAATACACACATTTTAAATACAAACATAATCGTATCACGCATACCTTATCATTTGATTTATTTATCTAAGGTGGACAGACAAAGTTCAGGCGTTTTTCGTCACATGCTTACCAGTGGTGGCGCTTTTGACGCTAAACGTCGCGTTGTCGAATGAAAGTATTTCGATTTATCATAATAATCGTATATATTTATATTTATCGACAAATTCATCAACGTCAGTTACCCTTCGTCATTCCTCATTCGTCCGAAACACGCAGAAATGTCGTTACTACGCGTTTCTACGGAAAATAAGCTACTCGTTAGCGATAAGAGAAACGTGCTTTTAATTCTTGTTCGCTTCGCTTCTTTCCGCGCAGCTTTTAATTTCGACTCGATTCGTTTTCCCGATGGAACTCACGAGTTATCGTTCCCTTTGCCGTAGTTGTTCCTAACGTTTTACCCGTAACATCGCGCAGCAGCTGTTCGTACCATAATCGCGACGAACGGTCAAAAGTCAACGATTCGCTCGCAATCGAATATACGATCCGGCCGAAATTCGTGGTGGCGCCACGTTTTTTTCACGCCGCTACGACGGAACGTCACGTGACCGAAATGTCAGGAAAGCTGCTGCTGCTGGTGGTGCGCGGGGGTCGGGGTCGCCCCCCGGCTGGCAGCGCGAGGGTGGCGAGAGCCAGGCCATTGTACCCTCGGCTCCGCTCTCTTTTACGCCTCGCCTCCCCTCGTGTTTGCTCGCCTGTTTTTGCCATCCCCTCTCTCGGGTACCGCGGCGTACAGGTTGTTTCACGCGGAACGATAATCGATCTACGTAAATAAAGGAAATAGCATAGACTTGCTCGCGTTTTCGATATGTCTTCGCCCCGAAATGTTCCTTCCAATTTTCTCAAGACACTCTCTCTCTTTCTCTCCCTCTCTCTTCCTCTCTCCTTCCTAGCGATCTTATTGTTAGCTTCTTTCGCTCGCAACACCCGAAGGGATCCGATTACTCGGGGGCGCCGCTCCACCCGCCCCGACGTCCGCGATCATAACGATATCGATTCCTACGTTTTCCCAAGTTTTTTCGTCAGCGTTCTCCGCGGAGAAGCGACATTCGGGATCAGGAAATGAAATTCTGACCTTCGCGTCAGCGAATTTCTTCCCTTGCTAATTTTCGAGAAGCTTCGTTTCTCGCGGATCCGAGTCAACGAAGATCAGCGAAGCCACACGGTTTTTTTTAAGCCAACGATCGACTTGAAAACTGACGCGTTGTCCCATTTTGCTCGTAGTTACAAAAATTTGCATCCGATTGGAGTTCACCGCGCCAGTTTTCCCCCTGAAATTCGTAGCTCCTCGAACCTTCAACTTTTTCCGAGAAAAACCCCGCAGAACCGAGGCGACTCGATTAAACGAAAGAAATGCCGATTGTGCGTAAAAAATGCTAACGCTTTTCCGCTCGAAGTAACCCGAGTTTGTAAGAATCGTCGAATCCTCATTTTTTTCGTCCCGAAGCACCAAGTTCGTCGGAAACGAACATTTTCCATCTCGGTGAAATATTTCTTCTACGGTCCTTCCGAGGCAAAAGTTTGAGCAAGAAAAACGATATCCGTTTCCTGTAAAAGAATAATTTCTCGCGTCAAAGGGGGGATTTTCCTCGGCTCGAATACGCGCCTCCTGCTTTCTTTTCCTCTCCGCTCTCATCGCTGTTTTTCGTCGCAATTCCTTCGAGTGGAATCGAAAGTGAAAACGCTCCCCGGACAGACGAGCGAAAACCGAAGAAAGGCAAGGAAAACATTCGTTTGTCTACGTTTATAGAAGAGAATAAGGACGTTTAGCGACGAGTGAGAACTCGTCGGATCCTCTACCCGGCGTACGAAAGCAGCAGATGGCGGCATAAAATAACACTAACACATAAACCAGCCTATTGATTTTTCTCTTCGCTTACCAAGCCTCGGCGAAACTCACCCTTCGTTTCTTCGTGCTGCCGTAGAGATACCGTACCCACGCGGTGGACTGCTTATTGGTCTCGTCGCCTCTCGCATCTGCCTTTCTCTTCCGATGTCTTTCGATTCTGCATTCGTTTTTTTTTGTTTTTTTGTTTTTTTGTTTTTTACGAAAAAACACAAACTCGACCTTGAAACATCCCATCGAGCAGTGTTCGATGCAAAACGAAGGACTGTATTTTATCGGCCTGGAAAATTAATGATTCGAAAATATTCGTACGTCGTTCGTGCTTCGCTTCTTCGTTTTTTCCACCAGCATTCTATAGTTTGCTTCCTCGACATCGATCCCCGCATTTCCAACTCGCGTTCTCTCTCTCCCACCCTCCGCCACCCCGAATTTTTCAAGCGTCGAGGCTACAGCATTACATCTCACTTAATTCCGAATTCTCTCCAAGTTGCAAATCGTTTTTTTTCCAAGGGGCGAAACAACACTACGGAAAATCCACGGAGAAACTACTAAAACGAGGCAACCGATCTCTTCATCGATCATCTCAGCTCCCGAGAAAAAAATCCAAACTTGAAAATAAATTCGCGTAAAAAATGATTTACTCGAATGTCCAGCTCCGGAACAAATTGGGCGAAATTTAGCCGTTTTTACGTCATTTTTACAGCGTCCTTGGAACAAATTACAAGCTGATCTTGGGTCGAATAACTTGGGGGGAAATTGGCGTACGCGATTCCATCGCATATTTCGCGAAAAATGTCCGGCATCCAGAAACGAAGTTGTAAATTCGTTGGTAGAGCCGGTCGTTATCGCGTGGCAATACGTTTCCGTTCTATTTTCGTATATTGTAATTTGCGGCGAGTTGATACGCGGTGAATAGAGACAGACGTGGTTAGTTATTTCTCCGTGTCGCGTATCATTTTCGAGCGTGTTTCCCTTTTTCGTCGTCGTGGCATTCCCGAGTTATAATGTAGCGGGCTTGGATGTAGCAATTAATCGCGGGACCGTTTGATTTACCTGCGTTATTAGCCGGCATCCGTCCAGGAGTTTCGTCTAGTTGCTCGTGGTTCGACAACAGTCTATTCGCGCCAAGTTCGCGGTGCCCCTCTCTCGCTCTCTCTCTCTCTCTCTCTCTCGTCCCCAGGAATCCGCGAAGCGTAGCTACAGTGATATTAGTCTGGCGGTCGACGCCGTGGCTTCGGCTAATTGGCCGTATTAAATTTAATAATCCTACGGGCAACTACGCGCGTCAAAAGTCAGAAGACAGCGTTAAATCTCCGTGAATTCTGACCCGATGCTCCCTGGAGACCCAACGACTGACGATTATTTATTCCGGATTCGAGAATACAAACTTTTCTCCGACGCCTAATTCCGTAATATCATTAATAAAATGCCGTCGAGCTTCGACGCTCGTTTTTCATACATTTCCGAAAGCACCGCGCGTCGAATCTCGTGATCCCCGTGGCTCGGGGAAAGAGTAGTCGCAGCCGGTGCGAGTCGGCCACGCGTTACGGCTGCCCGAATGTAAAATAGCCGGCTGTTGAATTATGCGTAGAATAACATTCGATTAGCTCGGCAGATGTTCCGTGGCCAACAGATTTTCACCTGGATATTCGACGTTGTGCCCGCACATTCGAAAAAGCGCTCGGAATTATATCGTCCAAAGAGCTTTCAAACTTCAATCCCAAAAATTTATTCGTCCTCGCGCGCGAGAAGTCGAAAAAACACGCTTGAATTTAAATACTTTTCGTTGCCAATTCTAAGTAAATGTTACTTTATGGCTTATTTTCTCTTCTGTTATCAACTTTGTGGCGAAAACGGGTAAAAAAATTTACTCTCGTCAATCCTGTCAACGTCGTTAGCTCGTATGATACTCGAACGCTGACCGTCAGTAGCGGTAGCCGTTCGGAGTCAGCCGGGGAATATTGCTCTATATTCCCGATATACGTTGACGTTTCATATCGCGGAAGCTATTAGGATAACTTCAATGATCACTCAACAGCATCGATAATGAAAGATGACAAGAAAAATAACGAGATGCGTTCGATCGATTGTCGTTTTTGCTATTTTCTTCGCGTTTATGATTCGATTTTGACCCGCATTTTCAACTGCCTTACGCATCATCGGCTCTGTAAGCCAGTTTTCGCATTTATTTAGCAATTTGATTTTTCTTTCCGCCTGCATTTCGAGCTACGACGTATTTCTTCGCCGGTGGCCCCCTGGCGAACAGATGCACGAGCAACCGCGCGAGCTAAATATTCCTATGGACTCGACGAATATATATTGGTTTTCGCAGGAAATTACAGAATACGAGAGTGCGAAAAACGTGGTTATCGGTCACCGTCGAGATTATCGTGCATAAATTGCGAGCCGTGAAATTATAATTTGTTCCACCGCCAACGTTAGAAAGTCGATGACTGAGTCATCCAGTTCGTATTATTCACCGGTATTCTCCGAATTTTCGAAACTCGATATCCTTAGTCATTCCGTTGGGAATAAAAAATGGTAGCTCAAGATTCGCGAAACGAAGTAATAATTTGTTGTTTTTTTTTAAACTGCTTTCGTCATCGGTGGAACAGAATTGCAAATGACTCCGACGTATCGCTGTTCGGTACTCGTGAGTCACGCGGCTGACATCGCAATCGCAGAGAGAAGCCTCGCACACATTTTCCGTTATACCAACAAATCGACACGCTTCTTAAATTCTACAAAATTTACTCGACGTGTCTGTAAGTCGATCGATACCAGTATCATCATCGTCGTCGTCGTTGTCGTCGTCGTTATTATTATTATTGTTTATCTATAAACGGGGAAAATAGATTCCTCTCGGGCTCACGGTCAAAACAGCGTGATGGCAAATGCACAGTTGTTCGGGGCAGAAAAAGAGAATGTATTTCGCGAAAATTTGTCCGTTTCGAGGAAAAACTCCGCGATTGCTTTTCGCGATTAGTACTCCCAAATCCAAACGCAGTCGAGTGAAAATGGGACTGGAATTTCCGTCGTAACTATCGTCTTACGTGTAACGATGAAATAAACTAGGCTCGGCAACGTTATCACGCTTAATTTCCCAGTTTCTCAGCACCGGAAATCGCCTAGATCGACGTTAAGATATTCTCACGGCGAGCGGCTGCGCTTCGAATCGTTCGGGACTCGCGATTCGCATCAGCGATAGAACTCGCGTGAAAAACGAGAGGCGGCGGCGATACAGAGTCGAGATTGATCGGAGATATCGACGCGACCGCCCCAATTATCAACTCGGACGGCAGGAAATATTTTTTCGCGGCGAAAAAACGGGCGACTCGAGTTTCGGCCGACGCGAAGTAAAATCGAGAAAAAAAACGCGCGCGATTTGGATTTCGAGGAAAATTTCTCGGTCGTCGCGTTGTTTCGCATCAACGATCGTTATCGTCGTGACGAATCGGCCGCGCGGATGCCTCGCGTCGACGTTTTGCTTCCAACGTGGAAATTAACGCGGCACCTCCGACGGAAACTTGGTCATCCGTTACACCTGATTTCCCGAACGACGCTCCTCAATTTCCCACGATTTACCCACCGCTTCTCGACACCGGGAAACAATAAGTTACGGTCAACGCCGAGGCGTTCGCCAGCGGCCTCGCCGGACGTAAAACGTACGTTTTATATTTTCATATTTCACTTTATATCCGCTACATTTCCCCGCATATCATCCCATTTCGACGCTGCACTCGCAAACGCGCGAAATGTTCCATCGCGCGTGCTCTAACGCGGCTGCATTCGCCTAGTTCCAGAAAATCCAGCGGCCATTAATCTTTTTTTTTATCTCTCCTCCCTTCAAAATAAAGAGCCAGCGCGCCGAAAGTATTGGATTTCACGGGGATCGAAGTCAATTTCAGTATCGAAAGTATTCAAAATATCGGGACTTTGCCCCATCTTTGGGAATTCCTCTCTCTTTTTTTCACGTCGCGATTCGATTATCCAATCTTTTCGCGGTTCGATCTCGGGTCGGGGGACGGAGCGAGGCTAAATTGGGGTCGCCGTTTGATTTATAATGGTGCCGGCCGATTCGCGCCCGCGGTGGTAGGTGGTACGTCGAATTCGCTCCGCGCGTGCGATGTATAATACGTTACCTTGTACCTCGTCCCGCTGCCAGGAAACTTTCGACCGCGCTGCCTGCCTGCCGGCCGTCCCTTCGATTTCTCGCGAAAAGCACGAGACGCTGCCTTCAATTTTCCAGCCCTGACCTCGAGACCCTTCGAAACATCGATCGCTTGTCCAAGCGCGATAAACTTCGCTGCCGCTGTATTGCCTTTAGAACGATACGTATCCCCGAAATGTGCGAGTCGCCCGTGAAACGTCTGCGCTGTTAGGCGATAAAAAATAAAAATCACTCGCCTCGGGCAGCCCGGAAAATGGCTTGGCGAACACTCGACAAAATGTGACGGCAGTACCGTTACTAAAGCTCGGCGCTATTTTCAATCCCCGAATTCCAAGCTTCGTCGAGTCCAAAATTTACCGCACGAAGTACAATCCAGCGCGCTAATCGTTCCCCATTTTTTGGAACAAAACTGGGCTAACTTTACCATTTCGCTCCGTAACTTCTCGCCGTTTCGACACGGTTTGCAATTATATATTTTGCCACGCCGACGAAAATTGGCAAAATTTATATTGTACTCGACTCCGTGCTCGAGATCTGTTTTTCGATTGCAAGTAGTCAATAATTGGTGTGCCTTTTCTCGAAGGAGCCGCAAGCCCAAAAATCTTATCGCGTGAAATTTTAAAAAAAAATCCAAAACGCGATGATAGATATTGTAGAGGAAGGAGTCAGTCCAAGTTTTGACGATGTTGTCTATTGGTTATCTAACGAATGGCTGAAATAGGCATTGAGCAGACAACTTAAAGGGGTAGCAGGCTCACAATTTTCTCGATGCCTCCTTCGAAAAATCCTATGCGTCTAGAAATTTGTCAGAGAAAAAACATTGCTCTTTCGAACGATACCAAGATCGATCTTATTTTTATGCTGATCGTCCATTGTTCTTTTTCTTCTCGAAACGAACGTTGTCGTCTCTGACATGAAAGGTATAAGAAACAGATTTCCAGAAATCTGGCTATCCCACGGCTCTTTACGTTCAGAAAAGGACGTAACTTTGCGGCATACGCGAACGAACGAACCTGACGTCAGATTTTTGTTGTCACTCTATTCGTCGTTTGGTAGAGCGAAGACACGATCGATAAGACACCTGCGGGAAACGACGGCGAATAAAAGAGCGTTACGTCGCATCGATGTTGAAATTCTTATCGATTCTTGCCAAACGTTCAGTTTTTACGACCGCTCGTTTATTGCAGGTGGTATTACGCTCTTTTGCTACAGGTGAGTCGCGGCGATTGATGCGCGTTTGATGTTCGATAGCGGAACGCGAGCTGTCGGTTGCGTGCTGATCGTTATGGTCGTGGAAAATACTATGGTATTACAATGATATTATATTACGAATAGCAATGAAAATTATTTCCAAACGGTTCTCTGCAACGCGACCTCCCCCCCGTTCGTCGTTGACTGATCCGCCAAGTTTTTGCCAGTCTCCCTCGAAAAATCTCTGGCCGAGGGCGTTTCGTGCAACCAGCTCGGTACACTTTATGAAGATGATCGTTGATAAGATAAGAACAAAGTGACGGCTGTTACCGGAAGCGAGGGAAGTAAAACGCGGGGGGAGGAGGGGTCGCCTACGATTATGACGGTGAGCTTAAGATGTACAAACGAGTCGGTCCGCGCCCAGGTCTATTACTTTATATCTTTGCGAGTTCGGTCGTAAAAGATACCCGCCGACACTGAGGGGATACCCACTCGCGCTTCGTCCACCTTATCTCGCTCCTCACCTTGCGCCTCGCTTCTTCGGCTTACCGTTCCTGTAATTAAAGCTCTTCTCGTTTCTTCCGCGCCTACGCGCGCGCTTTTTCATACCGATATCCGCACCGCGTATCTCGCACTCCTTTCCTTCTTATTTTTCACAATACGCACAGCGCTGCATCGCGGTTCCGCCGGAATCGCTTGGTTTTCCCCGCGAAAATAGCGGCGACGCGAGGATGACATTCGTATCAAACGGATGCGTACGGAGTCATGATAAGTTATGCAGCGATTACGTCGGTGCAATATCTCCTCCCATCGCGCATCCCCATCCCGTACTTGACGTTATTTTCCCGACTACTCGAACTCGTTATATAACCAAGCATCTTATTTTTCTCCCAAACCATCCACACGGTCGACAAATTTCCGTCAAATTTAACGCAATGATTTGTGTTAACGACTTTTTTCTTAACAAAAAATCAGTGTTAACGACTTTTCAAACAGAAAACTAGCGTTATTTCAACACGTTCCGTGCGTAGTGATACGGTAACCCAGCTCTGTGTTAAAACTAACACAAACCAATGAGAAAATTCTGTAGAACCGATTCCTCGAATTCTACGCACTGAAGTGTTACATGTAGCGCGTTAAAAATGTTAAGATTAACATTTTCTGCATGTTACGCTGATCAGCCGATATATATATATATATATATATATATATATATATATATTCATATATTTGTAAATGTACTCTAAAAATGGCGTAGTAAAGTTAAAGTTGTGCATAATATGTCGAGACATTTATCATGACGGTGACTATAATACATTGAAAAATACTGTAAATATAAGTGAAGGGTTGGTTATCCGTCCCAAACGTCAAGACCTACAAAGCGAATGAAGACACGTTAAATTGTGAAGCTAGAGTAATTATTGATCGAATCAAATCTAATCAAATGGTTCGATAGTTATCAAATGCAACAGCCCAAAAAATTAATTATGAAGCTGAAGAGTGAACTGAAAGAAAAACTGAGCAACGTCATATTCGACGCACACATTGCGTAAATTCAATACATTTTTCTTGTTGATTTGAGAGTAACATTTAAAAAGTGTTGCTTTAGTATTCTACATAAAATTTCTACACTCTACACAATGATGGGCATTTTTCTGCTGTGTATGATTTTTGGGACGATAGACATAAGAAGACACAAATATACGTCGTAGGTAACACGCAAAGATTCGGTTCGTTTTTACCGTAAAATATTCAACTCTCCCATTGAATTGCTGGTTTATTAGATTATTTCGAATAAATCATATCTTGTAGCATTTTGATTATTCTTTACAGCTTATTTTGTTTGCGGATTATTTCTATCATTAATAATTACCAAATCATTATTAATTCCAAATTATTTTTACTATTGAACAATTAATCAATTATCATTTATTGAGTTGAGAAAAAATAGCAGGGCTGTTCGTCAATTTTGTTATTTTCTCAGATTCGTATCTTCTTAAAAGCATACGACGAGTCGTTTTAGAGCGAAATATCAGGGGAGTTAAGGAAACATTTTCCGACGAATCGTGTACACATTAACGACGATTCGTTATTTTATATAGAGCAATTTTTTCCTTTCATCGATCACGCGTCGATGATTTTCCGGTGCCTCTAAAAATAGTCGTATAGAGAGATATTCCCAATCGCTTGCGAGGACAGCCTTGGCGCGTTTGCGGTAATTTAGTGCGAGCGATGCGAGTTTATCTTATCGCGGCAGCAGCGTCGCATATCCGGGATGCCGAATCTGCCGGCTCAGATAAACCGCACCGCACGCATCCGCAGTCGAAAGGAGCAATTAAAGTCCATCTTCGATGTCGCGCGGGAAAATGCTAGGCTCGAGCCTCGGATTTAGATCTTCGGTGTTGATCGATCAACGATTTAATTTCGCGCCCGATTTGCAAAAACTCGATCCTTTGCCGCGACGACGATTCGCGATATAAACAAAATTGTCTCGCACCCTCCTCGATTTATGAGAACAGTTGGCGAGACGTCTCTCGCTTGCGTCGGCTAAAAAGCAAAATGGAATTCGCACCCTTTGAGGGCTTCTCGCATTTAAATGAAACTGCCTCCTTTATCTCCGCCAAGGATCGTCCGAGGAGTAAATCGCGCGGTCCGTCTTCGGATCTGCTTCCCGGAGAAATAAAGAAAAAAACAAACTCCGAGGTAGCCTCCGCTCGCGATATATATCATCGCTGATTAAAATTAATTACCAACGAAATTGTTTTCGCCGCGGCTTTTTATTGCGATGCTTTATCAGCGAACCGTAACCAACGCTGAATATTCTCTCCTTCCGATCGTAACCAAAACCCGCAGCTATCGCCCGCAAATTTTCGCCCATAACAGGCATTTCCCGTTTTTACCACATAAAAAGTTACTTTCACAAAAACACTACGTTTACGTTGAAATCGGTCAAATTTTTCTCACGTCCAATTTCCGAATCAGTCTTTCGATTTTCTTCATTTGCGAACATCGCTGTTCGGTTTATTCGCCATCGACGACCGTTTAACTTTTGTTTTACGAAACAACGAAGCTATTTAGACATCTTTACACTCGGAACCATCTCGAGCTACTTGTGTTTTATTTAAACATTCATATTTCACGACTATGTCCAATTTTTCACGGATTAAAATCCCTAGCACGTTCTTTTCGCTCCGATGAGACGATAGTAACAATTCAGACAGGGTATTAGCTAGACATACCGCTAGAAATACCGCTCACAGTGTCTGATCCGTGTCCAAATCGCATCCAAATATAGCGTAGAATACGGGGTGTCGAAACGTGTGCTCAAAATACGAATAGATACGTGGTAAAAGTTTCGCATTTGTATTTTTATTTAGTCTTTTTATAAAAATACGTTTTTTTTAAATCCCAGACAAAGCGTAACGAAGCAGCCTTCGTACGGAGTGGCTAAACACCCCTTCTTTTTCGCGTAAGCGGTGCATCCTACGAGAGTAGGACCTGAAATCAAGATTGGAGATATTCCAAAAGCGGGAATATAAATTATAACGTATAATTTATGATGATATTGATAATTGTTATTGTCGTTGTGATTATTATTATTATCGCACACGCGAGGAATTCGGGGGGAGGGAGAGGGAGGGGTATTATGCCGCGGGGTTGTCAACCACTCGAAAAGGGTCACGACGCGACGCCGCGAAGGGTAGGTAAATTGCATAAAATCGAACCTCGAAATTGGATTCGCCGGTGCGCAGCTGCTGCACGATCTCGACGATTTTAAGCGCCGCGTAAGAATAAACGGAAGGGAAACGTCGGGAAGCCGAACATCGACGGGGCGAAGTCGCGATCATGGTCGATAATGCACGCGCGTTACCTGCGCGCGTCGGGCGTCGGGCGTCGCGCGTCGCGCGTCGCGCGTCTCGTCCGGGTACCAAGTTAATTGACAGTGCGTTTGAGAGCCTCTGCTTCAATTAGGCTGTATCTACTGACACTCGCTAGTGTCCCTCTCGCACCTCGTCCCCCCTCACCCCAGGCCAATATTCGTCTCGCTAACGCTTTGATTACCGAGCCAATTTAACGCTGGAATTGATATTTGCTTCCCCCGAAAAATGTCCTCGGTCACGTCGATCTTCATTTGCGGATATCAGCCGAAACGAAAATAGGACTAACTTCAAACTCGAGCACCCCACAGAATTACGCCAAAAAACCGTAAGTTTTCAACGATGTTCGTCGCGCGCTTGAAATCAGAAAACTGATCTCGATGATCGACATTGAATCTGTTTTTTACTCGTCTCAAAATTTCGATAAACACGCGAACGAAATTATCGCGTTCTCAATCAGAATCCCACAAAGTTGAGGAAAGAAAAAAAACCTGCAAAATAGCTTCAATAATTATCATTACCATCATCATTATCATTATCGTTATCCTTATTGTTATCCTCATTATGATCACTATTATTTAAATAGACAATTCACAGCTGGCAATTTACTATTATTATTAGTGTTGTCACTATTGTTGTTGTTGTTGTTGTTGTTGTTATATTGTTTCGCGCATCCAGGGTTTTTCCCGACCGTGTGATATAATATCAGCCCGTACGGTGATGGAGGAAACGTGTGACGTTGCTCGTTATCAACAGTCCGACGCGATATCTTGGAAATATCGCCTCTGCCTTCGATTTATTTATCTCACGTGCGGTGCGGATAATTGCTTTGTTAAATATTCTCATTCGCGAAAATTCTTCGCCTCGAAATGGGGAATTTCCAAGTTTAGAATTTTAGACGGCTAACGTGAGAATTTCGAGTGCGAGGCCCAATTTATGATCGCTGCTAATTACCTCGTCGTTAGTATTCGTTTACCTAATACTTACCGACCACGTTCGTAGTTACAACGTGATTTGCAATTAGTTGCGTCGTTACGATGCGATTAATTTAACGACGTCGACCTCTCGGTGTTGGCCTGGTTTCGGAAAAATGGCCATTCTCGAAAATGCATTTGTCGCATCGTTGGATCAGGCGTTTTTCCATCGTCGTTCTCGACGTGTTCGAGATTTCGAGTTTCCAAAGATTTTTGCGATCCGCGATCTCCTCCCGGTCCGCTCGGCCGCGGAGACGATTCATCCCTCTTTCGGACCACATCGGGTCGTCCGGACGGCGAGGCGTGTCCACCGACCACGCGGACAAAAGACACGCGACAGGGGTGCCGAACCCCTCGGATATCTCAAAACAAGATTTGATATTCCGCGCGCGTCGAGAGCTCTTCATTTCGCGCGGCGATCACGCTGTTTGCGAAATACACGAAATACAAACCCTTCCCCGAAGGGTCGCACTTGACGTTTCGCTCCTCACGGCACTCGAATACACGACTCGAGGTTCGATGCCAAAAACTCGATACACGACTCTGACCTAAAAAATACCCGGCACTTCTCCTCCTATCCGCGTTTCTCAATCGTGTTTGTCGACTCTCGCATCGCATGTCACGACGCTGCTACAATTTTTCTTCGTGACTTATTCACAAAAATCTCTAGAGCGTCCGACACGAATTGCGAACAATTTCGAAGTGTTTTTGAAAATTTTCCATGCTACCATTTTATCAAAAATTCGGGTCGATTTTTTCGTAGCTTATCCGGACTGCTATTAATAAAGCAGCATCAGGCGCATTGATTTTTCAAAGAGTAATCGACGCCATCAACGTCTGGGAGGTCCGTCTTCTCGTTTCCGTTCGAGCGCGAACGATGTTTTCTTTGCAACGCGTGGCAAGGAAAATGTTTCGAGCGTAATTATTTCGCGGCGATGTGATAAATTTGCGCTTTCGCGTCAGCGCAGATCGCTACTTTGTTAAGCGATGCGTCGGGCAACGGGCTAATAACTCGGGGTAAATGGCGACGTTTTTGCCGCTGGCTCAGGGTCGATCGTCGGAAGCGAAGGCTCGCCGATAAAAGCTCGTAGCAAAACACGATTATTGATGAGCGTAGCGCAGCCGCTAAAACTACTCGAGCGAAATCTGCACGGCAGAATTCCGAAACCGCCTCCGCGGCCCATCGGTCAACGTCCAAGTCCGCGTCGATTTCTTCTCAAATCTCGATTCCTCCTCCCTCCGCCGCCGCATCGCGCAAGCTCTCGAATTTCTCGTCACGCCCGAAGACTAATCGCGCATCTTGGATCCTAATTATTTAACCTTCGTTGGCCGCTCTCCCGTGAATAATTTCACGAAGGGTAAGATCGGCGCACTCGACGCGGCTAATCAATTTCGGATTGGGGCATCTGAAAGTATTATATTTAGTCTTCGGACCTGAAAATCGAGCAGCTTTCTGACCGGTTTTTCCAAATGCGCGCTCCATTCCGACTTCGTCTAAAAAAACAAACAATTATAAACACGCTTTAATGGTAAACCGAACTGAAAAGCAAAAAAAATAAATTTCAATATAAAAATCAAGTGATTAACGAGATAATTAATGTCATTGTAAAAAAAGCGTGGGATACTTTGTACCGCGTTCTTACGCTGATCCTGCAATTCGAAACACAAATAGTAGAGTATCCCGCGTTTCTTTTGTTTTTTAAATCTATTTTAAACACTTTTCGTGCACGAAATCAACAGGCAAACGTAACTCGGCGTTGATACCTCGATAATCGTGCCTCTAAAACGAAACGGTGATAAATTGATTATCTCTTTTGTTGCGAACGATTATACTTTTTCAGCCATACCCCGCGGAGAATTTTTTTCCGGCAGCGAAAAACTGGATCCAATGTTTAACCCGACAATTTGCAGGACATTTTCACGACCGATGGTGACAATTTTCAAAAATTCGTACCCGCCCTCTGGTGGTTGAACGTGCAATCGGCAGCCGGCATTTCCCAACTTTTACCGTCCACGTTCTCTGTTTTTCCACGATAGTCGAATCGAAACCGACGCGACTGTCGAACCGTAATTGCGAAAATTCGATACACGCGATAGAAAATGTGGAAAAATGACTAGCACCGGTGCATCGATGTGGACGTACGCCTCGTTTACTCGTAACTTTCAATGCAACGTCGACGCGCAAAATCGGTCGATCGACTCGAGTATTTTTCGCGATTACGCATCCAAAATTGTGCGTCAAATTGAACACAAAAATTTGTGTCAATGACTTTTTTTTACACAAAATTAGTGTTATTCGCGCGATTTGCTCGCATATTGGTCGCATCGGATGCCAACGCGAAAAATGACCGAACGAGTCGTAATTTCGGCGAAATTGTTTCGTTCCCGCGATCAAATTCGTTCGTTGTGTTGGCTCGTCCGCCGCGATGGAATAATCGAGCGAGCGAGCGGGGGGGCGAGAACGACGAGAACACACAGTTCCGTCCCACGTGCGCATAAATTCGTTGCGGTAAATGAATATAGAGTAGCAATCAGTAGAGGAGCGTGCAGCACTTTAATTACGTTTCCTAATTACCAGCTTCGAGCTGACCTCTCTGTAATCTCGAAACCGGCGACAGGAATCGGCGACGCTGGAGCCAATCTCCGCGCGATCTGGAGCCGCGCGGCGAGCTTGCGCGAGAATTATGAAAATTGGGCGATAAAAGTTGCCGAAATTATGCGAATCGCCCCGAAGAATCAGCGTCGCTATTGTTACTCGGCCGCCATTTTTTCTTCCCCTAAAATCTCGTCCGTCGACGCTTCCGCGCGAAACTACCCTTGTTTCTAGTGTCACGCGAAGCATCGATCGTTCGTTGACGAGCTTTTTTCGCGTTCGAGGCACGTCTTCTCGCCCCCGCGCTCCCGAAATCCAACTTCTGCTGCTGCTGCTGCTGGTTCTTCGTACTTGCTTAATTTTTTATCTCCGCGGCTGTCAACGGGTTCCTAAACCCCCGGACTTTTGGCCATTTTCGAAAGCTCTGCAACCCCGTTTCTCTCACTCGTCGCAGCTGGGTCAATCATTATTATTGACACGCCCCGACGACTCGACGGCTATCTAAAACCGCTCCCGGCTGACACGTGACGAGAATAACTAACGCAACGAATCAGATTTTCATTCCATCTCTTCAAATATTTCACTCCCACGAATATCGCCTCCCGTCTCTCGCCCCTCTCCTGCGCCTCGGCGTTTCACCGAGAAACGATTTTTCTTATTTCTCGCTGCTTTCGACGTTTCGCGAACGTAATCTCCGTGGCTCGAGTTCCTTGCAAGTTTTACGGCGAGAATGTAATTCTTCTTCCCGAAATCAGCAAAAACTAAACCAAATTCGCGACACTTTTCACCTTTTTCAAAACTGTAAAAACCAACGCGGTTCAAATTTTCGTGCCGATTATTTCCTGCCCAGATTTGCGATTTTTCTATAAACCTGCGAGAAATGGCCACGGAATAATCTTTGTCTACGCCTTATTAAAAACTTCCAGCTTGCGATTCGTGGAATCCGTAAGTTTTTAACGTCTACCAGAACTCTCGTTCTTCCCTAATCAGGGAAAACATCGGGCGCAAAAGTTGGGAGAAAAATACGTTGGAAACTTTTTACATTACCTCGTCAAGGATGTAAGATTTCTACTGCAAACCTTGCCTAACGAGCGACGGAGCATTTCCAGTGCTCTATGAATTTGTATCACAGAAATTACCCTTTCTAGCCGTTCGACCCTTTTTTCCACCCATCCAGGACAATTTTTCGATTTTCTCCAACATTTTTCCTGCCTCCTTTTTTTTCTTCCCCTTTTTTCTCCTTTTTTCACTTTTGTTCTTTTTATTTTTTTTTGGCGCTTTTTTGTTGTTTTTTTTGGTCCTTTTTTACTCTTCTTTTTTTCTCTCGTCCGACAGTTGGAGAGGAACGTTGCTGGCAGCCGAAAGAAAGTTTCCTCTTACCAGTTTCAAAATGTCGGTAGTTAGCGGATTTCTCGAGGGTCACGTTTCGCCAAACATTCGCGCGAAATATATTTTTTATTCGCCCCTCTCACGATGACATTTTTGTCGATTTCCTCGCAATTTGCTCGGTGCTTGGTTGCTCGCCGAAAAGCATAGTTTCGCCGAAAACACGGTGAAAACAAATTGTTATCGCCACGTGTTCGTCGCTGCGTGCGCCCATCGTCGGCCGAACAACCTTAAATGGAGCGAAGTTCGCTGGCCGAGGGTGCATTATCGAACGGGCTCGTGGCACTAACTTTGTAAAGTGGACATGCACTTCGTCGAGCTACATATTTCATCGAGACCCGATGGGGTAACGTGATATAGTACGACCGGGGAACGGTACCGGGGGTGAGCGCAGCGTGTATCGCGTATGCTTGATTGGAATTGAAATCAGCGCGGATAACATCGCCGCGTTAATCGCAATATCATCGCGGCTCTGATGCATCTCGATGACCTTTTTAATCGCACGCTTCGCCGCTGAATTCGTAATTGCTCGGCGGATCAGCGAATAAAGTCGCGTCGGCCGCGAGCATCCGCTTTACGAACGTTACGACGATATTATTCAGCGACGACTCGACTCTGCGGTGCGCGTTTTCCGCATGCCCGACGTTTCCAGAATTTCGAAGCGCACCTTCCGACGTTTTTGCGCTTTTCGGTGTTCGTGTTTCTGCTTCTCTTCTTCTTCTTTTTCTGCACTTGCCAGATTTTCTTCATGCGACGTGAATGTAACCGCCGCTCAATGATCGATCGATAAATCGTCGAGTAATGAAATTCTGACGCGCCGCGACGCTTTCGACCGCAACGAGAAACTCGCTCGGGGGTCGTCGTCCTTCCGAGCCCTTTGGCAGCTTACCCCGTTGATTGATTAATCGAATGAAAAGCCTTTCGGCTCCGTTAATTAACACGGTGAAAAGTTATTTCGATCTGATGCTCGAATTACACGCTTTAATTACTTTCGACGTAAATTCTGGTGATCCGTGACACAACGGAATCCGTACGAAATTCGCCAAATTAATCGTAACCCTCGCGTTGGAAAGCACAGAATCGCGCGCGGAGTCGACGAGTATCGCCGTCGGTCCGCTTCGTCGCGCGCTCGATAATTTACAACCTTATTTTCCGACCCAACGACCTGACCTTTTCCGACCCGGTATCAACGAATTCAAACTCGCTAGATTATCGATTATCGCCCAGCGACAGACGAACGACATTTTCACCCCGCATTCTTCTCGTTCCGCCAGCTCGAGAGGCATTTTCTGCCCGTAATTTCGCTAAACATCGCCGTTTTCTCCATAATTGGACCTATTTTTGCGAAAATTCCAACGAGCCTCAGCCCTTTGACGGCGAACTCGCGCAATCTCGTCGTCTTTTATCGAATAGGTATCCGAAAATTCGAGATTAGCGAGAGTCGAGGTGGAAAACGAATACGAAATGCAGACGTGTGGAAACCTAAAATCTAATTCCAGGTTTCGTTCCTCCATTTTCCCTCCGCGTAGGAAATTATTTTAAACCTCCTATAACGTAAAAAAAAGTCTAGTTGCACCATTTTGATTATTAAAAATCCAGATAACTTCTGACCTACTCGACAATAAACTATGATAAACACAGGCTGGCAGCTTTTGGCAAATATTCGTAGTTATATTTTGGACATTTTTTCAACGAATTGTAATTTTAATGTCGATGATGAAATATAGATTTTCTAACCGTTTTTATCCCACAAAAATTATTATTTGTCGAATCGTAGCGAAATTTGGTACACAAAATCGTAGTTATCCCAAAAAATGTTGTCCTGGTCACGTCGTCGGAAGATGCGACGCGTTTTATGGGAGTAAAAACGGCAGAAGAGTCGATAAACAACGAGTGATTTTGGGTGGGATGTAAGATAATTTATTCGTTGGTGTTCTATACAATGAATTATTCGCCAGACGACAGATGTCGAACGGAGCCACGTTTCGGTTTTTACCTCGCGTCGCTCCACTTCGTTACTTTTCTCTCCCGAGTGTCTTGCACCGCACGCGTGTCGGTTGCGATATTTGGAATCACGGGAGGTTTACAACGGCAAAAAGTAGGTAGGCGGCACCCAGAACGCGATGGGAGACGAGTACGGGGTGTTGAAGACCGAAGAATAGGAACTGTATCCTCCGAGCGGCACCGTGTCACCGGGGAAGGGTCCCCTGAAGCCTCCTCCCAGACCCCCGAACAGAGTACGTTTGTCCCTCACGTTGGCGACGATACCCGGTGTCGCGGGAGCTTTTCGAGCTTCTGCCTTCGCCGCACCATTCGTCTGCGCGGTCTCGATAGTCTCGATAGTCTCCATGTCGCCCGGATGAGCACTGGCCAGAGCAACGACGACGACGACGACGACGAAAATCTGCGCGAGTTACAAGAAAATCGGAATAAGACAATTTTTTTCCCAAGAAAAATGGATGAAAAAAACGGAACAACAATTCGATCGTGTCGTGGATTTTAGTATTCAGTTCGGTAGGTACAGTTTAATTTTCGGATCGTTAAAGTGGGCGGAAACTGGTAGTTGTGCAGAACGGGGCCACCACTCCAGTTTCCATGCCAACATTTCTTTTCTGTCACGAAAGTCTTTGGTACGTTACCACTAGCGAGTTTGAGTCGGCGGAGGCCGCCATTTTTTTAAATCATGTTCATAAGTTATGGGGTTTTTAATGGTAGGGCTATTTTCAATAAAATAGGGCAACGTCCACCTCGAAACAGCTGCAAATTCTTGTTTCTTATCACTCGGCAATGGTGTAACATGCAATATTACGGTGGCGCTCCATGAAAAAAAAAACACAATAAAATGAAGTTTCCAAAAGATACGCGATCGTGCGCACCTGTACGCGTTACAACACCCGGCCCAGCCTCACGAACCCCATAAATCATGGGGTTTATGGTGTTTTTATTTTTTTGTTCCCGGTTTTTTTTTATAAGGTTTCATGGTGTTGGGTTGAATGCTGCGACACGCACGGAAGGCATGGACACGTTAACACCTTCTTATTGTGTTTCCAGTTTTTCATGGTGTGCCACCGTAATATTGCTCGTTACACCATTGCCGAGTGATAAGAAACATGAGAAAAAAATGTCCAGCTGTTTCGAGATGCATAATGCTCTATTCTATTCAAAATAGCCCTTCCTTCAAAAACCCCATAACTTATGGAAGTAATAAAAAATGTTTAGGAACGAATTTTGAAGCTTGGATCGTCAGATCGGCTGCAGATTTTTATGTAGATGATGAGAAAAAGAAACTTCGATGAAAAAATACGGCCCGTCCGAATGCCAAAGAAGGCAAAGAGTCGATCAACTCGCACTCTAATTAACGGCAAGTCGAAGCTTTTACTCACAGCGAAACACTTCATCTTGTTCTTTCGTTCGTTTTCTTGCGACTACGCGACACTCAACGTCGTTCGGAACTTGGCGACCGAATGATGATCCGAGTTTTTCGCGTTCGCCTTATATACCGTCGTGATTATGGTTCGCTGTTTACGCGCAGCGTTTACTAATTTCGACAAACGTCCCCGAAGCTAATTCCACCGATTGTTATGGAATTTCGTGCGATGCGCGATACGCGACGGCACGTGGTTGGTCATCGCTACTTTCTTCCCCCGTTCTTTACCTAACGTATCTCGATCCTTCGTCGTCGTCGCCGTCGTCGTCGTCGTCGTTGTTCGGGAGAACCAAGGTGCATCGCGCGCGGTCGCTTTTTCCAAAGATTCCGCGGAACAAAAACGAACCACGATGAATTTTGCGCCGTCAAATTACGTATGTTGCGTATCTGCTTGTTTACTTCGCATTATTTAACGCCGGTTCGTCCGCGGACACGATTCCTCGGGGAAAATTCCACTCTCTCCGCGCCTATTTCACTCGCGAATGTTTACCTCGGCGCGTAGAAATTTCCCGTCGTTACCGAAACGACGGGCCACGAGCGTCGCGTCGTTACCGAAGGAAATCGAGACGGAGAATTTATTTTTGTGAATTTATTTCAATAAATAAACACCGCAAAACGGAGGAAATTCTGGTGACCAGAGAGAAGAATGACTGCTGGAAGGCCGACCGTCGTCGCTTTCGTTCTCATTTCGCCCCTCGCGAGACGTCGTCTTCTCATTTTTCAAGACTTATTGTTATTCCCGTAACCACGAAGATGCGAGACGAGGCGATGAATTATACGAAAATATTCCAGAACTATGCAAATGTAACGAGAGAACGCGGGTGAGTGGCGGACAGAGGGACGCGGAGACACGGCGAGAGGAGAAGTTGACGCCGAGCTTTTTCACCTACCGCCATTCATTTTCACCGATCGCGTTCGAAAGCAAGAAAACTCGACCGAGACTCGGACTAATCCCGCATCGTCGCACCTTTGAAGAAATTCTCCTAATTAAATCGAACGATCAACGAAACTTTCGCCAACGGACGGAGACGAAGCGTCCCGATCCTTTGTACAACTCCGGTCATCAACACCCGCGACTGTTCTTTCCAGGTTAATTAACGAAGACAAAGCTTCTGAGCGGAGCCACGAAACATCCCCTCCGGCGATAATAAATAAATCCCGACGTTTCTCGGACGCGACGCGAATAAAAAGTACAAAAACGGATTCTCGAAACATCGCCGTCTCGTCGAGAGACAAACTTTTGCTTCGCCAGCCACGACAGCTTTCAATGCTCGTTCGCCCCATCCCCGCCGAGGAGAAGAGAATTCCGCGAATTCCGCAAGCTCGAAGGTGCAAAGCTGTACGCATCGCGAAGGTCGTTCAAGGTCGCGGGTGACGAGCTGGAAGCTCGCGCGCAAAGTAGCGTCGCCGAAATTTGCCTGGAAAAGCACGCGCGTCTTCCGCGATCGCGATGGCTGCTCCCGCCGCGCCTATCGATCTCGAAAAGCTCGAGCGAGGGAAAAATGACGCGTCGATAACCGGAGACATTGTTCTCGCCGGGAGAAAGTGACGGGGGGAGGTGTAAAAAATTTGTGGCTACTCGAGGAATGTTCGTCGCTATATCGGGCAACCTTTCACATGGCGCGTGTCGAGTCCGCGGAGTTGGGAACGCAGGTAGCTGGAGCCGAGTGCGCTCCATTGTTTCCCTCCTCCTCTTCACGGACTCTCCACATCAGCCTCGCGAATTAGCACGATACCTCGTCCTCTTCTCTCCCTCTCTCCCTCTCTCTCTCTCTCCCCGCTCAGTTTCTCTCGCATATTTTTCTCGACTTCCTCCTCCACCTCGCCTCCAGATTCCACCGCGATCTCGCCCGGACATAAACATGCACGGAGCGAGAGCCAAAGGCTTTCCTGCAAAATACTCGCGACTCCGAGAACTCCGAGTCTCGTTAGTTACAGCATTACGTACGGAAACGTCGTTCTATTCCCTTTTTCGCTACCTCGGCGCAGTTTAAGAGTAAAACAAACGACGCCGCTGCCAGATGTTCCCGAGTTCACTTAAACTTTTTCCTCCTTTCTCCGTCTTTATCCCAACGAGACGCGGCCTCGTCGCTCTCTAGGCCTACGCTTTATCCCCCTTTCGGATTACCGAAACCTTCGACGTTTCTTTCCCCTTTTTTTTTACCCAACTTCACTTTCGACCGTGAATCAACGCGTCACTTTTTTTCTTCAGCCGCGTTTCGCCTTATCTCCGCGACGTTCCCCAATTTTTATCTCTCCCCCACCTTGGAATCGCATGGATCCGATTAAGTCCCTGGATCTATCGGTGCAAAAGGGAGAACGCGTCTTCCTCGTTTTATATTTTCTTTCTCTCTCGTCGATTATATTTCCTTTCTCCTCGCCCGCCACTCCTCAGCCCCCCATCCGTTTGCAATTCTTATCGCAGGTGCTACTCGCGCATTATCGGTGAATCTGCGATCAAATATTCGTTCTTATCGATTATTCGTCCACGTTTTTACTGGAATTTTCTGCAGTACCCGTGAAATCTCGGGAATACGGCCAGTTTTTACTGGGTATTCGTTACGATCGTTTGTTTCCGTTTCAGGTGATACCACGACCAAAGTTGACGACCCTCGAACGATCCGGCAACTTCGATATCGTATCGCCTTCGATCGAGGACATTTATGCGCCGCTGCACGGTGAAACCTCCGTTATTTGCTCGTAAGTACTCGCACCTGTCGAAATATACGCTGTTTTTTCTCCGCCTTATCGGAAAAAGCAGAGGCGATATAAATTTAAGAAGAAAAAAAATACAACTCGCCCGAAGATTATTTTCGGACGACGCGCGATTGCCGTAGAAAAGTGTTTGCGCGGACGAACGTTTGAAAGCTCGATGAGTCGCGTGTCGGGAAAGTTTACGGCGAAACCGACCGTTTCCGAGATAAATGTCGGCAATTGAAATTGCCAAACTCGTCGAAACGATCGTCCCGCGACGCACCTGCGCGCAACCCTGGAAACGTTCTTTACTATTTTCCGAAGGAATATCCGTAGCATCGGCGCCGGTTTATCCGCAGGATAAACCGATATTCCAGAGGTTTATTCGCGACTTTTTAAATCAACTTTTTCACGCCGCTCCTCGCTAAAAGATTCAATATTTGACTCGGCATGCTGTTTGCCGCGAGATATTCATCCGCGTTGGTCCTCGTACTCGGCGAAAGATTTAGGGAGGGAAATAGTACGCGCAGAGGTGTGCATTTTGTTAGATTTTCATGATTTTTTTTGCAGTGAATGATTTACTCTATATTTTTCGAATTTGGCACATGCTTTATTTATATTTCAAACAATACGAAAAAAATCCTTCCATTTAAATAATTCAAAATGGTCCGTTTATAAAAATAATTCTAATTTTTTACGCAATTTTCTCAACAAATTTTTGAAGACATTTAGGCTTACGTAGAAAGCAGCATCATTGAGAAGACACGTGCAAACGCTCGGGGAGACTGATATCTAAATAACTTTTGGAGTTACCGTGCTCGCCGACTCGAGAAATATTTAGTTTCGAGGAAAACGCGGTTAGAGCTTGGTCACATCAGAATTCAATGCTTGTAGTGACTTATCAATTAGTCCATAAAATTGTCGTTTACGCGGGCGTGCTGACAGAGGTGCTTGCCTCTTTTCTCTTTTCTTCGAGCTCCAAAACTAACCTGAATAAAACTAACTTAAGTATTGGCTAATTTAATATAAACAACGAAAAATGCGCTTTTTCCCCAGATCTTACATGTATTCCCCCCCGTAGGAATAAGAAGAAAATCAACAAAAAAAACTCGAAACAGCACATTTTTTGACTTTTGACAAAATTGTGCCGTGGAAAAATCGCGTTTTCGTTCTTATGCGTTTCATTTCTTCGCCAGAATCCCGATTTTCGTTCCAAGATGAGGAGAAAACGTCGCGAATCGTTATTTTCCCCGGATCGTGATGAGAAAACGACTGCGGAGCGCGAAAGAGAATGGAGGATGAAGCGAGTCATTGGGGCGAGTGAAGAAAGTAATAATAACGGCTTAGGCTCGAGGAAAAGCGCGAGTTACGAGGAGGGTGGATGACAAGATGGCCGCGATGAAAGAACTCGCGGCACGTCGTCGACGCAGATCGGCGGACTTGCTACGATCATTTTTCACGATATGTATCATTTCTGGCGCGGCTGGTAAATCGCTTTTCGCGAAATGAACCCCGCGGTTCGCGGTGCGTCAAAGCTGTTCTCGCGCGTTTCGTCCGTTGCTATTCGAATCACGCGCGAGCTGGTATATTTTCAAACGCGAACGCGGCACACCGCATAATTCTACGCGCGTTATAATGTAATATTTAACAGTGGCCGTACGGAGATAATTTCGACGCCGGTATACGTACATCGTTGCACGCTGTATGCATTTACATGAATATTGCGCCGACGCTCGTGACGCATCCGTTGGTGTCGTCGTTTGGCCGACGTTTCTTTTCGTACCGGCGAGTCAAGTGAGTTCACGGTCGAGGATCGTTGATTGAAAGAACAGTCGCGCGAATCCGACGCGAAAGATACGCGACGCGCGGACACGTGTGACGCGATGATTTGTGGCAGCGGACAATTGATAAAAACAATGCCTTCTTTACCGTCGAGTGACAAATTGGTTTTTGGAAAAAATCACCTTTCCAGTCGCTCTTCATCGTCCTCGCCGCTTCTCTTAAGCTTAAAAAACGTTCTCGCCGAGTGAATCGAGAATCGCTTTTTGTTCCAACTTCCCAATCTGTTTGGTTTTCAAACCGCGACGACGAGTTTTCTCCTCGTTTCTTTGACCTGCAGGAATATATCGAAGACCCTGACTAATAACAGCACCAAATAACGGGACACCGAGAGTACGGAAAGCGAATAAAAGCACCGGCCTCGATTCTATCCTTAATACTAACACCAACAAATTTTGTGTTTTGTTTTATCTAATAAATATTTGAGGACTCCAAGACAATTTTTAATTTAAGTACATGTCACAAACCACGCGCATCTACATATTTCTGCATTAAAATATCGCGGTACCAATGCCGAAAGTGCGTATACATTTTTTCCCATGCCAATCGCTCGGTAGACATATTCCCAGTCCAAAAAAGAAAATATAAAAAATGACCAATTATTTCTCTAATTAGGCACTCTTTTGTATTTGGGAATTTAAATTATTTTTCACAGATCTTTGCGTTGTGGACGTTTTTAAGACGAGTGGAAAAAACATTTTTTTCATCCGCCCTCTCGGCATTCGTATCGCGATATATTTTTGCTCACATTCGCAACGAAACGTAACGTAAGTTCTTTCTTTCTTCTCGAAACAGTGTAAATTGCACGTGCAATTGCAATTGACTTATATAATAATCGGTATTCGGCACAATAATTTTTTTTTACTACATGCTGGAAATACGAGCGCAAAAGTCGTTTGTCGATAAAAATTGTGTACGACGCGTCGATGTATTCTCATTGGCGTTGCGGTCCCGAGCAGAATATCGAGGTTTCTTATCGTTTTTTTCTTCAGCGTCGATTTGTCGTATGTTGGACGAGTGGAACGAGCTATCGGTCTATCCGTCTATCAATTCGACAGCTGGTGAGTCGACTGGCGCACGGAGTTGAAGATCGCGACAGACGTCGAAAATTTCTTGTCGTTTGTTGTCAGTTTCAGCTGGGAGTCATCCCGTCTACGTCTGTCGCGTATTTTATTTCTCTTTCTTCTTCCACCAACCGGTCCGCAGCTTCGTAGTCGGTCGCGGAGATTCGCAGAGGGGCGTTTCTTCGAGCTCCGTGCTCGAATAATTTACATGGGGATTAACGAAAGCCGAGAGATTAGTCGAGAGCAGCGAGAATCCGCGAGAGTCCGGTAAAGTATCGCGATAAAGCGGATAAAATCAATCCAAAGTTCTCGCACCGTCGAAAATTTAGCTCGCCGAAGAGTTTCGCCGGAACGTATTTGCATTATCGAGGCGACGCTGAACCGTACCGTGGAACATCGGCAAGTTTTTTACGACCGTCGAGCAGGAAATGCGGATCGTTGTAATTTTTGCCTCTCTCTCTGTCCTCCTTCTGTTTTTTTTTCTTTCAATACGTATAACCGAGGAACGAGTAACGTTTTGCACGGGAACAACGCGCGTAGCGTCGAATGGCGTAAAAAACCACGCGGCAATTTCGGCGCGAGGTAATTTGGGTCGTTTTCTCGGAGGGAGATCGGAAAGAAGTTCGCTTTTCCACGTGGCTTTTCCGCGTGCTGGGCGAAGAACGATCGCGGTTGTTGTCCGCTGTAATTGGGTATCGCTTTGGTCAATTTCCGCAACTGACGGGTGCACGTTTCACGGTCGTTACCTCGCCTCTCGACGAATGCAAAACCGACTGGAACTTCCGAAAGCGAATTTTCCAGACCCCAACTCGATTCTCTCTGCTCTCGACGTTTCAGCTCGTTTGAAAATCACGATTCCAGTGATTTTTCACCTCCGAATTTTCATTCGAAGTGCAAAAGTTGAAAATTACTTGCGCAAGAATTCTACAGCGATCCCCACGTTCTCGTTTCCCCCTCAGCCGACGAATATGGTAAACACGATTCGACGAAGAGTCGAGACTCGTGCTCGGATCGTACTACAGTTTGATAACAAAATATAAAGCAGAATTTAAACTCCCACATCCACGAAGCTCGAGATCCGTTCGACCGCCTAAAAAAGAGAAATCCGCGGCGCGAGGAAATATACGAGAAATGGGGATTCGAAGGGTGACTAATCTGAGCTACCGCTTCGTGAAAAAAGCTCGACACTCGGGAAAAGTTGAGGGAAGTGGAAGGAGGCGGTTGAACGTGGTGGTACACGGCAGAGAGAAGGACGGGGCGCGGGGAGGTCAGTGAGACGAGTAAAGTAAGATTAAAGGCAGAAGTTCTTCGCGGCCTGAGTCGAGCTGTTCGGGAAAGTTGGACAGGTCGAGAAACGAGGGAATGAAATTAAAGAAATCGAAAGAAGTTTCTCCCGCGAGTAAAAATCGTATAAAGCCTCGAGCTTGCAACGAAGCTCTGTCCCCGAGAAATATTTCCGTAATCTCCGTTTCCTGCGCGTTTCACCGATCTCGATACGCTCATCTTGGCTCGATCGACTTTCCAAAGCTGTGTTCTCCAAAGCTGTCTTCTCCAAAGTCCGCGCCAGAAAAAATCGAGGCTGAGGGCAAGTCTGCGCTGAATTGAGACAGCCGATCGCACATATTAACAACGGATAGCGTGATCCGCCCGTATCTTGAAATTCGCGACCATACGATGGCAGACAATTGCCGGGAGCCGATTATTATACGCGAAGCTAAAACACAGCTGCACCGTAGAAAATCACTCGAGAGACGCTTTCTTCGCGTATAGCGTTCAAATAAATGGATTTTCGCGTGAAAATGAACTTTTTGTGCGGACTCCTCGCGTCTTCTCGTCGTCGCGTACCCCGCGGCGTTCGCCACCCCTTCCAGCGCCCGAATCTCTCTTGACCTTGCGAAAATTGGATCAAGCGGAATCGTCCGTCTCAAACTTCCAATTCCATCGCGTCGTGATGGATTACTTTTTTTTTCCTCGCCACAGTTTTGCTCGCGTGCGCGAAAATCGCCGGATATCGAGCACTCGCGAGAGTGTGATCAAAAGCGTTCGTTTGTTGGGCTGCTCGAAGTGCTGTGAACACTTTCGACATCCACGCGAATTGGATAACCGGAGTCGGGACGTAGAGCTTCGAATTCTCATCGGAAATGTGGGGGGAGCCGGACTCGAGTTGACGAGAAAGTCGCGTCTAATAGAAATTAATAGGAGCCTTGAACCTTTTGTTGTTTCGCTCCGTTCCCGTCGTCGCGCGATATTTCGGACGGCATTTAGGGTGGCATGGCGCCGTCGTTTGGCCGCTGCTTGCTGCTAGTGTGTCTCGTCGGCGATAACGCCCGGTTCTCTAGTAGACACTCGTGAGATTCGGAGCGGAGGAAGCGGCGCCCACCCGTCAAAGGTCGTCGCGTTATAAATACGCCCGGCGCCGGCCGACCCCGTTTCTCATATCTGCATCGCACTGTCACCGATCCGATCTCGACAGGACGATCTCGCAGAGCCGAACTCGCGTAACGGAACTAACCGTGATTTTGCGCCTTCCTCCTCCTCCGCCTGCGACAATAACGAGTAACTCGCGACTCGCCCCCCTTCGAGCGGTTCATCCCCTGTAAAGCTTCGTTGTTCCGCTCTCTGGGGAGATTTTTTTTTTACCAAGTGCGTAAAGACACGACCGCGAGGTTATTACCACATATTTATTCACATTCCAAGCATACTTCACAATTTTTTAGCCACTTATTTTCAAACATCGTTTTTTTTCTTGTTACCACGATTTTCGCTTTCATGTCATTTCGCCCCCGTTCTTCGCTATGTTTGGCGCATTTTATACAAGCAAAAACAAAAATGGTTTTGCTACGAGGCTCGACGTATCGCGTTTGTCGAAGAGACCAAATGAGAAGTCTGCGAGAAAAGATGGGTCGGTGACAGCTGCGGTAGTTTTGGAATTTCGGATGCGACGGAGCTTCGAAAATAAACGCCTAATCAAGGCCAGACCAACAGAGAGACTGACCTCGCCTCGCGCCCGATCATCTCCGCGATTCTCGTTGGCCTCTCGTTCGAGAAAAAGCTTCAACGTTTTTCGCTCGCGAATTTCGTCCTCGGGGACGCAAGAAACGGAAACAGAAAAAGTGAGAGTAAAACGGGCGAAGTTTCGGGTAGCGAAAGTGTTTCTCGCTAAACCGAGACGAATAACGTGGACGGAGGCAGAAAAGTATATTCGTCTGCTGATTTTTTGCCGACGTTTGAAAAGAGCGTCTTCATCGAGCGACAAAGCGAGCTTTAATCTCGAGCTTTTCCCGAGCGCGGTGTCCATCGAGGTTCGTTGCCTCGCAAGAATCGAGGTCTGGAAATGAGGAGGAGAGAACTGGGATGAAAACCTCGGGAAAACGAGAAAAAAACCACCAGAAAATAATAATCGAGGGCCGAAAAGAAGGACCAGTCGCGAAATTCCTCCGCGAGGAAAGAATTCGATTTCCCTGGTCTCGTCGATACTCGTCTCGAGTTTCTCGCGAAGAAGGTGAAAAAGAAAACTGAGGGAAAACGGGAAGTGGAAGGTGAAACGCGCTCGCGTTTCCTCCGGATGCGAAACGAATACGACTCGTTATTTATTACGTTCGAGAGGCGGCGGAACATCGCGTTCGCATCGATCTGTTTCCAATACAGAGATCTATCGGAGAACCTCGTTACGCTTGTCTCTCGGATCGGAGAAACGCTGGCGAACGGCGCGAGGTGGAAAGCAACGAGAATTCCTATATTCCACCAGCAGATTAGAATATCCTTTCGAGATGAGAATCGCGCGGGTGAACTTCCGCTACGTATTCCTTCCACTCGTCACCGATCTCGTTAAATTTCCATCGAATTCACTAACAACGAACGAAAATTTCCTACCTCCGGCGAAATTACCGACTGTTTTACAACCCTAATGAACATTTTACTGCGAGGATCTCGCCTCGCTGCCACTTCAATCCGTTTCCCATTTAATTGCTCGATCACGCTTGCCGAAAATATGTAACAGAAGATAACAGAAATAACATATGGAAAAACGGGTTACAATTATGAATACGATTTTCTTTCTGCTCGCCGTTTATCACGATTTCGTCTGATTTATTCCCGTTTTTCGTGCAACGAATTCGGAATTGGAATATTTTCTGTTCAGTTTCCGCGACATTGGGAATTCGAACTGCGATAAGATCGAGTAATCGAATTGTCTATCGATACATTTGATCGCGCCTCGGAACGTGGATACGTCGGTAGCCACATCCCTCACGACGCGTTCGCTTTGCATAACCTTGCGTTGTCGCGGTGGTAGTAAAGTAATGCGTTATCAGGCCACGTGGTAGGAATTTACGAGCTCCATGAAACACGTCCTGCCTTCGCGATACCAAACGGTAATTCGCCCCCCCCCCCCTCTCTCTCACGTGTTCCTACTCCTGCTCACTTTTTTCTCCACCCGCTCCGCTCCCTTCCTCTTTTCGCGAAAATAGCGACTGCAGACTTCGATACTTTTATCAAACCGCACATTTCTCTTGCCTCGAGCTACTGATCACTTTCGTTCTACGACCAGAACCGTAATATCGAAGAATTCGATCGAGAAAAAAAAACACGATCGAGTAGAAGTCGAGTTTGCGCTCCGGATTATTTGCAAGCCCGAAAATTATAATCTCCGGAGGAAATTTATCCATCGGGCGTTGAATTGTACGAAACTAATCGAATATACAGCGTATTACTTCTCTTTGAACAAAAAAGTAGCATCAACTTCGGTAACGCCGCTACCTACACGGTAAAAAAATGTCTGTCGTTGTCTAAAGTGTACACATTTTTGTGTAGCATATTTAACATTTTCGGGTTGTTATCACAGTCCGTTTTTTATGCTCTTTGATACTAAAGTAACGCTTTTTAAATGTTACTCTAACGTTCGTTTGTGCTACTTTCAAGACAGAGCCGTGTTGCCGCAACACTGCTCGCGAAGCGTGTTGAAGTAACGCGCTAGTTTTGTGTTAGAAAAAAAGTCGTTGACAAATTTTTTGCCGCGTGTAACGTATAAAATGTGAGCATCCAGATACTACGTTTGTTGATGAGAGTTGTTGGAGCATTCTCGTGTCGTTGGTGCACTCAAAACTTTAAAGCTCTGCGATGTTCGCCGGAACGAGGATGGGTGGTCAGGTACTGCCGCGGATGAAGACTCGAAGCTCGGGGGTCGCACGGTTCGCGCGAAATAACGAATCTGTTAGAATGAAAGATTGGAGAAACGCCGGTGGGATCGTAAAATTTGTTGGCAAAACGAACTTTCGAATCGCGTTGAACGCCCAGTTGTCGTAGACTTCGTTGTAATTACGGATTTTCGAACGGGAACTAATTTACGCGCGCTTTGATTTGTCGCCCGTCCGCGATGGTCCCTCTGCTATTCGTTTCCCCGCGTAAATCGAGTTACGCGCTGCTCGTACCTGGCCCGAATTAAGATAGTATGAAATAGTTTCGCGAAATTTATAATCGAGTCACCGTCGGCGTAGCTGAGGGATGAAAGCGAGCAAATCATGATTCGCGCTTGTTTAGCATCTGCCTCGCGAGTAGGGGTATCTCTGGCGTCCAGAGAGAGAGATACGTGCCGGTTGCAGACTCCATTCGCGTAATATTTGACTTCGAATAGCTCTCTCGATTCCTTTGGGAATCCCGAAAATTATGGTTATCCAAAATTCCGAAAACGTACAGATAATTATTGATATTATTGACGCACGTTTTCGGTTTTGCCGTTGTCATTGGTCGTAATCTCGTTTTTCTCACGTTTCAGACAGCATCGGCAGTGTCTCGAGGCCCGGCAATTCGGTGAGTTGTTTTCCACGAAATTAACGACGATAACGATTTCATCAGGATTATATTCCCGGTGAATATAACATCCGTCGCTCTAAATTTCGAAGTACATCAAAACTGTTCTCCCAAATACCGGAGAAAGATGATTCGTCCGTTCGTCTATCACGCGCACAAAACTGTTAAAGTCGTCGAGCGGAAATATCTCACGGATGCCCTCGAAGACGTGGAGTTTCGGAAATGTTCCGCAGGGGTGCGAGCGAAGCTCGGGGGATGAAATTCACGGCGCGTTGCGCGCGCGGTAATTCGCTCGGGGAAGAGAAAAACGGAACAGGCCTCCACTTCCGGATTCCACGGACCACCTCGTCCAGATGGAATAATCCGTCCTCGTCGATTCTCTTCGATTGCTTCATGCTCCGTTCGAAGCTCGAACTATTTCGTAACCGAATTATTTTTTCGCCATCTTTTTTTTGACACGCAAACAGGTTCTTTTGTCGCGACTTCTTTTTTTTTACCTTCCCGAAAGTATGCAGCCCGCTTGTGAGTCCAAAGAAAGATGCCCAAAAAATGGCACATTCCGATCAACGCGAGGGAGATGAAAATCGCTTGTAAATAGTTACTGTCGGTGAATTAGAACAGGGTCCTGGCGGGAGTCGCGCTCTCTAGACGATGATCATTGCTATCGCAGCTCTCGTATCTCTTCTCTTGTCCCGATACCCGGATATATAACTTTCGTTCGGTAGTCGATGCGTAGGCTGCTGATCCTCGAATGGTTCATTCGATATTCGGGACACGCGAGACATCCAGTGGTTCATTAGGCCATCCGGACCCGCGTTACCCGCGAAGTTTTTGCCTATATACCTTCGGCCCTCGGTTATCTGAAATCCTCTTCGAGGAGGGGCACCGCGTTATCTAGCCTCGGAAACGAAGTAGATCCGAGTAGAATTCCTCGTTCTATCCTCTCCTCGCGGAGTTCCTAATCCTGAGGTAAATCCTGGGCGTAATAATTCCAGTGAATCGTGAGCCACGAACAGGATATGAGAGGAGAGAGCGGCGGAGGGGGCGCGATGAGAATGGGGTAGGTAAAGAATAGGGCTCGCCGAGGCATGGGACAACAACGACGGCCGAGCGGAGCAAAAAGTAATTGCGAAGAAGCTGGTGGGGTCTAGCTGCTGTGGTCTAGGATATCGCGTTACCCTCGTCGCGTGACGTCGCATGCGACCCGGCGATGCTTTAGCAGCCGGTGACGCGCGCGCTGGTCGTCCGACGTTCAGAGTCCGACAACAGCGTTCCAGTTGGAAGCTCTGTCGCCTCATTTCACATTCTCCTCATCGATTTTCGATATCTGTGCTTAGCTTCGCCGGTGGATGCCGGAGTCTCGGAGGGTTGGGATGAAAGGAGCGCTAAGTCGTGTCCCAGAGTTCTCCCGGGTATTGTGCTCCGGCGTTGCCAGGATAAAGCAGTCAGCTTGTCAGTTACGCCGGTGCAACCTTCGGCCAAAAGAAGATCTCTCGCCGGAGAAAACGAATAACAGGCTCTTTTCTCTAGACACTCGGTTTCCATCGAACCTCTCGCGCGTAGACCGCGCGTAGTATCTCACCGAGCACAGCTGCTCTGGCATTTGTCCCACCAGCCTCCACCCTTCCAGTCTTCGTTCTGAATACCCAGCCAATTACTAGCTTGTCCACTCCAAATCCATCGAGATTCTCATTCGCAACCACGGCTAACGATCCGTCCTCGTCGGAATTCTATCCAGAGAGCTGCAGCTCCCTCCAAGAATTCGCCGTCGACCTCGAGGAACTTCGATTTTTCGCTCCCCCGACGCGTTTCTCGAACGACTCTTGACCTTCGAGGACCTCGGCAACCGTGCTACGCGAGACAGGGCGAGAAGAGCGGCGTCCACCACCACGGAACATCGATACGCGACCCTCGTTCGATGGATTTCCGCGAGGGGCGAAACTGGGTTCCGAAGTTTCGCGGAGGCCGCGCGCGAAAGTCTTCTCGTACGGATACGTCGTAACCGTAACACTCTGGAACTACGCTGGAATCTCGCGTTTGACGAACACTCGAATCGGGGGGGGGGGGGGAATACTCCTCGGCGCCACGGACAACCACCCCTGGCGCCAAGTATTTTTTCATTTCTTCCCTCACCCGCGTCTACCAGCAATCGATCCCGTCTCCTTCCGCTCATCTCCCCAACGACTCTTCCCCTCTCTCGTCAACCCTACTCGCTAGTTTCGGGTGTCCAAGCATCGAAGAGCGGCGAAAAGCTTTCGCATTCGATGCGCCCTGGCGCCAGGAATCCCCGCGCAGACGAAACGCGTGATAAAAACTCGGAGCAAAACATCGCGGCTCTGTCTACGTCGCCGCCGTCGAGTCTGTGCCCTTGGCTCGAGGTGATCGGAACTCACTTTCGACGAAAGCTTCGATCGCTTCGTAACGCGATACCGAAGAGTACGGATGCCGTGGCTCGATGTCCGCGACAAATTAGGGGCGAGGAGCTTCGCGAATGCTGATGAATTGCAGATCGGAAACGATCGCGATAGAACAACCGTCCCGACGACCCGCGCGGCAATGAACGTCTTCGAGAAATTACGGACCAGCTCGCTCCGCGCCTACGACATCCTTTTCTTTCCAGTTTGAAGACAAATAAAAAGAAAGCAGTGAAAAGTGCGATTCTATCCTCGATATATTTTACGATCTCTTCGACGTTTTTATTTCCTGCTGTAAATTCGCCAATGTTACCGATAATTTGTATCGAGGTTCGAACTCGCTTTCGAGCTTTACGACTCGGAATCAACCGTTCTTATTGTAGATACCCGCTGCAACGAAATGGTTTTCTTCTTCCGTTTTCACCAGTAGATTTAAAAAACTAGCGACTGGTGTGTCGTTAAATCGAGCAGATTTACCAAGATCCGTTGTGTCTGAGATCTTGTGGCTGATTCGACACGCGTCGGGCTGGTTCTGAGCCTGCATCCCGTTCTCGTCGCGCGCCGGAACAAAATTAGCGTCAGTTTATTCGGAGGATGGTGGTGATAACCGTGCATAGCTGGAACAGGAATGCCAGAACAAATAGATAACTGAGAATATCTCTGATTGGAGCTCGAAAGGAAAACTCTAGGCGAGCGCGTTGGGACATGAATTCCGAGAGCAAAAAATATCCGCTCCCAGATTAACTTTTCTCGGACTACGAAGAGAAGATTCCTGTCGGATGCGGCGAAAAAGTTCTTCCTGCGAAGTCTCGTCCGCTGCAATTTTATTGCTTCGTATTCGTCGGGACATTCGAGGTCTTCGGAAAATTGCACGTTTCCTTCTGTGATTTGTGGCGTGGCCAATATTCCTAGCGGTAAACGGAAGTACAACGAAGCTATAACAAACCGTGAGTGATGTAGTATACAGACGAAGTTTGGGCTCGGAATGAGATTCGTGTAAATGAGGCGGTATTTTAATAATAACTCGAGTAATTGCTCGACTCGATACAAATTCAAAAAAAGGAGACATCATGGAAAGTCGCCCCCGTTACAAAATGGCTAAAGCCGATGGATTTCGCACAGTACCTACGAATCTACGTATATGAACCGAATTAGAGTCGAGAGATTTCGGAAACCACGAACGAAAACACCGCGAGAGCTCGAGAAATCCACTAAAAAGTGGTTTCTACGAAAGAGCATCCCGATCGCACGTTGCGCTTTACAATTCGAAATGGAACATCGGTCTAGGGCATATTTTTTTTTTTCATTTGTAATTTGTGACGCGCTACATATACTTTACCATTTTTCACATCTCTCCGGGTCGAGATGAATAAGCGACGGCGCGTTATATGACTGGAACTTTACGCGCTGGTTTACGGCTCTACAAAGTGCGCGGACGAGACGTTAACCTCGAGGGATCTGTTACATTGATTGCCCCCATCAATCCGCACGAGCCCACGGTCGTCGAGTTTCGTCCATCCCAAAGGGATATCTCGACAACCTTCGTTCTCGACAAGTTTGAGAAATTTCGAAAAGGTCCGTCCGTGCCTCCTTGCCGGGGTCCACTTCGCTCGCCAAGGCGACCGAAGGCGACTGAATTTGATAAGTAAATCACGTTTTAGTGGCAGAGACCCCGAGGGTCAATCGGTTTCACCCACCTCAACGTCTCTTCACGGTCCCACTTCCCGTCGGATCGAATTACGCACGAATGTTTCCGCTACTCGACGAGCACGGCACCGAGAGACGACCGGTGCTGAAAAATTGGCAGCATATTCCGCTCAAACAGATTTCTTTTCCCACCACGCAGCCCCAACTCGCGGGCGGTGGCTCGATGAAGAATTACAAGACGTACCCACCGCAGACCCTCCGGCGAAACGTGCCCGAATAAGAAAGGGTTTAACGTTAACTAGCGCTCTGAAAGTTGGCTAATAACCCGAAACTCCTCATTTCTCATTAGCCCCGAACTTTACCCGTTTCCCTTCATTTTTTCTCTCTCCATAATTCCTGAAATTCATCGCAGCAACAGCTTTTTTATTACGCGCCGGTGATTCGACGAGAGGTGAAACCGCGAGTTACGAGTCGAACTTCGAATAATAGAGGGAAAACAGTAATAATAGGATGGACGAGTTGTCAGGCCCATGCGTACCTACTCGTGAGTTAACGAGCATCGTTGTCGACCGGTTGAAACTTTTATTCGCAAATCCAATTCTTTTTATCCACGACAACGAGTCCGCGGGCTTCTCTCGCTCTCTCTCTCTCTGTCTCTCTCTCTGTCTCTTCTCTTCTCTTCTCTCCTCTCCGCGTTATCATCTCGCCTTCGTCCCGACATTTCCTCGCCCCCGATGTTTACGTTTCCCCGCAGAGCTTGCAGCCAGCAGCCCTGCGTTGAGCTTACATAGATCGATCGCTCGGTTTCATTTGGCTTAACCGCTCTCGGGGCGATGAATTTCCTTGTTTACACGGCTACGCGTGTGCATTCACGCGAGCAGAGGAGGCCGGTCTAAAGTGGAAATTCGAAAAGTTGAAAACGTCCACGAATATCGTGAACTCGATGCAACGCACCGAGTACAATTTCGACACGAGTGGGATTTAATCGACAAGTACAGTCGTCAAGCACCGATGATAGGGAGCGCGACTGTGAGAGTAGTACGACCAGAGTAGAAACAGCATATAATAGTACGTGGAAACAACGGGAGTGTTGTTTTGAGTTCGGTTGGATCGATTCGCATCGCGAGGATCCGGCGAATCCTGTAGCACCAGTTACGCGCCGTGAATCCGTAGGATGGAGCCACGAGAGGAATCCTTTTTCTGAAACGAATGAAATTCCTCGGAGAAGAGAAGAAACCCGGCCGTTGGAACTCGTGACGAGTAGCAGACGTCGTGGCTCGATCCGTTTTATGTCTTCGTGAAAGAATATAAGTCGACTTTAACGAGCAGGGAGCCATGGTCGAAGACATCGCAGCTAATCTCCGAAGGTTCTCGTGCCCCGGCGGTCGATGGAAAAAAATTGATATTACGCAGCTTTTTACGGCGGTGTTCGGCAAGGCTGATGATTTTTCGCGCGTTTCACTCGCGCGCTTTTTCATTGCCGCTGCCTTTATCGCCGATCCGTGTCGAACTTTCACCGGCATAAGCTCGGAAGCTGAAACTCGCGTTCCCGTCTCTTTGGCATACCCACACAACGTTTCTCCCGGCGCATGTGCTTTCTATAGAGCACACTCGAGCAGGCTGGCATATCTGTTTACGGGGAACTCGCGTTCCCCGAGAACGTCTTTTTTTTCAAACACGGTGATTTACAGGGATGGAGGCGTCCTATAAATCTCAAGGCTTATCCCGCGTCTCCTACCATCTCATTTTCTTTACGTCGACGAAACCCACGTGACTGATGTACTGAAATCGAGTTATTCGCTTCTTGGTTTGTTTCTACGGTTCCAGAGTCGCTCGCGCTCCCAGCAGCTTGGTCTGTCCGTCGCGTTCTTCGACTTATTTTAACATCTGTTACAAAAAAAGGAACTCGCGAGGACGTCGTCCCTTCGCATATGAAAAATGCCACATCCTTAATCGCGAGGGTAAAACACCGAACGACGAATGGAGTAGCGACGCCGAGCCGAATCTACGAACAGATTACGATTGTAAAGCACGTGACGTCGTGTTTTTTCGAATTCGAACCGCGAACGACGCCGGAGATAAGAGAAGCACGAGGCGGGATTTGCATTCGCGAAGAACAAACGAGGAAACATTTGTATTTGCGGGCGAAACTCTGTACGTTTATTGATATTCATGAGCGGTGCGAATGGGTACAGTACTTATGCCGGTGGAGGAACACGGCGGCGAAAGAAACATGCTTGGCAACGATGGGCCAGCGGGAAATATGTTGGTAGTTCTTTGGTCGTTGTGCCAAATGATCCTCGGGGATCGGTGAGGTAGCGTTTTTACGCCGTCTGCCGTAATATCCTCCGAGATTTGCCTCATTGGGGTGAAAGATAGTTGCGGAAGATCGTAGTACAACTTCTGGCCGTGGTACTTAACCCTTCGACTGCGCATGGGTTCGTTTTGACTCCAGAATTTTCTTCGTCGAAGTGTTCGGTACGCATCTTCCGTTCTGAACGAACGTTTGGACACCTAATTTTTGTTTCTCTGGAACAATGGATTACGGGCCATCAAATCTAAATCGTTTGGCACATAAGACGTCTTTATAGAAAAAAAAAACAAAAAAAAAACAAAGCATATTTACTGATGTACAACGATCTGAACAAAGTCTGGGGTCAGACTGACCCCACGTGCAGTCGAAGGGTTAAACGTACGCGAGTGTCGATTTAGTTACGAGCGAACGGGAGTAAGGAAGCCGGTACTACTTATTTGCATCCCCCCATTTGTATACTAGGCTTTGGAGCTTTGAAGCTTTGAAGCTTTGATGAGAAACGATGATTTATACGAGCGATGTCCTGGCGGCGGTGTCCTACTGCGAACGCTACGCGCTCATTGACACGTCTACGTCTTAAAGTTATTCGACGTGATTTGAAAACTGAGTCGCGGAATATCTCTCGCAAATAACGACGTTCACGGTCTAGCTGTATTCGAGGTTGCTAAGTCGTCGTCGCCCCTTCGGCCTCTCCATCTCCATCTCGAGGCAATCGACTTCGTTCCAAGAAACGCAACGCGGCAACTTTTACGGATGCTCGCGGAATACGGAGCTCGAAGCTGTTATGCAAAATTGTACGAAACAGCTTATTTTTCTACAGACAAGTTCGCGAGGTCTGGATAGAAGGAGAACGTTTCGCACCGGATATGCAATTTACGAAACGTGCCGACGATGGTTGCGCGTTTTTCGTGTTGTCTACATAGCTTCCCATCCCCACAGCGTATGGAATTATTGCTTCGATTTGTTGCTCCGTCATTTCGAATCGAACTTACCTATAAATTGCGGATTACCGTCTCTCCGTGTATCGAGACCACAGCAGATGCTGGAAACTCGGCTAGTTGGTTACTTGCCTCGGTTATCGCGAAGAGGGATGAAGTTCGCATGGCTGAGCGCAGTTGAATCGGAGTTTTAAGGGGACAAAAGACGGGGCAGGGGGATCAGTTTCAGGAGCAAGTGTCTTCGATGCACGACTTGGGCGTAGTAACTTTGTCCCACGTGTCACGTGGCTGGGTTACGTTTCGTTATCGTTCGAACGCGGTGGGTCGGATCTCGCGGTCTCTCCTCGCAACTGCGGTTGAGTAGAAATTACGGATTATCCGACCTATTGTACGACGTTGCTTCTCAATGGATTTAACGGAATGCCAGGCGCGAGAAGGGGGTGGTAGGTAGCAGGCGACTCTGGTTTTCTACAAATCTCAATTAAGATCTGGATCTTCTCTCGTCGCGGATATAATACAGGTGCGAGGTTAACTCTTCGTTTATCTCTTGCCGCTCGTCTGTTTCTACGAAGTTGTTTTATTAAGATGAAATCGTTGCTCGCTCGGATCTGCGAAGGGTTGCCTGCTCACTCCTGCGCCCCGTACGTGTAATTTCTCCTTGATGACGGAGGGGTTGTCGGAACGACGGCCACACCCCGAAAACGGAGCCCCGAGGGCTGAAAGACGCGCGGTTCCGAACTTCCTAATAAACGCACCTCTGAAACTTTTTCAAATTGCATTATTATTTACCGAGGTTCACGCTCGTCTGCCTCGTCATTTGGGAACACGTTTTACGAACTGTGCCCCCCTTCTCCGATGCTTCATCAAGGTCACGTGGCAAGTTGAAATTTATCGTCGCGACGAGGGATGAAGAAGGTTCGACGAAGTGCGGTACGCATTTTGAAACGGATCTTCTTGGGAACAATGCTGGAACCTCGGCTCGCTCTCTCTCTCGCGCGCGAGTTATTGCCGCTGTTGACGGTATTTTCATTTCACCGTTGTCCCAGAACAATTCCGCCGAATCTACGGAGTTCGAGGAAGCTGAAAATTTCCATCGACCCAGTGATTGGCCTATTTGGCCATCGGGGTTGAGAGTGGGCGGATGTGTTGTCCTAGCGTGAGTTTGTTGCCCCCCGGGGAATCACCTCGGGGACCGTCCCGTGGAACCGCGAAGAGCATGCTATACGCTCGGCGCTCCCCAACACGTTTCTCATTAAACGAAGGGTGGCTGTAGCGGAGGGCTGAAGCTGAAGCGCAAAGGGCGACGCACGGTTTTGTTCGAACAGGGGTTCCCGAGGATGCTTCGGGCTTTTCGAAACCGTGGTATGGAATTTTCGGACTACAGGTAGATCTCGCGCGTGCCGTTCACGCTGCGAGTTTGCTTTGTTTCCGGTTTACGATCGTCTGGTCACGCTCGTTCGACGCAGCTATGAAGACCTTTCGCGACGAAACTTTCAGCTCCTCCATAAACTCGCCTCGCCAGTTTTAATCAATCATAGGAAAGTGAGAAGGACCCTTGCGCGGGTACGCAAACACCTCGCGGCGACAAACAAACGTTGTCTCGCCTCCCATTGTGAAACGATGAACGATGAACGCGTCTGATCATTAACTTCTGTTATTCGTAAGCTTCGTTACCTAGCTTTTCTGGCGAGAATTCTTTAGTCATCCTACTCACGCACCCCCGATACCGCGCTCATCGAAGAACCTCGCTTCGCGTATTTCTCGTCATTTCCGTAAAATTATGACCGTCGAGGAGGAGTAACTGTGAGATAGTCGAAATTGTTCGCCGTCCATCTTTGTTTGCGAATGATACGGAAACATCGCGTTACTAGAAACGTGGCGAAATGTAGTAGCTCGCGAACGAGTCGAGTAACGATGATATTTCGCGAGCAGTATCATCCGTCACCTAGTAACTCTGGCTTTACGACGCATCGCGTCAGCCACGTGCGAGGTGCGCGTAAAACAAGGAAGGTTCGCGCTGCGAAAAATGATGATTTCACAGTTCTGTACTTGAGAATCTACGTGAAATTACGAGATGTGGCGTAATTGTTGCGTTACGAGTTACGCGTTGGAGCTGCTATCGCGAAAAAGGAAGCGGAATCCGGTTTCGGATTCAGGTTCGTCGAGTATTCAAAACCGACCGCCGCATAAATTGTCTGATTTTTTTCTTTTTTTTTGCGGAATCGAAAATGTCTAAAGAAGAAAAAGTATTTTGTCGAGCGAGGAAAAAGTATTTCGTGGAACGAGCAAGAGGTGCTCACCGTCGTCGTGCTAATTCCGCGGTGTCAGCAGAACTTTCGGTCTCGCATGAACTCGCGAAACGTGGAGGTCTCGCGATTTCATGGAGAAACCGTGATTCACCGAGGCGCGGACGGATTCGGGGAAGTGAGAAACCCCGTGCGATAAACAAACTCGAAGGTGAAAACTTGGCCCTTAGATTTTCTCTCTGCTCCCAGCTGCCTCCCTCGAACATTGCGGCGACGCACGCGTAGCCTTACCCACAATTAACCGTATCCAACCCCGTTATATTAGCCGACTACTCTATTATAAATTTGGACGGACGATAATTAACCAGGCATAACGGGTCAACGATGCCCTTTTACGACTTTCCATGCCCACATCTATATTAATACGGATACCGTTCGTCCGCGCAACTACACCGCGCGAATATTCATGCAAATTCTCCATTTTCATCCCGCGATGATGATCCTCGATGACGTGGACCTAAAATTGCCTCGATTTCTGAACCACAAGGCACATCGTTGTCTCGATAGCTATTATACGAACTGAACTGACACAGTATTCCAGTAAAATATTTTTATTTTTGCAAATATCATTTTTCGGAAATTTATCTCGAAGAGACGCCGTTCCCCAAAAATTGTTTGCCATTCAACGCGAAATATCGTAGCTACCTTTTGATACGACGTAACGCCGTGTTTCACGTTCGGTAACAACGAAATGCCCGACGTTGCTCGCTGATCGAATACGATTCGCCAGTTTACTCGCGTACGCGAATACAATGGTCATGCTTCGGTGCAGTCGGTTTTCCTCGCGCGCGGGATCGAGAATCGGTTTCGGACGAGTGCGTTTTGAAACGTGTTTCATCAACAGTCGCATCTTCGTTTTGTTTTCTCGCGGTTACCCTTTGCCTTCCTTAATTTGTTTGTTTTGTTAGTTTCAAAGCCGGACTAATTTGTATTCGGCTTACGGCACTCCCGCGAGTCGTTCGCGCTCGCCTCGCGGCACACGTTCGCCGCGTTGCACACCAGTAGCCACGCATTAACCAGGTACGCGTAGTTGTACCATTCCCAGAGACACGCGTGATAATTATTCCGGGAAACTTACCGGGAGACTTACAGTGCTCGCTGCTGCTACCGTTTCCAGGCTTACTACCATCCAACCGCGGCGGGAATTTATTTCTCTAGTTTCGGCGACTGTTCGACGCTTGTGTTTACCTTCGGCTGTAGGTACTCGTCTAGTTTTCGAGACTTCACGAAGCGAACCAGCCACGCACCCAGCCTCATCCTCGCCATCGCGAGTTTCCGAGGAACTTGCGGCTTCGGCTTTCGGTTAACCGCTCGAAACTATCTCGACAGCATTCATAATCATCCCGGCAAACTTTCCCCAACCTCGAAGTTGAATTATTACCGAGTATTGAAATGCCGAATGTCGGAAATCATAAATCTTCGATCGACGTTCCCCCGTTGTTGTCGTTGTGGTTGAAAATTTACCGTTTTTTTACCAATCACGTCGAACACTCGAATGTTCGATACGAGCCGGACTAAAGATAACTAACTACTCGTTAGCCTTGTAAATAAATCCAAGTGATACGAATGCAAGAGTTTCCCGTCGACTAATTAATCCGATCAACTTTCCCATTCTTCTCGATATTATTCGAAAAGGCGATAAATAAATACGGAAATTACGCGGACGTACAAAGGATAGATAACAATGAAAGTACAACAATGATACGAAACGCATCTTCTCGAAATATCGCGAGAATAACAAAAGTCCTATAAACCAACACGTTGAACAACGTAGTGAAAATAAATAACTAACCGGGTGAAAGAAGGCGATGAATAATAATACAAAACGAATGAGATGAATAAAAAGCGGCTCGTATAATAGTTTCAGTCGTCTTGAATAGTAATGGCTCGAGTCGATGTCGCTTCTCGATATTACAATACGGAACGTCAGCTGCGTCGCCGCGCCTCCCGATATAGTAAAGCAAGATATTCCGACGGTGTCGAGCGGTCGTAAAAGTCTGGGGTTTATCCGGGACTCGAATTTAGTCACGGTCACCGATGTTTTGCGGTTGAATAAATTTCATTTGTCGATTCATCACGGCGCAACAGCATCGAAAACTATGCGCGTGAAAAGAAAAACAAGCGCGCATCGCTCCTCCCGGGATACGGCGTGTCTACGCGAGCGTGCTAGAGCGTGTTTCGACTGGTTACGACAGCCGCGCCAGAACCACCGAGCATACGCGATCTTTCGAATCTCGCGCTTCGCGTGTACTCGCTTCTCTCGCACCGATAATATCACTTCGGAACGCGACGCGACGACACTCGGTTCCGATAGTACGACGCTGCGCCGCCAGGTGTGTGCCGTCCGATGACGCCAGTGTCCCGAGTATCTTGGTTGATAGTCGTCGATAGTCGTCGGACGCGGAGCCTCTGCCGCGCGAGGCAAAATCGTTGCGTGGTCCGTGCCGTGCTTTTTCGCGAGTTGAATCGAGACTCTACCGGGTCTCTCGTTACTTAGTTCTCGTCGCGATCGACGAGTCTTCGCGCGATACGGATCGAACGAATCTACGTGATATGCTCCCTCTCTCCGCGTTCGTATTCCTCTCTCGTTCGCTCGTGCTCCGCGCGCGCGAGTTTCGTGTGTGGGAGTTCGTGCGCCTCGGGCCGTAGTGTTGCTCTCTCCTAGTCGTATTCCGACGTGCGTGTGGCAAGGTCGGTCATTCCCTCGCCGCGGAACGTAAACAAGGCTGGAAACGTAAGTAAATAGTGATTCTACGGACGCTCGTGCTTGCATTTTATCGACGCTAAAATACTAGTAGTACAATCGTTAAGTTTTCGCCTCTTGGAACCACCTCGTCGCGCACGCGCGCGTGACAGACTAATGTGTAACACGTGGTAGCAGTGGAAAAGCTCGTTACATCCGATTCACGCATCCCTCAAATCCTCTATAAAAATATAAATCCATCGCGTATTCGCGACACTCGCCTTTCGCACCGAGACTTCACGATACTGCGGCGAGAACGTTCGTCGGAATCTAATACATATGCTTCTGTCCTTTATCCCGAACACGTTTCTCGCAGACTTTTCAATAAAAACCAAGTTTTCTCTTGAAATTAAGAAGTCGAATGTCCCATCAAAATTCCGCGTCCAAACGGGGACGTCGAAACGTTTTGTTGACATGGCATCAAACAGTTTAACGCTCCATTAACATTCCGTTCTCGAATACCACGCATTAAAACGTTTTGTTGACAACATGGAGTTGAAAAATTCCAATCTCCATCGGAACCGTTTCGATCAAAACGAAACATCGACGCACGTTCTATCGCGACATCTTTTGCTCGCAGGTAGGCTAATAACGCGCACGAATCGCGTACCGCGATCGATTGTAAGATCGTGGTAGATTGCCAATTGCGCCGGGATCGTGTGCGCTCGTACAACCTCCACCGGCAATAAACAAGCATATTTTTTCCGAAATTGGTATCATAACGACAGAAATGAAATGCGAAACGTTCGTACACTGCAATACAGTTGTGTATTTTCATCGGAAAAATTGTCACATGATTTTCGCCGTTAATTTTGTACACTTGGTTCCACGTGACACCCTTGATATTCGTGAAAATGACTCTGATTGAAACTATCGCGAAACGCACCACAGTTCTGTTAACCACAGTAAAGGTATCCAAAATTAACCAACGATTGGAAATTTTCGATGCTCGTGCGAAGACAATCAATATCAAACGACACCACCAGATATTCTCATTGAGTAATTCATCGTGCCGTACAATTTATCCCCTTGCGCGGATTGTAATCGTCAAAGTATACTACACAACCATTACAGTTACCTGATATTGGCGATGCGTCTTGATGCGTCTGCCGACTGATATACGGTTACAACGCGACGCGTAAACAATGAAAACGTGTACAACAAACGCTTACAAATTATGACAAAGCAGAAAAATAAAGTCCTTGCATCGTTGCATAGTTTATTTTACACCAGTTCAGTTGCTGCAATTGTAATCCGACACGTGGATCAGGGATGTGCTGAATTCGTTTGGTTTTTTTCTCCGAAGAGACCTGATCGCGAAATAGAGGTTCCCTACGAGTTAATACATTCGATATCATCGTAATCGTGTTCTTGTGTGTTTTGAATTATTAAATATGGTTTACCACTATTATTATTAAATATAGTCCACCCATTTTTCTTGTTGCGGTAAACACGTCTTCTCGAAATTTATGTACCGTCGAGAAAATTGCACGTGTCAGAGAAACTTAACCACTCGCACACGTTGGGTTATTTGTTACCGCGATTTGTATGTAACGCGTTAATGAATTTCAGCACTGTACGCTACCACTAACGAGAACTACCACTACTTAAACTCTCTTGTAATCTTCGACCTTGCAGAGTCGTGGTCGTAGGAGAATTTTATGGTGTTTTACCCTGGAGACTATTTAACAATCATTCCGTACATAAACCGAGGAAACCACTACTGATTCAAGCTTGTATCAGTAAAAATCCATTTTTAGCGAATCAAATTTCCAAGCTATTCGCGATTTTGACGATTTATTGGTAGGAAAAGGTGCTGAACTCGATTTCTCGTGGCCGTGCGGAGCTCACGTTACTCGAATAATCCTACGTTCGGAGGAATTCCATCTCGCGACTCTCCTCGCGGAGCTTTTCGCCGTGTCTCGTATATTCTGTTCCGTAAACATTGTTTACTCGCGATGCGACATGTGTTCCTGCTGTTCAATCGGCAAGCACGAAATTTCCCCGACTCCGGTATTCGGCTGGTAGGAAACGGGAAAGATAAGCAATCGGAGATCGCCGGGATTCCCTGGCACCATTGTCGCATTTTCCCGAACTATTTTTCAAATCGAGCGTAATTATTTATTAAGCTCCGAATTACGTTGGACGAGTTGAACAACTCCCAATCGACTTGGATCACGCGGACAAATCCAAATACAATCAGCGTTAAACTACAAGGAAACAAATTACTCCGCAATGTCGTCCATTAAATGATAAAAATAATCAGATAAGAAACTGATCGTATTTTACTTTTATCGCATCAATTATTCATCTAAATCTTTCACGTTACATAATTTTGCGTTTAATCGTACGTACATCGACTTTAATCGCACCGGCAAAGTAATTTTAATTCGTTGATGCTCGCTTTCCCTTATCCTTCTTGCACATCTCTCATTTCAATGGTACGACTTGGCATCATATAAATGATTCGAGACAAGACTTCCGCGGACACGGCGCTTCGATAATCGTCTGCGAAATCCCGGTATTTATTTTTTATCTCGAAAGTTCGTTAGTCCCTCGGCGTGTCGGGTCGTAAAGCAGCAATTGGCCGTTCGAAATCGGACGATAGGATTTACATCGAGGCGCTAGATGAATATCGCTGATCCGATTTACCGACAGTTGTGAGATATCGATTGTTTTTTTCCTCCCTTTTTTCAGTTTAGATTGCGATTTTCCACGTGATAATTACGATGTGGTGTCGGCATCGCTGCGTCTCGATGCCAGCTGACAGCTGCGCTTAAGATCTTGCGAAATAACAATTCTCATAATCGAGTCACGCTTCCGTTCCGCCGTGTCACGATCTTCGATCGGCGATAGAATTATCAGGCAACTCTGTCTGAAACATCAACGCAATTAGTCAACATCGCGATGTCGAGTCGATCGAAAACGAACGAGAAAATCGTTCCGAAAATCAAATTTTTATTCCTCGTGTGCTCATCTATGAGCCATAAACTTGGCTCGAATGTGGGAAATCGTTTATTGGAAAAAATATTAATAGTATTTTTAAGAGGCTTTTTTTATTGTTCGAATTATTTTCGCGCATTCGAATCGTAGTTGGAAAATATCGGTCACCTGCTACTTCAAAAAGCACTTTTTTCGTTGTTCGATCGGTTTGTGACTTCGCTATCTAACTGGACACAAATGTCGAAGGATCAACTTATTTTTGTACAAAAATTTTATTCGGCATCTGAATTTGATCTTGAAAGCGTGCAGCTCGATATCTCTGTACCATAGGGTATTTCAGTTTTAGGCGAATTTTTTTTTCTCCTACCTGAAAATCTGATTTATTTGTCAAAAAAAAATTGTAACGTAAATTAGAGGCTTTGCTCTTTCAAAAATTCGATTTCTCGAATTTTAGTTTTTAGGAAAAATAGTTTTTCGGTTTCAACTCGATTTTTTGGTCTTCAAAAAATGTTTGTGGAAAAAATGAGTATACAGTTTTTGTAGGGCATTGAATTTGCTACAAAATAGTTTCTACGAGCCAACGCTGTCCGACCAACAGTTTTTGAGTTGTAAAGCTGGAAAGGTGCGAATGTTAGTAATAATTGCCAACAAATTTTCAGGTAGAACCAAAAACAAAATGTTGCCCAAAAATGAAACACCGAATGTACATCTGTGGACGAGTCGCTAACGTCACATTTTTCGTTTTCAGATTTTGAGTCTTTTCACGGATCGAGAAGCCGATCAACTTTGGTGAGTGGATTTATTTAACTACCGTTGTTATTCGACTTGTTTCTGTTTTCGAGGAGAATGTAAACGTTCGAAATGTAATCGTGATCCCGAAGCGCGAGTGCCGGTGGTTTTTCGTCCGGACGCGACGGCCAGGGCTCGGAGATTCCAATTAACCAACGCTGAAATATTCAATGGAAATGCAAATAATTTACGGCAAATATTCGCTCCAGCAGCGAAGTTAATCGATGCTTGTAGAGGCGCGAAATGAAATCGGTATCAAAAACAAACTCGACGTCGGGGAAAAATAACCCGCGGGCATTCCGCGAACAAAGTCCATTCGATACCATGGAAACGAATTAACCAGCGATGATCGAACCCGATGCCCGTTGAAAATGGTCCCGAATCAAAGAGGCAGACTCTATTAATTTGCTCGCTCTCTCGTCGTTCGAAACTCGTCCGCAATTTTTCGTCCGCTTTTCGCGCAATTAGACGAAAGTGGACTTTGACAATGTTTTTCCACGCCTCGATTCGCACCATTCCGCCGCGAGGCATCATTTTCGAAAGTCTTCCCCAGCGTTTCCCAAAAGCTCGAAAACTCGTCGCGTTTCTCCGTTCGGCGGATAATTCGTGTTTTTCGAGCAAACAAATAACGCGGGTGCAGAAAACTCGGGTTCGCGCGCCGCCTCCGGAAAAAGCATAATCGATTTATTTCTCTCATAAATATAAATGCTGTTCGCCTAAGAAAATCATGGTGGAAAAACGTCGCGCGTAGAATAACTTACGGCGAAAGCTTCGCCGTGTACCGACCATTTTCGGATCTGACTGCGAAACATCTCGTCGTCAGCGCGGATGGAGAAAACAAGAGCGCGAGTACGTACGTTGCACGTAAAACTACACACCCGACAGCCGACTACATTTTTCTTCATTTCTCTCACGGGAGGACAAGATCGATGCTTTTTTTTCTAATTTTTTTCCCTCAATTTCCCATCAATTTCGCAAGTCTCGAGAACTTGGAAATAACCTTTGCTGCAACGAGCGCGAGTTAATCGTCGTGTCGCGAATCGTTGATGTCGCGTAACGCGCGCGAGTCGCTCGACCGTTTCGTTTGATAAACGAGATTTCGCCGGGAGACGAGTAAGACGGAGCGAAAGCCTAATTCCATATTTCGTAGAGAGACGCGCGAGATGCACGAATGATAGAGCGCGCCGCGCTCCTGTTTCACGCGCGGCTTTAACGCCGCTGCTGTAATTCATTGCAAATCCCGGAAACATCCCGATCTTAGTAGCCTCCGGTGATGCGATGTCTTCCGAGAAGAGGTCATCGTCGTTGGTGGTTCACAATTAGTCGCGAAAGCTGCGATTTTTAACGAGGCTCCTCGACATTATTTATACCTCGGAGCATTATAATCGTTCTCTTTTTCCCTCTTTATAACGAATTTCCATCGAAAACGAGATCGTTTCTCGATACGCCAATTAATTGGAAAATCGCGCGTGAAATTTATTCGATGAAATGCATTTTCAGTCGAATCGATCATGCGTTCGCGAGTTTCGGCGAAAACCAAAGGAATCGTTCTCGCACGCTCGCGACGCCGTGAACGACGATCGGACGATAAAATGATGGAAAAAAACAACACGCCAATTATCATCGCACTTGTGATTCTCGCAAGGTCTCGACTCTGTCCGTCGTCTATGTCAATATTGAGACGCGAGCCCGAATGATCTTATCGCGGGGAAAACCCAAGTGCAGTGATAAGACGCGCGCGCGCGATGCAACGCCTCGGAAGCGACGTGACGTTAATATTTATTCATACATGGACGTCAAATATTCACGTCACTCGCGACATCCATATTTTATCGAACGAAACTGCACGTTTCGAAACTACTTCCATCGAAATTCGTACCCTTCGATACACGAGTAATCGATACGGCGACGAACATCAATTTTTTCCAATAACCATCACTCTCTAGATCGAAGAAGAAAACAGAATGCAAATAAAATGAAAAACCGGTGCCACATTTTTCTCACGCTTTATAAATTACCCGAAATCGTATCTCAAACGAAATCGCATCAGCATCGTATGAAATTTCTTAACCCTCGCTAACAAATGTAACAGATTAATTCAGTGAAACGAACCATCCCTTATAAAAAGCGAAACTTGCATCCTGAAATATCCGATTACAATCGGTAAAAGAATTTCCGTTATTGCGTAAATTTGTGTGCAGAATATTTAGCATTTTAGCGCGTTGATCAGTGTTGTTCTCACAGTTCGCTCTTCAACGCGCAAAACTGTTATTTGATACTAAAGTAAGACTTTTTAAATGTTACTCTAACATTGCTTTGTGTTACTTTTGGACTGCTCGCGAAGTGTGATAAAATAACGCTAATTTTGTTTTAAAAAAAATCGTTGCAACACATTTTTGTGTTAAATTTGGCACAAATTTTTTCACTGTGTAGCCATATATCTTCGACGCCCTCGACAGATAATTGTATCTGTCCTGCGTTGGACAATCCGTATCTATCTACTATGGGGGAGTTTTGAGAGCAGAATCTGCGTCCACCTCGAGTGGAGAGGAAAGTTAGCGAATCGAATTAAAATTCGTTTGCGAATAAATAAAAATGAAGATTTTGTGGAATCCACTTTCCGGATGATCTTTACCGGTGGATCCGGCGAAGATTGAATTTATTTCTCCACGAGCCTGTCGACGACAACTTTTCCGCTTTCGCCGCGAGATTCTCGCCTCCCAAAGATTGCTAAGCGCATCCGTTCGCGTCTGGTTGTGGAAAAATGTTTGGAGGAATTCGGTGCGGTCGAGTTCGTCGGGAAAATATGTATCGTCGTTTAGATCTGCGGCGAAACGTGCACCTAGCGGAAACGTGTGATATTTCCTCGGTGGGCGTCGTCGCAAACTTACGATGCATTTGCCACTTTAACCGTCGACGCTACGATAACGCGGGCGAGTTTCGTTTTGCTGAAAATCGTCTAGCTGTCGTAATAATAATCTAGGCAGCGTGATATACCTACGATGCCGACGCGACGATTATTATCGTTCCGTTATTTCGGTACCCTCGCGATACCGCGGCGAATTTCCGTCGTTCAACTTCGCGGAAAAAATTTGCGAAATTTCATCACGTTCTCGACTCCTAATTCAATCACCGGCGCGAATACAATCGAAGGAGATGAGACGAAGCGGAAGGAAACCAACAGCCCTCACCTCCGTGCCTTCTTCTTCCTTCCTCTTCTTCCTCTTCTCGTTCTCCTTCGACGTCCCCGGCTCGATCGCAGCTCTCGCCTTCGGCAAAGCTATCCGAGCCGATAAATTCAACGAACCGCGAGATATGGTTATGCAAGGGATATCTTCGCCGGCGGTTTATCACCACCGATGATTCTCGAGGGTATCGTTTCTTCAAATTAACCGTTGCTTGCCCCGAACTAGCGTGGAAACAAACGAGAAACGCCTCGCGGATTAATAATAACATCGGCGGCATCCTTATCTCGAAATCATCGCGACGATATCTCCGGACTTATCGTAGATCGTCATTTCTTATTTATTGACTCTTCGATAAAATATTTAGTCAAATTTCAGGAACCTTATCGTTTATCGATGAATCGAATCAACGCGGTATACACATTTTCGTCATCGCGTAAAGTGTACAAACTTTTGTGTAGAATATTTAACATTTTAGTGCGTTGTTTAGCGTTGTTCTCGCAGTTCGTTGTTCTACGCAGAAAAATGTTTTTCGCTACCGAACTAATACTTTTTAAATGTTACTCCGACATTGGTTCGCGTTACTTTCAGCACAGATCTGTGTTAATCTGTCGCGAGGTATTTCAGTTATGTACGCGAAGAATGGGTATTTTGCCTATTTTTGAGGTTAGATACAGGCTGCACGAAAATTTTCTAATTTTATCTACATTTTGCATCGTATAGTAATGCTCCTTTCCTTCAAAATGAGACCTCGAATGATACCGTACGACGTTTCATTGGAAAGTTATGGCGATTTTTAGGGGAAGCGATGAAATGAAAAGCATTTGCTGGGCTATACAAACCCTTTTTTGTCCTATAATTCGTAAACCCTCACAAACGTGAAATTGGGGGGTTTCGAGGATGCTAATTACGAATCTGAGGTCTGATTCCGAAAATTTGAGATGACGGCTTTAATACAGCAGACGAGATTTTTGACACTTGACCGATTTTCGGAAATAGGAAATAGGAAAAAGGATAAATTTGCGATTTGAAGGGGCATTTTAATTCTGTGTTTCGGTGAAAATTGGAATCGTTGTCGCGGAGTGCGATAATGTTGGGGAAATTCTAGACGCACGCGATGAATATTTATTTTATTATTCGACGAATCGATATTTTCATTTTGTTCGCGCTGATTTATTTTGTTATTGTCGAGCGTTCGTCTTTCCAGCACTAAATATACAAGCAACGCTGCGTGCAAACATAGATAACAAACGGAACGAGATCAACGACGCAGTCGCCGACGTAATTCAGTGCGCGTCAATACGATAAGTTTGAAGCATTCCCGAAAAGGAATCGACAACGCGATAGGTAAACATTTCGAGAAACGCTCCGTTTATTCGCATCTGTTATGTTATACTGCTACAAGTCTGGTAAGCTGAAAACATTTTATTATCATACGTTGCTATAGCATAAGTTTTGTCAAGTATTAATGACACACCACACGACACGACACCACACCACACCACACTACACTACACCACACCACACCACACGTACGTTAGAGTTACTTTTTGGATGCGGGCTACATTTTTCAAATTACCAGTCAAAATTTTGCATTTACGTTAAAAAAGTATATAACCTTTCTTATAGATATTTTCAAGAGCTTCCTTTTTTATCCGGAACATTTTTTTCCAAAATCAGTACTTTCCGAGATATGGCGAAAAAACAGGAAAAATTTTGAGGGAGGGTGGGGACTGAATGGCACTTCCTCGCCAAAAGTTCTGTCAGGGTTTTCATCTTTGAGGTAACAAGAAGCTTTGCTCAAAAATTAAACTCAATTGGAGGTTGGCGCTTTTCGAAACTGCACCCAAATTTAATCTGTTCCTAACGACGAAAATATGATTTGGAAAATATTCACAGCGAAATCAGGCACATTTTCGAAAGTCTGCTTAATATAGCTAAAACGATGAGATTCGTTGGATTAAAAGTCTCACGTTCGAGCTTCGAGTTCGGCGTGGATGTTCGTTTGCATTTCCGACGATTTTTTGCGTGCTTTTTCCCCGGGACGACAAGGAATGATAGTGGACGAAAAATAATCCACGATTTCGAGAGCGCCGACTCGCGGTGTATAATTATTGAAATTTCGAATGGAGATTAATTCCAGGCGCTAAACATCGCATACGCTTATTTCGAGTGTAATTTCATCTCCGAAGGACACCGAGTAAAGTTATCCTCGACGGAAGGTCGAGCCCTCTCTTTGTAATTTGGGCGATCCGAGTGACAAATTGCGAACGGAGGCGAACTTGCTTGGTCAAATATTTTTTCCCTCGCCATTTTGGTCGCCCACGTGCATCGCGCACGAGACGAGGCGGATTAAATTCTGGGAAAGCTTCGAGAAAAGGACGGAGTGCTCGGCTCTGCGCGTGGAAGGATCCTTTTGTTACGCGACAAAGCAAACACGCTCGTACGCCAAATTCGTCTCTTCTCTTCCTCTCTCCTTATTTTTCTTTTCTCCACGCTCAAAATTCCCTCTCGACGCGATACAAAGCGCGGAGGTGATAAAAGCGTCGGCGTAAAATCGCCCGCTCGCTAAATATCACCGGCGATGAATAAAAAATGAGGATAGAACGTGCAATAAAATTTATTCCACGCGGCGTGTTTTTTTTTATGCTTCTGTTTTTTTTCCTTGTCTATTGCAAGGACTTTTTTTTTGGTTCTCTCGCGAACGGTCGGTCGCGCCGAGCACCGAGGAATTTTTTCACGTCACATACTTAGATCACGAGCACAAACATTGTTTGAGAATAAAAAACCTGCAAAATGGCGCTTTTACTCGTGGCATTCACTTTTACCGTGCCATCGTTCCTGGAAATTTGGGTCTGGTGCTTTTTTGTCCGTCGATTTTTTCGCGTCCGCGAGAACTTTCTCAAACGAGTTTTGCATACGAATCGTTTTTATCCGTCCGACACCTCCTGACCCTTGAAATTAAGGCGATGTCATACCGCATAGCGTAGATATAGCGTAAAATATGTGGGCGAAGTGTTTTCCGATATTCGGAACCGTTCGAATCTCAACGCCGCAATCGTGGTGATAGAAAATAACGTTTTGGGAAAATGAGCGGCTAAATCGCGGCGTGTTTCGGCAACGAGCGACGATTTCGGCCTGACAAAATTGCGAAGTGGGCTCAAAGCTTGAATAAATGTGCGATGAAAAATTCGCAGCTGTATCTTTGTTTAGTCGCGGTAAAAAAAAAGAGGAAAAAAACGGATGACCCCCTCAGCGTCTGTCTGTAATACATTGGCTGTATCTGCAATCATCGAAAGAAACGCGTCCGGTTTATCGCGATGCGCGAGCGCCCATTGTGCTCTGCGCGCGCGAATACACGTGGGACACGTATAAGAGATACGCGTGACAGAAGACATCAACGAAACAGTGCCCTCCGGGGAGCGATCGGCTCGTTCCTCGTTCCTCGCCTCTCGCTCGAATGATAGCAGTGATACATCGAATTGCCGTGGTTCTCAACGTCGACCGATCTGATTATTATCATCTCGTGTTTCCTACGTCCAGCCACTGCGCACCGAACCTTCTCGGTCCAGATCCGCTATCTCGTTGCAATGTCAGATCGACAAACATGCATTCTCCCTAAATTCACCATAACACTGGGTAAATTTAATGGGAAAACGTGAGAAACCACGCAATCAGATGAATCGACTCGCAAACCGTAGAAGAAAAAAAAATAAGTACCAACGAAGACGTTGATCTAAAAACTCTCATAAAAACAAACCGCCCTCAAGTTTTTGTTTCTCCCACCAGTTTTATTCTCAGCACAGCAAATGATTCTTCCACGCGAATTTTTTACCGTCACTCGCAGCTATTTTCTCCTTTTTATACCGTCCACCATGTTGCACGTGAAAAAATCAACGAGATGTCTGAAATTTTGGCGTAAAAATGTCTTAAAAAATTCGTGGAAAATCGAGAAGAAGTAATTTGTGACGAGGTAAAAACCCCAAAATTTTGTGGAATTTACAACAAGTAAGGAAAATGAAATTGGTGTATTTTTACTTTATTTCTTTATTTATTTCATCGACGAGTAAATTCGAGGCGAACGAAACGATGGAATTATCGGTGAAAATGGGAATCGCTATCGTCGTGGGAAACGACGTCGCTTTTGGAGAAGCCGCGGCTTGACTGTTAATAACAAGTGATAGGCGAGACGTTCCTCGTGACGAGGGGACGACCGACGAAGGAGCAGTTTAATTGGAATTATATGCAAATGACGCGAAATTAATAATCACATTTAATTAAACGTTCAGCTGGGGACGCGACGTCGAAATATTAATGTTTTATTATTTTTCCTGCCAATAGTCTTCGATAACCATTCGCGCGGTTTCATCTTACCGCTCGACGAAATAAGGCAAACATTCCGAGTATCCGCGAATATGCGTTTCGCTCTTTCGACCGCGTTGGCGCAATTTCACTGGAGAATAACGAAGATCCGATGAAAAAAAATCCACGCATTTTACAACGCCGAACTGGTAACCGCTGCTCGATTGCAGCGATGTTCCCCCAATTGAATATCGATTAGGCGGAGACGCGAACGTTTTTTTACTTCCGATTGCATCGCGTTTCACCGAAAGACAGATTTTCCCTATTATTTTACCTCCAACTCCATTTTTCCTTTTTTACCTCCTCTTTTCCATTTTTTCCGCTCTCCACATTTTTTCCCCGATTCTCTCTAATCGTTTACAATTTGTTGGCGTCGACATTTTTTTCTCCTTTACAATTTAGTTTTTTTTCCTGCGATTTCACAATTTTTTTTTATTTTGGATTTTTATTTTTATTCCACTGTTCGTTCTTGCTGGCGTGATCGCAGAGGAGTCGAAATTCGCGAAATCGTGAGAGACCGGGAAAAAAATTGCACAGTGGAAAGCGCGAATCGAGCGAGTTGGAATTTGAATAAAAATGTAATAAACAATCGAACAGCTATACAACTTTTCGGCATGCCTCGTAAAATTGACCGTAGCCGGCGATAAATTTCGTTGTACTCCTCGACAAAGTGCAGTTTAATGGCCCATTATCAGACGGAATCGGCGTCGCGCGATCAGCGAGCGATTTCGACTCCTCAGAGCGAGTACAGATCGAGGCGTGATCGAATTTCGCGGGCGAAACGGAGACCCGAGGAAACGAGATGCTTCGGCCAACCGCGAGAAAATAAAATATCCGATTTTTCCCCAATTTTCGTCGGTAATTATCGTTGCTCGCAAATTTTAACTGCTGCAACATTTTCCTCTTCGTTGGCCGCTCCGCGCGCTGCGTAGTCCTGATTTCGTACGAACGGCGCGGATTTTCTCTCCACTCGTAACATAAAAAACGCGGGTAATTTATGGAAGAGCGTATGGTACGAAGCCTCTCGGTAATCGATGGCTCCGTGTTCGGAGCTTCGCTGAGGATTTGTCGCGTCGTAACGATTAGCGCTCGGATACCGATCGGTAAATCTCTTCCTTTCCCTATCTACCGCCTGCTCGATTTGCAAGGAAAAATAAAAGAGTCGTTAAAAAAAAAAAAAAAAAAAAGCTCGAATCCGATGGTTCTCCGCAGTCGAACGTGAAATAGGGATTCGCTCGTCACTCCACCTCTCGCGTAATTTTTGTCTCCCCCTCTCCCGAACTTCATTTTAATCGATGAAAAATCCCTCCTCTACGCAGCATTCTTCCCGATCTACGATTAATTAGCGGGCGAGACGACCGCTCCATTCTGTTCTCGCCTTTCGCATCCGAGCCTTTCAGTCTTGCGATATGAAATTCTTCCAAGTTAATATCGTTCGGCGTTGCGAGAAAAAAAGGGCGAGACTGTACGAAACCTCCCAACGAGCGAAATGCGACTCGCCTTTCATATTTTTTCTGCGTCTGGTTTGCCCTTTTCCCTCAGCTGCGGAGAAAAAACTGGACCGGAGATAAAAATTATTCGCTCGAACCTTGACAGTAATATTTCTCGCGCGAGGAGAAATGATTTGTGGAAAGTCACTAATTCTTTAGCAATCCGCAACTTTATGACGCACCGTTTTCAATCTTATCGCGCGGATAGAAATTTTGTTGTTCTTTCAAAATTTGATACTTGTTTCAAAATTCTCGGCTGATTCGATTCAAGAAATAAACTGTTGAACCAACAAATCCAAATTGTTAGATAGAGAGAAAAAAAAATTCTGTTTACTCGTTTTCTTAAAAAAAGGTTTTTTGTGGAAAAAATTAAAGGATATTAAATGATTGTTGTAAGTCTGTATTAATATAAAATCCTGATCTTAAAATTCAATTGAAATTTTTATGGTAAAAAAAATGAACAGTTTTTCCTTTACAGACATATGAAATTAAAAAACAGATTCTTTTCCTACAAAAATTTGCGGCGGCTGACTAACGCGCTCCCTCGTATCTGAATTTTCCTGAACCTGAACTCACTGTTATATCACTTTGCACGCGAAACACACAATATAGCCTGTACGGTTTGTATACGAAACTGACAACTGTTGCGAACGATACTTACGAACGTAACACCGACCACAGCGTCAGTGGTCGCAGCTCTTGCCAAATGTTGCCAAACGCTTCGCTTTACCACGTACAAGTGAAAATTGACAAGTTACTCATTTTTTTATCCATAAAATCATATGAAAATATCAATTCTTCGCTGATTATACGTCTAAAATAATTGAAGGATTATTTTTATGTCAGTTTCGTGTTTGAAAACCTCAGCCGAAAATAGTTGTCAACGTTTTTGATAATATCGACTGAAAATAATATAATTTGGAGTACCGACGCAAGAGATATCCATGGAAGATATATAAAATCTCTTTCCCCAGAAATACATATCTCGTTCACGTTTCGCGTTTTTCTGGAAAAACATCGAAAGCGGAACGCAAAGAATTTTCCCGGGTGAATTTTCGAAATCTGGAATCCGAGCGTATCTCTCGTTCTTTTGGAATATTTTTTTACGCCGCACGAAGAGGAATTTGCATTTTAATAGAAATCCAGTTATTTATCGCGCATGTCGTTCGAGCGGACGACGAATATTCAAACGAGTTCTTCGCGCCTGCGCTCGAAATTCTTTTCCGGAATATTTGGAATTTTTCCACCCTTTTTCCACGTCTAACGTTCGTATCGAGCGTGATGTCGGCGTTGCATACGTGTCATTACTTACTTACGTTTTTCTTGGACCCAGAGAGCCGGGGAAAAGTTGACCGATCGCGCGAACACACGGGCGTCGTTCGAGGACCGGAAAGCCATAAACGCGCATTTCGCGTGATATATGCGTCTGGGAGCCTACCACGCGTGTATTAGCGGGCCCGAGCGAAGGCATACACCCGTGACCACGGACTGTCACGCGCGAGAGGTCGCGATCCGGTATATAATGCCGGACGATGTGAAACTTCGGCGGGATGCAGCTTTGATTTACGAACGGTAAATCTACCGGTAGTCGTCGTCGGTGCTTCCTCGTTTTCTTCTCCGTTCTCCTTACCGATGCGCGCGGAGGGTGTCGACGAATTTGCCTGCCAACCCCTTCGAACGTTTTTTTTTCCAACGAGGATACGCTTTTTTTCACAAAGAAATCATCCCTCCCAAATTTTTCGCGAGACATTTTTTTTTCCCCGACCGATTTGGTTTTTCTCCGTCGAGATATTTTCTCCAACGCGCGAGTGACGTAGGAACATGATTGGAAAAGGTCGATTTTCGTGGGAAAATCCGTCGGCACGGTGAACGAGAATGTTGGAAAACGTTATTTCGAAAGTAAGACTTCTTATTTGTTTATCGCGATAGGAACGAATGGAATTTTCTCATTCGTCTCGTTCTTTTTACAATTCCGGAAACGTTTGCATGCTTGGAAAAATGTACGGGAGCGTTGCTTGAACGTCGAATTGGTTATTTCCTTTATTCTTGGAACGGGGAAACGCGCGGCGCGACTTGGATTAATCGATCGGTAGATACGTTGCGAAAGTTTCTCCGCGCAAAAGATACGTCTCTTTCAGGAGGGTGTAACGTTTATTTACGTTATCCTTCTCGTTTCTCGTGAGCCCCGCGGATCCCGCTTTATTGACGCCGCGCGTTTTGATTGACAATAACGAGACCCCGCTTCGCAGCTGCTGGTCGTCGGAACGACGCTTTTATTTCACTGTTCTAACGTCATATTCGCGAGCGCATCTGCATCGTGAATTTTTATATCCCGAAGCTCGCCACCGATTTTCTCCGTTCTCGATTTTCCCAATGGTCGCAAAAAATCGGGGCGATCGCATGCGTTACGCTCGCCGCGTTGGCTGATCCGGCGATTAAATTCGCGAAATCGTAATAAAAATCGGCATAAACGCGAGACTAGACTTTTTTTGCTCTCACGTCTGCAAATCGTGGGAATTTCTGCGCCGCGAGCAGTTATTTTTTATCCGCGCAGCATTCGCACTTCTCACGCCGCGGGTCGGATCTTTGAATTGGTTCGGCAAACGCGAAAATTGGAACGAAGCTGCGGGTAGCAAAATTGCGATAGACCGAAGAACATACCGGGAAAACGTGACTCGATAATGCGCGCACGCGTTTTCGCGCGCATTATTAGCAGGCGAGGCCTCGCCGAAACCCGAGCTGGTGCAAAAAAAGCGGAAAATCCTCGTATATATTTATGTCGCGAAATCCTCGTTAAAATTTATGACGCCGCGACGCACCTCTTCTTCTTCCTTCGGCTCTACTCTTCGCCGCAGACCGGACTCGAGCCGCCGTCGTCGCGTTTCACCGTTCCCTTTTTCATTCTCGTTTCCCTTTCCCTTTCTCTCTCCTTCCATCGGTTTTCCAGCCTCTGAAAAGCTTTTTCGGGTGAAGCGGCCACTCGGAGTTTCGGGCGACAGACGACGGGAGGTTCGCCGCTCGGACACGACGCGTTCGATCGCTACGCGCTAATTCGGCACAGAAATTAATCTTTCGATGGATCCGATTAACATCCATCAAAAATCACGAGCTTCGGGTGAAATGGAATTTTGCTTCAACTTCCCCGCGTAAAATTCACCTTCGTGTTGGGACATTTTTCCACTCTGCTCGTTTATCCGTATTGATTCGGGCAGAGGCGCGGCGGATACGCTGATCCGCGAGTATTCGAATCCTCTATCTCCGTACAATTTGCCTAACAGATGCGTGCGCCGAGCTGTAGGGCACATTTCCCAAATCTCTGAGCTCTGTTTGATTCAGGATGGTGGAACGCTTGGAAAGGCAAGGACCAGCACAGCCCTAGCAATCCAATATTTCCACAATTTTTTCGCGTTATTCCGCAATAGATTTCGTTTTCCGCAGCAAAATGGTGTGAAAATTCGCCGTTGTAGCTATTTAAAAAGAAACGTTGTTACGAAAACCTTGCGACACGAAAACGATCATATTTTTAGAATCTTCATCGTAGACACGACTTTGAGATTAGAGATCCGACTATGCAGTTATAAATTCGTTTCTCCAAGCGAGTCCGATGCCCCGCCGATTAGTTTTTTCTCAGAAACTGTCGCGGTAGTTTACCAAATGACGCGGGACAGATGCAAATCTTTCCACAACTTCATTCTCCTTTCAGTTCATCCTCGTTCCTTCGGAAGAATTCCGGATAAAAACAGACGTCGATGCTGCGTCGTCGCACAGATTTCGATGGAATTCGACAACACGCCACTTTCGGCCAAACGCGATTATTTTCCATTATTCGCCTTCGAAGTTCCGTTTCTCGCGAGGAATATATCAATTCAGCGAGTGCTTCGCGAGAATCAAGCTGTCAGTTCCAATTTTCAGAACCGAGATCGACAAACGAGTCGACAAGATGGCCGACAAGTCGACGAAATGGCCGACCAAGGTGACGACATGGCCGCCGAGTCGACAAAATGGCCGACGAGTCGACAAAATGGGCGCGCGTATCGTTGCGGCGTCCATGATCAGGCCCCGACGCTCGTAGCTCGTTGTCTCCAAGTACTCGTTGTCGATAATAATGAGACGGGTGCGAATGGAAGTTGGGACGAGGTAGAAACGCGCGGGGATAAAATTAACAGAAAGCTAACGTGAGAATTATGGTCGATAACTATCGGCGAAGAAATGCGATTTTGTCCCAGCGACCGACCCGTCGTTGGACGAACCGAAGCGACGTACACGGCGTGTCCTTCGCGCTTGACCGCTCTTCGAAGGGTGACGGATATTTTCCTGCGTAGCGGTGTATCCCATCGAAGCTTTTCACCGTCGCACTTTCATCGCGGTGTATCACAATGTTCCGTGATACGGAATCGTATTACGTGCGCTTCGTACGGTGTCATCAGCGCATTACCTGCGTCGAAGCGTGGCTCATCGATGAACCAGAGGCTCGAGCTAACGATGCATGCTCACCTAATATTAGCCGGGTGTGAAGTTTGCCGCTGGGAAATTACGTTGCCCTTTCGCTAACGCTTCCGTACGCGGGGTGACGCGCTTCGGAAGATCGCTTCGATTATCATCCGTGATACGGATTTAGGGGATCGGAGGGACCAAAAGTTAGCTGCTCGACGATGCTCTCTCGATTGCGCGCTTCTCTTTCGAATCGCTGGAAAATTCTCGGGCAGCGTTTTCCATTTATCTCGATATTTCGACATTTCAGCGTTGTCGTCCTGTTTTTCGCGTCTTCGCGGCGCGAGGAGCGTGTCGAGGGGAGAAGAAATTGATTTTGCCGCAGAGTAACGACGATGTAAAAATATGACGGCTAAATTGTTCGTAGTAAATCCCTCGAAGAGAAGGACGAGGGAAGATCGCTTTTAGGAGATTAGAGAAGCGACGAAATTCTCTGTCGACGACGATCTCGGTGGATACAGACGTGGGCGCGGCGCGAGCGTGTTCGTTGTTGTCGACGTCATTTCTCGTTCCAACGGAACCGCGCCGCGGTGAGGGCCGCGACGTCGACTCCCTCGGGAATCGACGCGTGTCCCTCGAGATCCGTTACCCCATCCACACCCAGCGTTAGGATCAGTTTATCGATCGAAATCTGATCGCTCGGCTCCATATACGTTCCGGTGTTCTCAATTTAGCGAATTTCCCCTCTTTCCCCTCACAATTTCACCTACTTCGCCTCCTTTCTTTTTCTTTTTCTTTTTTACTCCGAATAAATCTCTGGATTCTGTAAATTCTGTAAATTCTGTAAATTCTGTTCGCCTCAACTCGCACGCGATTTTTCTCCCGCTTTTCCAAATTTCTAGTATTCTCGTGCTCCCGCGGAGAGTATTTCGAAAAGTACTCCCAGAGGTCGCTTTGATGTTTCTAGTCGCGTCGAAGAAGGACGAGGGAATTGAAGAGATTTTTCAAGACTGACGATGAGCAACGAGGCTTTGTCTCTCGGCGTTTACGCCGTCGGTGAATTCTATACGATATTTTCCATCCGTTTTTCCGACGAAACGAGGCACGATGCTCCGCAGTTGTCAGCGAGAACTCGCGGGACTCGAGTAAGACCAGCTACAATGGATATGTCATCCAAGCTCGTTGGTAGTAAAACAACCGAATAAAAGGACGACGATCGACATAAAAGAGAACCGGGGGGCCGCCTTCTTTCGATCGGTCCTCGCGATACTCCACTTACATTAGCAGAATAAGTTGTCCCCTGGGCGGCGAGAAACAAAGCGTCCGTAAAAATATCCCGGATAAAGTTGTTTGACGAAAACAGCGCGTAGAAAAATATCTCCGTCGTATTAAAGATAAGAATTTCCTACGGCAATTCGCCGGATTAAAAATTATTTCGCTTCCCTGTTATCATCATTTTTTTCACATAGACGAAAAGCTGAATAAAATTAGATTTGAAAGTTCGCCTCGCAAAGCGTGCGAGTTACCTTTGGAATGTAAGTGGAATAGTCGGGAGTAAAAGTGGCGAAAAAAAACCAAATCGCACGAGATTTTTCTCCGCAGGGACGATAAACGTTGCGATGCGAAACGCGTCGTTTGTACATTCTTGCGATTCGCAATTCTGTACAACTTTATACGCGGAATTGAGCGCCTGCGAGTCGAGATCTGTCCGTCGTCACGTGCGAAACTGGAAATGATTCCAATATAATACTCGCGAAGATAAATTTATGTTTATTATCGGACGCGCATGTCTGAGAATGTGTTGCGACTCGACACGTTTTACGACGAGTTTTACGATTCAAAATATTCCTATATCTACGACGTGGCGTTATTAATAGGTGGGTTGGGGGTATTATTTCGCGCGGACTTTCTCTCGCAGACCTCATTGATCGTAGAGTCGGGATCCTGCGAAACGTGTTGCCTCAAAAAATTTCTCGTGCCAAAAAAAAAAATATATTTTAGAAAAACAACCAAAAAAAAAAACGATCATCTCGTACCTCTATGAATCGGAGCGACGAAGATTTCTAGATGGTACGGCGACGAATTTGGAATCACCTAGGCGCGTTGATAATTTACGAAGGCGAATTCCTACTCGGCGTCTCGCGAACGGGTTTCCAATTAGCGATAATTCAAACGGATTTTGGAAAATTGCTCGTCGCCTTCGAACTGCGGTGAGAAATTAGGATCCGCTATATATAGGGAGCGTAATAATCGCGTCGACGAACTATTTCTGCCCGTAGCGTTTGTCCACGTACGAAAGATCGTTGACTTCCTTATTACTGGCTGTGAAAATTTCAGTCGGACTAATTACCGCGACGCCTCTTACTCCGGGGGGCGTCGCGTCAATCAAGATGGTCCAATTAGGGACCGACTACACATCAACGCGTCGAATAGGATTTTCTTTTTTTTCTCGTTTTTTTTCTCTTTTTTTCGTTTTTTTGTTGCGTTGGTTTTATCGTTTTTGCGTTTGGTTCGCTTGAGCCGTTGGCGTGCTCATTTTTTCGGCGAACAAATTTCACCGCGACGGCTCGGCCTATCGGTAGATCCGTATCGAATCGTCGTTTCGAAGCTTCGCAGCGTTTTTGGAGGAGAGCAAAAATGCGACCCACCAGGCTCGAATGTAGCGACGACGTTGACGCTCCAGAAAGTTGCGGCCGCTGCGCGTTGTAAATCACGATGCTTGGCGTCCGTCGTCACTCGGAGACACGACGTCAGAGTCGCGACGAAATATTTCTCGCGGAAAAACGAGAAACAAAAAAATAACCGGGAGAGTTGGACAAGCGACGTCGCGACGTTACGTATCAATTACGGGATGCTCGCGTAACGATAAGGCGATAACCGCATACCCGACCGAACTGCTCTCTCGCTCGGTCGCACCTTCGAGCTGCCGCTCCGGTAAATTCGAAATGGAAAAACGATCGCCAGAAAAGTCGAGAGTGGAGCGAACAAAATTGTCCCGCAGACGGTGGCCAGCGCGATATTATAGCATAGACGCGCTCCTTCGACCGCGAGAAACGAACGGGGCGCCTCGCGCGGCGGCGCCTCGCGTTAAAGTAGTTCTGCTATAAACGCACCGTTTGTAGATCGTAGAAACACGAGCAACGAAGAGCTCGCCAAACTTTTATGTTTTCCATCGCTCGTCCAAAACTTTCCTATTTTCTACCCTCTTTAAATACATTTTTCCGTGTTTTTATTCGATCTGTAATTTATAAAATTCGAAATGAAATAAAATCAACGCGGTCCTCCTTATCGAGTTGCTCTTATCGAGTGCTTCTCAAATAAGACGCGTAAAAAAAATTCGTCTCGTCGATCATGGTCGTTGGCAATGATTGATCTAAATCTGGCGCTGCTCACTTGTCACGCGGATAAAGAGCAGTGCTCTCGGCTCGACGTGTTTCGCAAGCAGGTTCAATTAACTTTGCTCGTTTTACCGTTGTTCCGTTTCTCTACGATTCGGCAACGATAAATATTTATAAATAGTCCGTCAATAGCGGAACCCAAATGGCAAGTGTATTGCCAATAAAACGTTCGGATTTAGATTCGGCTTCTGGTAATACGATTGGAATCGTTCGCGGCGAACACGTAGTAATTTATAGCAAGTATATCCCGCGATTGCTTATCAATTCGAGAAAGGCGAATCGAACGTTACTCGACCATCGTGGAGCCGGGCAGAAAATTAGCTTCCATCGAACAAAGTCTCTACCAAACGCGCAGTATTTCTCGACAAGCTTTCAATAATTTTGACACCGCAATTTTTCGTAATTTCGGCGTTCATTTTTTTCTTTTTCCAACGACCGTTATAGTCGAAGAAGATTCGAACAAAACGGATACGAACGACATGAATTTGGAAAAGTATACGAATAAAACAGATTCGTGGGTGTTTTTGGCACGATGTTCTCGATGGGTGCAGGTTGGCGAAGTAGGCGAAGAAATTCGGGAGGCTAATTCGCGCGATTAATTACAGCGTAATTATAAACGATCGGGAGGTGTCGATGCCGTCTTAGGTTTCCTCCGTCGCAGCATCAGACAGACAGAAGCACGTCCACTCGGGCGGTCTAGCCGCGGTTGCGTAATTCTGGCACGGAATGAAAACAGAAGAAGGAGAACGAGACACGACTTCGGCACGCGCCAACGCTCGTAGCGGCGCACGTAGCGACGCGATGTCCTTTGTACGCCCGCCAACGCAAACATACCTCTCTCTCCAGATCTGCTTGTCTTTTATTTTCGCCCGTATTTCATCCGTTTGAATTCGGCGCCCGGATTTTATTAATATCGGTTACATTTCATCCCCCCGGCCCACCCTCGTCGCGCGTATCCATTTGTCGCGCGAACGTCGCCTCGCCGAGAGCGGCGAGCGGCGAGCGGCGAGGATCCTTCTGCCAGGAGTCTTCGATCAGCGTGATACATTTCTCGCGCCGAAATCGCATCGATCATTCTCCTCGGAAATAACTTAACGATCGCTTCAAAACAACCGACGCGCCCCGTTATTCGAACATTTCGTCATTTTGATCGATTCGAGAACTCGTTGCTCGAAATAAAACTCGAATGAAGAGAGGCGGAATTCTCGCCTCTCGATACTCTTCGCGAGGCAAGAATAACCCTATTTTTTACCACGACGCCAGCTATTTTCCAACTCGAAGATTTTACTGACAAAATGAACTTATATAGACACCGGAGAGCGTGGAAAGTTACAGAAATTTTGCGAAATATTTTTCGCGGTTCTCGTGCCGTTCATCTCGTATCGTTTTCTCATTTCCATTCGATATTCCAATTCTGCGGATTCTTGTAATTCATCTGTTTATCGCGTTATTTCTCAACCTTCCCCGTCTGATCGAAAAAAAATAGTTTTCGTATTTCACAGTTTTTTTTACTTTCTCATTCGGAATTTGATTTGCATGGTTTTCTATTTAAATCGGCATCTCGAGTTTGTTTTTTTAATTTCTTCTCATACCATCGACTTGATCTGCGATAAGGATGTTTTTTATTTTCACAATATCGGTCCATCTCTTGGTAATAATAATGATAAATCGAGATCCCGTATTTTCACCGGCGTCGTCGCTGATTCGATATCATGGCGTAACGAATTCTTCCGTATTTCGATTCTCCGGTACGTTTTTGACTTCTTCAGCCCAGCAACAACGAAGTGAATGTAGCGGGCAGCGAGTAATGAAATCGAGCAGCTCGAAAGTTTGTGTTTTTTCTCTCTGTTGCGTACAGCGATGCTCGCTTAATCTGGTATTCGCATCGATCATATCTTTTTGTATCTTCGACCCTGTTCGCAAAACGGTATAAATAACTTGTACTTTCGTTTCGCCGATGATGCCGAGTTGGATCTCGTAAATACGTCGCGTGCATGTGTACCACTTCCTATGAAGACTAGTAGCATGATAAATTCGGCGCGCTATTCTCTCCACGCTTTTCGCAGCAGCATTATACATACCTTTGGCAACGACCTTCCCCGTCGGTTTTCATAACTTTGCTGCGGCTAATAGACAGCGCTATTCATACGCGTTTCGAGAACCTGAAAATAATTGACACCTCGCGTCTGGGTGCCGCTGCGCTTACTTTTCCTGATCACGCTCCTCGCCTACCATCCGTGCCATTCGACCTTCGACTTTGACACTCGCGTTGCGAAAGGATGATTTTTCGTACTCGTCGAAAAGCTCGGAAATATCAGGAGCTTCGGAGGGAAACGCAAAATTTGCATCCCGGCGTGATGAATATTTTGCGAGGGTCCATGCTTCCAAATCGCGTCGTCGTTTGCTTGCTCAACCTTCCCGGTGCGTGGGTGTTTCTCGTAATATTATCTCACCGCACGTTCGCAGTCCTGATCGATCGCGTCGTTCCGTCAAAATCCATATCGATCCTTCAGGGCGGATATCTCTTTCGGCTGTCCCCCGCTCCGCACCGAACAACGCTCCGAGTCGAGCAACATTCGCGTTACCGCGAAGATCGATCGGCGAACACACCGGAGAATACCATCGAGCGCAAAGGTGGGACGGTAATAATTTCCCTCGCAATTTGTCAAGAATTCCAACGATTACGAATCCACTCGATCGACACGGTTCTCACCCACCGACCAAATAATTTGGCGAATTCTTTGTCACCTCTCGCTCTCGTCGGGAAGAAATTGCATCCCTCGGCCGCGCCGTTTGTGAAATCTCGAGACGGTATGTCACGGTGGTTCGTCGTGTAATTGAAATCCGTTCATTTTTCACAAAATTCCACGTTTGAATCATCTGATATATTAATATGAATTTGAAGATATTCCGCTTTGCGACCAAAGCGAGATAGACCCTTCAACCTGCACAGATTCGGATTCCTCGTGAAAAGACGCTTCGATATGGTATGCAGTCACCTGTTTTCGCCTCCATCTCGCCGAAGATATAGTCGAAAATGGTCGAAAATGGACGTTTTTGACGTCCTGAGTCGGTTTCTTGGCCATAACTTCTATCCTATTAGAGATAGACCCTTCAACCTGCACCGATTCGGATTCCTCGTGAAAAGACGCTTCGATATGGTATGCAGTCACCTGTTTTTGGCTCCATCCCGCCGAAGACATAGTCGAAAATGGCCGAAAATGGACGTTTTTGACGTCCTGAGTCGGTTTCTTGGCCATAACTTCTATCCTATTAGAGATAGACCCTTCAACCTGCACCGATTCGGATTCCTCGTGAAAAGACGCTTCGATATGGTATGCAGTCACCTGTTTTTGGCTCCATCCCGCCGAAGACATAGTCGAAAATGGCCGAAAATGGACGTTTTTGACGTCCTGAGTCGGTTTCTTGGCCATAACTTCTATCCTATTAGAGATAGACCCTTCAACCTGCACAGATTCGGATTCCTCGTGAAAAGACGCTTCGATATGGTATGCATTCACCTGTTTTCGCCTCCATCTCGCCGAAGATATAGTCGAAAATGGTCGAAAATGGACGTTTTTGACGTCCTGAGTCGGTTTCTTGGCCATAACTTCTATCCTATTAGAGATAGACCCTTCAACCTGCACCGATTCGGATTCCTCGTGAAAAGACGCTTCGATATGGTATGCATTCACCTGTTTTCGCCTCCATCTCGCCGAAGATATAGTCGAAAATGGTCGAAAATGGACGTTTTTGACGTCCTGGGTCGGTTTCTTGGCCATAACTTCTATCCTATTAGAGATAGACCCTTCAACCTGCACCGATTCGGATTCCTCGTGAAAAGACGCTTCGATATGGTATGCAGTCACCTGTTTTTGGCTCCATCCCGCCGAAGACATAGTCGAAAATGGCCGAAAATGGACGTTTTTGACGTCCTGAGTCGGTTTCTTGGCCATAACTTCTATCCTATTAGAGATAGACCCTTCAACCTGCACAGATTCGGATTCCTCGTGAAAAGACGCTTCGATATGGTATGCATTCACCTGTTTTCGCCTCCATCTCGCCGAAGATATAGTCGAAAATGGTCGAAAATGGACGTTTTTGACGTCCTGAGTCGGTTTCTTGGCCATAACTTCTATCCTATTAGAGATAGACCCTTCAACCTGCACCGATTCGGATTCCTCGTGAAAAGACGCTTCGATATGGTATGCATTCACCTGTTTTCGCCTCCATCTCGCCGAAGATATAGTCGAAAATGGTCGAAAATGGACGTTTTTGACGTCCTGGGTCGGTTTCTTGGCCATAACTTCTATCCTATTAGAGATAGACCCTTCAACCTGCACCGATTCGGATTCCTCGTGAAAAGACGCTTCGATATGGTATGCAGTCACCTGTTTTTGGCTCCATCCCGCCGAAGACATAGTCGAAAATGGCCGAAAATGGACGTTTTTGACGTCCTGAGTCGGTTTCTTGGCCATAACTTCTATCCTATTAGAGATAGACCCTTCAACCTGCACAGATTCGGATTCCTCGTGAAAAGACGCTTCGATATGGTATGCATTCACCTGTTTTCGCCTCCATCTCGCCGAAGATATAGTCGAAAATGGTCGAAAATGGACGTTTTTGACGTCCTGGGTCGGTTTCTTGGCCATAACTTCTATCCTATTAGAGATAGACCCTTCAACCTGCACCGATTCGGATTCCTCGTGAAAAGACGCTTCGATATGGTATGCATTCACCTGTTTTCGCCTCCATCTCGCCGAAGATATAGTCGAAAATGGTCGAAAATGGACGTTTTTGACGTCCTGAGTCGGTTTCTTGGCCATAACTTCTATCCTATTAGAGATAGACCCTTCAACCTGCACCGATTCGGATTCCTCGTGAAAAGACGCTTCGATATGGTATGCATTCACCTGTTTTCGCCTCCATCTCGCCGAAGATATAGTCGAAAATGGTCGAAAATGGACGTTTTTGACGTCCTGGGTCGGTTTCTTGGCCATAACTTCTATCCTATTAGAGATAGACCCTTCAACCTGCACCGATTCGGATTCCTCGTGAAAAGACGCTTCGATATGGTATGCAGTCACCTGTTTTTGGCTCCATCCCGCCGAAGACATAGTCGAAAATGGTCGTTTTTGACGTTCTGATTTGGTTTTGTGGATATATCTTTTTTTCTATCAGAGATAGACCCTCTGTCTGTTTTTGTCTTTTTCGTTTTACGGTGTTCCACATTCAGAGTAATTTTTTGAGATGGTATTCCAATTACATGCGACGAGTGTAATACTCGATGTTGTATTTTGCGGCTGCGAAGCTACATCGGCTGATGCATGCAGATGTGTAGGGAAGGCGATGTTTACTAGCAGCAGGTTATATCGTTTGTAATATTGACTTTCATGGCGGTTATATCACACGAGTTTAGTCGTGTTTATTCGGCTATTACGCCAACTCAAATACAGATAGTTGGAACCATAACGCAGAGAAAACGATGGCAACGAACAGTTCTGAACCGTGGAAAATGAGATTTCGCGCCTTTGACGAAAAAAAGCCCGTTTCGCCATATCTTATCTCCCACAATTCTCGTCGCGATCGAGTTGATCGATAAGCGACCGTCGCTACTTCTGCACGTTACGTGCCCAGTCTCGTCGTATCTTTTCGGTGTCTCGAGGCTCGTCGACGCCTCGTTCCGCAGACGCGTAGCGGAGGGATGCGTTCGGTGCTTCCCGGACGTACACAAGTCTTATAAATAGTCTGGCGGTCGTCTGCCACTGACATTGGCGACATTTTTCAAATAAGCAAAATTCCTCCGACGACTTAACCACCGTCGTCTCTTCGTAGCTCTTCCTCCCCTGCGACGCGGATCGCGCCCAGATGTCGGGATTCTTCCGTCTCTTTTGTCACGGCGATCCGTTCATTAATGAAACGTATGGCCGCACCTGTTGGCCGACGACGATCGCGTCTATTCGAAATATTGCGCGAATTCCAACCTCATCTCCGACTGATACCGGGAAAAAGAAATAAGACCGGACGAAAACAGATTTATAGCATTAGCAGACGGCATGGCGACCGATTGACCCAGATACGTTCGTTTCCACTCGATCAATGCCTCTCTGCATCTGTTTCATATTCTCAATCTGTACCTACCTACCATTCGCGTACGAAAAAATCTCCAGGCGACGCGAACCTACGCTACTTTATTCTACCTATTTCTCTTATTTCTCCTCGTTTCGACTTCATCATCGTCGTCTGGCGCTCGGTTTTTTAGTCGCTTTTGTAATCGCACTCGCAGACCGTCCGACCGTCTTTACAGAGGGAAACGGAAATTCCGATTTTCGATACCAAAGACCAGACGAAGCTTCGTCGAATACCAATAATCGAAGTCGAATTGCTTCGCGTTTCTCGTTAGAGCGGTCAGCGACGACGAGGCGCCCTCCGGTTGGATTACGCCCCGTCGACGGAAGAATCCTCTCCAACTTTTACTACTTATCCAACGAACAATCATTCCCATAAACCATCAACGTCGGCCCGCGACGAATAATTGTTCCGCAAAATTAATCGATCTTCGGTAACTCCGCCAAAAAAAAAATCCATTACCGATCATTTTATGCATCGTAGACGAGAATTGGACTTGACACGAGAGATGAATCACGCGATTGGAAAAAACTGCGTAATTCGAATGGTACGACAAATATTTGTGATAAAAAAAAATGGAGAAAGAGAGATAGAAAATTTGGGGAACTTGATGAAATAGGTGAAAATTCAGCTCGACGACTCGTTAACCGATCGTCGCCGGGATGAAAATCGTGGAAAGATCATATAATCGCCGAGGTTCGTCGAGAATTGCGAACGTAATTGTTTCGATGATTCCGATCATCTCCTTCCGTGAATTTAATCAATTTTCCCTCGAGACGTTCAGCCGTTCCGGCGGAATTCTCGCAGACTCGTACATCACCCCGAGACTTGAACTCGGGGTCGAGCTTGCGCCGTGGCAAAGTCCCTCTCGCTGTGCGAACCGCGACCATCCGTCATACGTCTTGCATTAGCCGCACATCGCTGCGAGGTCTCTTAACGAACTCGTGTTTCCGTCGAAAGTGTCGCGCCGTCTCGCTCCTGCTTTTTTTCGAACGCCGACATTCCTTCGTTCACTCGCGACGGAACGGCGAGCGCCGAATACCGAAGCTTGCCAGCGGCAAAAACCAATTGAAATAAGAAACTTTTCGCGTGATAACGAAATACGACTCGACAGAGAAATTTACGTAATTGTTGGGAAATAATTGTACAGAGGAAGAATTTGACTGGGGTAGAATCGGGTACGCGGTCGCGTCGATCGTCGGATGATCAAACGGGAGGGTGAATATGCCTTTAATCAGCCGTCGAAGACGGGGAAACGCGCACGGCTAACCGGAAACGAAACCCTCGAAATCAAACATCCGTCCGAAAATTCCGACCCGACGGATCGATTTCCATTCACAAATACCCATCCGTTTTATGATTCCACGAGTATTCGTCGCCCAAACACGCGCCGCCATAGATGCCATCGGCTGATTGGGGAGGTGGGTAAATTAATTACAGTAATTGCTCGAGTAATGAATTCGCGATGCCACGATTTCCGGCACGCTAAATTCCACTCGAGACAGAATTGAATTGTCAGTCGACCGAAAAGAAATATCCCCATCGATACCGTTGCGAATCCTATCAACGGTCACGTAAGACGACGAGATTGGCGAGAAAAAAGACCGAAGCCGTTTCGCTTCCGCGTCTCATTTTCCTTGCAAATTTTCTCAATCGACGAAATTACCGAAATTACCGAAATCAAGGCCAAACAAAGATTGACGCGACGTGTAGATAATCTTCTACATTTGTTCCCCGTTCGCACTAATATTTCGTTTTGATGTACGGCAATTCAGTCTTTTCCGATATCTAGATGCAGGTTTAATATTGTCTCGTTCCTTATCTTGTTTGTTAGTCGCTGGAATTTCCTTGGTTCGCGGAAGAAAAAAAGAAGAAGAGTACGACGCGATAAATCTGCTGATTCGTCGCTACGCGAATACACGAATAATGTGTATCAAGTATGAGTCATGCGTCGATGATTCGTTCCATGTGAAAGTCGTCCAAGTCGAATGTATGATTCGTAATTCTTTCAATAATTCCAGATGGGGCGGACGGAAAGGTTAACGAATTTGTACGTACGTGATATTTTCTATTCCCGAGACTACAGAAATCTTTGATATCCGCCGAATCGGTCGATGCGGAGACCTCTGCCCGGTGATAATAATGGATCGCGCGTCAGTTCATCGAAGATCGTCGCGCGGATCGGTCGTTTCTATCGTCCGCCGCGCTGTGTGTTCACCTTCGGCGTTTCGGTGTGTTCGCGCGTGTGCGTGCGCGTGTTCGTAGCTGTTCTTCGAAAATAAAGCTAACAATTATTATCTCGAGTGTTCGCGGCCGAGTTTCGCGCGAATGCCTCTGGATACCATAAATCTTGGGATCCTCCAATTTTCCCCGAATATTTCGACGCCGAAACAACGCTCGGCTGCGCCTTCGATCGGACGGGTAAGAATTCCATTCCTTTTTCTCGTTGTTTAACCGAAACAACCGACGCGCAGCTGAAAAAAAAATCGATGCTACAGTTTCGGTAGTTTGTCGTGGCTGACAGCATCGTTCGTCACTGTCATATTCCCACGAAATATTTGATACTCGCCCTGTGCACGCTTTGTAAATAAAACAAAGCTGCGTTTTACATTTTCCCATCGAGTATCCGTCCCATTGAACTTTAATAATAACACAGGCCAGCGATGAAAACGTTTTTTCAATACCCTCGCGTCGAGATTTTGACTTGATCGTTCCACGTAGCAACTTCAATTCAACATATCGCGTCACAATATCTTTTTCTCACTTTTACAAATGCGTACGGTTTATAAAATATTCAATGTAAAGATAATACCGAGGTGATCGTATTATTTTTTAATATTTTATAAATTCAAGCATTACTTTCAGGTTAAGGGTGCAGGGTCTAATTTATTTGACTCTCTTTGACATCCCGAAACTAGTAGGATATATTCATAACAAGGAAACCCCGCCAACCCGACCTCGCCGATTTTAATGATCTTGCTGTAGAGCATCAAAAAATAGGACACGTTTTTTCTATACGTGTAGAGGGGTAAATCCACTTCCTATCTCTGCTTCTCATTTATATTTCGCGACGACACCATTTGGAAAATGCTCTTTGTGGCAATGCGAGGTTACTAGATATTGTTACGAGCATGGGCCTTGCGACCTCTATTTTTTATATTGGAAAACCCACATTTTTCGCCAATATTTTCATTGTAATGATTCGAATATTGACTTGAGAATCGAACAATAAATATTTTCGTCGATACAACGAGGCAAATGAGTTGAGATATTTGAGGATTCAGTGTTAAGCACCCTCGAGAAACTTTGACTGGCCCTTCAGGCATTGGTCATCTGTAACAACGAAGCAAATATTTTTCTAACGAGAAATATTCAGCACAGGTGCTGAATATTGATTGTTACCATTCACAAAGCTTTTGTCATCGAAACATCGGGTTGGAGGGCTTTCCTTGCAAGTTAAAAGGGAATGTGCGGGGTGCTCGACCGCGGACATGTTCTTTTATTCTCATTTTTATAGAATAGGTGAGAAAAAAAATTAAAATGTAGGATTTCAATTCAATAATCACAGACTTTTTAGTCACACATACCGTGACCTGCATATACTAAATGTTTGACGACAATTTACCAATGGCTAAACATTTCTCCCAACAAATTTGTGAAATATGGACGTCGGCGTTTTCCGTGATATTGGCAAATTATGGGACGATGAGAGAATCGAGACTATATTTTCGAAATTCAATGCCATGGATCGCGTAACGATCGGGATACGAACGGTCGATGAGGGGCGTAACGTCTTCTCGCATATTTGATCTCGCGCAGTTTCCACGGACGCTGATAACGAGGAGAACTCCGTTCGCGGTAAAGTGATCCGCTGGGAATACGAATACGAATAGGTTGGCGTGCGCGAGGATTGTCGATACTCGGAGGTGGTCCCGATACGGATGCGCGGAAAACATCGCGATTCGCCTCGGACGAGCGTTCGCCTTCTCTCTATTCGTGGTTTTCTCATCTCGGACCAGCGAGGTAAAACCATCAGCGGGTCCTTAATCAAGACTGGGAGCTCGCGGGGACGTGAAAAGGTTGCAGCAGCGCGCTCGATGCTCCCCGTGGATGCACGCGTCCGTGCAGCAGACGCCGACGACGAGTCCGTCGGTCGTTACGGATCACGTTTTAGCGCTCCGCGAGTCGACGCGATGCTTTGACTCCGGTCGCGAGCGACGAGTGAATTCGATTTCCTACGATTCCGTAATTCGTTTCTCGCGAAATTCTCTGCCCGGAAATAATCTGCATCTTGCTGACTCGAGGCCACGAGTGGCGACCAACGATACGGGGATAAACTTATCGCGGTATTTTGCATCTTTATTAAACGCCTCGCCCGCTTCTGACCCCGCGACAAATCGATTCGCTATTCTATTTCCTCGCCGATCTGATCGGAAGTTAAAAACCCGAATTTCGCGACGATGAACCGTAAAAAACATTTTTTTACGCGGTAAAAAATTTCCGTCTTCGTGTAAAGTGTACAAATTTTTGAGTAGAATATTTAACATTCTAGCGTGTGCATCAGTGTTCTTCTCCCAGTCCGTTTTTCAACACCCAAGAATGTTATTTGACACTACTAAAGTAACGCTTTTTAAATGGTACTCCTATATTGATTTGCGTTACTCTTAACACGGTGCCATGTTACTTCCAACATGTTGATAAATGTTTGGAAAATTCGACTGTTGTTTTTTGTTGTAGTAAGTAAATTGGACGCGGAGAAGTCGAACGATTGTCTCGTGGGACGCAGAGCTTTCGGTTGGGAGAACGCAGGTGAAAGAATGGAAATGGGAAACGGCCGAGTCCGAGGTACTCACGAATAAAGTTCGTTCGTTGATTTTGCTGGCACGACTGCAAATGAGAGGGAAATGTATCGTTGCGATGCGCGTGAATCCCTATCGGGTTGGTCTCGTTCGAGAAATGTCTCGATATCTCGCACAGTCGCGACCCCACGCGTGGCGCCCCGCGATAGTTTCCAGACCACTTGCCAACCGATAATCAAAAACTTTTCCAATAAAATACTCTGCTCCGACGGGTGCCTCGTGAATTCTGAATAATTTCTCGTATTTTCGACGCTCGAGCGGCTATAGAAGCCGCAATCGAGTACCCAACGACACGATCATCGATTGATTGGGCCCTCGAAAGCCCTGGATTAGCATTCGCGATCGAAAACGCTCCTCCTTGTTTATTTAACGTTTCCCCATTAAATTATTCACGATATAAATATTTCGATTCGAGACTGGAATTTAAAAAATGTCGGTTCCCAACAATAATTTATGCCCAAGTTTTCAGGAAAATTCGCGCAATTCGGGCTTTCAAAAAATCGTGGGGAAATAATTACGGGATGGGCGGCATAAAACACGATTTTGAGAAAAAGGAGAAAAACGGGGAAAGCTGAGATGAAAATGGGCTGCGGCAAAGTGCTTTGAGAAGATAATCGACAAAACCCTTTTACGCGTGTAGTAAATCTGAGTCGAGGGAAATTAATTGGAAAACTTGATGCTATTAAAAAAAATGAAAATGAACAGTTTTACCGTTTTTCCAAAGATCGAGTCTCTTTTATGCAGTAAATACGTTTTATTTGGCCTCTGCTTCGGTCTAATAATTATTAGTAGACGGCGCGATCTCGTCCATGCGATCCTTCCGCGTTCACGTGCCTTTAAAAATCGCGAGGATTTGAATTTTTCAGCGCGATGCCTGGACGGATTTTGTCCCACGTCTCCGCTGTAATATTCGCGTGACAGATGTCTACTTCCATGGTCCACGCGTCCAGCGGTGTCTGGTCCACTGGGAAATCGACCCTCGTTCCTTTTGATTTTCCTGCAACGCGAAGGCAGAATGGAATTCGTCGAGTGGACAAAAGTTTAAATTACGAACTTTCCTCGTTCTGCTTTTGTCAGCGAATAATCTTGCTGAATAAAAAAAAGGGAACAAAATGACGTGAAAAGTCGCGGACTCTGAAATAATCGGTCTCCCATCTGGTATCCGCAGAAAATTAACTCGTCTTTCCCGAAAGTTTACAAAGAGAGAACGACGGATATCGCGAGATTCTATCCCGGTTTGTCCCACGCAGCTGCGCCGGTTCCCGAGTCCACTTGGAATTCGATAAATAAACGCGTCCGAAGTCACGTCAAAGAATTTCTGGAGATAGACTAGCCTCGCCGTTGCTGCAGGCCGAGAGAGAGGCATTAAGATCCCATTAGGGGGTAACTCGAGTAACTTGATGTTCCTGATTGGCTCGCGTCAACGTTTTCTATTTCTCCGTTGAAATTGCCGAGGTGCTTTCCTTGAAAAATTCCACTTTGTGCAAATAAATGAAGCATCGTTCTCCGCTTACAACGCTTACACAACGTCAAATTCCTCGAAAGGCGCGCTTCCTCTTCTCCTTGTTCTCAATAAAATACACTTCTCGGCGAAACAATTTATTCGCGTCGAATTCCGCCGAATTATTTCCGCGAAAACAGGACCTCCATTTTCCCAAATGGAAATACCCTTCGCCTCCCTGATCGCTTTTTGTTTCCTGGCCCGTTACTCTAGTCGTTGGCGAACGGTAGTATCGGATTTCCAATATCCGTTACCAAGAACGAATCTAAGGACTATTTCGAGTCGCCGATATCCTATCAAGTTTTAAACTAACGGCCAACTTAACCGGGCGAAAAGGTTCATCGAGATCTATCTTTTTCGGGAATTGGCAGCAGGTGCTTTGCAACGGACCGTAGCGCCCTCGGGATAAATTCTCGGATAAATTCTCACGTAATTCCCTCGTTTCTCTTCCACCATTCTTCCGGCAGCCCTCTGCCCTCCGAAAATCAGAGATCTTATCCCTGCGAACACCTCGCCTCCCCTCCTCGTCTCCTAGCACCGTAACTACGAAACCTTCTTCCGTTCTTCGTCAACTAACATCGATATTTCTCCACACTCGCTCCTCGTTTACGTTGATTCTACGTCAAAAAATAAATCGCAACTGTTCGTCTACAATGGCGCGATAGGAATTCGCTTCCTTTTCGGAAAGTATAGGCAAAGCTTAACGTGGATTATGGACGAGAATCTAGTTCGAGCCACTTTTTCATCCCCTTTTACCAGAAGCTCCACGTCCGATCATATTTCAAGACACGGTGCAACGTGTCCGACCTCGGCGAACGATTTTCGCTACGCGATGTGGTTTCACTCGGGATAATAACTACGGCGAAGTTGGACGCGTCTAGACGTACATTGTCTCGTAACGTTATCGTCAAGACTGTCTCGAAGGATAACACCGCCTCGGAAACCGGAGAGTCGAGGAAGCAGGAGAAACATCCGAATGAAATTTTCGTAAACAGGTTCTATTTTCTAAATATGTTTCCCCTGGAAAAACGCATCCGCCGCGAGTCGTGGTGAAACGAATCCGTAGCTTCGCCGTCGAGGAGACGCGAGAGTCATATTTCCATGCTAATCTTTTCGCAATTTCCCGTTTTTCTCTCCCCTCCCCCGTCCCCCTAATTTTTCATCGTTGATTTTCGCGCGGGATAGCTGCTCCGAATTTAACGAGGTTGAGGTTAACGCGACGTTCTCGCGAGGGGCTTCAAATTTAGTGGAAATGACATCGAAGATGGGGGGAAACTGTCGTCGGACTAAGTGCCACCTGTGTCTTCGCCAAGCGATACGGGCGCGCCGAAGGAACACCGATCTTACGATACCGGCGACATATCTTCCTTAGTTTAGGAAAGTCCATTAGTTACCATCTGGCCAAACGACGACCCGTCTCAATTTACGAAAACTCCTCCGATAGTCTCCAACTACCCGGCGACGGCGTCGTCTAACCCCTCGTGCTCGTTTCTAGTTCTCTCGCAATTTTCCTCTGGGTATCGCACGCGCGCGTAGACAGACAACTTTGTCTAGGAATTAATTCCGCGAACTCTGCATAAATATATTACTTCCGGCGCGGAGTATTATTCGGTTCCGGTGAACCTACCACTTCTGTCTGGCAAACATCGTACGTAGATCCTATTCACTGGCGGTGTTCTCCTTCGTTGTACAAAATCTCGTTTCGATCAATTACAGCATCAAATATCAGATCTACTGTGAAATTTTATCAAACGTACGTTGCGCGCGTTTGGGGTGGAAAATTTGTCTGCAGCTTCGCGGAGAGTTGACGAAAAACTAGGCTCGTTAGATTTCGGACGTAGACTCGTCCTGTCATCGCATAACAAGTACTAAATCGACGCGGTGTTCTCTGATTTCAGATTCCCTCCTCGTCGATCGAGTATTTCGCCAACCGTCCAAGATGGCTGCCAGCTTATGGTGAGTTATCGTTCTCGTTCTACCAAGTAAACCGCGCGTTCGCGAACTTGGCGAAGAAGTCTGTCGAGAAAAGTTCGATCATCGACGCTTTCGAATTCCTTCACCGATCAATCTTCCACCGATAATGCGAAACGCCGCTTCGCTCATCGTCGTCAATTTCATTCGCGTTACCATAGACGGAAAAAGAGCGTTTACGGGAACCAAGTTGGGTGGGTTGCGTCTGCAACTTCGCGACATTTCGTAAAATCGGAAAATTGACAGAAAAAAGGAGTAGTAAGACTCTGCTCGAGCTACGCTCTTAATTTGTGGTATCGGAATCGGAAGAAGGAAAAAAGGAAACTTTCGGACGTACGGTAATCCGGTGGTTAGCCGGGCTTACGATTCTCTGAAACGACGATACCCAACTCCTTGATCTCGGACTCGTCCTTCGCATTCCTATCTGCTACAACGTTGGAACACCTCCAACGTATACATCGAAGCGTGTCGACGGAAACTACTATTGCGTCCGTCAACACCGTCGATCTAGTGTATCGTAGCGGAGATCGTAATCCGTATATCAAAGCGTTTTCTCGTGAAAACGTGTTTTCTTTTTTCATTTCAATTCGGATCCTTGACGTGAGATAACGTTGCGCCCGAGCACCTAGTCCCATTTTTTCGATTTTCCATGATAAATTGCTAATCGCTACACCGGTCCTTTCATACTTAGCGACATTGCTCTTCCCCGCCTGGTGCATCTTCGTTTAAAATATTTTTACCCTGAATTTGAAGAATTTTTACCCAGAATTAACTGTAAATCGTCGTTCAGGAACACGAGAACGCTGCCGTTAAAACGTCCAAATTGTCTCGAATATCGTTGCTTTGTTGCATGAAAAATTGTTTTTTGTCGCTTCTCCGTGATCATGGATTTCTAAGTTATTTTTATTCTCAAAGCGACGATTTCTAGTGGAAGATTCACAATCGTGATCATTTTTGGTGCTGATATTTTCTCTCGATCCATTCTCTTCTTTTTGCTCGTGGCTGCAATCTTACGATGTTTGTTGTACGTTTTGTAATCTTTGTAATCTTTTACGAATCGAGCTGGCTACGTTTGACTCGCAGTCGATGCAAATTCGATTTGATATCGAGTTTTTATTTCGGAGAAACCTAGAATTTCCGAAATTGCGAAGAATTACGAGGTCAGAATCCCAAGTTTTTGGATGTTCAACGAACTCTGCATATCGTAATGTCGAGTCGCGAAGTTGTGAATAAAAATAATTCTACGTTAGCCAATCACGGAATCGCGTATTTCCGCACTTTTATAATGGCTAGTGGCAAAACTGGTTGAGGAAATTATCGAATGGCATAATTTTTCGCCGCATTCCTTTAGCACAAAGGAAGCAGAGTCTTGCGACTCGAAACTGCCATTACAATTATTATCCCGAGATTGCCTCGCTGATGATATATTTTTCTCGGCTATAGCTGCTCGCGGCTACATTTTTCTTCGCCGAACTTCGGTAACTCGGCATTATTAATACGTAGAGTTTCGAGACGCGCAGCATTGATATGTAAAGTTTCGCGACTCGACAATATTCATATGCAGAGTTTCGCGGCTCGGCGGTGTATTAATACGGAGATTATCGAGGCTCGGCATTATCGATAACAAGTAGCGTTTGTTCCGCGGCGTTTCTCATACAGACTTTGGAAAACGCCGTGCAGAATTCATCGCGAGCATTCCGTCTATTTTTTGCCAATTTTTCGTCGACCAAGTACTACGCGTTACATCAAAGACATGAAATCTCCTACGCGCGATGGAAGAAATATTTATCCGCATATTCCAAACGCGCGTACATTAATCGGATCAATTTTTTCCGCTTCGTTGCTAGGAAGGATAAATATTTTTCCTTTGCCCAGGAAAGTTATACACGTAAACTGCCATAATTGTTGGGAAGGTTTCACGTAAAATCGATTTGGATAAAACTATCCGCGGAATCAGATCGCAATTTCGATTCTCCATAGAGCGATGATTATTTCTGCGCATCGTATTTTTTTCTGTGCGAGAAAAATTTCTGAGTAATTCGCACATTTTAGCTTTCATCGCAAACGACTCGTTACGCAATCGCAGCGCGGTGATGATTGCGTCGTTGCGTTTTCTATCAGAAGTTCCCAGGTTGAAGTGCAGGTCACGTAAGATAAGGACGACTCAACTTCGCCAGAACAATGGACTGTCGTCCTTGCGAATTCGTCGAATAAAATTTATCAATGGAAACGTGCCTCGAGTCACGTTTTCGACGATGCAGTCGCATTTTGCTCGGTGTGCGACAAATTTCGCTTTCGAATCGCTAACAATTGCGACAGCTATGCAAACGCAATGGAGTTTAACAGTTTAAGCGCGAACTTATCGCTCAATTACAGTCGCAGCGAATTTCGAAAATAGACGACGTTGATTTTCGATAGCAAATTTTACGGAATCAGTTTTTTTCCCCAATAAATTCCGCGTTTCCTCATTTTTTCTCGTCCTCTCCCCAAATGATTTGTTCTCGCTTCGTTTTTTTCGGAAATTTGATTGCTTCGTTGCAGTTGGCGGGATGAAAAAAATCCAACCCTCGTTAATTCGTCGTCGTAGACTTGTTCGATCGTGTTTTCGCGTCGTAAATTTATTTTCGTGACGGTCGATAACGCATCGCGCGTTTAATAGCTGTTGAAAAATCTTCGTGCGCGTTCCGCGTCTGCGTAGGTATAAAATCTAGCGAACGGATTAAAAGAAAACAAATGATATAGGTGGTCGTAAACAGAAACGAATGAATTCGAATGTCGTAATGAGAATGAGACCTCTAAAAATATCTCGCGTGCCAGACTGTTAATGATTATAGACCGCGCCACCCACGCGACGGGAACGGTGCTAGTTCTGTCACACCGATGCTTCGCGGCCCGTCCTACCACCGCTATGTCACATGCCTCGCCCGTCGCGAAATAAACTCCGCGGATTTTACGACTCTTCTCAATTTATCGCGATAAATAGCGAGACGAGCAAAAAAAATCACGTTTATTCGTCTCCTTCCAGACCAGTCGCAATGGACTCAATTTTACCGGCCGATGATTTTTGGCAGCCCATTCGTTAACCTTTATCATTTGTGTCTACCACTCGTACCCATATAATCGACAAAATATGTTTTTTCTTAACGTATTTTACAATTTGGGCGCCACACAATAAATCTTCACACCGAGACACGAGATATTCGGTATTTTACATCAGGTTTTTTTATTTTTTACAGTTTCTTTTTACAATTCCAAGTATTTTTGGAATTTATTGGAATTTTTCAAAAATCCATTTTGCGTCATTATTTTGGGGGAAAGAGCGGAATTTTCGTTGGAACTTGAAACTGATTTGGGAATGGAGGCGGAATTTTGGTGGATTTTGTAGGGAAGAAAGCGACGTATCGTCTTTGAATTTTGTCGACGAATTTTTGTTCGTCCACGAAGTAATTCTCGTGTGGAAATAGAGCTTTGGCGGTGATGTTAATCGAATCATGGGCTTATCCGTCGCAACATAGATTACGTAATGGAAAGCGGATGTCACGCGGTGGTAGCGAGGACGTCGAAGGTGGTGGAAGCCGCGGTTTCCGATGACCCACGCACTAGACATCGACGATGTCTGGTGGGTCTATAAATACGCGGGGGAATCCCGAAGCAGTGGCGTCCCTCGCGAGCTTTCAGTTCCGCCGGAGCTTTTGCTCGAAAAGTGCCGGGAACGCGAAAAATAATTGACACTGACCAGTCGCATCGGGAACGACCGTTCACGAGGCACAGCTTTTCAAAGTAGGGCTATCGCGAATATACGCAGCACTTTCTATCGCATGCACGTGGCGCGCGCTCTCTTCTACGCCACTCGAGCGCCCGAGTATCGGGTGCGTTTCGCGGGACGCGTTATATCTCGCAAACGGTCGCTCCCACGAAAAAAACCTCCGATTCATTTTTATAGCGAATCGTCTCGCCTATAAATTTGACCCTTTACAATTTTGTCGAGAAGTCGACGATTCTCGAGATATAGCGCGAAATCGGTCTCGACGAGCGTTGGGCTCGCGTGATTGACCCAGCCAGCGCCGGATCGATAAAAAACTGTCGCGTATTATTTAGAACCTCGATGCCGGTGTACCTATTTGAAAAATTAAGCCACTACCAAACTATTCGAAAGCATCGATATTTTCACGGATAATTTTTCTACCCAATTTCCAATCATCGATCCGACCTCGCGCCCCTCTACGTACGTGCACACGTAGGTGCCTACCTACATAGGGGTGCGCTTCGCGTAGCCGCGCGCCAGTTTGCCGCGAAAGACGCATCGCGATTCGACGTAGTAGGGATGACCTACAAAGAACAAGCACCTACTCTATTCATTCTTAAAGCGTATCCCCGTACGGTATATTCCTGTACGGTATATTACACGGGCGTATACAAGTCGTCCCGATGATTTATAACAATGCTCTCGGCACACTCGAATAATATGCTTATTTACGTAGGCATGAATAATCTCTGCAAATCCTGCGAGACCCCGTGCTTCGCTACGCGCGTTTCAAACGAACCGTTATATTGTCTCTGCGTCTTCGCGAAATGCTGCTCTTCTATTTTCCCTTCGTCGCGCCGTTGCCCCGCACTTCGCTCGATCCATCTCTGCTTCTTTGTAGCGAGGATGTCGCTCTCAGATTTACACTTTTTCCTCCACTCGTCAAATATCCTTTCTCCTTATCGTCATTATCTTTGTTATTATCATCACTATTATTATTTCCTTCCGAGCTTTGTCGGTACTCGGGTTTTGTCGACAACGAACCTCTCGACGAAACGCGCTTCATTCTCCTCGCGACGCTTATGTCGGCACGTAGGCGCCATTCTCCGCTACCTAGCCGCTGCTTTCCACGTTTTTTAACGCCTTGTAGTTTTTCCCTCTGCTCGTCAGTCCTATCGTTTTCGGTTTCACTCCATTTTCTCGGTTCTCCCCCGCGTCGAGGCAAACTTACTCCAATGAACTGACTAAACGCCACTGATAAACGTTTCTGTTTCGAGTCTAACTATTTTATGGTAGTTAGCCGAGTTACCTGGAATACAACTCGCGACTAACAAGACCACGTAGATCTTATACCGACGAAACGACCGAGTTTAGCGTAACGTTGTAACTCGGAACAATCTGGATCGCAGGTTCGCCTACGACTGGAATCTTTGCTTTATCGACCTAGAAACATCCGATCGCATCGCTTCTGTCTCTCTCAAAAGTCTCCGATCGTTTTTCAAACGCGTATCTTTTCTTTCTTTTGTTCTCTCTTCCTTTTTCGCCGCCCAAAACTTTATTTTCAACGTTCTCTACATTTTTGTTCAGATTCTTGGCGGCGCTCCAGATATTTACCAAAAGTCACTAACGAGTGCTGATGAAAACGTATTCAATATTTTTCTACCGCCTATATAATTGCAGGAATTCAGGGCGAATATCCCAAATGTTAATGCATCTGTTTTTCTCAGAGATTCGTTTGAAAATAAAATACTGTAGAGCGCTAAATTATCTGCATGGCAATAATTTTCGAGAAAATGTTGGGTTATCGAAAGAAATTGTTTTTTTTTAAAAAAAAAAGGTTCTCCTATTTTTTAGGTTCCGTCGAACGCGTTGGATCAATCGTACTAGTTTGCCCATGATGAAATTCAATTTATAGCAGACAACGTGATTCTTCATATTTTTCCACCGTAAAGTTATCTAGAGTTCGTCGTATTGGGTTCCATTGTTCCCGTAGACTCGTATTGTGTTCGTGGTTAGACGAGCGCGGAGCACGTTGTCCCCAGCAAGCATTAATAAAGTACCGATAAATTCTGCTGTCACGTGGAAATTACGTAATTTTGCTACCAAATTAAAACTTTTCCCTGTAATCGATCGGTTATTCTGGCGATACACGAAACTGTCTTCGTAAACTTCTCGAAGCTCGTCCGTAGCTGGAAGTTTGAGTCGGAAATTCGAGGAATGGGAATAAAATTTATCAGCCGCGATTTTCCTCGCTTCGGTTGGGCTGGGAATTTTCGTTGCTCGCGTAGAAATGACTTTTACGGATGTGCGATCGTTAATCATAAATAACGTCCATTTTTGAAACCGTATGCCACTCGACGCGAAATCCGAGTCGAACGTCAATCCGACCTTCATATTTAGACGTAGATACGATTATTAGAGTATTTCCATTTCCTCCCATCGGCATCGATCCAGTCATAAATACTTGACCTCTCCTCGATTCCGTGACTTTGCTAGAGCTTTTGTACTCTGCAAAGTAGACGTGAAATCTATTACGAGCTCATCTTCACTCCCCACGCTAAAACCCCCCGGCAACAGGGATAAATCTGCCCCAGGTCGCGAGTACGAATTTATTTTAGCGCAACGTGACGCCGCGTAGAACGTTTTCGAATGGAAAAAAAGAAAAGGAAAAGAAAACTGGTACACGTCGCAGGTATTTCCAGAGAAATAAAAAACACGGTCGGGAAGAACGTTTCTGTCGAGATGAAACACGACGCATGTATTCTTCGGTGGCAAATTCGTGGGATAATCGCTTAGTATCATCCTGCATTTTATAGCGATATAGACTTTATAGCTGTTCGCTTCTGAAAGTCATCGGTCACATATTTGCGCGTCATTGACAAACGTAATAAAGAGATAGACGTTACCTACAACGCGTTCGTCACGCGCGTACGTATATTTCCACGCTCAATGTTACAACCGGATCGTTGGTATCTGTCGCATCGACGAATAATCGTAGACTGAGAGGAATCCGTGATATTCATCACGTGATATTTACGGAGTTGGGGCGGGCAACTAAACCATGTCACGGCTGTCGTTGAGAAGAGGAGAGTGTCGAAAATCGAGGAAAAAATTCTCCGCGTGATTTACGCGGACGTCTGCCCAAAGATTTCTCTCAGAGCATTATTATACGTCTGAAATTGTGCGTCGATGAAAACGACGCCGGTTATTAAGTTGCCCCGCGAAGTTGCACCACGTGGCCGAGAACGGCGATATTATATGTAATTATTGGAGCGAAAAACCCTTCAGCGGAATAATTTACAGCTTTATCTTCGCGATGTTTCCAAGCTTTTCAAAGCATACGAACGAAAATATCCTCTGTGATGTCGAGTCGCGCGCTCTTATCGAGTACAGACCGGCGACGATATCTGCCAAACTATTCGTTTGCGCGTTGGAACGAGGAAAAAAAAAGGTTGAACGCTGACGAACGCAATGTTATCGAATCTGTCGTCGAAACAAAGGAGAGACGTTTGCTGTCGGGGAAGGAAGGAGTGAGCAAATGGACAATTTTTCTGTTTCAGACAAATCTGGCCGTCAGTTTGACTCGGTAAGGACCTAGCGACGATCGCATAGATTTAGTGAAGTCCTCGCGGATCTCTGTGGAGCGGATCGAGTCTGCGATCGATCTCCACGCGTCCAACGTGGCTAAAAGCGCAAGTCCACGTCGCGCTCACCGTAAGGAGTGCTCGGGTTCTGAGGTGGAGGTAAAAGTCCAGGTGCAAGAAAGACGTGCGGGGGCGGACGTGAGGCGCATGCCTTACCTGGGGCCTGACATGACATCCCGGCTGTCAGCCTTGTTCTACACGGTCGAGGTCGGGGACACGAAGTTTACCATCCTCAAGCGTTATCAGAATCTGAAGCCGATCGGATCGGGAGCCCAAGGAATCGTTTGGTAAGTGAAAGCGACCGATCGCGAGAGTCTGAAATTGAATTTACGCGAGCTCATTTATGCGACGGCGATAGATGGGAAAATTGAATGGGAAAAGAAAGGAGAAGACAAAAAATACGACAAAAAAACAGGCGAGACAAATGAACTCGTTCGATTCGAAACAATCGGAAGAAACGCCGTTGGCTCGTGTCTGTACGATGCCCTCAATCCCGCCGACGCTCGTTAGTACTCCCCTCCTCGGTCTTCGTCGTCCATCGAAAGTCGATGTGTTACCGCGACCTCGCTATCGAAATCCGATCAGAGACGTAGCCGATCTTTGGGATGCGAACGAATAAGCGAGAAATCTAATCCCAATATGGATCCTCGAGGATAAAGTAAGTGATTGAAATTCTACCTATTTCCGTGGACATTTTCCGCGGATCGGACGGCGTGTAGGGGTAAGTGGGGAAGAGGAACGTTCAGAAATTTCGGCTAACCTTTTCCAATATCAATAAGTGTCCGGCATCGTTGGACACCCCTCGTATTTTTTTTCCTTCTCAGCTCGTGGAAAGACATCTTTTTTTTCTTGTCATCGTTCGGTTGAAACACGCCGACTCGAAGTAGGCAAACGCGTCTGTGCCAGCCGGACTAAAAACGCCGATGCGAACGGTCCAGACGCGAAAAAAAGCGCCAGCAAACCGTTGTGTGCAATCGCGTGGTCATTTCTCGGATACGCGATAAAAATACGAGACAGGTGGTGGAAATTGATCAAAATAATCTCATTCATCCGGCGAACGCCGACGTTGATTTACAACGCGGCGAAGTACCCTGGGCCAATATAAACAAAAGCTGATTTCCAAGCGTTTAGAGTTCTCTCCTCTCGCATCTGCGCGTACACATCAATTTCTTTCCTCCTCGCGGCGTGTAGAGAGACTCGCTAGAGTAGATCTTTCGCATCTTCAAAAACATTTACCCGCTGAAACTCTCTCCTCGGATCTTGCCGCAAGGCAATCTGTAATTTCTGGGTGGTATATCCCCGCCGAATAGCTGAAAAATAGATGTTCCCTTGCAAATACATTAAAACGTTAATGGATTGGTCTATCGCCGTACAAATTTATTGGACACCTTGCCGCAATAAAATAAAAAGGAAAACAGTTATAAAACGCTTCGACGTCTACCCGCGTTCGAAGGATGCGGTGCGCCGGAATCGGCCGATTTCTCGAGCCGTAAAACCAACCGAACCCGCCGCTGCATTCTTAGAGCTTCGAAACGATTCGAAAAAATGCGTCAATAAAACAAACGAGATTTAGTTGAATTTATGGCCTCCAATCTTGTCTCCTCGGAACGGAATTGAGACGTACCCAACCATAATTGCTGCTGAATTGACAGAGATACAAAATCCGTGTACCCATCTCTTTGAAATGGCTATGAAAAATTGTCGTGTACCTACCGATAGATCATTTTCCACCGAAAACCCTAAACGAGAAGTCGAATCTTCATTTTCATGTTAAAAAAAAAAAAAATGATAGTTGTAGCCGACCATCAAAATGCGGGCTTAAACGCGACATTTTTTCGCTTTACAATCGACTCGTTAGCTACTTTTAGAAAGGAGACTACAAAAATTGCCGTGTGCCGTCACTCGGTTGGAGAGATAGGCTAGATCTGATTTTTCTGATGGGGTGTATTTTGAGAAAATGAGTTGGCTTGTTTTTGACGAGACGAGATGCGGGAAACAGGTAAGGATTTAGTCGTAAAGATGGAGGTTCGTCTGGGAACTGCATTCAGTAAGTTGAAGACCATCCATACTATTTGCAACGAGAACTCAGTTTTTTTCTTTACATCCAACTAATTAGCGAAACCATTGCATGTGTTGTGTTACGTTGGATTTGACGTATCATTTGTTTGCAATTATTTTCATTTCGATTTGCATTTTACCGCGTCGTTCCGGTGAATCCTTTCAACTGCTATCATTATCGATTGGGAAAGTGACAAAAAAACTAATCAAGCCGTCGATCTTTTCTTCGAAGCGAAGAGTCGGTTGTCAGCGATCGACCGATTTTATACGTGTTTCCAGATGAGAGACAAACGAGGACTATTTAGCAGTTGACAAAATCACGTTCTCGTTGTTTGCTAACGAAACGAATACGTTTCGACAGAATTGGTGAAAAGGGATTTGGGGTTCTTTTTTTCCTTCCTTCTTTTTTTTTTTGATCGCACGACAACCGGATCTTGATAAAGAGGCTGTCCACCTACTCGATCGCATCCTAATATCGTTCACATCCTCGTCATATTAATATTTATTCCATCATTTGATTACTTTAAGATATTTTCATAAACCACGCTTACAGTCCTCTCCCGATCGCTCGGATGTTGATCAAAAAGTTTTCATCTTTCCCTTTTCATGCTGGAATTATTGTTGGAAAATACCCAACGCCGAGAGGACTGTAATCGTGGACTGCTCTGACATTGATTGCGTTTGTTTTGCATGGTTTTTGGATCCATCCATTTATGATTTTGGTTTTGTTTACGGTGTCGGGTTTTCTTTGTGGCTTCTTTTGTTTGGCTTATTCTCGTTTAATTTCATTCTCCGCGTTAGTTTCATTATCTCCGGCCTATCAGTCGTATCGTTTTCATTTTTTTCACGCAACGTGAATCGCGTTTTCGTTAACTGAAATTGTATGGATGGTTCCGACAATCAACAGCCATCCGTCACCGACCGACGACGCGAGTGATTTCGATCCAGCTGATGAAGATCGGCGACGGATGCCAAGGCGAACACAACAGTCGCGAGGCATCGCGGTTTTCGGGAAAAACAAAAAAGGGGAAAAAAGATGTATTTGATTTTTTTTCTCTTCTTTTTTCGTGCCGTTTTTCGCCCTCGACTGTTTGTTCGTCTGCTCGTTGAATACTGTTTCGTTCCCGATTGTTTCTATTGTATGACGTGGTTGGTTTGGTAGCTAGCGCTTAGGACTAGAGTTTGGCACGGCACGAAATACCAAAGAACCCTATAAAAAGGCGAGACACCAAATAAAACAGTCAACGTAATAGAAAGAAAAAATGACAATGGGCAATAGGACGAGTGGAAGCACCAGAGACGGATATCTTCGGTACGTTTCCGGTGACACGGAATTCTGCATACCGGAGCGCTACGTCGACGTCGCGCCTCGAGGCGTCGGCGCTCAAGGCATCGTTTGGTGAGTACAATCGAAGAAAAACAAAACGAAACGAAAGAGCAGTCATCCGGCTATGTCTGGGCGCTCGACGAGAGCGGAGCGAGATAAAAAAAAAAGTATATTCACGGCGACAAAACGAAAGCGAAATATTGACGAATCGGTGGTTACACAATATTGCACTATTGCTCTCTCGATTATATTTCCACGCGTCTTCGTGGGACACGAGATTTCCCCAAAAATTAGGCTCACCCGTCCGCGAGGAAATCGATAGGAATACTCCGCTTGCGTTTGCGTATCTCTCGCGAGTCGTGCAGATGAATTCGATGTGACGAGGTCGGCTGAAAACGTTGAGAAGAATATGAAATCGAGAGAGAACCGTAGTCGTAGTATAAATGTAGCGTAGTGTGATTTTAAAAACTATTCAAAATTATACCGCATCGTAGATGGGATTGGGAAACGGTTTAGTACCTCATTTCGTTTTATTTTTTCTGTTCCTTATTTCTTCCTATTTTCTGCAAATTGTTTCTTGTTATTATCCATTTTTTACGATCTAATTCAATTTTCCACGTACTTTTCTTGGTAATTCATTTTTTTCCTTGGACTTTTCATTTATTATTATTATTTTTTTATTCTCAGGGTCGGATCTTGTTTTCTTATTTTTTTATTTCCAGTTTTTCTCACCATTTTGTTTTCCTCGCTGCTTTTTGTTTTTTATGTTACGAGTTGTTTCGAAGCTTTCGGCTCTCGTGTTTTAAATTCGCACCGTATGTGTTGCAGCGCGGCGTATGACACGGTCACAGCGCAGAACGTAGCGATCAAGAAGTTGTCCAGACCTTTTCAAAATGTGACGCACGCGAAACGAGCTTACAGGGAATTTAAGCTCATGAAACTGGTGAATCACAAAAATGTACGTATTTTCGATAGTTGTAAATGAGACACTATTGGTTTTCTCACGTCAAATATTTATTTAAATATTTGAATACATTGGCTGAGCATCGATATGACCAAATACAATGATATCTTGCAGATAATTGGACTCCTCAATGCATTTACGCCGCAGCGATCGTTGGATGAATTCCAGGACGTTTATCTCGTCATGGAACTGATGGACGCGAATCTGTGTCAGGTTATACAGATGGATTTGGATCACGAACGGATGTCGTATCTCTTATATCAAATGCTCTGCGGAATCAAACACTTACATTCGGCTGGAATAATTCACAGGGTAAACAATCAGACATTCGGGACGAAAAATTCCATTTCATCTTCGTCAAAAAAAAAAAAAATGAAATGCTGCTACATTTTTCGTGTCGTTGCAGGATTTAAAACCGAGCAATATTGTAGTAAAATCGGATTGCACTTTGAAAATCTTGGACTTTGGTCTCGCAAGGACTGCAGGCACGACGTTTATGATGACGCCGTACGTCGTAACGCGATATTATCGAGCACCGGAGGTACAGCTTTTATTAAAGCTTCATTGAAAAATGCGTATTTCGAAACTGGATGTGTTCACAATAATTATTCTGATCGACCAGGTGATCCTTGGAATGGGTTACAAGGAGAACGTAGATATCTGGTCGGTGGGCTGTATCATGGGTGAGATGATTCGCGGTGGCGTTTTATTTCCCGGCACCGATCACATCGACCAATGGAATAAAATAATCGGTAAGTCGCTAGCAACGTACGTGAAGTTGAGATTGAAAATTATAGTTTACCTACTTCGTACGGGTTTCGTTAGGCGAACACCTCCAACTCGGCATTGTATAGATGTTTTTTCGTTTGTTTCTCCTTTTTTTATTGCTTTTTTTATTCGTTATTTTAGAGCAGCTAGGAACGCCTGCGGCAGAGTTCATGCAGCGACTCCAGCCGACGGTAAGGAATTACGTTGAGAACAGGCCGCGTTATCCTGGATATCCGTTCGAAAGGCTATTTCCGGATGTCCTGTTCCCGTCAGATTCCTCCGAGCACAACAGGCTAAAAGGTAGAGGTTGTTCTTCTTTAGCTAATACCACACGGTACAGAGAACGACGGAGAGCCGATGATGGATCTCGGAGAATGAAAAAATGTGCTACTTTTGTTGCGTACAAAAAAACAACGAAATTCGACCGGTTCCGAGTGGCATAGGAAACGTGATTGAATTCGTCGAGAAATTAACAAATTCAATTCGGATACCTCCTGATGTAGTCATCGACTCGCCGTACATTCTCCGTACCTTTGAAGTTAATTGTGAACGCGTGCGTTACAATTTGTTTTTCCCATCGTTATTTACAGCGAGTCAAGCCAGAGATCTTCTATCGCGTATGCTGGTGATCGACCCGGAGCGACGAATTTCCGTCGACGACGCGCTTTTGCATAACTATATAAATGTTTGGTACGACGAGGGAGAAGTGAACGCTGTACGTATGGCAAAGGCTGGAAATAACGTGGTAACGTAAAAATGTAGGAATATCGTCTATTGCTTTGTCGTTTGATTCTGTTCAGCCCGCGCCTGGACCTTACGATCATAGTGTCGACGAAAGGGAACACACCGTGGATCAATGGAAGGAGTTGATCTATCAAGAAGTGATGGAATACGAAACTAGCCACAATCCGGTGGTTGCCACAGGGCCATCGTCCGATTCCGCGGGATCGCGGTAGATACTCCTGAAAAAAGAGGAGAGAAAACGAAATATCGTCCCTGCATTGTACCAACAGTCCGCCGTCGCGGTATCTACGAATCTAATACGAGGGGAAAAAGATAATTTAAGGAGTAAATTATTGATAATTTACGCTGGATTAGAATAGAACGAAGTACCGAGACGCCCCACGATCTATATTTCTCTCTGAGAAATATGACATGATAGGAAATGAAAGAGGAAAGTAATGGGAAATAGTGTAATCTGAAAGCGGGAAGAAACAAACAGCAAAGAAAACGAACAAATGTAACGGTAGAAGCGAGATTTTGCTTCTACGGAAAAAGATATCGCTGAAATTTCTTTCCTCGTCGCAACGATGCTCCTACAGTATTTTATTTGTCGATGAATATTCGTAGCGCTTGTTCCGCGAATAATAGTTGAAATTAGAGAAACCGACGCGACTTGGTTTTTGCTCGTTAGGTTTTTTTTCTCCTTTTGTCTCGTTCAAAGCCGATGAACTCGTCTCGCCACCGCATTTATGTAAAGGGATTATTTCACAGTTTTCATCGATTACCGACATGCCTGCGATAGTTACGAATCGTGGTTTTAACAGGCAACACTGATACGTCCCGCGTGCTGCATTTTAGTCAAGCCCAAAACTCGACTGACGTGAGTACGACACCAGAAAATATTACTTTTTACTTTATAAACCACTGAAACGATCTTCGGATAAAGGAGTTGTTCGCGCGACCGAATTCGCCGCATTACCGAAACTTGAGTTTGAGGTCTAATTTCAATCGGCGTGATGTGATTTATTTGTGACAAGAATATAATTCGTCGTTACGCAAACGCGACGTGGACAATCATTGAAATCTATGTTTTTTCGTTTTATTTTAATTCCGGTATGAATTAATTGTTGTAATTATCTCCTGGTGTAGAATGACTCCACTCAATAATTACGTGCCATTTCCTTTTTTTTTTTTTAAATATCGTTTTTTTTAACTGCTTATGTATACTCAAAATCGCGTGAAAATGATGTTTCCAATGTCCGTTGCCTGCCACATCGTAGCACTTCGATTATTTTCGCCGACTTGTCGGTAATTGAACGAACCTGAACCATCAATGAAATTCGAAACCGTTGAACGTTCCTTTGGTGTTTTATAAGTCTAGAGTCGAGAAGAAGTGCTGAAATACAGAAGAGAAGAATGGAAAGGAAAATCGCAAGGTTTCCTAAAATAGAAAAAATAGGAAGTGTATTAAAAATTTGATACATATTTGCACCTGATTTTTTATCGAAAATGCCACGCAGTTGGCAACAGCGAAGAGAATATATTCGTATCTATCTCTCGCGCGAATTGTTTGATGATAGGTTTGTACAACTTACACGTGCACGCGAGTTTTTATCAGCGAATTTTGATCAGCATAAAATTGTCACGCACGCCGATTGTTGGCGAAACACCTTAAAAATAAGAAGAATAACTGTTGAGAAACGAGCAGGCGTTCCAAGATCACGGTTACGCGTGTGTCGGGATAATAACAGCGAAAGAGGCAAAGAAAAATATTCGAATAATCTTTCGCAAATTCGGCGGTGATCGAATATAGAATGAAAATGAAATAAAAAATAATTTAAACAAAATGATGTAAACAGAAAAACGGGGAAAAAGGAAAAAAAACAATTGAACTATAACGATTTGTACATATTTAGCTTACAGATTGTTGTATACAGCTGTGATATGCTACGCTGCACTCTTGATATAATATGTATGATTATTTAAACAAAATTTAGTTGCAATGGATATTGCAAAACGCATCGTGCAACGAGGTAAACTTCGATTCGTAAATAAAAGACGTGTCGTATTAATCGAAAAACAAAACTAACATTCGATCAACATTTGCTCGTTTTGCTACGTTACGTAATATCTTCTCGTTGATATTCGCTTATCCGTAGATTGACAATTTCTCTTATCGCACGGGAAAGGAACGATTCGCAAGAATGGCTCGTTCCTAATGCTCCGACATGTTTTAGTTGTTAGGGAGGTAGAAAAAAAACAGAACAAAGAAGAAAATATCAACAGAGTGCAGCGTAATATATGGCGAAGAATTAGTCTATGAGAAATTGCCGTGGCCCTTGCAATCATATTTTTTTTATTTTTTTTTTTGGTTATTGTTAGTTGATTAGTATTTAGTCTTTTCAGTTG